>CM070724.1:51554802-52154802 GCA_036346275.1 Otatea glauca | reverse complement strand
CGCGTCTTCGTCGTAAACGATATATAAGCAAGGCAAGCACCCCCTTTGACCATCTTGATCCCAGTATTTAATTTGCATTGTGTTTATTAAAATGTTTCATGCACGCGTTTACTTTACTCAGAATTCGCTATTTTGTGGTGCCGTAGTTATACTGTTGTCTCATGAAACTTCCTTGATAAGTATGAACATGTGTACCTTGATACCCATAGATTGAGCTTAGACAATTACTTAATGTCATTGTGGGTATATGCGATTACTTTTATCCATGCTTAGCCATGCTTTTAGAACAAATGAGAATGAGGATCGATCAAAATTTGTTTCTTGAGAAATGGAAAATGTTGGAAATAAAGTCGTTGGTTATGGGTATTTTGATTAAAACCCAAAATAAAACTATGGTTTTGATGCGGCGATTATTGGCAATAGCCGGAGGTGCAAAGGATTTGCACGTAGTTAGGGTGGAGTATCGCCTGTGTCGGATTAAGGACCGAGCAATGGGACGCTATAGATCCAAGATTTTCGTACAACCACGAGGGCTTGTATGGGCGGGTCTTAGCCTATTAAGTTGTTTAGGTGTGGCTTTGCATCTAAGGAAGGCGGGAGTTATGCACAGCATTCCGGTTTGGTCTGTCTGTAGGGGTTTACTTACCAATGCAACGGTGTACGCCTTGCCGTGGGACGTAAACGTGGTGTTGGGTGTGATGTGAAAGGAGCCACGTCTTGGGTGAGTGTTTCGTTTCCATGGCGAGGGTCAAACGCCCCGGCTGGTTCAAAGCCACATCTAGATAATGTAACGGCTCAGATGATCTCCTTGCCGACACACCAAAGGAAGTGTGTTAACCGATCCGCAAAAGAGGTTGATCATTCCTTGTGGGTAAAGTCGTACACCTCTGCAGAGTGTAAATCTAATCGATTAGCCGTGTCCACGGTTATGGACACTTGGTGAAGTCATTCCAATGTTAGAATGCTTTGGTATTTTCCAAAATTGGGTTTTGGTTTGGAACCTGTTTTATCGACTTTTGTTTCATGTCAAAGGATCGACATTATTGGATTCCATTTTCGGATTATTCGATATTCACGATGGGTTGTGAGTATTACTTATGCTTTACTTATTTCATATCACCAATTATGCTTTTACAAATTCCGTTTGCAAATAACTTGTTTTACAATGTCAATTTCGCTTTATGCAAATTAAGCGTAGTAGCCTCCTTTGAAATGGCTCGCATATTATATAGGTTTTGCTAAGTCTTATGGAGTACGAAAGTACTCACCCTTGCTTATATGTTGTTTTTAGGTGGATAATTTAGCGAAGCTTCGAGGATTCCTTTTCATCGCAGTTGCGGATTTTCTTCATCGAATCTTTCTAGGGATTATGCCTTGTCGTTGCTGCGGGTTTTGGATGGGCACACTACAAGACCTTGCTTCTTTTGTCGCTATATCTACGAGTTGTAAGATTTTCTTTAAATAATAGCTTCCGCTTAGTATTATGTTGTATGGTTGTGATTCCAATTGTTGTAAACATGTGAGTGCTAGCTATCGATCCAGGAATAGCACAAGAATCACATGGAGGTTCCTGCTCATCGAACGGGTCTCACAAAGATTGGTATCGAGCTATGCCGATGTAGGATAAACCCTAGATAGAATGGTCGTTAGCATTGGGATAAGCAAATTCAAAATCTTATGTTTCAAAGTTATCATATTTGCAAAATGTAGATTTTGCTATTCTCTCCTCATTCTTAAGATCTTATTCTTACCACTACTTTCATTTTGATTTGTAAACAAATTCTTCTCATTCCTTAAAGATAGTTTATCCTCGCTATTGTTTTCAAGATGTCCGAGGTATGTCACTCTCTTGCTTGCAAATGAAGGCTACATGGTTTACGCCAACAATCTTATTGGAGCCGATAACGCTTCACTAATCTCGACAATGCGAAGCAAAGCTCAAGAACCCATCTGCATGAAGAGACGACTTCACCTAGCAAGAAAGTGCAGGATAGAATATATTATGACTTGCCTTAAAATAGGAACCCTTATACATAGCATGTTATTCCGCTCTAGTTAGATAAAGCATTTTTTATGTGGTGTTTATAACTCGCTACTTGAAGATTGGTTTTATTTGGTTGGTTAGGACTGATTTATATGTGAACTTAACCTCTAGGTTGAAGTTTCACAATAAGTTGTCCGTATGTATAAATATAGGAAACTTAACCCATTGGATAAATTGGAAATCATAAGATAGCTCATCTCTTCTTTCTATAAAAATTTCTTCCAAACTTACCCTTTCTTGGTAGAACTTTTATCTGTAAACCATTATAACCATTAGCTTTTCTCAAAATCAAGCAATTATTAGGATTAGTAATATAGTTACCATTATCATTTCTAGCTTTACTTGAGACCACACCAATTTACATAAGCTGTTTTGGCTAGTTAAAGTTTAATTTTTCCAATAATAATTCTTAACCATTTACCTCATTACATTGTCTAGATTATATACCATGAAAATGAACTATAACCCGAGAAGTTCTATACTTCTAAATAGAAACCTTGAGATGGTTGTAAAAAAAAATAATAAAATAAATAAATAAATAAATTGAAAATCCTATTTTCTAATAGGAATATAAAAAGAGCAGCATTAATTGTAGATGTACTTTTTTCCATTTGTGAGATTTAGTTTCTTTATCTCATACACCCTTCCCTTTTAATGGATAATTCATATACCCATTTCTTCCTTGTAGAATTTTCTTTCTTCACTTCTAGTTATCCTATCTAGAAGAAACTCTCTCATCATGCTTAGTAAAACTATCGACAAATCTTTTGAAAACAATTACGTAATAAATCAATAAATGTCGTGACATCTACATCAACAAACCTTAAGAGGATGGAGATAACGAAACATCAAAACCTCTGACTTGCATGGAAGTTTTGGAGTACTAACATTAGCAAGTGGTACAGACGTTAAAAGAAGCACGAATCGAACAACCTGCTATGAAAGATAATACTATTCAAATTGCACGATACTTTAGTTATAGTAAACCCCTTATGTAGAAATACATATGGTTAGGATAGTAGAAGAAAAATATTAGATACCCCTCCCACATACTAAGTTGAGCATATATATATATTTGTGTTATTGCAATTTTGTTTTGAAACTTCTGTATTGCTTTCGGGTTACTCTCGTAATTGTTAAACCACTTGGTTGAAACTTACGATGTGTCAACCCTTATTTAATAAGAAAATGTAAATAAGAAAATTTTAAGGAACGAAAAGTTGCCTCATGAACTAATAACTACCTAGTAGCCAACCTTGAAAACAATGTTTCAATGAATGAGACACTGCCTTATAAATTAACCAGCAATTACCAAATCCATATATAGGTTATTCTCAAAATAATATTTTAATAAACAGAATGATACTTTGTAAAATGGATAACTTTCATCTAACCATATCCTCCCAAGTTCAACATCTTGAAGACACCTCCGACACAATCCATTAATGCATCCACCACAAGTAATGAGTAATAAGTTTTTCAACCATTATAACCGACATTCGGCTCTTTCCAAATAACTCTAGTTGAGATATATCCTTTCAATCATTTCAAACACTTTAGTATACCATGTACCTCTCCTTAAGTTAGCTCATTATTGCTAAAGAATCTTGGTATAAATTGTTAGCACTTCTCATTCACTTTGTGAAAACCAACAGGATTCCATCGAAATAACTTTTCCTAACAATCATTGTTGCAGGATACCTGTGACAAGATTCCTCAATAAAATCTTGGAAAGTGAAGCCATGTTAAGCTTTCAGCCATCAACGGATAATCCTACCTTAGTCCAACCAAATTCCCAATATCTAGCGCAGAACAATTCCAACCTTGGATCAATCCTTGCCGAAAAAGGAAATGGTTTAGAGCAACAACCTACTCCTACATCTTACTCAATACCTAAGCGATGCTCTTTGAAGTGTTGCCAACCCAGCCAATTCGAAGATCGTGCTTGCATTCGCTGTGGAGAAATAAGACACACTGCTGATGAGCATGCAATAAATTGCTCCACCTGTGAAGGAAATCATTCTCCTGGAAAATGTCCCATGAGCAATATCACTTATTACCTTTGTGAAGGTCATGACCATTGCCCAGCTCAATGTCCCCTAGGTCCGATAGTTGCCAATACAATTCAAAGATCGCGAGAGAAATTCCGGGCCTTAGTTGCTCAAGATTTGGCAATCAGAAGGGAAAAACTAGCTACACAGAAAATATTACCTAAGGAGTTAAAGAAGCAACACATAGACTTTGATCGCCTTCATCCAGGAAGTAATAAATGGCCATCGCCATCAGCATGTTTCTTGTGTGGTGAAGAAGGTCATTGGGCAAGGGAATGTCTGCAAGCTGAGATTAAAAAGGAAGATGGTATTGAGAATCCAATCATACCCATCAAGACGCCACAAGAGAAGCGTGAGTGCTTCAACTGTCACCAGAAGGGTCATCTTGCTAAGCGATGCCCGCAAGAAGAACAAATATTTCCTACAACCATGGTCATACCGAAGTCACATCGATTAAGATTATAACTCCAAGAATAGGAGGAACAAAATCAATCGCTTGCTCAAGAATCGAGTTAAAGAAGAGGCGATTGAACGAAGACGCTTGCCCCAAAAAGCATCCTGCTCAATTCCACCTCAATTTCAACCATCATTTGTTCATTCCTCCAACAACATCGGTGAGCAACCGTCCGGTGCTCAAGACCAGCAATCATCATTGCATTTGCTTTTGCTATCGTGAACGTGGGCATTATGCCAACAAGTACCCAAAGAAGAAGCAAAATCCACCTCAACCCCATGAAGCCAAACAACAAAGATCGCAAAGTCGACATCAAGGCCAGCAAGACCCTATCTCGCATTCACTCCAACTCAAGACATCAATCATGGCATACCCGACACAATGCCGTGCACATCTCATATAAATATAGTTTCATCGTAACTTAGATTAATTTGAAATCATTGTGTCTAATCTTAAAGTAATATTTCGATAAGCGGAATATTGCCTTATGAATTTAATCAACTCTCATCAAAATATATCTTATCTTAATCCTTCCAAATAGCGGTAGGATGTTAAGTGTCAAACTTTCGTTTTCACTTTTAACCATTGTCCGATCAATCCTCCATCTATTTTATAACATCGGTGAATAATCTTTCTATCGTTTCAATAAGATGGACAACGTCTCTGTGTCAATCTAGAAGAACCTCATCACTTCGCCAACACCGACCAAGAAGAGTTCATCATCTCATCAAGGGTGAAATCGGTGATTTCCAAAGTTATATCAAAGACCTAGGAAGGTCAAGTACCTAGAACAACCCCCCCTCGATGTCGTTTATGTAAAGATCTTCCTTATGTAATTATACCCGACACTTAATGCAATGTTAAGTATGTCCCTTATATATATATTCAATTCTCGCAATCAACCCTTTTCGCTCTGTACATTATATTCTTTCATAATTGCTAAATGCAAATAAAATCAAACCCTCTGTCTACCAAGATGATCGAGCGAATTAAATCATCGGGATCATTTTATTCTCCTACCTCAACCTAAACCTTGAACTATCTTCACCCTGTTTTCAATCTAAAGACCACTTCGAATGACATTCATTCTAAACTAATCTCGTCAACTAGTGTTGACTATTCAGATCAACCATTATATTCAAATATCATTTCTTGATGATAACATTTAATTCTGCCTAAATGAATCGAGTAACAAACATTAATTCTTTCTCCTCAAATATTCTAAACATATCGCGTGTCACTCTCTAAATTAGATTATCATCATTAATAATCCTAGTTATGCAATCAAAAGAGATATTTAGTAATATTCCTCATCTGCTTACGCGAAACCCAAATGGAAATCTTCTCCATTCTAGCCACATCACTTTGGGATTGCAAGAACGAGGTTTTGCAAAGCGACTATACTGGAGACAAGAAGACGAGGAAACAACAAAACCACATCCGAGAAAGAATTTTCTAACCCACTTAGTCCTTGCAAATCTCGGGGACGAGATTTCTGTAAGGGGGGTAGATTTGTAACATCCCGAAAAATGGAATAATATGAAAATTAATATTTTGAATTTGAATATATTTATTTCTGATTTTTCTTGACATGATTGAAATTTATTTCGATTTTCCCTGGATTTTTTTTGTATTGAATGAAAATCAAACAAATAGAATTAAAGGAATGGATAATGGTGAAAAGATAAAATGGTAAAAGATAAATTTTGGAAAAATTACCATGGAACCCTAACCACTTTGGTAAGTCAGTAAAATTAAGAAGTAAAATTTTATGCACAGAAAAATGGGTAAATAACATTAATGTCACCTCTTTTTGACTAGAAACAGTGCTAGTCAGAATTAATGAAAAATATTAGAAGATTATCTGGATCTGGAAAAATTACCAAATCTCCCTCAGTGCAGTGTTTACACCTGGTAAAAATCTTAGGAATTGATCATGTCGGCAGAGCCCTCTAATAATTCAAAAACAGAAACAATTAAAAGCTGGAAATCTTCATGTCAGATTTTTAATAAAATAAATACCCAATGTTTTGATTTAAAAATTTTACAGAGACAGCCTTGATCTAAATATAACCTCTCATAAAAGTTGTAAAAATAAATAATAAGTTTTGAACCTTTAAATAAATAAAAATCCGAAAGGGAGATTTTGGTAGATGTACAGTGTCAGAATTTTAGTTAATTCAGTGTAAGATATTTTAATCTCAAATTTTTACTGGGCGTTAGAGACTACCAGGAGACGCAGGTCAAAAAGTTTCACAATTTTCCCACTTGATCTGATGGCCATTTTAATGCTCACATGGAGCTTGTCTCAGCCATACTTATCGCTTTGACTCAACTACACTCACCGACATGTGGGGCCAGCCTCTTTACCGTAACGTTGCTGGCACGGCAACGGGGAAATCGCTGCTCTCTCTGCCTGGTGGACCCCAGTCCCGCTTGTCAGCCGCTGCCTTTCTTCTCCCCTTTCCCCTCTTTTCCTCGCGTGTTCTTCTCCACGCACACGAGAGACTTCGCCGTCTCTGCGCGCAATTCACGCCCTGCTGCGATCACGCCACGCCTGCCTTGGTCTCCGTGGCGCCATGCCCTGTCGTCCTTGCGTCATCTCCTTGCCGGGCGAAACGCCACGCCATTTCACCGTAACGAGCCAAAATGAGCCGCAACTCCCGAATGCATTCAAACACTGTGAAGCAAGTTGTTCTCCGGCTATAAATACCACTAGAGCATCACATTGAGCTCCCTCTTCCTTATTCACCTCCTAAACCAAACGCCAAAGCCCGAAGTCTCTTGCTCTGCGCCATTTTCGCCAGAAAAACCGAAGGAAGGGGAAACCTTCAATTCAGCCGAAATCGGTAACTAATGTTGAAATTGATTCCTCTTCTAGCTTCACTCGACACCGTAGATTACTAAGCACCCTGAAATTTCATCTCTTTTCATCGGCAGAGCTTCCCCACCATGCCCGTTTCTTCTCCAACTCCGGTCGCGGTGGCACGCCTACGACCCTTTTCCGCTCGGCCAATGGGAAAATGGAACGCTCTAGCCTCATGGATGCCTAAAATGCTACCCATTCGGCCGAGCTAGCTTGCTCTTCTTCTCCGCGAGCCGCACCTCCTGCCGCCGCATGTCGCCGGTGGCAGCCCTCCGGCGCCCCGCCGATGATTGATACCACCCGAATGCGCTAAGATCCTGGAGCTCGCAGTGCCACCCATTCGCGGAACCCGCGAGAGCCGCCGCCGAGCAACTCTAGCGCCACCTCTGTTCTCCGGTCACGCTGCTGTGGGCCCCTCGGTCGATGGCGAAGCAACTCAGTGCATTCGTAAAAGGCGCTTCCAACTCGAAAACGTATTTTGTATTTTCTGGAATTTACATAACCGAGCTGCTTTAAATGCTTATAACTTTTGTTTTGTAACTCAATTGAGTGAAATAAAATTCTAAATTCACCTAAAATATAGCTCTATCAGAATATAAAATAATATTTTGAAAATGTTCACTGGGTAAATTTGAAATTCAAATTTAAAGAAGAGCCATAAATAAGTACTACATATTAAAAAGTTGTAAACAAACTTTAGGTGGAATGAAACTAATTTTAGTAAAATATTCATACTTCCAGAAGTTCAAATATATAAAAATATTTAAGTTTCATTATTGTTTGAATTACCTTCTAGTAAAGATTATAATCAATGTATTAGAAAATTCAAATAAACATAATTTGAATAAAAGGAATATGGAATAAGTAAAATTAGTTTCTAAATATTAGCATGTCAGTAGGATACTTGAGTTTCCAAAATATTTAAGAAATGAATTTGAATTGAATTATTATGACAAGTATGAAGTAACTAAAATGTAAAAGTGTATATTCATATGGCATAGAAGATCAAATAATCGTGACATGGATCAAATGAATTCAAATAGTAACCAAACCAGTTTTATTATACCTCTGTCATTGCAAGGATCTCAGATATAAAAGGATATATAAATATTATTATATAAAACAGTAAATGATCAATAGTTAAAGTATTAATAATCTCATAATTAGAATAGTTGTAACCATCGCAAATAAACTCTAAATTTGATGAAATCAAATCCTATAGCTTTGAAAAGTAGTACCCTTGCTATTTAGGCAAAAGTATCTTATGTTAGTGTTAGGTTGAAATAAAATAATGTTAGACCCTAATGATCGTTTATAGGAAAAAGTATCGCGGATAAAAGCCATTTGTCGCGAAACCAACCTTAAATTACTTCTAATATCATGCCCTATTAATGCCTGAAAATGAGTAGATTATCCTAGGCGGTGTAGTCGCAATCTAATATCAAAAGTCAACCCTTATCGAGTAATAAATTGAACTATCAAGCTTTTTCATCAATCAGTAGAACCCCTCGCCTAAATGCAAATACTATGGAAATCAGTTTAGAAATGATGTTTAGGATATGTACTATTATGTTCGAGAAAATGTTTTATTTATAACTAATGATTCATATAGTTTTCGCTATGCAAAACCCTAATATGATAAGGATAGTTGTAGCCCTTTTAGCCGATTTCGCTCAACTTAAACTTTAGTGTCATGATAGCTTTTTAGCAACGCGTTTAGCTTTTCAGCTAAACATTATAATTCATAAAAGTTGTTTAGAATCATTATCCAAAGTATATACTACACTATTATGATGAAATAATCATATTTCATCATGTTTTCCACATAAATCATGTTGGTTAAATAGCCCTAAATATTATGTTTAATGAACCTTATAAAATGAATAAGTGAGCATTGTATTAATGAAGAAGTTTGTAGTTAATATATTTGTGACGAATACTCATAAAACAGGGGTGCACCCACGGCCCAATTGCAACAAGCAAAGCCCGGAGCGAGAAGCAAAGCGGCCTCGAATACGCCCACCTAAACAGGCCGTCCCCTACCGCTAACCAAATGCCTACGAGACCATTCAGGAGACCATTCCCGACCGATCCCGACTCGACTCAAAGAGGTTCCCGACCCCGCAGCGGGACGGATCCCCGACCGACTCGGCGAGGTTCCCGACTTCGCACGGACGGATCCGCGGCTCCGCTCAGCAGGTTCCCGACCCCGCGGCGGGACGGGATCCCGCGACTCCGACTTCAGCGCGTGCGCGCGACGGAGTCCCGTGTCAACCCACGGCCACGCGCCCCACGAACGCCATTCGAAGTGGATCGAGCGAGGCGGTGGTCCCTTCCCAAGACGCTTTGATAAGCCTGCCAAGCCCGTCTCTGTCCCATCAACCACCACCCACGGTGCAAGGACACGCTCTCCCGAGGCAACTCCAACGTCACACACGACTACGTCGGCGCCACATGGATCACGAGAGCAGCTACGCCACTTCCGGAGGATTACCTAACCGCTCGACCCGCCTAGACCACCGACCCAAAGATAGGCTCAAGCAGCGGCGACCGGTCGGCTGAACGATTGGTCGACACGGGCAAAACCAAGCCCTAGAAGTAGCTCGCCCGCACTTCGCCAATTCTCGATGTAACCCGCCCCTTCAGATGAATAAAAGGAGGGGAACCTCCTAACAGGCAAGGGGGTAAGAGCTACAGGAGAGCTTTTTCCTCTTCTTCCTCTTCTTCTTTTTCTTCTCCTTCCGAGCTAAGTTTAGATCATTCTAGTGTTGAGGCTCCACCTCTCGCTTGTAAAAAAACTGCGTTGCGATCCGCACTTTTGATGAATACAATACCAACGCACGAACCGGAGTAGGACCTTCGCCCGAACCAAGATACATCTTGACTGTGGTCTAACCATTCAGGAGCGGAACGCGCAGCCCCTTAGACTTACAAATTTACTTGCCGGCGCCAAACGCCGGCGGTTGGCGCGCTGTAGGGGGCTTCGCGTCTCAAGCAAAGATCTCGGATTCCCATTCGTCTCCTTGATGGCATTCTTCTCCAACGACGGCATGATCGTGTTCGGGAGCCGATCGGCCGGCTCCTCGGCTTCACCGTCACCTCGGAGGAGAGCTCACGCTCATCCCATTGCCGGAGGGCGGCGCTGCGGGAGCCCGACACCATCTCCGAGTAGCCGCCCCACTCCGCTTGAGCGCCCGCGGCCCCAAAGCCGAAACCCGAGGAGCGCTATACCTCCTTTGGCGAAAGCCCCTCCGGAACGCGCAGAGATCCCGCCACCTCCCGCCGCCACGACTTGTAGCTATGGTGGCTACATGCCAACCTCCGTCCACGAGTTCTTTGGAAGACTCTTCCACCACGGCTCCAGCTTCCGACGCTGAGTATCCGCCGAAGCGACACTCGCGAGTGCAACGTGGCGGGCCAAACCGATTTGGTCGTAGCCACCGCGGTTACGACGGTCCCCGTCCGGCGACCGAGGCACAGGAGGGGAATACAGCGCGAGCCTTGAACAGCAGCCTTCAGCTCGCCAGCCGAGCTCCAATGGCAACGCGAGAGTGGAGGAGCGAGCGGTCGAAGCTCGACCGCTCGAGCCAACTCGAGCAGACGAGCCCGAGCAGCGCAAGCAGGCGGCGACGCCGCACGGGCGCGCGCCAAGAGCACCACAAGTTGGGGCGTAATCCGCGCCCCGGTTTTTCCTCACGCAAGCCAAAACGTGGGCTGCGGCCGCAACGTCGCCCGAGGCCTTCCGAGCCCGCAAACCCGGAGGCCGAGCTACCTACCGTAACCTTCGGGGTGGTGGAGCGCGCGGCCGTCAGTAAAGACATGCAGCCTCCGGCTCCTACCACACCGGCGCTACTTCCGCCACCGGCCGTGCATCGCATGGAGTTACTGGGTGCGCCAAGACCGCACCCCACCATGAACCACCCCAGCCTCACGCACTCCGGTGCGCGGCGCCTCGGTAATGTTTCGACATCCGCGCCACCTCGAGGCGCGAAGAAAGATGGCGGAGGACGCCGCCACTCACGTGTTGCGGATGGTGGCGCCACTATCGCAGCCCGAGCCCCGATGGTCCCGACCACGGCTTTTTGCCAAGGGATCCGCCAGCGGATTTCCCGCCGATTCGGCGCTACCAACATTGCCAAGTACACCGGGGCCACCAACCTGTGTGTCGGCTCAAGATTACCGGCTCGCGGTTGGCCGGGGAGCGACAGATGATCTCTTCATCATCCAAGACCTCCCCATCTACCTCGCGGACTCGGCCGAGCTCGCTCGAGTACCGCCGCAAAAACTGTCAGAACTGGCCGACTTGAAGAATCTCTTCGTCGGTAACTTCCAGCGCGACTTACAAGCGCCCGTAACTCCTGGGACTGAAGGCAGCAAGCAGCTCGGGAAACTCTCGGGACTACATCCGGAGGTTTTCCGCCAGTAACGAAGCTCCCGACATCTCCGACGCCGATGTCGTGGGAGCCTTCATCTACGGCACCTCCTCGCAAGGCCTTGGTGCACAAGCCGGGCCGCCTCAAGCCCAGACCACCAAGGAGCTCCTCGACATCGCCACCAACCACGCTCCCGCGAGGAGGCCGTAGGGGCTATTTTCAAGGAGGAAAGGCCCAGCAGAGCCCGGCGTCAAATCGGGTCTCCCGACCGCCGACAAACTAAGCGGCACGGAAGCAGATCCGTGAGACCCAAGTCGCCACGGCCGACCGCCCGCCCTGCAAAGCGGCGCGCCGACCGCCGCCTCACCACTTCGAGAAATTGATGGACGGCCCATGCCCAACCATGGGTTCTCCGTCAACACAAGTCACCGGATCTGCGAAGTCTCGAGGCGCTATCTCTAGCGCCCCACCACGCCGCCGAAGCAAAGGAAAGAAGCCCGCCGCGGCCCCGCGAACGGCGGAGAAGAAGGCAGACGACGAGTTCCCCGAGCCCGACGGCTGCCTCATGATCTTCGGAGGACCGGCTTGCTACGCCGACAAGCGTCGACTCAAGCTCGCTTACCGCGAGGTCCACACCGTCGCGCCGGGCGTCCCCCAATATCTTCGGTGGTCGGAGTTCCCGATCACCTTTGATCGGACCGATCACCCCGATCGCGTCCCCACACCGGAGGTACCACCGGTGGTCACCCGTCGTCGAACGGCGCGCCACGAAGGTGCTGATGGACGGGGGCAGCGGCCTTAACATCCTCTACGTTGAGACGTTCGACGCTATGGGGGTCCCGCGCTCAAGCCTCCGGCCAAGCAAGGCACCTTTCCATGGCGTCATCCGTGCGCGCCAAGCCCATCCGCTCGGGCGGTCGACCACCGTCACCTTCGGGAGCCGGAAACTTCCGCACCGAGACCTCACCTTCGAGGTCGTGGATTTCCCGGCGCCTACCACGCCATCCTCGGGAGGCCATGCTCGCCAAGTTCATGGCGATCCCCGCCACGCCTACCTCGTCAAGATGCCCTGACCGCATGGAGTCATTATCGCGCATCGCTCTTTCCACTTTGCCTTCAATCGCGAAGCGCAACCGTGAGCTCGCCTCGGCGTCGTTGCCTCTACGGAACTCAACAAGCTCGGAGGAAGCCGCCGAGTCCGCCCTCGAATCCAAGAAATCGTATGGATCCTTCAAACCGCCGAGGACACGAAGGAGGTCACGGTCGATCCTCGTGATCCGACCAAGACCGCGGGTCGGAGCCACGCCCCGCCAATAGGAAAGCGCTCGTCGACTTCCTCCGCACTAACAAAGATGTCTTCGCATGGAGGTCCTCCGACATGCCGGGCATTCCAAAGGAGGTCGCCGAGCACTCCTTGAGCGTCCGACTGTGCTCAAAGCCGGCCGCTTCAACGCCGCGCCGCTCGACGAGGAAAGGCGCAGGTTATACTGAGGAGATCGCCAAACTCTTGGCGGCGTGGTTCAGAAAGAGGTGCGCCACCCCGAGTGGCTAGCCAACCTCAGACTTGTAAAAAGAAGAACGGGCAATGGAGAATGTGTGTTGACTATACGAGTCTCAACAAAGCATGCCCCAAGGACCCATTCCCTTACTCGTGATCGACCAAGTCATCGACTCCACCGGGTGCGAGTCTCTTTCCTTCTCGATGCCTACTCTGCTACCACCGATTGCGCTAAAGGAGTCCGACCACCGCGACTTCCTTCATCACTCCGCTCGCCTGCTCGCTATGTCACAATGCCCTTCGCCCAAGAACGCGGGCGCTACATACCGCGATGTATGCAAACGTGCTTCAATGACCGATCGGCCGCAACGTTGAGGCGTATGTCAAGATATTGTCGTAAAGACCGTGAAGGTCGACGACCTTATCGCCGACCTAGAAGAGACTTTCGCGAACCTTCGACGGTTTCGCATAAAGCTCAACCCAGAAGTGCGCCTTGGGGTCCCCAAAGGAAAGCTCTTAGGCTTCATCGTCTCGAGCGAGGCATCGAGGCCAATCAGAGAAGATCTCGGCGATCGCAAGGATGGGCCCGGCCAAGAACCTCAAAGGGGTCCAGAGGTCGACCGATGCTGGCGGCTTTGAGCCGTTCGTGTCTCGCTCGCTAACGCGAATGCCGCTTACTGTGCCGCTCAAGAAACCGACCGCTTCGCTTGACACCGAGGCTCGGGAGGCCCTCACCCGCTTGAAGGCCTTCCTGCCCTCGCCTCCACCCCGGTCGCCGGCACTGTGTGAACCGCCGCTCCTCTACATCGCGCCACTACCCAAGTCGCGGCCGGCCCTCGTGGTGGAGCGAGCGGAAGAAGGCCGTGAGCTCAAGGTACAACGCCGGTCTACTTCATCGATGAGGTACTTTCCGAGTCCAAGACTCGGCACCCCACAGTGCCGGTTACTTCACGCGGTGCTCATCGCAAAGAGGAAACTCGCTCACTACTTCGATCAAGACGCCATCACCGTGGTGACCACGCCCCACTAGGCGAGATCATCCACAATCGCGATGCCTCGTGAAGGATAGCCAAATGGGCGCCGAGCTTAGCGGCCATGGCATAATATACGCCCCTGACGGCGATCAAGTCGCAGCTCGCCGACTTCGCCGCCGAGTGGACCAAGCCTGTGCACCACTAAGTGGTCGAAGACCCCGAGCATCGACAATGTACTTCGACGGTCTTACACCAAGAATGGCGCGGCGCGGAGTCGCCATCATCTCCCACTTAAACAGCTTCAATACGCCATTAGGTTGCTCTTCGACGCGACCAACAACATTGCCGAGTCACGAGGCTCGCCAACGGTCTCCGGATCGCCGCCGACCTCGGTGCCGCCGGCCACGTCCACGGGACTCCAAGCTTGTCGTCGACCAAGTCATGAAGGTCGCGGAGCCCCGAGACGCCCGCATGGCCGCACAGATCGTCGAGAAGCACGGCCGAGGAGCGGTTCAAGGGTTTCGAAGCCACCATAGCTACCGACGCTACAATGGCGAGGCCGATCACCGCCAATCTTGCCTCCAAAGAGAGCCCGTCCCGCCGGATCTTCGCTCCGACCTCCTCGCGCCCATCGTCCGGTTTGGACTCGCGGCGGGCGCCCGACCAATCCAAAGACGGCCGCCTGACCGACGCTGCGGTCGGGCGAGACTTGGCCGGATTCGCCCGTGGTGTGCTAGCACTTGAGTCCGATCGAGGAGGCCTTACATCGACCGCTTGACGGACGGGTCACTTCCCGACCCGACCGAGGCCGGCGCCTCGCCGGCGGCAAAATCTTCGCCCCGACGCCTGCAGACCTCTACAAAAGGAGTCCCTCCGGTCCTCCAAAATGTATCTTGACCGACCAAGGAAAGCAATTTCTTTGGACGACATACACAAATGGAGTCTGCGGTCACCACGCAGCACCCGATCTCTTGTGGGAAAGGCCTTTCGACAAGGTTTCATCGCCAATCGCCGTGGTCGACGCCGAGCATATCAGACGCACTGCGAAGGATGCGATTCTTTGCTCGCAGACGATCCGCCAACCCAAGCTTTACAGACGATCCCCATCACGTGGCCTTTGCCGTCTGGGACTCGATTTGGTCGGCCTTTCAGAAAGCGCCCGGCTTCACCCACCGCTCGTCGCGAGATAAGTTCACCAAGTGGATAGAGGCCAAGCCGGTCGTGAGCGCCACGCCGGCATAAGCGCCATCTTCTTCCGCGACATCGCTTTTAGGTTTGGAGTCCCAAACTCCATCATCACCGGCACAACGGAACACGTTCACGGGAAGGAATTTCGAGTTCGTGACGACTTCAACATCCGTGTCGATTGGGCGCAGAGAGCCCATCCGCGACTAACGGCGTGTCGAGCGCACTAACGGCATGATCCTTCAAGGACTCAAGCGCGGATCTTCACCGGCTCAAGCATTTCGCAGGCGCTGGTAGCCGAGCCGCCCTCCGTCCTCGAGTCTGCGGACCACGCCGACCCGCGACCGGGTTCACACCCTTCTTTATGGTGTTCGCTGCCGGCCGCTTTGCCCATCGACCGGAATACGGCTCCCGAGATTGCAAGCCTTCGATGAGGCTCGGGGCTCGCCGCAACAAGACGCCATCGACCACTCGACGAGGCGTTGCGACGTGGCCGCCCTGCGGTCGGCCAGATATCAACAAGCCTCGCGCCGCTACCACACCGCCAAGTTCGAGGACGATCCTTCGTTGGCGACTTGGTTCTCGCGTCGGTCCGCATAACCAAAGATAAGCACAAGCCGACGCAGGAGGGTCCTTTCACCGTCGTGGAAGTTCTCCGACCGCACCTTCCGACTCAAGGACGCCGATGGTCGATCCTCCCTAATGCCCGAACATTGAAAAGTTAAGGCGATTCTATCCCTAAGCTCTTTTCTTTTTCCCCGTATAAGTCTTTGCCTTTCTCCCAACCGAGCACTGGTCGCCACGTGATTTACTCGGGTGCCCTGTGGCGCCTGCTCGTGCCGCTCGGATGGTGTCAGGCGGGTCGGTGACCCACCGACCACGAGGTCTATCCCGGTAACCCTCTCGACCGAAAGTGCTACGGCCCACGCCCACCGGCTATGGTTGCCCAAAGAGCACTCCGCGGAAGAAGGAAGCACCTGAGTGGGATGACCCATTGGTCGATTGGGAACAATCTTCCCCACACGAACTCGGCTAACTCACGACTCATGTGGGTCGGTGACCGACTAGTCACAGAGTCTATCCCAAGCGGTAACCCTTCGACCCGAAGCGCCACGGCCCACGCCCAGCGGCTATGGTTGCTAAGTAGCACTTTGCGGAAGAAGGAAGTGCCCGAGTGGAAAAACCCTTGGCCGATCGGGAACACTCCGAACCCCATGAGTGCGCAGAATCATCAGATAAACAAGACTCCTATCCTCTTCCCTCTCAAATTGACCCGACCTACGATAAGCGACCCGTGGTCCTTGAGGCTATGGTCGGTCAAACCCAAACGCAAAGGAGAGCAAAGAGGCAAACCGAGCTTACAATTACTTACGATCGCTTACACAATGGCCTTTGCAAAAAAAAAAAGGGGGCTAACTTCTTTCTTCCTCTTCTTCCCGGTACGACCGCAAGACGGAGGAGGAGGACTCGCATCTTGAAGGCGACCTCGGGCGGACGTGGCCGGCGATCTCCGAGCATGCGGCTCGACCAAGCTCGAACTCGCCGACTCGCGTCGTCGGTCCGGCTTCCGGCGATGCCGCTTACTCACCACCGCGAGGTCGATGCGTCAGAGTACGAGATGGTGTTGACCAGGCGCCGATGAAGCTCCAAGCGCAGCGCACGGTGACCACCGCCTCTTCTACGGTCCGCACTCGGGCCAGCGGGCAAGGGCACTCGGCCTGCCGGCCCAAGGATGCGGTCGCAGACCTCCCGACCGGCCTTGCGGAGGGCCTCCGGCTCGGCGCCATCTCGCCCGACCGCCTCAAGAACCTTCAACGCCGCCGCCTCGCCCCGCCACGATCGCCACGCCGCGGCGTCCGGCCGTTCTCGCGCCTCCACGGCGACGCCGATTCTTCGCGCTCTGCAGATTATGGAGATTTTGGATAAGTTCGCCGTGGGTCGCGACCCCAAACTTAATTGAAGAATTGAGACACTTACCGCCGCGGAGTTGGTCGATTGCCGCTTCCGACTTCAACGCCAGATGAAGTCTTCACTCGGTCCACCTCCTACGGCGATCGCCGCTCGGAGCGAACTCGGCGGCGGCCCTCGAGCCTTGTTCGCTCGGTCCGCAGACGTGTTACTCGCGTCTGCGCGATCCCCCGCGGCAACGGCTCCATCCTTGGCCTCGCTGACTTCCATCGTGGAGGACTCAGCTCGCCACTTTCGCCTCAAAGCCTCGGCTCCTAGGCGCCATCATGAAGGGCCTTTGTGGCCTCTTCAAATCCTTGGCGGATCACCACCGCCTCCGACCGCCTAATGCCTGTGGCCTCTGGCTAGGCGCAGCAAGGCGCAGCCGATCAGATTCTCCTCCGCAGCTCACCACGATCGTTGTTGAGCGCCGCAGAGCTCGACCGACGCGACGGCGAGCCCGCAAGTGCTGCAAAAATGTGGACACTCCGTTAGTCGCACGGAAAAACTATCAAAATGTGCAACGAATCGTAACTTTTTCTACCGACCTACCCGGGCGATCGGGCCGACTCTCGACCATCATATCCAGGTATACTGGTGGAAGACTTCAGAGCAAGGGCCAGACCTTCACGGATCTGCCCTATCTCGGCTTCAGTGTCCAGCGCGCCTTGCCGAAGGGCGGCCCACTCGCTCTCCTCCGCTCACCCATGATGCCCGACCCGAATTACACCCGCGGCGGCCTCCGCTCGCTCGGCGGACGCCACCCGCCCAAAGCACTATGGGCAAGGGTGACGAGGTCAACCTTCGAATCCCTCGGCGACCTGCGCCGAGGGCATCGGTCGGCACCTCCCAGGACGCAGGGGTCGGGCACCTCCGCCGCCGGCCCGCCACGATCGGGCGCGATCACCGGCGATGCCATTGTCTCATCCTCCAAACGACGATCACGCCGTCGGAGGGGTCTCGCCGAGGCGGCGGAAGTTCTTCGCACGACCTCCGGGTGGGGCTCCCGAAGCGGCGATCGCGCCGAACGCCGACGCCGCGACCTTCGCCGACCCAACCGGGTCACCGAAACCATCGGGCGCCCGTTTTTGCGGCCGATGGCACGCCCCACGATCACCCCAAGATAGGCGCCTGACGTTGCAAAGATTCAAGAGTCGCTCGGGCGGCTTTGCCAAAAGAAAAATGCTCCAAAATAAAATAATAATACACTTACAAGGCCGAGAGGTGCGTGGCACGCGCGCCTCTTGCCGCCCCGCCATGGGCAAGTCGGCCGTCGCTTCCTCGGCCACCTCCACCGAGACGCGCGACGACCGCAAGCGCAAGATCACCCCCACTGGGATCCGTGGCCACGGGCCCGTGATGCCGCCGGCCGAGTCCACGCCGGGCCGCCGCCACGGCGGTCGTGAAAAACCCACCATAGGGGTGGCCGAGGCACTCCCGCCGCTGCCGCTGGAGGTTGTCCCCACGGCGGTGGTCTCTCGACATCCTCATCACGCAAGGCGCGCGCGTTACTTTTCTTCCTCCTCCTTTCCTCCTTCCGCTTCATGGAGGAGTCACCGCTAGTCCCGCCCGAAGGCCGCTCGCGCTTCCTTATCCCGGGAGCGGCGCTCGGGAAGACATCCCCATGAGCCCCCGAGAGGATGCAGGAATGTCGGCCAAGTGCGAAGGACAAAGAAAAGAGAAGCGAAGGAATTTCACCGGCTATCAGATTCGGCGAAAAAGCCGCCGAGAATGGCTCCGGTGGCCATCCGCGCCACGCTGGCGCTCACCAGAACGGCCGCCACCCGAGCCTCCACCTCGACGCAGCCAGCTCGGGTTCGGCCATCCTCGCCCGGCCGGACGGCCCCAGATATCGAACAGGGTGCGGCTCGTGCACAAGTGGTTGCACGCGCATCCCCATGAAGGCGCCGCACAACCATGTCCCCGTGAGCCCGCCTCCTTTGAGCCCCGACCGCTCCACGATCGGGGCCAGCTTGTTCTTCTCCCTCTTTCGACGCCCGGGCCCACCGTTCCTCCGCCATGGGAAGCTCTCCGTGAAACGAGGTATTTGTCGCCGACGCTTGAACGTAGAGCCATTCGAACGCCACCCTTGTTAGACGAGGGCGCTTACCTCCAGTACTCCGTGTTCGACCGGGCGGCCGAGGCCAGCCACCAGAGGCGCCGCAAGGCCCGACGGCCTATCCTTCCGAGCCTTGCTCGAAGAAGTGCTCCACAACGCCAAAGGCGGCTCGATCCCCAAGAAGGCTTCGCTGGCGTGATGAAGATGGCGATGTGGAGGACCCCATTGGGGTTGAGATGGTGCACCTCCACCTTGTAATGAAACAACAGCCCCGGACGAGCGGGTGCAATGGCAGAGCCAAAGCCGCGCTCGAAGAACGAGGCGGCACCACGATCTCGCCGCCACGGCGTGGGTGGTAGCCCTGGCCGGCACCCTCGGTAGGAAGGTCTGCGGCATGAGGAAGCCCTTCTTCACCAAGCCGAAGACGTTTGTCTGGCGCGAGCACTCCGGCCACGACATCTTCACGGGGAGACGAGTGGAAGGTGAGAAAGAAAGGTCGGGTTTTTTCCTTAGCTCTCGGTGCTCTTCTTGTTTCAGAGGCAGAGACAGAGGGCAAGAAAGCGTGACCACTCAAAGCACCTAACGCGCGATTTATAGAGGATTTAACGAACGCCGCCAAGCAGCGCCCGTCAGCGAGCGTCGCGACCACCTCGTCTGTCGCGCCACCGTAACTCCTGGGCCCAATACCACTCCGCTTTTAATCCCTGCCTTGTCAGCGCCAAGGGCCATAAAGACGCCGCCCAACAACGTGTCCGTGAACCTCTCGGTCTCGCTTTAGGCCGGAACAGTTGCGGCGGCGCGAGAAGCCCAGCTGGGCGGCTGCGGCCCCAAGACGGCAAAGCTTTGTGGCTTGCGCCAGGGCCCAAATGAGGAGTCGTGGGTTCAAAAGGCCTACCCCACCAGATGGGTATAAAGCGCCCAGCCAAAACTTGAGCAAGGCGTGTATGAGGTGAGCCCCACGGTGGGCCCTCTGCTAGGTCGGTGACGGCCTAATCACCTCTACTCGCGCCCGAGACCATACTTCACACTCTCCGGGAGCTCATCAATGAGCGACACCACCGTGCTCGGGGTGCGGACGACCTAGAGTCCATACGGATTGAGTAGAGAAAGGTTTTTATGGGTCGCCCACAGCAGGCCAGACACCCTACTCGGGACCGTCCGCTCGGAGGGTCCCCTTGGGCGGACCTCCCAGACCCACTCGGACTACCCGCTATTAGCTCCACGAGCACGGCGCTCAAACCAACGCAGTAAACGCGCCGCTCATCCTCCGTGTCCCACACTGCGGATGGGGTATACATGTGGGATAGACGGCGGCCATTCCTTCGCAGCTACCCTCGCCCGACGAGGACTCGAGAAGGATGCCCCACGCCCGCCTACGACGGTAACGAGCACTCACGCCCAGCCACGACGGAACGAGCACTCACGCCCAGCTACGACGGTAAACGAGCACTCACGCCTAGCTACGACGTTAACGAGCACTCGGACACCGTAACCTCACAGAGGCATCCGGCCGTCCCGCCGACCAAGGCACTCGGACACCGTAACCTCACAGAGGCATCCGGCCGCCCTGCCGACTAAGGCGCGGCCCGCCACGACGTTAAGCGAGCACTCGGACACCGAACCTCGCGGAGGCATCCGGCCGCCCTGCCGACCAAGGCACTCGGACACCGGAACCTCGCGGAGGCATCCGGCCGTCCTTGCCGACTAAGGCGGCGTCCGCCACGACGTTAACGAGCACTCGGACACCGGAACCTCGCGGAGGCATCCGGCCGCCCTGCCGACCAAGGCACTCGGACACCGAACCTCGCGGAGGCATCCGGCCGTCCTTGCCGACCAAGGCACTTTGACACCGAACCTCGCGGAGGCATCCGATCGTCCTTGCCGACCAAGGCACTCGGACACCGGAACCTCGCGGAGGCATCCGGCCGACCTTGCCGACCAAGGCGGCGCCCGGCCTACGACGTTAAATGAGCACTCGGACACCGGAACCTCGCGGAGGCATCCGGCCGCCCTGCCGACCAAGGCACTCGGACATCGGAACCTCGCGGAGGCATCCGGGCCGCCCTGCCGACTAAGGCGGCGGCCCGGCTATGACGTTAACGAGCACTCGGACACCGGAACCTCGCGGAGGCATCCGGCCGCCCTGCCGATTAAGGCACTCTGACACCGGAACCTCGCGGAGGCATCCGGCGTCCTTGCCGACCAAGGCACTCGGGCACTAAAACTTCCGAAGGCATCCGCGGTTCGCATACCTCAGAACGTAATCCCGCAGGCGCCGAACGCGTTGGGGGGCACGCCCAAGCAAAACCAGAGGCCCGTTGGCCCACCTAGTTGAACGGATCCACCAAGCTCAACCCCAACCGAGTCTGCCAACTCGATTGGAGGTTCGGGGCTACTTGGCGAATACTCATAAAACAGGGTGCACCCGGCCCAATTGCAACAAGCAAAGCCCAGGAGCGGCAAGCGGCGGCCTCGAACGGCCCGGCCTTAAACAGCCGCCCCTACTGCTACCCAAATGCCTACGAGACCATTCAGGAGACCATTCCCGACCGATCCCGACCGACTCAAGAGGTTCCCGACCCCGCAGCGGGACGGATCCCCGACCGACTCGGCGAGGTTCCCGACCCCGCGGCGGGGCGGGATCCCGCGGCTCGCTCGCCAGGTTCCGACCCCGCGGCGGACGGATCCCGCGACCGACTTCGCGCGCGTGCCGCGCGATCGGAGTCCCGTGTCAACCTAAGGCCACGTGCCCCACGAACGGTCATTCAAGTGGATCGAGCGAGGCGGTGGTCCTTCCCAAGACGATTTGATAAGCTGCTGAAGCCACGCCTCTGCCCCATCAACCAGCCACCCACAGTGCAAGGACACGCTCTCTCCCGAGGCAACTCCAACGTCACACACGACTACGTCAGCACCCACATGGATCACAGAGAGCAGCTACGCCACTTCCCGGAGGATTACCTAACCGCTCTGACCAGCTAGACCACCGACCCAGCATAGGCTCAGCAGGCGGCGACCAGTCGGCGGAACGATTGGTCAGACGGCGGGGCAAGACTGAAGCCCCTAGAAGTAGCTCGCCTGGCACTTCGCCAATTCTCGATGTAACCTGCCCCTTCGTACTGAATAAAAGGAGGCAGGAACCTCCTAACAGGGCAAGGGGGTAAGAGCTACAGGAGAGCTTTTTTCCTCTTCTTCCTCTTCTTCTTTTTCTTCTCCTTCTGAGAGCTAAGTTTAGATCATTCTAGTGTTGAGGCTCCACCTCTCGCTTGTAAAAAAAACTCGGTGCAGTCATCCGCACCCTGTGAATACAATACCAACGCACGAATCGAGTAGGACCTTGGCCGAACCAAGATACATCTTGGACTCTGTGGTCTAACCATTCAGGAGCGGAACGCTGCCCCTTAGACTTACAAATTTACTTGCCGGCGCTTGAAACGCCGACAATTTGTATCACCAGAACCTTCTTAAAAACTATAAATAAATCTAATTAGCTGGCTTATCACTCATAACTTAATGAAAACCCTTCCTATGCAAAATCTTAAGGTTAAGTACTAATTGCGTAAACCTTAATTAGTGTTTTATTTCTTTTAATCCAAATAATTTTAGCATCTATAATTCAAATCGTAAATACTAGAATTCATAATTTTAGCCTCTTGAATTAGTAATTCAAGAAAAGATAATCTATAAAAGAACCTGTTTTGTTTGTCATAAAGCCATCAAGTTTGAATAATGTAATTACCTAAATAATTCAACCCTAAGTGTTCTGTTTTCGCAATGAATCTTTATTTGATTTTCTCATCATCTTCTTTTCGCCCTTATTGAAGTTTATTATTTGCTATATTTTCCGATCGATCGACGTAGAATTCGACGCCCTTCCTCCGCCGTTGCCTCCGTCTACCGTGATCGCGTCTTCGTCAGTAAACGATATATAAGCAAGGCAAGCACCCCTTTGACCATCTTGATCCCAGATTTAATTTGCATTGTGTTTATTAAAATGTTTCATGCACGTTTACTTTTCGTAAATTCGCTATTTTGTGGTCTTTGGTAGTTATACTGTTGTCTCATGAAACTTCCTTGATAAGTATGAACATGTGTACCTTGATACCCATAGATTGAGCTTAGACAATTACTTAATGTCATTGTGGGTATATGCGATTACTTTTATCCATGCTTAGCCATGCTTTTAGAACAAATGAGAATGAGGATCGATCAAAATTTGTTTCTTGAGAAATGGAAAATGTTGGAAATAAAGTCGTTGGTTATGGGTATTTTGATTAAAAACCCAAAATAAAACTATGGTTTTGATGCGGCGATTATTGGCAATAGCGGAGGTGCAAAGGATTTGCGTAGTTAGGGTGGAGTATCGCCGTGTCGGATTAAGGACCGAGCAATGGGACGCTATAGATCCAAGATTTTCATTACAACCACGAGGGCTTGTATGGCGGGTCTTAGCCTATTAAGTTGTTTAGGTGTGGCTTTGCATCTAAGGAAGGCGGGAGTTATGCACGAGCATTCCGGTTTGGTCTGTCTGTAGGGGGTTTACTTACCAATGCAACGGTGTACGCCTTGCCGTGGACAGAAACGTGGTGTTGGGTGTGATGTGAAAGGAGCCACGTCTTGGGTGAGTGTTTCTGTTTCCATGGCGAGGGTCAAACGTCCCGGGCTGGTTCAAAGCCACATCTAGATAATGTAACGGCTCTGTATGATCTCCTTGCCGACACACCAAAGGAAGTGTGTTAACTGATCTGGCAAAAGAGGTTGATCATTCCTTGTGGGTAAAGTGTACACCTCTGCAGAGTGTAAATCTAATCGATTAGCCGTGTCCACGGTTATGGACACTTGGTGAAGTCATTCCAATGTTAGAATGCTTTGGTATTTTCCAAAATTGGGTTTTGGTTTGGAACCTGTTTTATCAGCTTTTGTTTCATGTCAAAGGATCGACATTATTGGATTCCATTTCTGGATTATTCGATATTCACGATGGGTTGTGAGTATTACTTATGCTTTACTTATTTCATATCACCAATTATGCTTTTACAAATTCCGTTTGCAAATAACTTGTTTTACAATGTCAATTTCGCTTTATGCAAATTAAGCGTAGTAGCCTCCTTTGAAATGGCACGCATATTATATAGGTTTTGCTAAGTCTTATGGAGTCTGAAAGTACTCACCCTTGCTTATATGTTGTTTTTAGGTGGATAATTTAGCGAAGCTTCGAGGATTCCTTTTCATCGCAGTTGCGGGATTTTCTTCATCGAATCTTTCTAGGGATTATGCCTTGTCGGTTACTGCGGGTTTTGGATGGGCACACTACAAGACCTTGCTTCTTTTCTTCGCTATATCTACGAGTTGTAAGATTTTCTTTAAATAATAGCTTCCGCTTAGTATTATGTTGTATGGTTGTGATTCCAATTGTTGTAAACATGTGAGTGCTAGCTACTGATCCAGGGAATAGCACAGTAATCACATGGAGGTTCCTGTTCATCAGAACGGGGTCTCACAGCCGCTGGTTCCACCACATTGATCTCCCGAGCGGTAAGCTTTTGCTTTCGCTTGGACTCGTATCTGGTGGAGCCCCCGTATATGTAGTTCAACTTGTGCTCGGGCTCTTGAAAATCGTCTTCGTCTGGGAGGTCTTTCCTCTTTGCCGCCTCCTCCTTTGCTGGAGCCGGCTGCTTGTTGCTTCCATGACAGTGCTGTAATCAGGTCCTTCCCTCCGCATGGCTCGGGGCCGGACGCGCTCAGCCATTGCGACTAATTCTTCACCTTTTCGCTTCTTGTCTTTGTGCTTGGAGGACTCGGGCTTGTCGCCCTTGTTCTTCTGATGCGGGCGATCTTCCTGGCACTCGGCCAGGGCATCTGAGGCCGTGGCGTAGCGGTCGGCCAGTGCGAACATCTCCTTAACGGAGGTTGGCGGCTTCCTGGACATTTTCTTAATTAAATCAGGATCACTTACTCCTTTCTCGAAAGCTGCCACCACCACGGCTTCAGATACGTCCCTGACGGTGTTCTTCTTCTGCATGAAATGCCGGATGAAATCCCTCAGCGTCTTGTCCTTTTTCTGGTGCAACTGGTACAGGTCCCATGGAGTGCCAGGCCTCTCGTAGGTGCCCTGTAAGTTGGCAATGAACTGATCGCAGAGATCACTCCAGGAGTTCACCGAGTTTGCAGGGAGGCCCGTGAGCCATGCTTGAGTCGGGGAGGGGTGAGATTGACCGGCAGATAGTTTGCCATGACAGTCTGGTTTCCTTCGGCGGCTTTAACTGCCAGGGCGTAAACCTGCAGCCAAGCTTCTGAGTCTCGTTCCCCATCAAATTTTACGATGCCCTTGGGGTTGAATACTTCGGGCCATATCACTCGGTGCAGCCGAGGAGTGAACACCCGGATCCCGTCGATAGATCTCTCATCATGATGAGGGGGAGTCCGGCGTGGCGAGCCTCTGGCTCGGCGATGGTCATCAACACGTCGGGGCGGTGTACGGCGCGGCGAGTCCATGACTCGGCGTTCATCGTCGCTCCTACCCCGGCGGTGGTGGTCTCTGTGGTCGTCGTGGTTATCATACCTTTGATCGCTTCGTCGATCGTGGCTGGTGCCGAAACGCTCGTAGTTGTCGCGGCGTTCGCGTTTTTCTTCCTCGTCCCGTTCCTGTCGCCTGGCTGTGATGTCCTGGCGGAGGTCGCAGTTGAGAATCCGACGAGCGTCCCCGGCTGGTGGTGTGTGACGATTGCCGACTGCCGGTATTCTGATTGGTCGCAGTGCAGCTGCGGCAACACGAGTTGCCGCATGGGAGCGCGAGTGCGCTTCACCCACCGGCTTTTCTTGGTTCTGCTGGATTGCTGCCGTCGTCACCATGGCCTTGATCTGAGCCACAATCGGGGCTGCCGGGCTATCCGATGCAATCATCGGGTCCAGCGTGTCGAGGAGCGTCTTGGAGGCGATAACGTTTTGCATCGGTGTGCGAAAGACGGATTGGTCTCCCAACTTAGATTGCAGGATGTTTTCACGAACATTGCGGTCGAGCGATCGAAGAGATCGCGTTTGTACCTCCTTGCCCTTACGCCGACGATCTTCCTCCACAGCTTCTTGGTCTTCTTGATGGAGATCGGTCATCTGCTCCTCGATCGCGAAGATGCCACGAACATCGCAGCAGTTCCTCATAATGCCGACTGGTTTTCCGGGTGAGTCAGAGCGGCATACCTGAGACGGGTTGGCCTGATCTTCGCCAGATTGAATTTGGTTTTGGACCAGGCAAACAAGCTCTCCGTGCATATCTGCGCCGAAATCTAGGCTTCCGAAGCGAAAGGCTTGGCCAGAGATGAAGGTGGCGACGAATCCGCCGTTTGCTGCCATCGAGTCTGGGGAAAAAAGATTGAAGCGCTTCCCCTACCTGGCGTGCCAACTGTCGACTTTTGTAGTCGATAATAAATTTA
The DNA here is from genome assembly GCA_036346275.1 of Otatea glauca. NCBI lineage: Eukaryota > Viridiplantae > Streptophyta > Magnoliopsida > Poales > Poaceae > Otatea > Otatea glauca. The sequence goes on along the minus strand of CM070724.1, from coordinate 52,127,921 downwards.
TGGGTTAGGCGCTAGATCTCAAACTTGAAGGTCACACAAGACAGGGATTTTAGACAGGTTCAGGCCCTCAGCAATGGAGGTAATACCCTAATCCTGTGTGCTGGAATTATGCGGATCTCTTGGATCTGGGGTTGCTCAAAACGCAATATGCTCTGGGCATATATGGTGTTCTAGGCTCTATGGCTTGATCGCTCTATGCTTGGATGATCGGATCCCTATGTTGTTGCCCGCCCTCTCCCTTATATAGCGGGGGTAGGGCGGCTTACAGAGTCCTAATCGGTTAAGAGATTCCTATCGGTTACAAGATTCTAGTCGGTTATAGGATAGAGTTTACATCTTTATCTACCCTATTAACGACTCGGATTACAACCGTATCTATCATATCTAAATATAAGTTCAACTTCCTTTAGGATATGTCCCCTTGCGCACGGCAGCGGGGCCTGACGCGGGGAGTATCTTCTGGGCCTCCCTCTTGGGCCTATCCCTCGGACGTCTCTGGGCGGATCGTGAGGGTACCCGGATCCTTATATTCCACAATACTGTGGACAGTCCTTTACAAGTTTCTCATTAAGAAGCCCCGTATCAAGAAATGCTAACTTGTGATTGACATTTCTTCTACATGTCTGTACCTCCATTCTACATAAGAAAGAAGTTAGAAATGCAATTAAACGGTACAATAATATACAATAATATACAAAAAGACCTACAAAGTTCACAGTCTGAGTATATTCACGTCTAGGGTATCTTGCTGGTACAACATATAAAACTCCTTGAAACCCATCCAGAAGATGTTATCCCTATTGTAAAAGTCCGACTATGTGTATCTGACTGTGAACGCCTTCATACCATCATTGGACCATTGCATGTACCACTGCGGGACGCGCCACAGTTGTTTTGTTAGGTGGTCTAAATGAGCTGGTTCAACCAGCAGTTTCCCCATAAAGAACTTCCACATTACACCTTACTCATGAGCACCATCTCGTTGAGTAGCATCTCCTTGAGCTTCAGACCTCAATGCGTCGGCACTAGCCGCCTTCAAGTATTGCTTTCTGGAGATACACTCGTAGTCTGACATTTCGCAAGGTTCAGAAACCCGCCTCATCTTTTCACTTTTCCCATACTCAAGAAAAACTTCTACGCATTAGCATCAACTTTACTCTTCTCAGGTGATGGCACCTTTTTGAAGTGAGATGACGACGGTGCCGACTTTTGAGATGGTGCTGGTGTTCGATTCTTTTTAGATGTCGATGGAGGAGTTGGACTTTTTCTAGGTGGTGCTGACGGAGGTGTTGGACTTTTTATGTGTGGTGGCGACAAGAGCGGGGAGGTCTCTGTGTGGAGAGTGCAGTTGATCATCATCTTCGTCGTCCTCCTCGTCTGAGCCAAACTTAATCAAGCTCTTGAGCCACATGAGGAAGCCATGCACGTTTTCTCCTAGTTTGTTGTTTTCATCCTCGCTAGGGATATCTACCTCTATTTTACGGTATTGGTGGACTACACTGTCCACTTTGACCCTGGCGAATCCCGACGGTATCAGGCGACAGTGCAAAACCTGTGACTCCTCGCATGGCCAAGCCCTGCCCTCAGCCACCTTGATGATAATGCCATGTGTAGGCAAATGTAGCTTGCACGGTGTCGGTTCTATGATGTCATCCACAGGAAAATAGAGTCTATGCTCTTCGAGGATCCCTATGGACGCGCAGCTGCTCTTACGAGCACTAGGACTGATGAGCTGAGGGCTGTCATTGGGTGGCGGTGTCGGAACTGGATTTCCAAATTTGAACCCTCTGTGTATAACCTGTGCTAGTCTAGGAAAAGCTAGCACACACAATGAAAATAGTGATGACAACATATCCATATCACGAGTCAAATAATATTAATTAAGCAAAAAGGTATCAGCCTTATGGCCAATTATTACAAATAAGAAACCTCATGGCTTGAGTCCAATAAAAAAACAGTCGAACGAAATAACAGCAGTAGGATAAGCCCATCCATTTGCCCACAAGCAATCGACTGGGGTTTGCGACCTAGCAATCCGGATCACCTTCATCATAACCACAAGCATAAAACTCGTAGTCACTGTCAGCTTCGACACACTCCTCTGTGGAAAGTGGGGATGTTGCAAGGGTGATCACAAAATATACTCCGCAGGTCTTGGAGACATAATGCATGATAGCTATATGCAAGGCTAATCAATTGAAGGCATAACATGGTTCTTTTAGCATAAAGCAATGTTTAACTTTAAATACCAATAGTAATTTCACAAAGCATCATTTAATAAAAATGTAATTGAACAATAATTGATTTTAATATAACAACTAAACAGGTTCCAACCACATGACTGGCTTCATACGCCAAACCTCAACCCGAGAGTTCCATCCACTAACGGATTCCCAAACTATCATTTTATTTAAAACCAAAACCATAAAATCTACAATGTGCAAGCGTACCTCGCCTGCCCTTGACCATGGGCACAGCTACTTAAGTAGTTTTAACTCTACAGAGTGTGTACAGCTTTACCCATAAGACATTATCAACTCTTTTTGCCGTGCAATTAACACACTTCATTTGGTGTGTCGGCAGAGAGATCATGACAAGGCCTTTACAATGTACAGACCCGTTATTAACCTCTCTCGCTAAGGTTTCACCGCTGAAGGGTTGCATCCACCCAGTCAGAAGCCCCCTCTTGCACCATGTAGGGAAAACCTGTCTCCATCCTACACCCACATTCCACCGACTGACGAAGTCAATATTGAGATGCACAAATTAATTAGCCAGGTCGTACCCATATAGACTTGTGGTTGTACGATAGTGCTCGGTCCATGTTAACACATGCTTCGGTCCTTAAATGATTAGGGCGGAGCATTCACTTTCAACGTCTCGTGCATCCAGCACCCACCAAACATCTATCCGCCCTGGTCTAAACCATTTCCACTTTATTTCATTTAAATAGCAGCAGCAATACCAATTGATGCGATTTCACATTTAAGATTAAACAATGTTTTGAAAAGATTCCCATGGTGGTTTAATACCAAAATGTTTAAGCTGGACTAAGCAATTCTACCGTCCCACTCTACTGGTTATCACCAGATAAATTTAGCTAATATCATCTAGGGTGACAAAGGTTCGCCATAATTAATGTCAATGAGGGTATAACCAATTTTTGGAATTTAACTATACCTTAAACTATATTTAAAGTACATTGCATAAAAGTAAGCATGCATAATTTAAAACAACATAAATATTTTATAAAATTTTGGATCAACATGTTCAAGGAAGACTTGCCTTCGTTGCCTCCTGCGGGATCTACCTCTGACTATTGATTCGCTTGAGCTTCGACTGCGTCGTATACACGTGAAACAAGAATGAATAAATAAAACAAATTTAAACGAAATTCAAAAATTGAGAAAAGTAGTTCTAGAAAATAGATCTTGAATTTATATGAATTTAAAATTTTGAATTATTGAAATCGGAGCTCGAACGAGGGAGAACGGGCTCCTGGAAGATCAAGATCAAAGAAAAAGAGAGATGATACTGTAGCTCGGGTAATGTTCATTCACGAATACTATTCACCACGAAGAACAGAGAGCACTGCAACTGGCCATGGCACAAAAAAAGAAAGAAAAGAGACAGGGGTGGTCGGCTGGGCCCGATCGACCAAGGAAGGGCAGCAGAATGGCAAAGACTGCTACGCCGGCCGGAGGGAGGCCAGTCGGCGGCGACCGGAAAAAAAATACGGCACCAAGAGCTCATATTTTTGCGATTTCCAGCGAAACGACGGCGAGCTAACTTACGGGAAGTGGAGGAATGGATTAGCCACGAGGAGAGGCTTCCGGTGCTCCCTTTTATAGGGCGAGAGAAGGACAGGAGAAGGCGCATTCATGGAGGAAATGGTAACGGCCGGAATAAAGTTTTTGCAAAAATTAGAGCAATTCATGATGGTTTTGAATGGGGAATTAACCCTAGAACATTGAGCATGCGAGTAGGACTTGATTGCGCATTTATTTGGGATGTTTCGATGTGGATTTGATGGGGTTTCAAAGCTTCTAGTGTGCTCCAATGGAGGAAAGAGAGGGAGAGCTTCTGATGCGTGCGTGCTGAAGGTATAAGACATACTGTAGCAGGTGGGCCCCTCCTTTATTTAGTGGAATTTGGATAGTGCTGAGAACAAAAGCGCTAGGGATAAAATAACAAAAAGGCTCTAAAAATCTTGAAAATTTTCTCAAAAATATTTTGGAATATTTGTAACCCAATAAAATTATTTTTGGAATTTTTAAGCTTTTAATTTTTTTGCAAAAATTCATTTTGTAAAACTGAGAGTTGCGAAAAGAGTTTTAATAAAATCCGTAAAATTCCAAATTGAATAAAATAAATAAAACAAATCAAAATGAAATTTTTAGGATGTTATAGGCGGCTGTGAGCTGAGAGCTTTCTGTACTGCTTGCTCCACAGCCTTATCCAGTTCCGCTCTCTCTTCCTCTAACGCTCTCGCCACAGCAACTTTTATTTAACGGTCTAGTTGATCTTTTCTTATTCTCTTCAGACGTCTATACAACCATACGTCAGCAGGGAAGCCTTCTTTCCACGGCACCAAACCAACTTCTCGGGTGCGACCAGGGTGCTCCTTGTTACCCAGGGCTACGATTAGCTCGTCATTCTCCTTTCGTGGCCTGAAAGAGCCTTGGAAAGACTACACATGAGCATCTGAGATTTTGCGCGACACGTCCTGGTCTCTATCGCTTTTGAAGCTTAAGCTACCATCATCCGAGATAGAAGCCCCCCTCCCAAGCAACCAGTGCTTCGATCGTTCGATCAACTAGGCCATTGTAGGAATGACACCGCTGCGGGTTAGTTCTTCTTCGCATCTATTTCATGCGGGTATTTTCATTACGTACCCACCTGTGCCTAGTGTGTGAGGGTAAATATTCTTATCCGTGTTTGTCTTGTTCTTTTGACTTACTATCTGAGCTTCTTCAGACCTCTTGTACGCCACAAAGTCCTCCCAATACTCACTTAACTTTGGGTACATGTCAAAATTTGGCGTTTCATTCTTCTTCACATAGTTATTATTCAGTGTCGTCTTCCAATTCTTCCACGTTGTGCACATGTTGCATAGTACACGTTTCTTTGCAACCAGCTCGGTCCCTTGGGGGAACTGGAACACTTCTTTTAGCTTGTCCCACTGCGAGTTCTTCGAGTCATTGGGAACCACCCATTGGTCACCTCGGCAACTAGTCCATGATCCATAGCTGATGGGCACATAATCCCGAGCAAGAACCCCGCATGTTGTCCTGTATGGCGCCCAACGATGACTCAGATATAGCAGGTTCCCCGACTGCCGAGAGCTCCACTATTTTATAAAGTACCTTAGGCATCTTGCTCGGACCACGACCTGCGCGCTGCCTCCATTCATCAGATGTCTGAGCCTACAATTTGATCTTCTTATTAGTCGTCTGACCCTGCAATGTTTTGGGAACCACAATCTACTAATACTTTACCTCGCCTACGTTAGTGACGTCAGGTTGGTCCATGGTAGTGACGCCAGGTTGCTCCATGTCAGGATGCTCGAAGTTCAGGTAGTACGTTGGGCTATGGTTCAGGCTACCCGTTCCTCCTTCATCCATATTTAAGGGCCCAACTCCCTCTGGCACTTGTCCCTGGTCAGAGGCCATTCCTAGCAAGTTTATCGAAAATTTCAAATTAACAAAGTCATATTTGAAATACACGTATACATCTTTCAAAAACATATACACATACAATGTTAACGAAGAAAGATGTAACGAGGAAATGAAGATAGACGTAAAGAATGAACGTAGACGTTAAAGTATATGAGCCTAAGTATAGCCACGTTGCCTGCTATACTATTCTTCTGCTCGTGATACCGAACTTATCAATTCAAAGAAATAAAATTAATACACATATTTGAAAGACACATACACATCTTTAAAGAACATATACATATATATATATATTTTATCTTTATACACATACATCTTTCAAGGACACATAAAAATATTACAAATATTTGAAAGACACGTATACATCTTTCAAGAACATATACACATATACATATTTTTGAACTTTATACACATTAATGGAAATGCAAAACACCTAAGGCCTTCCTGAACTTTTTTGCTATATCTGTTGCTCTTTAGTTATGTTTACCCAATGCTTGTACACATATATATGCTCAAATTTCAGCAATATATATGTACATATACACACATTTACACACACAATGGCTACAAAACATCTAGACATATCAAATGAGCAGTAACGGTAGCCACTTGCAGATACATCCATATGAACAAAAGATCAAAAACAACAATTAAACTACATCCTAGTCTTATGCAGCAGGTTTACATTCAATCCTTAAATATTTCCAGAAATTCCAAACAAAGACAATTATATTACAATTCGGTCCAAAAAGCTTTACAAAGAGACCTATGCCCTCTTTTTAAAGGTACACAGCTGACTACCAAACTCACTAAAACCAACCTCAGTCCGCATGGTGCTCGCTGATCGAGTATAATACTCCATAATACTACTATCTCGGTCAAACAAATGTATACTACAACTCTGTTCCGTCTTCGTTACTCTTTTCAAACACAATTCATCCCAAAGAATCAAACTACTATATCAGATGAAGTCCGCATAGTGCATGAAGTCAGGAACACAACGAAATAAGAATTACATCAATAGCAAATCTGTAGCTTATGGAATAAATATTTTAGTGCAGGTCTGTCCAAAAAGGACATAAACCAACATTATTGTGAATTTGAGCCCAATTTAGTGCCAAATTAATTCTTGACATTATTTTTAACATATTTACCATTATTTTTCCTAGAGAGGGCACGTATAATTAATATTTTAGAATTTGGTTTCATGTCATTTAGGGTTATAATTTAATCTGTGCAAAAATGCCAAATCAGAACAGACTAAACTTGATATTTAAGTTCAGGCATGTTAAACATCAGTTTCATGGGTACATGCATTTTTCCCAGCTAGTGCATCAATAATGTAGATGAACAAAATTGGATTCACTATTTTACGATGTCAGATGATTTAATTTTGCACTAAACAAGATACAGAGTAATGAATATTTTCAGGAGATTCTGTAACCATTTCGTGAGTGCTAGCAATATTCGACAGTGGAGAATGGTCAAGTAAAGCTACCACAACTAGATTTATATGGATTAAACAATGCATACACAATTAAATATTTCTAGAAATTTCGACAAACATTGTATGAGTCCACATATTTTTGGCCATGCTTCATCGCGAAATTAACCGTTTAAGTCGTGCTTCGCCGACGGTGAGTGGCGGCATGGGATGGCCAGCAGAGGGTATAGGGAGCTTCATCGCGGAATGGGGATCATCTAAACGGAAAACGCAGAGGTCCGAGGCGACTGCGGGGAGGTCCGAGGCTCCCACGGCTGGATCCGGCAAGGCGACGGCGTAGAGGTACGCGAGGAGGTGGCAGCGGAGAGCAACGACGCTAGGTTAGAGTGTAAGTGAGAGGAGGGATGCAACCTTCTGAATTTATAGGGGTGGACTATCACTGCCGGCTCACCACAATAACCAGCAGTGATAGTCTATCACTGCCGGGCTAGAAAGAGAGCCAACAGTGATAGTGGCCTTATCACTGCTGGCCTACTCCACAAATCGGCAGTAATAATGTAGTATCACTGCCGAGTGGAACTCCACCTGGCAGTGATAGTGCTTATCACTGTCAGTTGAGACTAGCAACCGGCAGTAATACGTCACATCGCTGTAGGTTTTATGAGGCAACCGGCAGTGATAAGTTGGTCTCCAACCAATTAAGTGAAACTTTCAATTTATTTCATTTCAAAGGCTGAGTGCTTTGAGATTTTTTAAATCCTATCAAATTTGATCCAAATTTTCTGAAATTTTTTGGAGGCATACTGCAGGACATATACTATTTTATATAATATTTTCCCCTAATTTTGACCAAGTTCTAAAATTCTAAAAATCCAGATTGCTCACTGTTTTAATAGTTTTAATATTTTCAAAATCAAATAATGCTTCAAAAAATCACACAAATGCTATAAATAATTTCACACAAATGCAAAAATTCACACAAATGCAGTTAAATTCACACAAATTCAAAGGCAATTAAAGATTTGCACTCAAATCTTGGATCACGCTTTTCTTCAAGCTGCCAAAGAACAAAGAGAATCTATTGAAAGATCAGAGAGAACCAGTTCCGAGCATAACCTCAATTTTCATTACTCCATATAATACATTAATTGTTACATATGAGAAAATTAACATGTCATTCGGTCAAAAGAAAGCATATATTTAATTAGTACAACTAAGCTACGATTCGACCTTCGTTATGATCGCGGCGTATGTACGTAGCTTCCTCACTCTCTTCCATGAGACTTAGGTCAACGTCCTCTTCGAAAGGAGGAATCTCATCGAATTGGTTATACTCTTTCTCGTCGATAACATTCTCAACTCCGACAATCCTTCTTTTTCCTTGAATGACCACGTGGTGCTCCTTGTTAGCCGGGTCAGTTACAAAGAATATTTGTGTAACAGAATTAGCAAGTACGAATGGTTCTTCTTCGTATCCGACGAGTTTGAGGTCCACGGTAGTGATACTGTACTTGTCGATGTTCACACCCCTTGAAAGTCTGACCCATTGGCACCAAAAGAGAGGGACCTTCAAAGGTCCATAGTTAAGCTCCCAAATCTCTTCTATGAATCCATAGTAGGTTTGCCTATTTCCATTACTGTCATAGGCATCTATACGGATACCGTTATTTTGGTTGGTGCTCTTTTTATCTTGTGCTCTTGTATAAAATGTAAAACCATTTATGTCGTATCCTTGGAATGTCCAAATTATAGTTGACGGACCCTGAGCCAATACTTTCAACTTAGCACACTCTGTCTCTGTATGCATCATGTGTCTACGCAACCAACCGCCGAAGTTATCTCTATGCTCTCTCGCGATCCAAACTTCTGACTTCCCTGGGTTTGTTCTGGATAGCATGCTCTTGTGCATGTTGACATACGAGGCCATCACAACTGATTGTCCCAAAACTATAAAATGTGCTTGTGTGAACGAAGCTAGATTGCTAGTACGGAGTGATTTCTTGCCTAGTGTCCCTTTCCCCTGTAGCCTCCCCTCATGTCGAGATACAAGCACACCAATCAGTTTGAGATCCATATAATCGACGTAAAACTCAATGACCTTCTCGATTCCCCAACCATCGCCAATACAGCCTTCCGGCCGATGTCGGTTACGAACATATTTCTTTATAACCCCCATGAACCTCTCGAAAGGGTACATCTGATGTAGAAACACGAGACCAAGAATCTGTATCCCTTTCACAATGTGAACAATGAGATGGACCATAATATCAAAAAAAAAGATGGAGGGAAACACATCTCAAGCACGCATGCAGTGTGGACCACGTCTTCTGCGCACTTATCTAGTTTTAACAGATCGATGGCCTTCTGTGAAATCGTGTTGAAGAATGAACACAACTTTATAATTGGGTCTTGGACTTTCTCTGGCAGAACACCCCTAATTGCAATTGGCAACATCTATGTCATCATCACGTGGCAATCGTGAGACTTCATGCCAATTAATTTTAAGTCTTTCATTGAGACTAGTCTCTTTATGTTGGCAGAGTAACCAGGCAGAACTTTGACTCCATGCAAGCATTCGCACATGCTAATTTTTTCTTTCTTGCTCAGAGTGTAGTAGGCTATGGGAAGGTACTTTTTGCCTGTATCCATGTCTTCGTGATGCAACTCCTTCCTGAGTTTCATATCTTCGAGGTCCATCCGTGCTTAGAGTGTATCTTTTGTTTTGCCAGGTATATCCAGTAAGATACCAAGAAAGCTGTCACACACGTTTTTTTCTATGTGCATGACGTCGATTGCGTGTCGAACTTCCTAGTTCTACCAATAAGGTAAGACCCAAAATACTGATTTCTTTTTCCACAAAGGAGCCTTATCACGGGAACTCGGGATAGATGTACTGTCGGCACCCTTTCCATGAATATTTTTAAGATCCTTTACGGTCACAAATATCTGTTTCCCAGTGTGATTCTTTAGAGCTAAGGCAGTCTCCTTTGTCCCGTCAATAGCTCTCTTATTATTGCGGTATGGGTGATCCATGCGGAGGAACCTACGATAACGCATGTAAGCCATTTTCTGGCAGTTCTTCAACCACCGGCTAGCTGTATCATCCAAGCACTTGACACATCCGTTGAAGCCTTTTGTAGTCTAGCCCGACAGGTTAACAAGGGTAGGTAATCATTGATGGTTACTGTAAGGTCGAGGATGCCGACTAGAGGGGGGTGAATAGGCGGCTTTTAAAATTCTCTCGCTAATTGATACAAAGCAATTCACCTCTAATTTTCCTAATGCCAAAACCTTAACAATTATTAATGCGGAAGCGATAAACTAAGGTTTTGACAATTAAAGCCTAAATCAACTAGGCTTACTATGTGCACTAACTAATTATATCTCTAACAAGAATATGCAATTCTAAAGACAAGCAATCAATCAATTTAATTCTATGAATATAAATTGCTTGAACATAAATGACAAACACAATGCAAGCACAAGAGACACGATACTTTTTACCGTGGTGTTCGGAGACTTGCCGGTCTCCCCTAGTCCACGTTGAGGTTAGCCCAAACGAATTGGACCGGCTCCACGAATTGAGCACCCACCTCGAATCCACTAGTGGTAGCTCCTTTTCCCTCTCGGGTAGGCGAGCTCCAACCTTCACAAACTTTGTCGGGGCTTCTCACAACCTCCGTTGAGAGCTCCCGCGACTGACGCGCACGCCGTCTAGGTGTCGGCAAACACCAAGAGTAACAAATCAAGCCCTTCCGCTTGAACTTCATCTAGTGCAACACATGCACTTCCGGTGACCTCCTAAGTGCAACACATGCACTAGGATCCTCCTCAAGTGCAACACATGCACAAGAGGCTCTCAATCCACTTACTAATTGCAACACATGCAATTAGGGCTCACTCTTAGCTCAAGAGGCAAATGGGAGAAGGCAACACATGCACTTCACCCCCAAGAACTCACACTTGATTTCCGCTACAGCAAATGCCCTCCAAGGCCTCCTTTTATAGCCTCCAAGCCAAGGCCTCCTTTGAGCTATGTGAGGATCAACACATGATCACAACACTATGCAAAACACATTTGCACATGTTAATCACATACTCCAAAGAATCTCATTAAGCACAACTTATTTGGAAAACACATTTGCCAATAAACCAAGAACTTATGAGATCAATCCTCTTAGCCATGTGATGATCAACACATGATCAAGTCAATTTGCAAAACATATTTGCAAACTCTATTCACATGCTCTAGGATCGAAACCCATAATCTCAAGATCATTTGCAAAACACATTTGCAAATAACAACTCCAACTTATTTCCAAAATACATTCGCAAATAAACCACGAACCTATAAGATTAATCCTCTTAGCCATGTAAGGATCAACACATGATCCCGACACTTTGCAAAACACATTTGAAAATGCCAACACATGCTCTAGGATCGAACCTCATAACTTTCAGCTTATTTGCAAAACATATTTGCAAATAACAAGACAACACTTTGCAAAAACACATTTTGCAACCAAACCAAGCTTAGCCTTGTGATGATCAACACATGACCCAATCACAAGCTAAAACACCAAAGCATAAGCTCTCTATTTGCACACATGCAAATCTCTAGCACCATGCAAACAACCACAACAAATTCGAGTGCATAAGCTCTCTATTTGCAACACATGCAAAACTTAGCTCCAAGCAAAAACCAAATCAAATAAGATTCAATTAAGATGCAAGCATTAGCACCCTTATTTGCAACACATGCAAATACTTAGCTCATACAAAATCCAATGCACAAGATTCACCCATTTGCAACACATGCCAAATGGTTAGCTTAATGCAAACACCAAACAAGAGAGTGAGCTAGAGTGAACCGGATTGAGTTCATCAACACATGATGAAGCTCAAGCTAAAAGACTCAACCCCTCTTAATAGTATGGCAACCTAACTAGCAACCCGGTCTTTCATCTAAACACCGAGACTGGTAAAAGACTAGGAACACATCCTTAGCCATAGCTAGTTATACCTGTGCCTCTAGTGATCTACTTGGAGCTTTTATGATTTCCAATCATCTTCTCTCCAGGATCACCTCTTCTTCTTCTTGGTCATCAACACATGATGAACCTTCTAGCTCTTCTCTTTACTTCGGGATCACCTCTTGAAGCTCATCAACACATGATGACTTCTTCTTCTTCCCGAATCTTCATTATCTTGGACTCAACCTACTTCACAACTCGTAGAAGATTGTTAGTCCAACAAATACGGTTGTCTCAATCATCACCGCACTCCATTAACACATAATGGATGCCTCCAAGATCGATTGTGCACAACCCAAATCAATTTGAATGATTAATTGTTATCTTGAGTACTTTGATGCAACTAATGCTTCATTATACTCAAGAACTTTTCGCTTGTCTTTAATCAACAAGGAACACCATCAACACATGATGAAATGTCCTTTTATTGATTGAAAGACAATCGAACTCAATTTAAATTTCATTTAAATTGATATGAGTATATATATAACTACACAAGTTTCATATACTCAAATGATTGTTTCAAAGTCTTGATCCTTTATATGTTATTTAGCAATAAGACATGGATCAATACTTTTGAAACAACAAGTTAAATTATAAACTCCCCCTAGATGTGTGCATTCATGTAATATATGAATTAAGAACATAATGCACATATTTGGACTAAAGCAATGGAAGAGTTCATACTTTAACTTGAATCTTACGTATGCATTAAGTCAATAGAGTGAATACAAGTGCATACCTTAGGTTTTCCATTTTCCATCCAAATATGAGACTGATAAGAATAAGGCTCAATTAAACATGTTAGTCTCATAATGATTAGATTTGTCATTAAACAATGAATAAACATTAATATTAAACCAATCACCAAAACTAATGGAGCTTGAACTTACAGTTACGTACAACAATGCGCGTAGGATAAAGTTCTTCTTTTATACTCATCCCATACCCGTACATCATCGTTCCACAATATTAGAAGATCTTCAACCAATGGTTTGAGGTACACATCGATATCGTTGCCAGGTTTCCTAGGCCCTTGGATCAGTATGGCATCATAATGTACTTCCGCTTCATACAAAGTCAAGGAGGAAAGTTGTAGATACATAGAGTCACCGGTCAAATGCTATGACAACTACTCTTGTTACCGAAAAGATTCATTCCATCCGTACTCAACCCGAATCTTATATTCCTCACATCATATGCAAAGTGCTTCTTATATTTTCTGTCGATGTTCCTCCATTGAACAGAATCAGTAGGGTGTCTGAGCATTCCATCCTTCTTACGCTCTTCGGCGTGCCATCGTAGCAATTGGGCATGCCTTTTGTTCGCAAACAATCGCTTCAGACGGGGAATTATAGGGAAATACCACACCACCTTAAGGGGGATCTCTTCTTCTTACACTTCACCCCGACATCATCGTTATCGATATCATCATCGTTTCCCTTACACCGCTTTGCTTTGCAAACAGCACAGGCATCCAAGTCTGCAAACTTATTGCGATACAATATGCAATCGTTTGGACATACGTGTATTCTATGTACTTCTAGTCTCAATGGGCAGACAACCTGCTTGGCCTGGTACATAATTGCAGGCAACACGTTACCCTCTGGAAGTAAGTCCCCCAAGAGACATAACAGCTCAGTGATTCTCTTATTGGACCAACCATTGCTTGCCTTCAACTGCAGTAGTGTAAGCACGGTATGCAGATTTTTGTGTTCCTCATTGCAGCTCGGGTACAATGGTGTTGTAGAGTCCTCTACTATACGCTGGAACTTTTGAAACTCTCTTTCACTCGTGAAGTCCCCCTCCCCATCATGCAACATTTGATCTAGATCATCTTCATGGCTATCAACGAACGTATCTTCGACCGCTGTCATATCGTTGTCTCTGTCATCTTCATCAATATATTGCCCTTCATGTACAATCTCATCTTCACCGTGCTCGGTATCTTCATCAATGTGTTGTCCTTCATGTACAATCTCATCTTCACCGTGCTCGGTCCAACAGGTATAGCCAGCCTTGAAACCCCTTCGAAGCAAGTGTGCACATATTGACTCTATGGTAGAAAACAAATTCTCATTTTTGCAATCAACGCATGGACAACACATATAGTTCGCCAGCTTCTTCGACTTGTGCGCCGCAGCCGCGTTCAGAAAACAAGTCACACCATTAAAAAACTCTGGGCCGCGACGGTCCGTGTCATACATCCACCTTCGGTCCATCTACAATTAATTATATGAAACTAAATTTCAGTAAATTAATAAATGATCACAAAATAATTTATTCTTTACATTAGTCATGTAGTGCTAATTAATTAAATCAATAAACATCAGATAAGCATATAATTGCAAATAATAATATAATTATAAATGATTAGATTTAAAAATCCATCTAGCAATTTTGACTATATTAAAATACATCAACCTTTTTTCACTAATTAAATATCCATTTAGCAATTTTTTATTATTTAAATAATTTATTCATTTCATTTGTTATGTAGTGCTGATAAATTACATTAATATACATCAAATAAGCATATAATTGAAAATAAGGATATATTTGTAAATAATTAGATTTAAAAATGTATCTTGCAATTTTCATTTTTGGAAAATCCATCTACCATTTTTCATTACTTAAATATTCATCTAGAAATTTTCATTGTTTAAAATTTATCTAGCAATTTTCACTATTTAAAATTCCATATAACAATTTTTCATTATTTAAAATAATTATAATTAGATATAATGGTCCATCTAGCAATTTTCATTATTTAAAAATCGACTAAATCACTAAAATGAATAAGAATTGTAATTTATTCACTAAATTAGCTAGATCTTAATTTGAGCTCTACCGACCTAAAATGTTCACACCATACAATCACTAATTATCAAATTCTAGAGCAAGCTATAAAGTAAAATCTAACTACAAATATAATGTAGATCAAGTTACTAACCTCGGAGAGAAATGGGAGATGAATTTTGGTACAATTTTCCAGAAGCAAGTCGCCAAAATCCTTGCTACCGAGCAAAGACAGAGCTCCTCGCTGTTCTACTCGGTCGAGGAGGGGAACACCTATATAAAGATACTTATCACTGCCGGTTCTGCGCGCAGAACTGGCTGTGATAAGGTCAGATTGCGCAGGAAAATACTTATCACTGCCGGTTCTCGAGTACAACCAGTAGTGAAAATACTGATATCACTACCGGGTGGTAACCGACCGGTAGTGATATCTGGTTATCACTGCCGGTTGGTTTCATGAACTGGCAATGATAAGTGCTCCCCCTGGCCAGACTTTTGAACCAGCAGTGATATGCTATCACTATTAAGTTGTATGCACCTGCTAGTTCACCTAAAAGTTTAAGCTGATGAGGAAAGGTGAGCAATTCACTTATACTTCAACAGTCACTACCGGCTCTAGCCCAACCGGCAGTGATATGTCGGCAAGAATGGCCTGTTCTGTAGCAGCGATGGTTCGTGGTAAGAACCGTGATATGCTGATATCACAGATGATTTGTGGTAAAAATCATTTATGATACTTCACAGACGGTTCTTAGCATTTCGAGTAATTTAGATGGTCGTGCTAGCAAAATCGTCTGTAATTAACTTCAACATAGATGGTTTTTAAAAACTATATGTGGTAAGGCGTTTAATATAGATCTTTCTATAGTAGTGAGGGCTTGTGCGGCAAGAACGCTGCTTATATGTTTATACCATCTTGCTTCGGCTGCTATAAACTCCCAGTTGGCAACCTGGTAATCATGCCACTACTACCATGCATGCTATCAGGATCAAAAGCACCATCAATATTGACCCTGGTTTTAACCCATTTTTTTTACTAATGTTGCTGGTTTGGACACCACCTGTTTTGGCATAAGAATCATCAAGAATACCCCTGAATCCCTGATATAAGAAAAGGTGAGCCCGAGTACTACTTTTGTATGCATGGCTACATGTATCCGATTAAGAAAAAAAAACTAACATGTCTTGTATGAGCTTGGCACACGTTAAAGCTAAAGATGAAAAAAGAAGCAACAAACTGAAGCATGCATATACCATACACAAAAAACCAAATCGATCCGTTCAAGATGAAATCTTAGCCAAACTATACAGCACGCAATAACAGATGCAATTGGAGCTTCGCTACTTTAGGCATTGGCTAACACAAGAGTGTTTACACTAATAAAATTAAATAAATTTAAAAAGTTGAGTCGTAGATTAATTGTGAATACGGCCAAAATTTCAAATCATCTCACTTTTAGTTTTTTTCTATGTTTGTAGATTGTAAATGTCATTGTTTTAAAAGGGAACATCCAACTAAATAAAAAGTTTAAACATTGCATAGTGTTATACTGGATATCATGGAAGCCCATAGTGCTAATACTACAGAAATAAAGTTTAATATATTTGGAACAAGTAGAAGGTTATGCCCTCAATATAGAAAGATGAAAAATAATAATAATGCAAAGATTACTCCTACTTCAATCTGATGCCTAACATGTAAGGCCAAAGGCTAATTCCACGTGCAGAAGTCATGGTTTTGTCCTGTTCGCATCTCACAAAGAAAAATAAATATATGTTTTCCTTTTTCTTACCTTTCCTTTCCAAACACTATGTAATATGTGTTTTGCCCATTCGGTGTCGAAAGAGGTTTTGAATTTCAAATTTCATTGAGAATCAATGTCTACATTCGAATTTTGAAGCACTTTAAATTCTAAGTTAAAAATTAGTGTTGATTATATGAAAAATAATTAAAATAAGAATAAAAAATAAGTAGCCCGTGCGGATGCACGGGTTAATGACTAGTATATAGTTCGCAGCCCTGCTCTTTAATTTTCTATATGGCGCACACTTGTACAAAGTACTCCTTGCAGGCAAATAATCCCGAACAGCACGCCACTGAAACACCCTTAATTATAGAGAATTTTTATGGTGGATTATAGTGGTAATATAAATTAGATCTAGCTATTGATTTAGTGAGAATATTATAGACTTTTACAAATAAAAATATTAAACTTTGAAAGGGTATTAACGTCTTTGGAGCGGCCTCCCAAGTCCTCCCCCTATCAATAGTAGGAATCGATCCATAGTTCCATGCACGCATGACACATAGTAACAACCAAAACTACTTAGTAACAATCAAAATTGTTGCTGCTGCTGCTGGTCAATGCCAAAACAAGGGGACAACAGGAAGAAATGGAAATATTTTGTTCTCTTTCAAGAAGTTCCTTGTTGAACCAAAGAAGCAAAAATACGGTACAGAAGAGGATTAAGGGGATAATTGAAATTGGATTACACCATGTTTATTCCCCTCCATACCTCAGAGTGCTCACCAAAGTGCAAGAAATCAAGAGAAAGAACTGCAAAAAAACACAGAACAGAGGTGCTCTCGATCAAAACAACTACTGACACTGACCTTGACCTGACCTCCTTCTTGGTGGTCTCCTTTCTTCGTTCCTTCTCCTAATCTACAAGAACAAGTGAGCAGCAGCTCAAGCTGCTCAGCTCAGCTCAGCTCAGTTCCAAGCCCCCCACAACTTTTCCCCGATGAAGCGCACGAGCCTCCCCACCGTGCTATTTTCGGTGTTGCCGTCGTCGCCATTGTTGCTGTTGAAATCGCTCTCGTCCATCATTATCTCGTCGTCCTCATCGCCGTCCATATTGTCCCCCTCTTCCTCCTCCTTGCCATCGCCCTCGTAGTCACCATCCTCCCCACCCTCACAGCCGCAGCCTGGTTGCTGCAGGTTGATGTCCGCCTCCACAAGACATCGAGTGGCGGCCGCCACAAACCTCACGCCCCTGCGCCGCCATCTGCAAGTGAACAATTTGTTGCCATGGGAATGTGGACAATTTGTTGGCACGACGAGCAAAACGATTCAGATCCGAAGTTTAGGCAAAAGTAATAAAAAAATGCATGTGCATTCGAAATAAAAAAAAGATAATTACACTACTACCCCTCGTATGATTTCTACTACCACTACTACCGGTGAAAGTAGAACTAAATTCTAACTAATCTAATCCGTTAGATCAAATAGAATGGAGGGTTAATATTCAATATTGTGTGCCCTAAAAGAACTCTAATTATATTGCCTTGCACATCGGATTAAGTGAGTAGTAGTTAAGCAGGGCTCTCATACGAAGTTAAGTCGACACAAATCCTGGCCCTAGCAAATTAAAGAAAGAATAAAAGAAAGATTCAACTCAACTCTAGCACGCTCAGATCAGTACCGATCGATCGGTAACATGGATATGATATCGACCGCTAGCTAGCTAGCTAATAATAGTGGTGTTTGCACCAGAATTTAGCATGTATGGTCAAAATCGGTAAGAAAGTCAACATACGGTAACTAACAGACGATTTAGAAAAATTTGAAGATATTTGGCAACGGTAAAGATCTTTGAGGGAAAGCTATCCGAAATAAGGCCGATACGGATCAGGTTTTGTAACGTGTTGTAATAGGACACGATCGGCTGACGGGTATAAAAGAAGGGCAAGAGCGAGCTGCAAAAGGGATCCAACACAATCAAATACACCAGTTTACATTACTTTTTCATGTCGACTAGGAGTAGTTCTTGTAATTTAGTCTTTGTAATTCGATCTTGATCAATAAAACTGTGCATCGTCGATTGTTGATCTTCTTCAAATTATGCCCCAGGTTTGATTTATTCTGATTTTGTTGCGCATCGACTTCTTCAGAATCTATCTGTCTTTATCCTCTGATTAGTTTTAATCGGCTAATTATACTTACCTTTTTATCTTGATTTAATCGGCTTCAAGCTGATTGAGTCCAAGCCGATTGGTCTTTTCACGATCGGCTTTTAGTGAATTTTATATTTTTACCTTGTCGATTCCAGGTCAAATCGACTGGCACGCTCTGAACCAGGTGTTTGTCTGGTGTGCTGTTGTCAGAAACGCTACTTCAAGTTTTTGACGCCAACAAACTCTTGGCACGCCCAGTGGGACACAATGTCTTCGTCGGGGAAGTCGATTCCACCGTCCGATCTCAACGCAGAAGCTATAATCGTCCCGACGATAGACGATTTAACGTCAGAACAACGCAAAGAAATTGAAGATCGGAAAATTGCTCTAGAAGAGATGATGCTAAACTGTTATCAGAAGATTACACGTGGCGTCACTCAAAAAATCGCTCTGCCGACGGTCAATGCCCTAGGGGATGCAGGTGTCACAGAACCGGTAAGCCGATATCTACCTGCTCAAGCCGAATTATCGGCTATGATTAATCAGTATGTACACCATGCTCTGATAAACCAGTCATCGGCTCTTGTTACAACCCTTAAGCCGATGATCGCAAATAGCGTCAAAACCATCGCCCAAGAATTGGCCTCGTCCGGAAGTCTGCTCGACCCGTTGCAAGCTCTGCCAAATTACCCTGTTTTTTCAGTAGCACAAAATACGCAGAGCACACTAGCCGATCCTAAACCATCGGCTATGACCTCACCCCCTACCATGATGCCTACTCAACCCACTATTATATTGCCTAGAGATCCTCGGTCAAGTGGGGTAAACCATTACCAGGCTTACACCGATGCCGCTAAACTAGACGCATCGGCAAACCTACCACCATCAGCCCTGTTCTATGCTTTTCCACAATTGGTTTCACAACCGATTGAACCTGACAGATACCCACAACGTCATGAATCTACCCTGCCTAGAAATACAGGTCCGCATAGGGTAGCAACCTATTCAGAACCTTTCGTTCCAGTGCCAAAACCACAAGTTAGAAGCAATAGGTAAGATCAGTACACTCGCCTACCATCGGCTCAAACTAATTGGCAACCCGAGTTTACACTCGGGGGGCAGAATGCCAATTATGACCAGTATTATCAAGGACCTACTATCCCAGTGGCCGATAATGCGAATTGGGTCAATCAAATCTCTGCTGTTTTGAGAGATCAATTCGGCATACAGCTAAAAGGGAAGGTTATCGGCTATAGAAAGACGTATCCTGATTACATAGATTGCATGCCTTATCCCCACAATTTCAAAGTCCCAGATTTTACAAAATTCTCTGGTGACGACTCGATTACTACCCAGGAGCACATCAGACTCTTTATCGCACAATGCGGTGAAGCAGCTCAGTCCGATGGGTTGAAAATCATATTGTTCCCATTGTCATTATCAGGAGCAGCTTTTACTTGGTTTACTTGTCTGCCTCCAAATTCGATTCATTTGTGGAACGATTTGGGAAGCCGATTCCATGAATACTTTTTCTCAGGAAGTTTAGAGCTCAGGATCTCCGATCTGAGCTCTGTTCGCCAGAAATTTGGAGAATCGGTGACAGATTATATTAAAAGATTTAGAGAGATACGAAACCGATGTTTTAGTGTCGCGTTACCCGATAACCAACTCGCTAATTTGGCTTTCCAAGGATTAATTCAACCACTTAGAGAAAAGATTGGAGGACAGGAGTTTACCGATCTGAGCCATCTACTTCATCGTGTGTCGGCTCAAGAAAGCCGATTCCCGGATAACAGGGCATTTAAAGATAGGTTTAAAAATGGTAATAATAAAGAAAAGGATAAAGCCAAAGTTAATATGGTCGACTATTGTCCGAGCGATTCTTCAGAAGACGATGAAGCAGAGATAAACATAGCCGAATGGATAAAAGGATCTAAAAAATCCTTAGTCTGTTCTTAGCTTAAGCCAACCAGGAGTAAGGCGGAAGTTAAATATGCTTTTGATGTCTCCAAGTGTGATCGTATCTTCGATTTATTGCTACAAGAGAAAATAATACGATTGCCCGAAGGACGCGTCATACCATCGGCTGATGAGATCAAGAAATGCAGGTATTGCAAGTGGCATCATTCTTTTTCTCACAATACTAATGATTGCAATATTTTTCATCAACAGATCCAGTCGGCTATCGAGGATGGTCGGTTAAAATTTGCTGATGAGCTGACCATGCGAGTGGATGCTGATCCATTCCCTATTAACATGGTTCAATGTTCGAGCAAAGGAAAAAAGCCGATCCATGATGAACCAAAAAGGGATCAGCAAGTTGACAAACAGTCAACCTCAGACGGTAGTCAGACATTGAAGATTACGATCGGTTCGTTGCAAATAGAAGCTGATCATGAAGGAAAGAATTGAAGGACCATTAAACATAAGGGAAATCCGCAGGTAGGTAAATGGTATAAAGCAGAGAAATTAGTATCAAGACAGCCAGCAAAAAAGCCAGGACCGACGTTTTCTCAGTTAATGGAGAAGTATGAAAGAATGAATAATCGGCCACGGTATCCTACTCGTCGGTACGGACAATCAGATATTATCGAGAACGAGAGAGCGCATAGGAGATGTCCTTTTTGGCAATTTTGTTGGGAAAGGGGAGTAGCATTATCGTCTCCGTATACGTGCCCAATGGAGCATTATCCCCAAGACAATTGGCCTAATCGATCAGTCAGAGATAGGTTATCTAGGCCGATACGAGATCACCATAATAAAAGTTACAGAAGGCCTGTTCACGAGAGAATCTCTGAACCAAATCGTGTACCGGACCAGGTTGAGACACAAGGATCTAACTCCGATCGGGAAGATTTGGCTGGCAAAATACGAAAACCAATGGAGCCCAAACCCAAGTGGTGTCTACCCGGCCTTAGTCGATCACAACGAAGACGGTTGCAGAGGCTAAGGACTCAAGAGATCAGAGAAGCCGATGCAGAGAAACAAAGAGATGAAACTTTTAATGAACTTCGACCGATCAAAGTTGTCAAAAGATAATGGAGGAAAAAAGAATAGGTTGAAGAAGATTTCGAGTCAGTCGATGACCTGGATTCTCCTATGATTATGGACGACACACCGCCGATGGATATCAACATGGTATTCACATTGCCGGACGAATTCAAGATAAAGACCGAATCGGTGAAAGAAACTTTTACTCAGTCATGTTCAGGTGTCCAAAACGCAATCTTTGAAAAATCGAGAGATGATCATCGGCATCTAAAACCATTATATTTGAAGGGCTATATAAATGGCAAGCCGATATCAAGGATGCTGGTGGATGGTGGAGCTACAGTTAATCTGATATCGTACACTCGGCTATGCTCATTTTCTCTCATTCACCCCTCTTTTGGGCTGCCACTCTGATAAACTAACTCCTCCACCCCTTGAGAGCTATCGGCCAAGCTCTAAAACTTTTATTCCAACCTTCTATATTATGACCAGAAGCCGATAAAGGAAGACAAGGAATTTCTTGGTTTGTGACAGTACTGACATCTAGATTTCCTGAAGGACCCAAAAAATATTGATCGTTGCTATGCGGGATCGGAATGAGTACCTGGTTTGGGTCCATTGCAGCCGATCTGAGAGAATGATTGAGCTAAGGACTGTTTCTGAGATCCGACAAACAAAGAATTCAAGGCGATTGCAGATGGTGCGAGAGCTCGAGCGCGTGAAGAATGACTATGTGGGGGGCGCTTTATATAGCAAGGTAAAAATTTGAAGCGGCGGAAAATGAATCTCAAAAGACACAAGCAGTTAAAACGCACTACACGCATGTCAGAAAATTACGGCGCAATTAAAGCAGTAGTTACTGAGTGAAGATGAACAGCTAGCCGATGGAAAAGAAGCCGATAGTTGCAATTTTTGAAGTCATCTCTCAAAAATAGGGGGCATATGTTTGCACAAGAATTTAGCGTGTATGGTCAAAATCGGCAAAAAAGTCAACATACGGTAACTAACAGGCGATTTGGAAAGATTTGAAGATATTTGGCAACGGCAAAGATCTTTGAGGGAAAGCTATCCAAAATAAGGCCGATACGGATCAGGCTTTGTAACGTGTTGTAATAGGACACGATCGGCCGACGGGTATAAAAGAAGGGCAAGAGCGAGCTGGAAAAGGGATCCAACACAATCAAATACACCAGTTTACATTACTTTTTCCTGTCGACTATGAGTAGTTCTTGTAATTTAGTCTTTGTAATTCGATCTTGATCAATAAAGTTGCGCATCGTCGATTGTTGATCTTCTTCAAATTACGCCCCAGGTTTGATTTATTCTGATTTTGTTGTGCATCGCGTTCTTCAGAACCTATCTGCCTTTATTCTCTGATTAGCCTTAATCGGCTAAGGACCTGTTTGTTTCAGCTTTGGATTCTCTAAAAGCTGATTCTGGATTGTGGTTTTAGAGAAGCTGATTCTCCAAAAGCTGGAATCCAAAAGCACATATGAAGTGGATTGTGGATTCTAGTGTATATGGGTGGACTGGATTGTGAGAATCGGATTCTAGAATCAGGCTATTTGTTTCTGATTTTGCTTTTGAGACCAGAATCCAGAATCAAAAGCTAAAACAAACAGGCCCTAATTAGACTTACCTTTTTATCTTAATTTAATCGGCTTCAAGCTAATTGAGTGTAAGCCGATTAGTTTTCACTATCGGTTTTGAGTGAATTTTATATTTTTACCTTGTCGATTACAGGTCAAATCGACTGGTACGCTCTGAATCAGGTGTTCATCTGGTGTGCTGTTGTCGAAATACACGTATAAGTACACGATTGACTAGCTGCTAGTATCAAATACCACGTCCGTTCTCTTTCACTTGTCATTTTGCATATCAACACAGTCTCCAATACAAACATTTAGCTTTTACTTTTTTTAATTATATTTTACTACAAAATATTAAAGATATAATGGTATGAAAGGATATTTGATGATAAATTTAGTGATAACATTTTCACGTGATAAATCCAAATACTTTTATGCATATTAGCCGTGAAAATTTTAAAAGGCTAATTGTACATATTCTAAAATGACAACTAAAACAGAACGAAGTGCGTAATTCACAAGAATTTGCGCCGCGCGTAGGTAGAATTTATACTATAGTAATAATGTAAATCTTTATACGTACCTAAAATATCGTATTCGTCGATGACAGAATTATAATAAGCTAGTTAGCTATCTAGACCAAACAGATAAATCGGCTAATTAAAACCCTTAACTTGTCCTATTTCCCATTAATGTGGGATTATTTTTTTTCAGTTGGATGACCAAAAAAACTATCGTACAGTTAAGTAGTATATACATAGTACGTATGTACACGTAATTAACATGTATGTACATATATAAGCGAGTGTGCATGGTGCGTACGTGTATACATAATAATAACCGGTGATCATGCTAGATAGAAAAGTAGAGGGGAGAAAAAATGTACGTGGGGAAAATTAAGGTGCAAGGAATAGTACGAGCGTACGTGCGTACTAACAGTAGTTAATTACCGCTATATATACGGAGACCTAGGTGCATGCTATATATATATATATACACACACGGTAGCACGCGCAGATTAGGCTATTCCACGTACTGGCTGAAACGTAGTGAGTTAATACGTTGCAAACAACGTCAGTAAATGTAGCCCGATAGTAAATCTCAAAACATTTTACTACAGAACAAATGATGAATTTACTGACGAAGTTCATGCAAAACACACCGTACTGATTGAATCTAATTCAGTAGTAAATCACAAACACGTTTTACTATAGAATAACAGATTGAATTACTACCGAAATAGTTACTAGTTCATACTTTGGTCAACCCGGCTAGTTAATGCATATTATAGTTTGTACATGAATCTATATCCTCTTTATTTTTGCCATATCTTATTATTGGTAGTTCGGATTTGCAAATGGTTTTCATCAGTAGCTTATCGACAACGAGAGAAATAAAATAATATAAGTCTCGCTGTTAGAGAGTAATTTTCCTGAATGTTAACAAAAAATACTATATGTACAACATTAAACTACTACATATACAACATGAAATTACTAGATCTGCAGTATATTCTGAACAGATCAGTTATTTGGCAGTAAAATCTATAAAAACTATATGTACAAGTTCTAAATAATTCTCAAAAAATTACCATAGGTAGGGAACGTGAGTTTCTACGGCCTTGTTAAATTTAAATAACAAACTCAGTCGCATTTGAAAGATATGAAAATGACAAATTATTTTCAAATTTACTATTTATCACTCATTAGTGCTTGTCAATTTTATATCTTTAAAATATGACTGAATTTGGTATTCTAATTTTACAAGTCTGTAGAAACTCATATACCCTACATATGGTAATTTTTTGGGAATTTTTTCAGAACTTGTAGATATACTTTTTCAGTTATTTGGCAGTGAACATCCATAAAAAATATATGGCTGATATTGGTTTTGGTCTTAAAATTTCACAGGGTAGTACAATCTCACCTCCCCTATCTATAGAAATTTTTTGAGAATTTTTTAAAATGTGTACTTTTGATTTTCATGAATCTTATTTATTTCTGTTTACCGGACCTACAGTAAAATATTTGAAAAATTCTCAAAAAATTACCACACATAGGGGAGGTGAGTTTTTACAACCTTGTAAAATTTGAAGACTAAATTCAATAGGATTTGAGATATATAAAAATAACAAAGTACCAAACAGGAGCCTATACTATTTTTTACTGTAAAAAATAACATTTTACTGTGAAAAATTCTCAACAAATTACCACACGTAGGGGAGGTGAGATTCTACAACCTTGTAAAATTTGAATACCAAACTCAATCGGCTATAAGAGATATAAAAATAACAAATTACTAAATAGCAGTATATACTATATTTTACTGTCAACAAAACTACATTTTACTGTCAATTATTATATCTGCATACAACAGCCTTATGGTATAAAATTTACGAAAATTATACGTAAAAGTTTTCAAAGAATCTCAAAAAATTACCATATGTAGGGTAGATGAGCTTCTACAATTCTACAAAATTTGAAAACCAAACTTAATCGCATTTGAAAAATATGAAATTGACAAAGCACTAAACAGTGAAAAATCACTAGTCAGTCGAATTTATCTTTTTTATATCTTTCAAATGATATTGATTTTGGTCTTAAACTTTTACAGGGTTGTATAATCTCAACTCCCCTATCTGTGGTAATTTTTGGAGAATTTTTGGAAATGCGTACTTATGGTTTTCATGAATAAAAATTTAATTATGTTTGTAGGGACCTGTAGTAAAATATTTGAAAAAATCTTAAAACATTACCACACGTAGGGGCGTTGCGTTTCTACAACCCTGTAAAATTTGGAGACCAAACTCAATCGTATTTGAGTGATATGAAAATAACAAAGTGCCAAACAGTAGCATATACTATCTTTTACTGTAAAAAAATAACTTTTTACTGTGAAAAATTCTCAAAAAATTACCACAGATATGGTAGGTGGTATTCTACAAACCTATAAAATTTAAAGACCAAACTCAATCGGATTTTAGAGATATAAAAATAATAAAATACTAAATAGCAGAATATACTATCTTTTACTATGAAGAAAACTACATTTTACTGCCTATTGCTCATTATGTTACTAAATGGGGTATACAGCAGAATTATGATGTAAAATCTATGAAAATCATATGTAAAAGTTTTCAAAAAATCTAAAAAAGTTATCATATATAGGGTAGATGAGCTTCTACAACCCTGCAAAATTTGAAAACCAAACTCGATCGCATTGGAAAGATATGAAATTGACAAAGCATTAAGCAGAGAAAAATCACTAGTCAGCTGACTTTTTATTTTTTTTATATCTTTTAGCTGATATTGATTTTGGTCTTAAAATTTTACGGGACTTTATAATCTCACCTCACCTATCTATGGTAATTCTTTTAGAATTTTTGAAAATGTGTAATTATGGTTTTTATGAATAAGAATTTAGTTATGTTTGCCGGACCTGCAGTAAAATATTTGAAAAATTCTTAAAACATTACCACACGTAGGGGAGGTGAGCTTCTACAACCCTATAAAATTTGAAGACTAAACTCAATCGGATTTGAGAGATATGAAAATAATAAAGTGCCAAACAACTTCATATATTATCTTTTAGAATTTTTTTAAATAATATATTTTTTTATTCAAATTACAGAAATATACCTCAATCTAAAAAAATTGCAAAAATGTACCTCTGTCGCCCTTTGAGAAAGCGAGAGGGAGATGTCGCCTGTTCAAAGGGTGACTAAGGCACGTTTCGCCCTTTGAATGGGCGACTGAAGGCCACGTCGACGCCACGGAAGCGTTTGACGCTTCGGCTCCCCCTGTCGTCCAATCATAGGGCGATAGGTTAAAAATCGACCATTGGTTTTGCGACAAAGGGGGGCGCGAGCTACAGAGGATAGCTATTTAATCGCGTCGCGGACACTGTAGCCGCGCGAGCTCATTTCAGCCTGCCCAACCAAGAGAAAAGAGAAGAGGATTTTAAAAAAATACATTTTTTATTCAAATTGTAGAAATATACCTTGATCTGAAAAAATTACAAAAATATACCTCTATTGCCCTTTGAGAAAGCGAGAGGGAAATATCGCCTGTTCAAAGGGTGACTAAGGCACGTGTAGCCCTTTGAATGGGCGACTGAAAGCCACGTCGACGCCACGGAAGCGTTTGACACTTCGGCTCCCCCTGTCGCCCAACCATAGGGCGATAGGTTAAAAATCGACCGTTGCTTTGGCAACAGAGGGGGCACGGGCCTCTCTCGCCAAACCAAAGGGCGACAGAGGATGGCTATTTAATCGCACCACGGGCATTGTAGCCGCGCGAGCTCATTTCAGTCAGCCCAGTCGAGAGAAAAGAGAGGAGCGGGAGGGAGAGGAGTGAAAAAGGAAGGGAGCGAGAGAAGGAAAGGGGAGAGGAAAAGAAATTTGTAGCCGTGTAGGTAAATTTTTTTCTGTTTATTTTGTTTAGCAATAAACCATTGTAGGATAGAAAAAATTTTAGATCTAGTTAGTTGGTTCGTAGAAATACATGTACGTAGATGTTTTTAGGAATGTAAATGTTTTTTACAGATAGATGTAGATATGTTTTTTAGGAGTGTAGATTTTTTTACAGATAGAAGTACATAGATATATATTTTTAGGAGTGTAGATATTTTTATAAATAGAAGTAAAGAGATGTATATTTTTACGAATGTAGATAGATATATATTTTTCGAAGTGTAGATATAGATAGATCTAAATTTTTTTGATCAAATAGATGTAGTATTTTTTATAAAAAGTAATTTATTCATGGGTTAATGAATCAGTTCGCAGATATGTCAGAACGAGTTCCATTTAGAATCTATTATGGAGAAGGGGTTGTCATGTATTATTTAAAGGGTGCGGATCTAAGTAACTTTCAGTATGTGAACAGAAGTTTAAGTAGGGTCGAAGAGCGTATATTTTCTGCTGTGTTGAGTTGGTTGTATTACACTTTTCGGATGGAACCAGAGAAGTGCCAACTGAAGTTATTTTGCCTTTCTACTATGCGAAATGATCATGTTTATTGGGAGTTAGTTGAGGTGAAGGGAACTGCATCGTGGAGGTCATATGTGATGGGGGCGGAGCAACGTGGATGGTTTCGTGTGCTTTTAGTGCAAGCATATGATTGGGTTGTTGCCCCACAGCAGCAGTTGGATGCCGATGAGTGTTATGGATCTCAAAATGAGTTAAGTTATGGTGACACCAAAATTAGGGAATATAGCCATGAGCAGCATGTTCAAGAATGCAATGAGTACATCATTTACCAGAGTGGTGAACAAGTTGAGGTTGGGGAGGATGATAGAACCATTGGAATAACAGCAATGATGGAAGAGGAAGACCGTGAATACACCAGAGCAGAAGTGGAAGACGACGATGACTCAGATGAGGAAGATGGAGGTACGGAGCCGCTTGTGCCAACAGATTGGAACACGCATCAATTTAATAAGCTAGTTGTGAATAAAAGCGATGATACACCGTGGCAGTATAGTGACAATGAGGTTAGGCCTAACAGTATAAACCCGACAAAAGAGACAGTGCAGGACATTGTGAAAGATTGGGCCTTATCATTAAGAAGGACATTCAGGGTTAAGAAGTCCACCCTAACCTGCTACGACATGGTGTGCGAGATCCATGGGTGCCCTTGGAGAGTGCAAGCATACAAGCCCAAATGGAGCACCCACTAGCTATGTTCAAAGGTTGAGCAGCATAGCTATATGACTGAGGAAACCCTGATGGCTCACAGGAACCTGTCATCCGGGTATATCGCGAATATCATGTACCCTAGAGATAGTGGAGAACCTCAATTTTGAGCCGCGTGCTATTATCCGAGCAATCAAGAACAGATATCAGTACACAATTAGCTACGGGAAGGCATGAAGAGTGAAGCAGAAGGCCATAGAAATGAGGTTTGGAAAATTTGAAGACTCCTACCATAATCTGCCCGCATTGCTCAGTTGCATTCAGGGAAGAAATCATGGCACTTATTATTATTATCATGACTATCCATCAAGCAAGTGGCCAACCAAGAGGCATCTAAAGAGAGTTTTCTTCGTATTCGGAGCTTGCATTAAGGAGTTCTATCACTGTCGTCTATTGTTGTGCGTGAACAGCACATTCTTGACCGAAAAATACAAAGGGCAAATAATGATAGCTGTGGGCGTTGATGGAAACAACCAGATTCTGTCTTTACCTTAGAAATGAGGTTTGGGAAATTTGAAGACTCCTACCATAATCTGTCCGCATTGCTCAGTTGCATTCAGGGAAGAAATCATGGCACTTATTATGATTATCCATCAAGCAAGTGGCCAACCAAGAGGCATCTAAAGAGAGTTTTCTTCGCATTCGGAGCTTGCATTAAGGGGTTCTATCACTATCGTCTATTGTTGTACGTGGACAGCACATTCTTGACCGCAAAATACAAAGGGCAAATAATGATAGCTGTGGGCGTTGATGGAAACAACCAGATTCTGTCTGTTGCTTTCGCCTTTGTAGAAAGCGAGAACTAAAGAGTTGGCTGTGGTTCCTATGGAACATGATGATCGGGGTGGTGAAAACTCATCAAGATGTGTGCATACTGCATGACAGGCATGCTGGTCTGCTTAGTGCTATCAAGAAGTTGCAAACAGGGGAAGAGAAGCCATTTCCATTACCTGACTTGCAAAGCCGATGGTGCATGAGGCATTTGGGTGCGAACTTCTATAAGCAATTCAAGAACAAGAAACTGATGAACATGTTCAAGAGACCATGTAAGCAGAACCAAGAGAGTAAGTTCCGTACTCTATGGAAGAATCTTGATGAGCTAACAAGAAAACACAAAGAGGAGCAAACGAACAAGGCTAATAGCGGTGAAACACAGGAGCAGGCGGAGCCTCTATTCCCTCTACCAACAGAAGATGAGGCAACGAATCGTCGTCGAAGGCTAAGACCAATCAAATGTTTCTCGAACTAGATAAAGCATGAGTCGAAAGAGAAGTAGTCATTGTTACATGACACACATAGTACTAGATACGGTGTCATGACGACCAACTTGGCGGAGGTCTACAACTGGGCAATGAAAGGGATGGGGTGTCTCCCTTGGTAGGAATTATTGAGAGAGTGCTGCGGGGCACAACCAAGTACTTTGTGGATAGGCATCAAGCTGCTGAAGTATTAATGAGAGATAAGAATTTATTTTACTCAAGCATGATCACTAAATACATGGATAAGAAGAGTAAGAAGGCGGCCAAGCATAGAGCTATCAAAGTAGGTGCACGAACACTGCGCTTCGAAGTGATATGCAGGGATAAAGGACGGCGTGGAACAAATTAGAAGGTTATCACCCAAGAGTGCATCTTGTAGGCTGACTGCAAATGCTCATGTAACAAACCCCACCTTTTGCATAGGCCATGTTCTCATTTGATAGCCGCATGTGCTTTATTTGGAATCTGACCTGGTACATATCTATCTGAATATTTTACAAAGGAAAAGGTAATGGTAACTTGGAGCGAGGAGCTTTATGGTTATGGTGTTGTCGGTTCTTTCACCACAACTCCTAGTGTCAATGAAAAGCTCTGGGTTCCTGATTTTGATGCAAGAACATGCAAAGCAGGGCGTCGCAAAACAAGGCGTATCAGAAATGACATGGATGAGTTTGAAGCTGGTAAGCGTGTGAAGAAATGTTCATTATGCAAGCAAACAGGACATACATTCAAGAACTGCCAGCCACAAAATGAGAGGATGAAGGAGGAGATGGCAACCCGACGACAGGGGAGGGATCGTCGTCTGCAAGGCGTGGTGGACGATGTTATCGTACTACCGGAGAAGCTATTTGACTATCATATGCTATATATCAAATTCATATTTTATTGATGTAATGTGTGTTGTATGTACTCTGTTTTTTACCTAGTTGTAAGCAAGTTGTATGATGTTGTGAGTGTTGTTGCTTCCTAAATTATTGGAATTTGTTTCAATATATTGTTATCATGCTTATGTAGTTATTTGTACGCATTTGTTTTAATATATTGTTGTGATGCTTGTGTAGTTATTTGTACGTATTTGTTTCTATATATTGTTATGATGCTTGTGTAGTTATTTGTACGCATTTGTTTCTATATATTGTTATGATGCTTGTGTAGTTATTTGTACGTATTTGTTTCTATATAAGGTCCCACACGGCGCCCACACATAGGCTCCCTGGATCGATGTTCTCTAATTATTATAGTGTAATGCCATCTAATAATGCTATATTTATTTCTTATCCGCAGTTAGACTAGGAAGGGCGTGCATGGGGCCACCCCCTGACACATACGTATGGGAGAAGCCCTGGACGACGTCCATGCTGAGGATGCGACGTACGACCCACAGACGTACCTCGGCTACCGACAGTGGTACACTTCCCGTACCCATCTTCGTTTGGTACGTGTCGACCCCCATCCTCCTAGACACATTCCCAGGGTGAGGGACGTATCGCGCCCATACCGACTCGGCTCTGCACAGTGCGGTATGTTGCGTCCAATATACGATGTCATTTCCAGTCAGTTAGTAAAGGTGCTAACTAATTCGTAATGTATTTTTTAGACTGATGTGCTAGGCCAGTACTACACAGAGTCAGGGAGCTTCCTTTCTCGTCTGACCCGCGGGGTTGACGTGACTAGAGAGGAGGTGACCTCTTTCTTCATGAGGTTTAGGGAGAGCTCGAGACGCATCCTCGAGTTGGCGAGATGCCGCCAGCCTCTCGATGTGGCTCACGGCGTGCTGCTTAGTGGAAGTAGGGGTGCTGCAGGTACATCTTCACATGCTACATCCTCCTGTGGCACCGTCACGCTGCCGTCTGCGAGAGGGCGAGCTGCTGGAAATGCTGGTCTAGTCGCTCAGGTCGAAGGTGAGTACTTAATCGCACTTTCTATGTTTTGCAATAATTTTTTGAATGCTCTCAATAATTCTTCATTTGTTACAGGCTCACAGGCATGATGGTTCTCGTCTACAGCTTCACCTGCAACTAACGACTACGAGCGGTAACGATGGTGGTGTGTCGAGCTACTTCGTTGATGCGGATGAGCCTGGACCATCGCAGTTGCAAGGAGCACCATCACTGACGTAGCCTCTCAGCCGGAGTACGCTACACCTCCAACTAGACCACAGAGGGCCCACCACGCGTCGATGCAATTGACCTACTCGCAGGGGCAGATTCGCAGGAGGCCTGCCCAGCCGCAAAGAGACGCCCCGAAACGGGGCCGACCCGGCAATAGTTTCTTATGTTTTGGATTGTTGGAACTTTTTATTTTATGTATTTAGTTAATCTGTTCCAGATATGTTGTACGACATATGGTTTTTATGATCACGAACTATTATATTTGGTTATGCAATACTATTGTTTTTTTTACAATAGGACCTGCTTTCAAGCACAAATAGTCAATTAGTTAAAAATGGTTAAAATATCCGCTAATAATACCTCAAAAATGGTTAAAATATCCTATGCATTGCAGTCGCAAAGTTAGAAAGAAAACTGGACCGCAATCGTGCAAACTTCATGGTCACTTAAGCATTTTTCGCACCCCATAAAATAACATGTTTGAATGAAAAATTATGGAGGAATAGCCCGGAAACACCCTTTGATATATGTACTACCATAATCTGGAAAAAGATCCTATTTAAACCTTGCTTTGCATCTCAATCCTGCCAAAGCAAATACCCTAAACGAAAGCATCCATCACCTTTTGCAGCGACAAGTTGCAACACTCTGCCCAATGCTTTAAACTTTTTCAGGTCGATTTGACAACACTCTACACAGTCCGAAGTGATCACTCACTGCCTACTTTTAACTCTGAAGTAACCACTTATTGCACAGTACATTTGTCAGTACTAACACCTTGCATGCATGACTGCCTTTTCAGCCCGACTTGACTACATACTCCGGTGTTTTGCTATTTGTCTGCATATTTGAATCTTACCTTCCAACACTTAGTCCATACACCACCCCTTCGAGTCTATAAAAGGTCAAACCGCAGGCACACATACACAGCCCCCACTCACACTTCACCATGGCTGGATCCTCTAGTAGAGCATTCTCGTGGACACCTGATATGAGCAGCGTTGCCCTTCATTACACGTTGAAGGTTACGCATAATGGGAAGGGTGATCCGTTCAAGGAGGAGAACGTAAGTAAAGTGGTGTCCAAATTGCAAGAGTGGCATCCGACATTATCGAGGCATAAAGTGACAACCTTTGGCCTGAACCTTGTGACCTCCGACGACCTCAAGGCGCACTTGCAAAAGTGGCGTAAAAGGTATTTCAGGGTGTGCGAACTAGCTGACCACCCTTCTGCTATTGGTTTCTCTACGAGACTTTATAGGATAATGATGCTGCCCGATTAGTATACAAAACATATTAAAGTTAGTTATTTCCTATTTGTTCACCCTACTAATCTTTTTAGCATTATCCATAAGTTTACTAATTCGTAAGCTCGTCTTGTGTGTTAGTCATTCCCGAAGGATAAAGAGTTGTTGAACAAAGCTATCCCAGAATTCGCGGCGATGAATATGCTCTTCAACGGGGGTGTGATACCTGGTTCACGCAGAAGACGCAGAAGATGATCTAACTTGAGGGGTAGAGGTCGACCCAGTACTATTGCAGCAGCAAGTTCAAGAGGACGTTCAACCACCACCAAAGGAGGGCTTGCTCCTAACTATGCAAATAACGATGACGATTTCATGTCACCTAGACCTCGACATTCAAGCACTACCACAACAGGCCGTTCAAGCACTACTACAACAGGCTGTTCAAGCAACAATGCAAGAGGACGTTCAACCAGCACTGAAGGAAGGGTACCTCCTAACCGTACAAATGACGATGGTGATGACGATTTCATGCCACCTAGGTCACGAACCTTGCGTCCTCCGAGTCCTCCGAACTCTGATGATGAAATTATATTAAGCCCTATCAGGTATCCAAATGTAGTACCCCGTCAGCAACTAATAGATAACTATCATCCATTTGACCATGCCCTATTCCGACAACCATGGTCATGAATGTATGGTTTTGTGACTTAGTCCTTCACCAGAGGCATGTACCTATGTTGTATCTCAGTTTTATGAATTCTCTAAGGTATGTATGTACCTATGTTGTATCCCAGTTTTATGAATTCCTTAAGACATGTACCTATGTTTTATCCCAATTTGTGACTTAGCCCTGCACTTTGTAATATCAATGTCGAGTTTTATTTATTTCCAATATTTTACTACGATTTGTCGTCAAATTTGTCGCACACCGAAAAAGAATGAGGAACAACAAATTTTGATTTTTTTTTATCAAAATAATTAACTGACAAATAATTTTATAAAACACTACATGAATTATGATTATCACCGATAAATATGAATTTTTCTGAATTTATTGAACCCTAGTTTGACCATAAAATTCTAGTAACCATCAAAATAGCACTGATTTTTAATAATTAATGCTGGCAACTTATAGCGAATTTTCGAATAAAATCAGTGCAAAATAGTTCCTCATAAATTTAATTTCTTCAAAAAAAATTCATGATTTTAAAATTTATTCAGGGCTTTGTCACCCTGTCGCCCGATGGTGGGGCTACTTATTCCAATCATCCTATGGTGGGGCGACTAAGTCCACTCGCCCAATGGTGGGGCGACAGAGTCCTCTCGCCCAAAAATTTGGCGTCACATCAGCACTAACTCAGCTTTTTCTGCGTTTTGCACTCTTGTCGCCAAACCATATGGCGACAGAGGTATATTTTTGCACTTTTTTCAGATCGAGGTATATTTCTGTAATTTAAATAAAAAAATTATTATTTAAAAAATTATTATCTTTTACTAACAAAAAAATAACATTTTACTATGAAAAATTCTCAAAAAATTACCACAAGTAGGGGAGGTGATATTCTACAACCCTGTAAAATTTGAAGACCAAACTCAATCAGATTTTAGAGATATGAAAATAAAAAAAATGCTAAACACTAGCATATACGACCTCTTATTATCAAGAGAACTACATTTTACTGCCTATTACTCAATGTGTTACTATATTCTGTATAAAGCAGTATTATAGTGTAAAACCTATGAAATTCATATTTACAAGTTTTCAAAAAATCACAAAAAAATTACCATATATAGTGTATGTGAGCTTCTACAACCTTGCAAAATTTGAAGACAAAACTCAATCGCATTTGAAAGATATGAAATTGACAAAGCACTAAACAGTGAAAAATTACTAGTTAGCCGAATTTATTTTTTTCATATCTTTCAGCTGATATTGATTTTGGTCTTAAAATTTTACAGGGTTGTATAATCTAACCTCCTCTATATATGGTAATGTTTTTGAGAATTTTGGAAAATATGTACATATGGTTTTTATGAATAATAATTTAGTTCTATTTGTCGGACCTGCAGTAAAATATTTGAAAATTTCTTAAAAAATTACCACACATAGGGGAGGTGAGTTTCTACAATCTTGTAAAATTTGAAGACCAAACTCAATAGGATTTGAGATATATGAAAATATTAAAATGCCAAACAGCAGCATTGTTTTACTGTCTAAAAAATAACATTTTACTGTAAAAAATTCTCAAAAAATTACCACACGTAGGGGAATTGAGATTATATAACCCTAAAAATTTTATGATCAAACTCAATCGAATTTGAGAGATAAGAAAATAACAAAGTGCCAAACAGCAGCACATACTATCTTTTACTATCAAGAGAACAACATTTTACTTCCTATTACTCAATTTGTTACTATATCCTGTGTAAAGCTGTTGTATAACATTTTATTTTAATATGATAACATCTGATGTAATAAATCGTAACATGTCATTTGTTTGAATAGTAAAAATTACCATACGTAGAGGATGTGAGATTCTACGATCCTACAAAATTTGAAGACCAAAATCTTTCTCATTTGAAAGCTATGGATAAATAAAAAAAGAGACAGATTCATGTACAAGCACTAAGTAGCATTTATTAGTCATTCATATACAAACTCGTTTACTATTAGTTTTGCCACGTAATGGGCTTAGTCAACTAGATAGTCCGTTGAACTAATTAAAACGACGTGCGGGCTCGGTCGGTAAGCTAAACTGGCTGGCGCGTAGAATATGCTATTCTACACGCAGCTGTAGAATAGCATTTCTATATATATACATATATATACATATATATACATATATACACGTACGTACTCCCACTCTAAGTATACCGCTTAAATGATGTTGTTATACCTGTTTATTCTTTTGAGCATACTCTAATACAGATTTTAAGATACTCCAAAGTAAGTTTTGGTCCACTCTTTATAGCATAATTTGTGTATACGTATATATATACGTGTGCATATATGTATGTATATATATAAGTATACATACATACATATACATATGTACATATATATAAATACATATACATTGAAACCTGAACATAAATCATTGAAAATTTATGAATTTGTGCTCTGTAAAAGTGTCTTAAGCCTAGGTCTTATGTGTATTAAAATTTTCTTTTGCATTTAAACCTATCAAGAAATGTTTCTGCTCACAACACCTTTTACTGCCTTTGCATCCTATTTGTTTTATCCAAATAATTTTAGCCTCTTAAATTTGTAATTATACACATACATAAATATAACTTTAGCTTCTTGAATTCGAAGAATAAAAATAACATATCTACAAGAATCTGAATCATGCCCTAGAATGAACTTAAGGTATGTCTTTTAATCGAATGTTACAAAGGACTGATTAAAAACAATGTGCATAAAATAATAACACCAACATCCCTAAAAACCACGTCTATTACTTTTAGCATATTTCAATTTGGTATTACATCTTATTTCTTTTTGCCCTTATTGAAAAATGGTTATTTGTTATTTGCCGTGTTTCCCTGTTGAACGACGAGTAGATTCTGGCGTTTTCAGAATTAGCTGAGGACGACCTCACCAACGATCCAGACTACGTGCCAGACAGCGATTAGTAAGGCAAGCACCCCCTTTGATCATATTGATCATACTATTTTACGGTGTTTATATTGTTTTATGAAAACTATTATGTATACGCTATGTTTAATAGAAATTGCTATATTATGGGTATTGGTAGAAGTATTCCATAACTTGTGGGACTTCCTTAATTAATTTCGACATGTGAACCTCGCTAATCCCTAGGATATGGTTAGACACATAGGCCCTGTTTGTTTCGGCTTTTTCACTGGCTTAAAAGCAGAAAAGCCAAAGCCGAAACAAACGACTGACTTTTAAGCCAGACTTAAAAAAAGTCAAAAGCCTCCATATAACTATAAGCCAAAAGCCATGTGAGAGGTGTTTTTTGGGATGAAATAACCCTTTGCCACTGGAAGTCTCCAAAATTACCCACCAAATGCCAACATATATAAACTCAAGAATCCTTCTCCCATCTCCTCATTTCTCCTCGTCTTCTCTCGCTCCCCTGTGCGACATGCCTTCTCCCTCCGCCGCTCCGGTCTCTACCGTCCTCGACCTTCTCCCTCCTTCGCCGTCCTCAGCCTCCTTTCTCCTCCACCGATCCGAATAAAGTTGATAAATAATTATGTTCAAAATGAAGCTTGATCTCAAGATTAATCTATGTTTTTCAATACGACATTCGGTGAAAAAAGTATAAAACATTTGTATTAGATAAATTAGTACATAAGAAAAGTCCTTACAACCTTAAAGGGTATTTCAAACTTTCTAGCAATAAGTTACACCTAGGGTTCACAAAACCGAATTTCAAAAAATCGTTCAAAATTCGAAAACCGCAAAAACCGCTCGAAAAATAACTTGAAAACCGTCAGAAACCGAAGGGTTAAGAAATAAAAAAACTTGTAAAACTTGAAAAAAATCGAAAACCATTCGGCTTTTGTGAGAAACCGCTCGGTTTTTAAGAAACAGTTTTCGAGCGAAAACCGCGGTTTTTCAATGGTTTTCGAGTGGTTTTCAACGCATAATTTTTTTTGAAAATTTTGATTTTTTTTAAATTTAAATTAAAACGGTTTACTGAGCGGTTTTGGATATCGAACCGCAGTGATACGCTCGAAAACTGCAGTTTTCACCGATTTTGTGAATCCTGGCTACACTATCCAACCCATCAAAAAGCCAGGATACCAACAGCATGTCTTGGCTTAAAAGCAGACGGCTTAAAAGCTCGTTAAGCCAAAAATCTAGCTTTAAGCCAAAAGCCAAAAAGTCTAAGCCGAAACAAACAGGGCCATAATATCGTCAGACCGGCTATATTCGATTATAACAGCTGGTTATACTGTTCGTGATGAAAATAAAATGTTTGATATGACGAAAAATATGGTCATTGGTATTTTGGTAAAAATGAAAATAAAATTATGATTTGACACGGACGAGTTATTGACATCAGCCGCATGTGCGAGGGATGGACTTGCACGTAGTATAGGGGGAGTTTTCTCGCCCGGGTCAGGTTAAGGATCAAACTACTGTGTTGTTTTCAGATTAAGATAACCGTACAACCACAAGTGCTGGTATGGGACAGCTTTAATCTATTAGGTTACTTAGTAGTACGGGCTCTCTGGGTAGGTTTGCTCGTAGGGGCTTTCACACCGAGGTGTGGGTAAATGCATACTAATACAACGATGTACGCCTTGATATGGGGAGAAACAGTTATGGAAGGGATGGACTACCGAAGTTATTGTGTGAATGACAAGGATGGACTGTCATGTCTTGGGTGTATGTTTCTGCTGCTATAGTAAGGGTTCGACGTCACCGGGCTGGTGCAAAGTTAGATCTATGTAACATAACGATTATGTTTTGATCTCTCTACAGCACACCAAAGGAAGTGTGCTAGTAGCGCTGCACAAAGAGATTATCACTTCTTGTGGGTAAAGCAGTACACCTCTGTAGAGTTAAAACTTTTTGAAAAGTCGCGCCCACGGTCATGGGCACTTGGTAAAGTCATCACATAGTTAGAAGTTTTGATATTTTCATAAAATGTGTTGGATTTTGGAAATTGTTGCTGGGAAGTCTTTATTTCAGTTTTGATGCCAGTAAATTGGCTATGAATGAATTGTTGACTCGGTCATGGAGGAGTGAGTTGTTGAATTATGATTACATACCTGTTATTTACTTATCAGTCAATTGCTCTTTACAAATTTCATTTGCAATCAATTATTCAGTATTTACGATCTAAGCTTGATTACTGCAAAAGAACTTGGTAACCTTCCATTTGGCACATCCTGCATCTATTAAATATTTGCATACACTACAAGTCTTACTGAGTACGCTATGTACTCAATCTTGCTATTGTTGTTGTTTATTAGGTAATGAAATAGAATACCTTGATGAACCCTTTGATAACGCAGGTTACGGGGATTTCATCGAAGAAATTTTCTAGGATTTACGTTGTCTGTTGCTTGAGCCCGCAAACTGTAAGATATTAATGTTTCTACTGCATCTTTATCTTGGTTTGTAAGAATAATATGTATAACTATGACATTCTCGTATGTAAAATATATTGTGTATGGATGTGATTTCAATTCGTAAATGTGTGTACTAGCTACTGATCATGGGACTAGTACTGTATGTATAGGGAACCCATTATTGCTATTTAATATCAAAAATGGGGGCCTTACAGGGGCTTCTTCAACTAAACCAACAAATAAGCAAGGGTGAGTACTTTCGTACTCAATAAGACTTAAGGTGTATCACAAAATTCCAGAAAATGCAGGCTATGTCAAAGGAGGCTTCTACGATTACTTTGCATAAAGCGAAATTGAACATGTAAATCAAGTAGTAATTTACAAAATGGAATTTTGTAAGAGCAAGTTAGATAGGTATATAAATAAATAAGAGTAGCATAGCATAGATATAAATAAATAAGAGTAGCATAGCATAGTATAACTCATAGTTCACCATGATTGTGAGAATCGTACCATCTCGTTGCCATTCTCTAGCATAAAATCTGAAACAAAGACTTTCCAACAAATATTTCCAATTCAAACCATTTTGAAAATACCAAAACGATGACTTTACCAAGTACCCATGACCGCGGGAGTGGATTTTCGAAAAGATTTAAACTCTGCAGAGGTGTACAGTTTTATCCACAAGAAATGATCAACTCTTTTTGCTAGGCCATACGCATACTTCCTTGGTATACAGCATAGAGATCATAATATAACCGTTACATTATATAAATCTAATTTTGCACCAGCACGGTGATGTTAAACCCCTACTATGGCTGTAGAAACAACACACCCAAGACATGATATCATTTACACAGTAACCAAGTCAGTCATCCTTGCCATACCCGTTTCTCCCCATAGCAAGGCATACACCGTTGTATTGGTATGCATTTACCCACACCTCGGTGTGGAAGCCCCTACGAGCAATAGTACCTAAAGAGCCCGTACTACTCCAGCCTTCCAATGTGCAAAGTTAAATCTAGGTAACTTAATAGGTTAAGGTCGTCCCAACCAACACTTGTGGTTGTACGTGTCCTTGGCCTAATAACAACCCATAGTTCAGTCCTTAATACGATCCGGGCGATAATCTCCCCCTACACTACTTGCAAGTCTCATGCACATCCGGCTATTGCCAATAATCGCCCGCATCAAATCATAGTTTTATGTTCATTTTTAACCAAAATACCAACAACCTTTAATGTCATATCCAATCTTTTTAAATGTCATATCCAACCTTTTTAAATTATAAAGAGCAACATGTTTTCTTACCAAGCATGACTAAGCATGATCATTATGTAATCGCTTATACCCAAGTTGACAATTATGTATTGTCTACTCTTATTCTAAGGTTATCAAGGTTCACAATTCAATATTTATTAAGGAAGTTTCAAGAGATAATAGGTATATCTATCAGTTCCACAATATAGCAAATTTATAGAAAATATGCGCATGCATAAATGGATTTGACAAAACAAAACAAAATTAAAACATTGGGATCAATATGGTCAAAGGGGGTGATTGCCTTGCTTTTGTTGGTTCAGGAATCGACTCGGGGTCAAAGTCTTTAGTAGCAGCTTCATATACATCGATATCTACACGTGATTATTGTTTTGTATAACAGCAATAAGAAGCAATGACAATAAAAGGCAACAAGAAGTCAAATAAATTGATATAAAGGTTTGGTGATAAAAATATTGTAAATACTGATTTCTTATTATTTAAGTTCATTGGTTTGTGTTATGGATTTTAGGATTTATATTATATTGGGTTAGCTTCTAATAGGATTCAGATGCAAAACATGTTAAAATAGAATCATTTTTACAGTATTAGGTGGTCTAGACTTATAGAGCACTTGAAGATAGGTTTCACTTGATTTAATATTCGCTATGAGGTTTATTCATATTCTATCCTTATGTTTTTCTAAAGTTTTCGTTATAAAAGGTTAGATTTGTTTTTAGGTTTGCGAATACAATTCACATATATATGTAACTATTTTCGTAGCATTAGCAGGTCTTGAACCTAGAAGTGTCTTAAAACTGGTTTTGCATATATTAACCTTTATTTGTGTAATATGGCTATATATACTGCTTATTTATGTATATTAATTAAAGTCTTTCTATAAATTTGGCTTATACCAAATCAAATATGTAATATTTTTTTCATAAACAGGTATATCATGGTCTTAGAAAGGTTTAGGAACTAGTTTTACTCTATTTTGAATTTATATACACTGAATATAGCTATTTGGATTTTCTATGTATTGGAAAGCATCCTATTTGCAAATTAAATTCGAACTAGGTTTAAATCTAAATATTTTTGTAGAAATAGAATTATTATGGTCTTAGGAGTATGTATAATTTTATTTTATCATTTTAGGAGTTAGGGTGTTCAAGTTTTGTATAGCGATCATATTAGGTTTATTTGAATATTCAAAAAAATTTGTACAGGTATCCTAAATTAAATATTTTTATATATTCTGAAACTACATAATTTTAGATTAATTTAAAATTTTATTTGATTGGATTTGGAGCTAAGATGCAAGTGTCAAAAGTATTTGATTGAGCTCAGTTTGGAAATTCTAGAAAAAGAAAAAGGAGGGAAAGAGACCTCTGCTGACTGCTCAAGGTTTCTTCATAATAGAAATTTCTTTGAACTTTTAGGCCAAGCATGCCATACACCCATATTTGAATCATTAGTTTAGTTGTAAAGTTTTATATGAGGATTTCATATCACACATAAGCATCAAGACTTTATGTAGATAAATATTGTTGGCACTAATTAAAGTTTGCTTAACTCGGGGTATGGTTCTTTGAATCAGAGGTCACTTAAGCTAGTCTGGTTCTTGAGCTGAATACTGATTTTGAATTGGGGATGACTTGTCAATTGATTTATTGATGGCCATGGGCGCCCTATATGGTGGTAATTTTAAACCTTCCGAGTGACCCATGAGTCATCTTCTTAAATTTGAAGTTTCATTTTAATTTGCCAATATTCATATAAGGATTTTTTATACATGCATAAAGACATAAAATATTATTGGGATTATTTAAGGCTTACTTAATTTAGGGTCTTGACATTAGAAACCAAAGAGCCAGTATACTAATTCATTAGGTTAGTCTTCGGGTTTTTGAATTGGAGGTTTTAATTCAGACAAACAGCTTCATCTAACTTACCTATTGTTCTGGGCTAGGCAACCAACTAGGTTCACATCATGATGGTCCCACCTGGCATTGAATTAAAGGGGTAACAAAGATTACCAATCACTGGATAACTTTTGACCTGGGGCCACAAACCAGAGAAAAGACCAGAGAAAGA
This sequence comes from Otatea glauca, assembly GCA_036346275.1. Lineage (NCBI taxonomy): Eukaryota > Viridiplantae > Streptophyta > Magnoliopsida > Poales > Poaceae > Otatea > Otatea glauca. The sequence continues at coordinate 52,084,767 of CM070724.1, read as the reverse complement.
AAAGAAGAAATAGAGAAGGGGAACACACGCAGTGCAGCTCCATGGTAGCTCTAGCGAGCTTGGCTGTCGACCGGGCAAGCGCACAGGGAAAGCGAGGGGAGGAGGATGCGAAGGTAAAAATGGATTCACCGGGTTCTACTGAGGTCACAGGAAGCGGCGACCGGAGCTGTAGTGGCCGGTGGTGGCAGCGCGACGGAGACAGGTGACAGCAGGAGGCTCCCGTGGTGGCGATTCTACGGTGAGGAAAAGGTTTAATTGAGCTGGGGGATGTACTCAGGAGTGAATGGTGATGCTTTCAGTGCATGAAATTGGAAATCGGAGCATCAACTGCTGAGTTGGCCGGTGGTTAGCTTGCGGTAGGGAATGTGGCCAGGGTTGGGCTAGGAGGTGATGGGATCTGAATTGGGGCTTGTGCATGGAAGGGGAGGCAGTGGGGAAGATGGGGAGTGAGGTGGGTGATGAAGTGAAGCTCGGGCCGGTTAAATAGGCGGGCATTGGCGGTGTAGCGCAGCCACTGGCGGTGTAGCGCAGCCACATTGGCTGGGCTGAAGTATGAACGGTGCGTGGGTTTTCAATGCTAGAACAGAGCTGAGCATGACCATGGCAGGGTATGGCGAGGTATGGAGAATCTTATCTTAGCAGAGCTCGGTCATCACGACGCTAGAAAACTCAAGCAAACTCAATTGACCGTGCACAGAGAGGGAGAGGCAGGTGCCTGGGCGGCTTGGAAAAGAGGGAGCACAGCTGGGTTCCAGGGTGACAGGACAGGTAGCAATGGCACCGCAAGAATGAGCAGGGTTCACACGACATGATCGAGTTCGGTGCTGGAGCTTTGCACCTACATGGCAACCATTTTGCTGGCGATTTCTTGCCGTGGCAGCGAATCGAGTGTTAATTCCTTTCCGTAGCTCATGTTGAGCAGAGGTGAGACAGAGCATGACCGAGGAAGAGAAAGCCAGGGCAGGGCACAGGGCTGTGGGGATGCTGCCAGGTGGGGTCGAGGTACAGGGCTTGTCCCATATGGCACAGAAAGGCTGAGAGAAGAAGAAAGCCCTATAATCCCTTTTCCTGGACATAGCTGAGTTCATGCATTTATTTGGGCTGCCAATAAAAGTTGAAATTTTTTAAAACTTTCTGTGTAGGTTCCCAATGCAAATATTATCATCCTGTAAAAATTTCTAAGCATTATCTCATTCGTGTAATTTTATACAATTCTGACAATCCTACTATTACAATTTCATGTTTTCTTATTTTTATTTTTCTGAGGTTTCATTTTTGGTTCAGTTTATTTGGCAATTTTTATATTGATCATAATGGATTAAATATGATACCATAAGATTTTCAGATGATGATCAATTATATATATTTTAATAAAATTATGACATTGATAATGTTATTTTTAAATTGATTATGTTTTTGATTTTCTAAGTGTAACAAATGAAGTTTATTATTTTTTATAATTTTTTGTAGATGTAATTAGTTCTTTAGATGATTTAATAAAATTTTCAGAAGGCTATCTTGTTCTTAAAATTTTAACTAAATTTGACAAAGCTACAGTTCTTAGTCTTCCATGACTGTTTTTGATTTAACATTAGTGATAAATATATTCAAACTCCTTTGAAATTTTTATGGATACTCTGTAGGTAGCTTATGATTTATGTAGATTTTCTCCTGATTTTATCTTTATATAATTTGGCTTTCATATTTTAGAAAAGAGGATATCAACTAATGTAAATAATTTTATTGAGGCTATTAATGTTTTCAAATGTTTCTGAAATTCTTCAGGAAGTTTGTTGATTTATCTTTAGATTTAAATATATTTTATTTGGATTTTTCTCTTATATGATTTTGGTCTTCATCATTTAGAAAATATTTTTTAATTAAGATTAAAATCTATGAAAAAATTCAGAAAAGGTGAAAATTCAAAAATAAATCATATTTCAAACTTAAATTTTTATGTTATCTATTTTTAAGTATTAAATTTTATTTTATCTTTTTTAATAATTTTTGGGATGTTACATTGCACTAATTTGTAATACTTCCTTCGGTCACGAATAGTTGTCGTTTTGGACATCGACATATTCTCCAAAACACAGCTTTGACCAATAATTTATATTATAATATATTTATAAAACCCAATATAATTATACTATTATAAAAGTACTTTTCGAGACAAATCTACACATATGTTTTTCATATATCCAGTTTAAAATATTTAAAAAGATATTGACAGTTAAAGTTTCAAAAGTTTGATTACACCTATGTCCAAAATGACAACTATTTGTGATCGGAGGGAGTAATAAGAAAAGTTAAAGCTTGAGTTCGGCTCTAGTAAGCACGGTAAGAGTTAACGTGCATCAATATTTAACAAGTAAGAATAGAAAAATTATCACAACTCACAACACAATAACATGCATGTCTTAATAGGAACAAATATGGGAGGGAATAACTCAGAGGTGTAGGTGAGATGAGAAATTTACCGGGCTTTGACGAGCTATTCGAACTCGGTTTATTGAAACTCATGAGCTAAGGATCAGGCTGAAGCTTAGCTTATTTAGAACTAAAACCTAGAACAGAAGCCTCGAGCTCTTTTTACATTCTGCTAGTGGGAATAGCACGCTACGCCGTGCCGTGTGAGTCGGTGGAAAGCGATGGGAAGGCGATAATGGTGTTGTTCACTACTACAGAACAGCCAATCCTTGCCGGTATATCACTGCCGGTTAGGACCGAGCCGGCAGTGATAACGTATCTCTGCCGGTTCGAAAGTTAAGTTGGGGGGGAGAACTTATCACTGCCGGTTCATGCAACCAACCGCGGTAAAAGCAAGATATCACCGCGGTTTGAGACAATAACCGGCAGAGATATATCTCTGCCGGGTCGTTCTTAAACCGGCAGTGATACTTGCATTTTCACTGCCGGGTTAAAGCGAGAACCGGCAGTGATATTATCTTCCCGCGCAATATGTTTTTCGCGCGCATTCAAAGCCTATCACTGCCGGTTCTGCGCAGAACCTACAGTGATAAGTCTTTTATATAACTGAGACCCCTGCCTCCCGACCGATCGAGCAAAGACAGAGAGGCGCTCTGTCTTTGCTCGATTTGTAGATTGCAACGATCTGCTGCCGAAAAATTTGTTAACATTTGTATTATACTTCTTTTCGAGGTTAGTAATTTGATCTCTATTTTTGTAAATAATAAAAAATTGCCACGTGGATTTTACATAATGAAAAAAGGTGTATTTTCAAATGTTGAAATAATAAAAACTTGTTAGATGGATATTTACCTAATAAAAAAATGCTGATATATTTTAATGTACTCAAAGTATATCCTAAGTACTTACAATTTTTCCAAATTTGTAAATAATAAGGAATTGCAAGATGGATATTGACGCAATGAAAAAAGATTGATATATTTTGATATAGTCTAAATATATCCTAACTATTACAATTATTTTCATTTTTACAATACTAAAAATTGCTATATGGATATTTACATAACGGAAAAAGGTTGATGTATTTTAATATAGTCAAAATTGCTACATATGTTTTTAAATCTAATCGTTTACAATTATTTGTTATTTGCAATTATATGCGTATGTAATGTTTGATTTAATTAATTGTAGATGGACCGAAGGTGGATGTATGACACGGACCGTTGTGGGGCAGAGTTTTTTAATGGTGTGAGTTATTTTCTAAACGTATGCGGCGACAAGTCGAAGAATCTGGCGGACTACATGTGCTGTCCATGCGTTGACCGCAAAAATCAGAAGCTATTTTCTACCATAGAGTCGATACGTGCACACTTGCTTCGAAGAGGTTTCAAGGCTGGCTATACCTGTTGGACCAAGCACGGCGAAGATGAGATTGTACATGAAGGGCAACACATTATTGAAGATGACGGAGACAACGGTATGACGGCAGTTGAAGATACGTTTGTCGGCACACCACGACGACGATCTGGATCAAATGTTGCGTGATGGGAGGAGACTTCACGAGTGAAAGAGAGTTTCAAAAGTTCCAACATATGGTACAGGACTCCACGACACCATTGTACCCAGGCTGCAAGGAGGAGCACAAAAAATTGCAGACCGTGCTTACACTACTGCAGTTGAAGGCAAGCAATGGTTGGTCCGATAAGAGCTTCACTAAGCTCTTATGTCTCTTGGGGATTTGCTTCGAGGGTAACGTGTTGCCTACAAGCACGCTAGGGCCAAGCAGTTGTCCGCCCGCTGGGATTGGAAGTACAAAGGATACACGCATGTCCAAACGATTGCATGTTGTATCGCAATGAGTTTGCGGACTTGGATGGTGTCTTGTTTGCAAAGCAAAGCGGTATAAGAACAACGATGATGACATCGATAATGAAGATGTCGGGTGAAGCGTAAGAAGATGAGATCTCCCGTAAGGTGGTGTGGTATTTTCCTATAATTCCCGTCTGAATCGATTGTTTGCGAACAAAAGGCATGCCCAATTGCTACGATGGCACGCCAAGAGCGTAAGAACGATGGAATGCTCGGACACCTGCGACGACTGTGCAATGGAGGAACATCGGCGAGAAAATATAAGAAGCACTTTGCATATGATGTAAGGAATATAAGGTTCGGGTTGAGTACGGATGGGATGAATCCTTTCGGTAACATGAGCGATCGTCATAGCACTTGGCGGTAACTCTATGTATCTACAACCTTCCTCCTTGGCTTTGTATGAAGCGGAAGTACATTATGATGCCACTCATCGATCCAAGGGCCCAGTGCACCGCAACGATATCGATGTGTACCTCAAACCATTGGTTGAGGATCTTCTAATCTTGTGGAGCGATGGAATACGGGTATGGGATGAGTATAAAAGAGAGAACTTTATCCTACGCGCATTGTTGTTCGTAACCATCAATGATTACCCGCCTTGGTAACTGTCGGCGCAGACGACAAAAGGCTTCAATGGATCGCCCAATGCTTAGATGGTACAACTAGTCGATGGTGAAGAATTGTCGAAAAATGTCTTACATGCGGCATCGTAGGTTCCTCCGCAAGGATCACCCATACCGCAATAATAAGAAAGCTTTTGATGGGACAAAGGAGACCGCTTTAGCTCAGAAGAATCACTGCCGGGAGAGATATTTGCAGCTGTAAGGGATCTTAAAATTATCCACGGAAAGGAGCGAGCGGTACATCTATCCCGAGTTCCGTGATAAGGCTCCTTTGTGGAAAAAGAGATCGATATTTTGGGTCCTACCTTCTTGGCAAGACTTACAAGTGCGACACGCAATCGACGTCATGCACATAGAGAAGAACGTGTGTGACGACTTGCTTGGTATCTTCTTGGATATACCGCAAAACAAAAGATACTCTCAAGCACGGATGGACCTTGAAGATATGAAACTCGGAAGGAGCTGCATCACGAGACATGGATCTGGGGAAAAAGTACCTTCCGCGACTGCTACACTCGAGCAAGAAAGAAAAAATTAGCTGTGTGAATGCTTGCACGGAGTGAAAGTTCCGTCCGGATACTCTGCCAACATAAAGAGACTAGTCTCAATGAAAGACTTAAAATTAATTGGTATGAAGTCTCACGATTGCCACGTGATGATGACGCAGATGCTTCCAATTGCAATTAGGGGTGTTCTGCCAAAGAAAGTCTGAGACCCAATTATAAAGTTGTGTTCATTCTTCAACGCGATTTCACAGAAGACCATCGATCTATTGAAACTAGATAAGCTGCAGGAAGACGTGGTCCACACTCTCTGCAGGCTCGAGATGTGTTTCCCTCCATCTTTTTTTGATATTATGGTCCATCTCATTGTTCACATCGTGAAAGAGATACTGATTCTCGGTCCGTGTTTCTACATCGATGTATCCTTTTGAGAGGTTCATGGGGTCATAAAGAAATATGTTAAGAATCGACATCGGTAGGAAGGTTGCATTGCGATGGTTGGGGAACCGAGGAGGTCATTGAGTTACGTGTTGATTACATGGATCTCAAACCGATTGGTGTGCCTACATCACGACATGAGGGTAGGCTACAGGAAAAGGGACATTTGGCGAGAAATCACTCCGTACAAACAATCTAGCTTCATTCACACAAGCACATTTCGCGATTCTGCGACAATCGATTGTGGTGGCCCGTATGTCAACATGCACAAGAGCATGCTATCTAGAACAAACCCAACGAAGTCAGAGGGTTGGATCGCGAGAGAGCATAGACATAACTTCGGCGATTGGTTGTGTAGGCACATGATGCATACGGAGACAGAGTGCGCTCAGTTGAAAGTGTTGGCTCAGGGACCGTCCACTACAATTCGGACATTCCAAGGATACGATATAAATTGTTTTACTTTTTATACAAGAGCACAAGATAAAAAGAGCACCAACCAAAACATGGTATCCGCACAGATGCCTCACGACAAAGAACGGAGATAGGAAAACCTACTACGGATTCATAGAAGAGATTTGGGAGCTTGATTACGGACCTTTGAAGGTCCCTCTCTTTCAGTGCCAATGGGTAAGACTTCCAAGGGGCATGAACATCGACAAATGCAGTATCACTACCGTGGACCTAAAACTGGTCGAATCTGAGAGAAGAACCATTCGTACTTGCTAATTGTGTTACACAAATCTTTTTGTAACCGATCCGGCTAACAAGGAGCGCCACGTGGTTATTCAAGGAAAAGAAGGATTGTCGGGGTTGAGAATGTTGTCGACGAGGAAGAGTACAACCAATTCGATGAGCTTCCTCCTTTCGGAGAGGACGTTGACCTCGGTCTCATGGAAGAGAGTGAGGACGAAGTTACATACATACGCCGCGATCATGACGAAGGTCGAATCGTAGCTTAGTTGTCCTAATTAAATACATTTTATTTTCTCATATGTAACAATTAATGTATTCTTTTGTCATATGTATCAATTTGTGTGAATTCAACTTCATCTGTGTGTTTTTTTGTATTTGTGTGAATTTTTGAAGCGATGGTTGGTCTACTGCATTTGTTTGAATTTAAATCAAATATTACATGTCTCAAGTATTCTTCCAAAATTTCCAAAAATTTGGATAAAATTGATAGGATTTCAAAACAGTGAGCAATTTGAATTTTTTTATTTTGAAATATTAAAACTATGAAAACAGTGAGCAATCTGGATTTTTATAATTTTACAACTTTGTCAAAACTTAGGGGACATATTTAAATCAAATATTACATGTCTCAAGTATTCCTCCAAAAATTTGCGAAAATTTGGATAAAAATTGATAGGATTTAAAACTCCCAAAGCAATCATCTTTGAAAACTTTGACATAATTGATGGAGCTTATCACTGCGGTTGTCTCATTAAGCCGGCGGTGAAGTGCTTTATCACCGCCGGTTTGTAGTATTAACCCGACGGTGATAATCAAGTATTCTTGCCGGTTTTGTTTTGAACCGGCAGTGATAATGTATTATTACTTGCCGGGTTGAGATTGAACCGCAGTGATAAAACTTTCACCGCCGGGTTGAGCTTGAACCGCAGTGATAACACTTTCACCGCCGGGTTGAGCTTGAACCGCAGTGATAACACTTTCACCGCCGGGTTGAGCTTGAACCGCGGTGATAATTCAACTATCACCGCCGGTTCTCTTTATTATCCGGCGGTGATAGTGTATCACCGCCGGTTTTGTGGTGACCGGCGGTGATACTCTAACCCTATAAATTCAACGCCGCACGCTCGGCCCCTCATTTCCACTTCAACTCGACGCCGCCACTCGTCTCTCGCACGCTCGCCGTCGCCCGCATCGCCCCGCCGTCGTCTCGACCTCACCGCCGGACCTCACCGCCCACCGTCGCGGACCTCACCGCCCCGCCGTCGCTTCAAATCGGAGGTGACTTTCTTTTCATTTTTTTCGCTTCAAATCGGAGGTGAGAGGACGCATGGGGTGGTGCCTGGAGAGGAGCGGCTTCACGGCGTTCGTGTGCGACGTCGCGTTCCAGTGGCAGCACGGCTACGCTGGCGAGAGGACGCCGCTCAGGTGGGACGACTTCGGCGTCATCACGGTCACTGACGTCGTCTACGTGCTCGCCACCATGGCTTGAGACTTGAGAGGGATGTGAAATTAATTGTGAGCGAGCGAAATAATTGAGTAGAGGGAAACTAAAAAGGACTAGTCAAATGTTGTAGTAGTCCAAATGTTGATTTCATTGCCTTAATTAATTTCCAGTGATAGCTAGCCAAATTGTTCCGGGTAAATCTGGAAGTTAATATTAGCACCAGCAAATTAAAATCCTGTTATTTCTAGCGGTGGTGTACGTGTACCAACCGTCGATCATCACCGTGTGCACAAGTTAGCGGCGTCCACCTAGCTGTCTTATCTCAAACTTAAAACCAATAAACCATTGATTACCATCCGCAATATCGCACTAAGATAAGATCAACTTGATTCTCACGTGGTGAAAACCACCAAAATATTGCAAACTCATGAAAATTATGTGCACGTATGTTTGATTTGTGCCGTGAGACATAATGTGCATATGCGCTTATTCAGAAAATATGTGCTAACACATCGACAAAGTATATATGTATGTGTACATCTCCTGCAGATGTGTATATATGTTGTGTACGTGTATGCTTATATTTGTGTTCATGGTCAAAATATTCTAGAGAATGCAGATTCAAAAAAGATGTATATGTGTATGTATGCTACAATATTAAAGAAAAATGAAAGAGGGCAACACTTCAACTGACCATTCTCAATTTCAAGTAGTTCTCTACAATATTAATGTAAAGATGTATATGTGTATGTATCTGGGATATGTAAACATCCTTTCACGGATTAACTTTAATGTCAATCCTCGTTTGTATGTGTCTTTCAAAAATGACCTTGTTAATTGGAAATTTTCAACAAACTTGCTAGGAATGGCCTCCGACGAAGGACAAGTGCCGGAGGGAGTTGGGCCCTCAAATATGGACGAAGGAGGAAGGGGTAGCCCGAATAATAGCCCAACATCCTATCGAACTGCAGGATCGACCATGGACCAACTCGACGATACTCACGTAAGCGAGGTAAAGTTTTAGTACACTCGTGGTTCCCAAAACATGGTAGGCCCAGACGACTAATAATTTAGAAGATCAATTTGTAGGCTCGGACGCCCGATCGAACGGCGCAAGCGCAAGTCGTGGTCCGAACAAGATGCCTAAGGGAATTTTTAACATAGTGGAGCTCTCGGCAATCGGGGAACTGCTATACGAGTCATCATTGGGGCGTCTGACAGATAGCTCGGGGTTATTGCTAGGGATGATGTGCCCATCGGCTATAGATCATGGATTGGCCGCGGAGGTGACCCGGGGTGGTACCCAATGACTTGAAGAACTCATTATGGGACAAGTGAAACAAGTTTTCCAGTTCCCCAAGGGACCGAGTTGGTTCTTGAAGAAACGAGCACTCTGCATCATGTGTAATCTGCGTGGAAGAATTGGAAGACAACACTAAACAAGAATTATGTGTAAAAGAATGAAACGCCAAAGTTTGACACGTACCCAAAGTTAAGGGAGTTACGGGATGAATTTGTGGCATAAGAGGTCCAAGAAGCTCACATAGTAAGTCAAAGGAACAAAGCAAACGCGGATAAGAATATTCACCCTCACAAACTAGGAACTGGAGGGTACGTGAAGAAAATACCAGCATGGGATCGGTCCGAAGAAGAAATAACCCGCAAGGGTATAATTCGCAACGCCGCTTTTGCTTAACGATCGAAGCACTCGTTGCTTGGGAGGGGTGCTTCTATCTCCGATGATGGCAGCTTAAGCTTCAGAAGCGATAGAGAGCAGGAAGTGCTGCGCAGAATCACAGATGCTCACACGCAGTCTTCCCAAGGATCTTTCGCGCCACGAAGGGAGAATGACGAGCTAACCATAGCCCTGGGTAACAAGGAGCATCCAGGTCGCACCAGAGGGGTTGGTTTGGTCACGTGGAAAGAAGCCTTCCCCGCAGACGCATGGATGTACAAACGTTCAAAGAGATTAAGAGAAGATCGACTGGAACGTCAGATAAAAGATGCTGTCGCGAGAGCGCTAGAGGAACAAAGATCGGAACTAGATAAGGCTGTGGAGCAAGCCGTACAGAAAGCTCTCAGCTCACGACCGCCACCCGGTGAAAGCCCTGAGCTCATCAGTCCCGGTGCTCGTAAGAGCATTCAAGGCGTCTGTGGATTCCCGAAGAGCATGGAATGTGTTTTCTGTGGATGACATCAAAGAACCGACACCGTGCAAGCTACATTTGGCCGCACATGGCATTACCATAAAGGTGGCTGAGGGCAGGGCTTGGCCATGCCAGGAGTCACGGACTTTGCACTGTCGCCCGATACCGCAGGGATTCGCCAGGGTCGAAGTGGACAGTGTCATCCGCCAATACCGAAAAATGGAGGTAGAGATCCCTGGCGAGGATGGGAACAAAAAGCTAGGAGAAAACGTGAATGGCTTCCTCGCGTGGCGCAAGAGCTTGATTAAGTTTGGCTCGGACGATGAGGGCGACGACGATGATGATCAGCCGTACTTCCACACAGAGACCTCCCGCCCTTCTCGCCGCCAACCAGGAAAAGTCCAACTCCTCCGTCGGCACCAACCAGAAAAAGCCCGACTCCTCCGCCAAAAACTGTAAAGAATCGAACAACGGGAACATCTCGGCAGTCGGCACCGTCCTCGAAGAAATCTCAACCATCTGTGAACCCAGGACAACCACAAAAGAAACTATCAGCTGACATGACTGAGGAAGAGCGGAAAAAGCATGTAAGCGCTGCGTAGCATCTCACTTTAAAAGGTGCCATCAAGTAAGAAGACTAAAGTTGATCGACGCGCAAAAGTTTTTCTTGAGTATGGCAAAAGTGCAAAAGACGGGCAAAGCTTCAACCTTGCAAAATATCGGACTACGAGCGCATATCCGTAAAGCAATACTTGCAAAGGCTAGTGCCGACACGTTAAAGCGGGATGCTCAAGCGGATGATGTTCAACTAGATGCTCGTGCAAGGTCTCGTGGAAGTTCGTTATGGGAAAACATTTGGTTGAACCGGCTCATTTCGACAACCTTACAACTCAATCTGCGGCGCGCCCATCGCTGGTACATGCGTGATTCAACGATGGTATGGAGGCGCCCGATCGGATACAGAGCAAGATTTTCACAATGGGGATAACATCTGCTGGATTCTTTTCACGAGTCTGTATATGTTGTACCAAAGAAGATGCCCCGGACGTGAACATACTTAGACTATGGACTTTGTAAGTCCGTCCGTATATCGTTGAGCATTTCGCATCGCTTAATTGCATCTCTAACTTCTTTCTTATGTAGAATGGAGGTACAGACATGTAGAAGAAATAACAATGACAATCTAGCATTCCTAGATCCGGCTCACAACGAGAAACTTGTGAACGATAATCCACGTTCGTTGAAGACTATTTATTTAATACTTTTTGAAGCGCAATACAAAACCTCGTACTTTTACCCTATAACTTCAAGCACGTATCTCCGACTTCTAATATCGTTTTACTATTTTTGCGTAACACGCACGATGTGGGAGTAATTGACTACGTTGACATATATGCGAGTTTCACTGGGTCCTCCTCGTCATCCATTAGATACTAGCGGGATTTTTGTCTTGGACTCGTGAGAAAACAAACTAATCAGTACTAAGACCTTTGGGACATCTTTGAGCAATGTAAACTCGATCGTTGCGTTATTACTCTAGCAAAATTCCATTCTATTGCATTTAAGTTTAATTACTATTCAAAATCATTCATGTGGCTTTCGCATCAGATCGCAAGAAAAGTGTTGAGTATCGTCCATACAGAAAAATTTTGAAATAATAAATGACTTTCCATGCATGAAGCAGAACCGGAAACAATTTATGTGCATTCTATGTATGTACAAATATGCATTCAATTGTCAAGGAGAGTGTCGGCTATAACGAAGCCATGGTACGTAATTACACTTTGATGCCCTTTTTATTTAACAAATATCATCATTAAGTAACTTCCTTTTTGTTCAAAAACAATGCTCCAAAGCGAGAACCAATAAGTTATTCTTGATGTAAATTATAGCAATTCAAGAACAGATCGCGGATTCATTCATGATGAGATCATCAATCCAAACGGCGAGTTCCACGAGTAGCCTCATCGCCTCATTCCTACGGCCTAGACGCGTGACATGTCTACTTCGACTGTAAAATCAAAGCGAACGGGATGACATGTAGTCGAGCTACATTTGTAAATAAATCATTGTAAAACAAATTATGTGATCGTAATTTAATATATTTGAATTATGATTTTAACGATGCTTAGTCGATACATGCATATATTTGAATTATGATTTGAACGATGCTTTATATACTACATATGGACACTGTAAACAATTATATAAAAATATATATATATTGTACAAAAAATATGCAAGCTTGTCACTGCCGGTTCTTGGAGAAAACCGGTAGTGATATGTGCCTATCACTGTCGGATTATGGTACAACCTGGCAGTGCTAGTACAATATCACTGCCGGTTTTATATATAATCGGCAGTGATAATTATCATCACTGCCGGTTGTAGATAGAACCGGCAGTGATAATCCTTATCACTGCCGGATTTTGGTTTGATCCGACAGTGATAGTCCAGTATCACTGCCGGTTGTAGGTAGAACCGGCAGTGATAATCCTTATCACTGTCGGTTCCTGAGCCGGCAGTGATAATCCTCGAGTATCACTGCCGGCGCCAATGACCGGCAGTGATGGGGTTTTGGAACCGGCAGTGATGTGTTGTTCTGTAGTAGTGGTTTTATTTACGCAAGATGTGTTCTTGTTTGTTCGGTTGAAGGTATATATGTGGTTGCGGGTGGATAATCGGCGGCTAGGATTGTACGTAAATAAGTTTCGTTTGCAACATTTGTTTGCTATCTTTGCAGGCAAGAGGGGAACAAATCGTAATTTTCGTAACCCAATGTTCTGCCAGGTTCTCAAGATCGGTGCACGGGAGGGAAGTATCAGTTTGGTGGCGATATTAGACGTAAAGCTGATGTAATGTGTAAAGCTATTTGTGTTTGGGGAGCTAATTAATAGTTTGATTGATATACATATACTTGTGGGATAACACTTGTGTAGTACGTATAGGTAAGCAGGAAGACAGAATCACGGCTAAGAATAGAGAAACATAGGCTATATATGTAACGATCATTTGTATCGTTGTTCATTGTGTAAGCATATTAAAAGGAACAATCATGAGTATATTGCGTCAGGCTTTTTTTTATATATAATTATATATTATAATTACAATGCATACTGGCCGTGTCCATTATGTAATTATATAAGAAGGGACAATACAACGTAGCACATTTTTTTTATCTAATTACATATGAGGGTGTCTTCTTGTTGCATCATGCATGCATCGGCCCCCCCCCCACCAAAAAAAATTTAATAGTACGTACGTAGTAGTAAGAGATTTTTGCATCGATTGAATGAATGACATAGAGGTCGTATCGAACAATCATTTCAATCATTTAATCAATCAAAAAACATACTAATACTAGAATCTATTCCTCCATCCAAAAATATAATACGTATTTTGACTTAGCACAAAGATTAATATTATATTGAAATCGATAAAGATATGAGAGAAAATAACTTAAATGGCTTCACTTAATTGTTTTGAAATATGAGAGAATACTTTGTACGGTGATAATGAATAAATGCATATGGTTGAGAGAGAATAAATAGAGTTATAAAGAGATATATCTTGTTAAATCTAGATGTAAATCTTATATTTATAAATAAGACTATTTAAAAAATAAACTTTATACATTTCAAGGTAGGAAGTACTAATCAATAGTTGGCACTACTTTTGGAGACAGCCAATGGTACTTATTGTTGAAACTTGTCCAACGGTACGTTAGTACTGGAAACTAGTACTTTTTGGTTTGCTAAAGTTTTGAATATATGACTAACTCATTATAATTTATATCTTAGTATCCACTTTTTTTTTACACGTATAGCACTCCCTTCGTCTAATTTTATAAGATTTATTTTTCTGGCACATAGATCAAAAATATTAAAAATAACTAGATTATCTCTAATTATTATCACTAAACATTATATTCAATGCATGCATGTAGAGAATATAAAGTAAAGATAGATATTTATTAGGGCTGTAGAGAAAACGGCATACTAATTTTTCATTCGAAAATGAAATACGTCTTATATTTATAGATGAGATCATTCAAAAAATACATCTTATATTTTCGAACGGAGGGAGTAGTTTTTTTGTGAGGTTGGGAAAATTTATCTCTGGTCTTCGCTGTTTAGGCATGTTCATAATTGTATATGTGAAGTCGCTAAATTTTGATTTTTACTATTTGAACGTATAAGCTGCCCGACTTCTGGTTGTTAGATTAATTTGAGATATGTGTGTATCTATTAATTTCTTATGTTATGTACTGAAATAAAGTATCGTTACGGATCAATGACGCGCGCGCGCATTAATGAATGAATTGCTAGATGTAGCGCTGTCACTAGTAATGTAATTTGCATCGATCGTCGTATACAGGGAGCCAGGTACATACGGAGTACGTGCGTACTGTTAGGTGCAGGCTAGGTTTCTCAGTACTACTTCCTCTGTTTTGCTATATATGTGTACAGTCTATCATAAAACAAAAAGACACTAAATCTAAAAAATTATCATACATGTTCTATTAAATAACATATTACAAACACTTTAACATATTTCGAAGCATTTAAACAGAGTAGAGAGTGTAATATTACAATAACTACTACACTCTAATTTTTTTCATAATAAACAAATGTATTAAAATGGATATTCCTAAAACCGTAGATAAAAAAAATATACCAAAATAGACAGTCCGGCTGGCTAGCAAGCAATCTTATTCTTGTATCACTGCCACGACCAGTAGTGAGTTGAGTTGGAGATAAGAATAAGATAGCACTACTACACTGTATCTTTTAAAAAAGAAGCCCTACTGCTCTGAATGTCCTCAGGCAGAGAGGGGACTACAAGAACAATTATTCCTTAATTGTACTAGTAAAATAACCTTGGGCCTTTGGGCTTGCTAAGGTTCTAGCATGCATACGTGCATGTGTTAGATGGGCCGGGTTGGGCTTCGGTAATGAAAGTGAATGCTGCTTCTTTGTTTAATCTGCTTGCCTTGCGGACATCACGTCACATCACATCCATCTGTGCACGTACGTATCATCACTCTGAGCTAACCACACTTGATTATCTACTCTAAGGGCAAGTACAATAGCAAAATCAATTACTGGCTAATAGTAAGCTAAAAGTCAGCTTGTACAATAACTGTCTCTAAATGTTGTCTCTAGATGTTGTGTAACAAATATCTTTTCTCTCTTGTACATAAATGATCTACTTATGCTCCCGTGCAAAGCTGGCTACTAAATAAGAGTCAGCTCTCTTCTCTTTACTCTTTTCTCACTCCTCCACATAAGACCAAAGCTGATGTGTACAGATTAAGAGCCAGCCGACATGATCTTATTGTACATGCCCTAAGTCTCTAACCAACAAGTACACATCCTTTTCGTTAGCTGGTCTCCCTTTACTCATGCATGCACGCATTGCATGTACTCTTTTCTCTAAATTTACGAGGTCTATTTCTTCTTAGTATATAAATTAAAAAGTATTAAAAATAACTAGATTATGTTTAATTATTATCACTAAGCACCGTATTCAATGCATACATCTAAATAATATGAAGTAAAGATAAATATTTATTAAAGGTATATAGGAAACATCACACTGATTTTGTATTGAAATATAAAATACACCTTATATTTATGGATGAGACTATTCAAAAATAAGCCTGGTAAACTTGGATGGGAGAGTATATACATATATATACATATATATAGTATAATTACCTGGGACACCATGGTGCCTGGGCTCTATAATCCAAAACGGGTATTTTTCCTATGTATTTTCATGCGATACTTTTTAAAATTTCTATGATGCTGAGTTTAACCAGTTTACTAACTAGTTCAAACAAGTTTGAACTGAAATTCAAACTAGAGTTTCTCTTTTTGATGATAGTTTGGTTGTAGGTATGTGCTGATTTTATATATAAATCAGCAAAGCATGTGATCCAAACTTGTTCAAAATCTTTGAATTCGAGTATACTTTTTCAAAGGTATGTATTTCATTTGAATTGTTATAGATGGGTATATGCCCTAAAACTAAAATTTTTGAAAAATATACTCGAATATGGCTTGAATTCGCCCATTTGAAATCATGGTGCCCGGGCACCATGGTGCCCCATTTCGGCTTCCTATATATATATATACATACATATATATATACATATATATAGTATAATTACTTGGGACACCATGGTGTCTGGGCACCATGATCTAAAAGGGATATTTTTCCTATGTATTTTCATGCGAAATTTTTTGAAACTTTTAGGATACTGAGTTTAACCAGTTTACTAACTAGTTTAAACAAGTTTGAACTGAAATTCAAACTATAGTCTCCCTTTTTGATGATAATTTGGTTGTAGGTATGTGCTGATTTTATATATAAATCAGCAAAGTATATGATCCAAACTCGTTCAAAATCTTTGAGTTCGAGTATATTTTTTCAAAGGTATGTGTTTCATTTGAATTGTTATAGATGGGTATATACCCTAAAACTGAAATTTTTAAAAATTATACTCGAATATGGCTTGAATTTGCGCATTTGAAATCATTGTGCCCAGGCACCATGGTGCCCCATTTCGGCTTCCCATATATATGTATATATATGCATGCGTGAGTACAATAAAATATTGTGTGGCAAAATATTTCTAGCTAAAATAAAATCAGCTCCTGCGTGCATTAACCAACAAAAGCACATTCCTTTTTTTGCTCGTTAGTGTAATAAAGGCACTGTGCGCAGAAAAATACTAGATTCTTTATCTCATTAATTACATGCGCTAATTTGGATCAAAGTCAAACACACTGAGCCCTCGGAAAGCTCGGTTGGATGTGAGGAATTTAGATCCGATGCTTTTTTTAGTAGGGCTGCAACTTAGGCTCTTACAAATGAACCGTTAGATAAAAAACGATTTAGATTTTTTAAAAATACTGTTTTAAAAATACTGTGTCAATTACACAGCACTATAGTAATATCCTGTTAGACGATGTCTGATCATATTCTACTATAACGGTTTAAGGATCACTTTTGGTGAGATGAGGGTCACGACCAGGGTTTGAAAAACCGCGGTTTTCGACATTACCATTCCGGTTCGAGAAGCAAGACAGCTTGGTTTACCGGTGGAATTAAAATTCAAATTAAAAAAAATTGGAAAAATTGGAAAGAAAATTATCCTAAAATTCGTGTTAATTGTCTTATGACCTCTGGTGTGAATTTGTTTTTTGAAAAAACGAAGTTTGGAGATGTTTTTGAGCCATTCAAAATCTAGAAAATAGAAAAAGCCAAAAAAAATAGAAATTAGAAGTATTTTTAGTAGCGATATTTGTTCAAGTATGTCAAGTAGCAATATTTACTTCAACATATTTTAGTAACAATATTTGTTCAATTATGTTTAGTAATAATATTTATTCAAGTATGTCAAGTAGCAATATTTACTTAAACATGTTTTAGTAACAATAGTTGTTCAATTATATTTAGTAGCAATATTTGTTCAAGTACGTCAAGTAGCAATATTTGTTCAATTATATCTAGTAACAATATTTGTTGAATTATATCTAGTACCAATATTTGTTCAATTATATTTAGTAGCAATATTTGTTGAATATATTTAGTAGCAATGGACGACATCCGAAAATGGTATTATTTGTTCAAGTAGTGATATTTGTATGCACAGAAATTATCTTGCTATGGTATATTTTAATATATTAATGTTATCCAATATTAAAAAGCTTACTTCTCGTTGTATGCATGCATGAACTACCAAAATTTTAGTATGAAAGTTGTACTATGTACCACTAGTTATATTCTGTACTTATTTTGTTGTACAACGTGCAATTTGACACTAATAATTTCTTGCAAATTATTTAAACAAGCAATTTCTATAAGGTATTGAAATGTAAATGGCGTTGATATGTGAATGGTATTGGTATATCATTATGTGAATGTCTATTTTTGTACTAGTTGAATTGATATGTGAATAGTATCGAAATGAAAGATTATTTGTTAATATATTATTGCTGAATGCTTATTTTTTGCACTTGTTGGATTGATATATGAGTAGTATTGAAATGAAAGATTATTTGTTGATATATTATTGCTAAATGCATAATTTACAACTTTCAATTGTCTAAAATATAGTAAAAGTCATGTAAAAAAAATTCATATTTAGAAGAGAACATACCGGATTTTTTTTCGTGTTTTTACGTACTTTTATGTATTCTTACATTTTTCCTATTTTTTGTTTTTCGTTGGCTTTTTTTACAAATTTTACAACATTTTTTTTGTAACTTTTCCTCTCTTTTTTTTTACATTTTTTTCAATGGCACCGCTCGATTCTAGGCCAAAACTGAGCGGTTTTCGCTTGCCAGTTTGACCAGATTTTAAAATGATTTAAATTTCTATACTGTTCGATTTTTTTTGCGATTTTCGCTAATGCCGAGGTTACAAATTTCAGATCCACGTACCCAAATGTGTCATACTAGTGTTTCTTCTTTCTAGGGTGAAATTTTTAGATTAAATTTGATAATTTTTTTATAAAATATAAAAAACTATATATTTTAGCTTGTATTTTATAAAACTATATATTTTACTATATCTTACATCAGAAAACTACAGATTTTAGAATTGATCGTTTCTTGGACTGTTATATGGATCCAAACTAGCAGACCTATTAAAAAACAACCAATTCTAAAATATATAGTTTTATTAAATATAAACTAAAATCTATAGTTTTTTAGTACTTTTGTAAAGAATTATTGTTTTATAAAATTTACTCGGACTTTTATTTCTGTCGAGAGGAACGTGTCATACTAGCTTTTTTTTTTGGAAAACGTGTCATGCTACTAGAATAGAATAGAATAGAATAGACTAGATTAGATGGAGTAAGTAGGAAGAAAAGAAAAGCCCACACGTCACAGACTCTGGGCCGGCCCAACACGTGTCTGCGCCTGCGCCTGCGCGCCTTTGCCTTGGACAAGATTTTTAAGGGAAGCAGAGCAGGCAAGCCCACCACTACCACCCGTCTCCCTCCCTTCCTCGGCGGCGTCGCGTCGGCAACACAGAGAGCAGCAAGCCAACCATGGTGTCCGACGCCAGCAAGAAGAAGGCCGCGCAGAAGAAGGCCGCCGCCGCTGCCAAGAGGGGAGCCAAGGCGCCCGCCGCCTCCTCTTCCTCTTCCTCTTCCTCAGCCGCCGACAAGGCCGCCAACGGCCTCGCCGCCATTAACCTCTCCGAGCGCACCTGCACCGCCGTCCTCACCTCACACCCACTATCCCGTGATATCCATGTAAGAGTCCCTTCCTTTTGTTTCCTTCTCCCCTCCCCTCCGTGGATCCCCTCCTCATCTTCTCTTTCTCATCGACTACTTAGTAGAGTTGCGTTGCGTCTTAGATCATTTCAATTCAATACTATTATCTCCTAATTTTTATGCCAGCGCATCCTACCTCCCTTTAGTTTAATTCAATTTGATTTAACACCACCACATCTCTCTCTCTCTCTCTCTCTCTCTGTGTGTATGCTTCTCTCTGGTACTATTAATTTATGATTCACTCACTCATACGCATGTCTAATTGGGGTGGTGAAATATCTACTCTAGTTCGCATTGCAGTAATAATGGTCAATTCTTCAAACCTGCTTGTGTTTTCTGCTTATGAATTGCCATATCCTCATGATCTCACTATAACGATAATAACAGAAACAGCAGCAACAACAGCAGTAATAACAATAGTAGTAGCAGTAGTAGTTTCGCCACCCTGATGCTGCTCACAACACCACCCTGATACTGCTCACAACACAATTCCTGTTACAAATGAAACCATGCCTTTATTCTAAGCCGTATGCCTACCGGTATCCCATACTTATGGGACATGGCGATCCTTCGCAATCCGGTGAAATTCAGTATTTAAAAATAATAAAAATAATCCTGATCCTTCTCCGATACTCCCTGATACTTCTAGGCTAAAAACACAAAACCAAGTCTAATCCAAACCATCTCTCCTAACCCTAAAATCTCTCTTCTCTCATTCCACACAGTTATCTCTACTACCACTGACTCCCCTAAAATCGCTAGACCCAGTAGCCACAGCCCTCTACCCAATCGATCGACGACTGCTACTAGCCTCCATCTCCCCTCCAGCCTACACCGAGCCTGCAGGCCACCACTACTAGCTCCCCTCCCTTCTCCCTCTACAGTCTCGCCACCGCCACCCCTCTACCTAGCCCAGCAGCAACCGCCGCCTTCTTCCTCTGCAATCTCGCTGTCGTCGCCTTCTCCCTCTAAAAGCTGCTGTCGCTTCCCCTCCCTTCTCCTTCTACCGTCAGCCCGCCACCCAGCTTGCTAATCGCCACTGTCGCCGTCTTCCCCCTCTATAATCTCGCCATCGCCTTCTCCCTTTGCAAGCCGCCGTCGCCTTCTCCCTTTGCAAGCCACCATCGCCTTCTCCCTCTTTCATTTTTTTTTGAACACGTATATACTCATCGTATTGCTGGATTCTTGTTCTTGGGAAATTATGTATCGCCGTATTGCCGTATCGGTATCGCGTATCAGTGATACATAGGTAAGGTATTGACCCCTGTGTTGTGGCGGACTTGCTCAAATGTGCACAGGCCTCTCTCTTCCTTCTTGATTCACACCTATGCTATTGACCCCAATTCACTTGTCTCCCAGGAAAGGATCTAGGTTCAACATGATAACCATGCAGACATACATTTCTATTGTATTAAGCTCCTAGAGTTGTGCATTACCACTTACCTTGTATATCCTAATGCAATTTTCTACTGAATGCCACAGATAGAGTCTCTCTCCTTAACATTTCACGGCCATGACCTACTTGTAGATACTGAGTTGGAGCTTAACTATGGGAGGTATTACAATGCCATCACAATTCCCCGACAACTCGTGCATCTTGCTCATGTGGTTTTGTTTAATGGGTTTACCTGATCTCAGACGATATGGTTTGCTTGGTTTAAATGGCTGCGGAAAGTCTTGCCTTCTTAAAGCTATAGGTTGCAGAGAGCTTCCTATCCCTCAACACATGGATATATATCACCTCAGCCATGAGATCGAGGCTTCAGATATGTCTGCACTTGAAGCAGTCATTAGTTGCGATGAAGAAAGAGTCAAGCTGGAAAAGGAAGCCGAAACTTTGGCTGCTCAAGTGAGTTTCTGACTAGTCATTATTGTTGTTATTATCATACTATTTGAACTTATTCCTTTTGCCAAATCTGCCATGCCATAGTTTTAAGCTTTAACTGTGTGTTGATTGCTGAAGATGTTCTGACATATACCTTTTCTGGCATAATTAGGATGATGGCGGTGGTGAAGCTTTGGATCGTGTATACGAGCGGTTAGAAGCAATTGATGCATCAACCGCTGAAAAGCGAGCTGCTGAGATTTTGTTTGGCTTAGGCTTTAACAAGCAGATGCAGGCAAAGAAAACTCGAGATTTTTCTGGTGGTTGGCGCATGAGAATTGCTTTGGCAAGAGCGCTGTTCATGAATCCGACCATACTTTTGCTTGATGAGCCTACCAATCATCTTGGTGAGTTTATGTATAAGCCGTGTTACAAGTAAACTAGATCTAGTGATCTGTATATATTAAGTGGCATAACATGTTTTTCAGTGAGCTTCTTGAAGCAAAATTTAGGAGGTCCATTATCCTTAATTTTTTGTATGCTGTGGAATACCATTTTCCAGACGTGAATGTGGAATGCGGACAAGTTTCTTGGTTGTGTCATGTAATAAGTGCAATGCGTTATCTAGCAATTGGTTTGGAGTTGTGTATGAAAGCATGTCCTTTACGAGTTTGAGGGTTAAATCGCGTCTGTTTTGAACATACTTGTTTCAAGATCAGAAAAATCTGAAAATATTGACATCAGAACACATTTGGGTTTAAATTCCTGATTTTTTGACTTGAAACTTAGTTGCAGGTGCAAAGAATGAAAACTTAACTCCATACTTTCTTTGTGATATGCTTCAAATTCCATACTCCTGTTGATTGTGTAACGTGTGTGTTCAAATCTGTCGGAAAGTGTTGGATTATTTGAGGCAACAGTAGGCCTTTTGTTTTTTTTTTCATCTATCATTGACATGTCATATTTATTTATCCTATCCGGCTTTTACAGTGTTGGTGGCTCCTGCATTGTTTCTAAATAGTGTGATTTGCACTTCGCTGCTATGCTACTTGTTTCAGTTAACTGAGACACGCTGTTGCTCTGCTCATGCTTACTGAAAGATTTCCAATGCACGGTTTCTGCAAAAAAAAAACCACAAATATGCTTTTTTTAGACTAATGTTTGCAATCCTTTGCCATTTATTTTTTGCAGATCTTGAGGCATGTGTCTGGTTGGAAGAAACACTAAAGAAATTTGACCGTATACTTGTTGTCATATCACACTCTCAGGACTTTCTAAATGGAGTATGTACGAACATCATCCACATGCAGAATAGGACGCTCAAGCTGTACACTGGCAATTACGACCAGTATGTCCAAACACGAGCTGAGCTTGAAGAAAATCAAATGAAACAGTACAGATGGGAGCAGGACCAGATTGCTTCAATGAAGGAGTACATTGCACGGTTTGGGCATGGATCTGCCAAGCTGGCACGGCAGGCTCAAAGTAAAGAGAAAACTCTTGGTAAGATGGAGCGTGGAGGGCTCACGGAGAAGGTTGTGAGGGATAAGGTATTGACATTCCGCTTTACTGATGTTGGCAAGCTCCCACCACCGGTGCTGCAGTTTGTTGAAGTGACATTTGGGTATACGCCGGACAACCTCATCTACAAGAACCTTGATTTCGGTGTTGACCTCGATTCTAGAGTTGCACTGGTTGGTCCCAACGGGGCAGGGAAGAGCACGCTGCTTAAGCTCATGACAGGCGAACTGGTACCGTTGGACGGCATGGTGAGGCGCCACAACCACCTTCGGATCGCGCAATTCCACCAGCATCTGGCGGAGAAGCTGGACCTGGACATGTCGGCTCTGCAGTACATGATGAAGGAGTACCCTGGGAACGGGGAGGAGAGGATGAGGGCAGCAATCGGCAAGTTTGGACTGTCAGGAAAAGCGCAGGTGATGCCGATGAGGAACCTGTCGGATGGGCAGAGGAGCCGGGTGATCTTTGCGTGGCTGGCATGGAGGGAGCCGCACATGCTGTTGCTGGATGAGCCGACGAACCACCTTGACATTGAGACGATCGACTCCCTGGCGGAGGCGCTGAGCGAGTGGGATGGAGGGTTGGTGCTGGTGAGCCATGACTTCAGGCTGATCAACCAGGTGGCGCAGGAGATCTGGGTGTGCGAGAAGCAAGCGGTGACTCGGTGGGAAGGTGATATCATGGAGTTCAAGGAGCACCTGAGGAACAAGGCCGGCCTGTCGGAGTGAGTCTAGCTAGCTTGTTGTTAGCTGATTGCCGGCCGCCCTGGATCATCATGTAGAGAGCTTTCCTCTTTCTGCGTACCGTACTGCTATATATACCGGTTACGTTGGAATATCTCACAGAGGAGAGGAGCAAGGTTGCTTGTTTTGTGTAGAATGACCAGCGTATTATTGGGATGCTTGGATGATTATTCCTTTGTACTGCTGTATGCGCGTAACTAAATCCCAAATCTCGCATTACAATAGTATGCTATGCGTTGCCGCTGTGCTGTTGTATGCGTTGCGTTGCGCACCGCATCCTTGTTTACTTTGGATGCTAACGTTTATCTGCTGCTAGCCTGCTACTACCAGTATTTATTGTTGTTTAATTTTTGTGTTGTAGCATGGTGATGAGGAGATACTTGATAGTTATTTTAAGAGTAGTTTACAACGAAGTGGTCACTTTTTCAGCTCTTCTTTTCAAATCAGCCTCGTTGAATTGTAAATCTAATCTCCTCTCCACCACAGAATGTGCCTCTCACGCTCGCTGGCCGCGGTCGGCCTTTCGCGCTCCCCTGCCGCGTGAGGTTGGCTCCTACGGTCACCGGCCGCGGTATGTCGTTGCTTCCACGCCTAACGTTTGCGACAAGCTGCTGTTCCCACGCTTCTCCATGGTTGCCGCGCGACACACATGATCCTCGGGCCTGTCGTCTGTCACGCCTTCCGCAGTGAAAGAGGATGTTATATTTGTAATCTGGCTTGAGAGAAACTAGTTTTATCAAAAAAAAAAAAAAAAAAAAGGTGTGTCTCGCCTTCATCCGGATGTTTTGTTTCTTAAAAACATCCGAGATTTAGACTCTTAGATCTAAGCATCAAACTGTCCATCAAAACACAATCTCATCCCCTTTTCTTGCCTACCCTTTGTTTTGTTTTCTGTTTGACATTAAATGGGCCCATAACTAAACGGATCAGGATCCAATAGCTTGGCAATGAAACACAAAATAGGCTCAATAATTGAAATAGGCCAAAATAAAATAAATATGGATTTGCTGCATTCCTACGTCCCAAGTTGAATCTGTGGGCCCTGTTTGTTAGATCAAAATGAAGAAACAAAGGGCTCCAGAGGAGCGATCGAAACTAATCTAGAAGATCAACAAAAAAACAAAAACAAAAAAATCAGGTGAACCAGAAAAAGCATGGACTAACAAGAGAACACATTCCTTCTTCTGATCTCCAAATATTCTGCACAACCCTACCTGATAAACATGATCTCTATGGTGCTTGCCTGCCGTATGCTCCTCAACATGCATAAACTGATCACTGAAGAATCATTCTCTCTGAATTTTATGCGATAATCGCTTCATTGCTCCACTATGTTTTTTTGTTGTTCTTCAAGAACTAAAGCAATGATCTGCCATCCCCATGAATCTATTAAATTTTTTGAACCGAAAAAATTGCAAGAACTGATCCTCGTGCCTTCCCTTGTGTAAATTATTTGCAAAAAATGATTCCCATTGCTCATCTGATACTTTATCGAACACATAAGCTTCCACCCCTTCATATTCAAACCCGAGAGCTGATCAAAGCAATTTGAATATGGCATAAAAAATTGTGATACAAGGCAATGAACAAATCAAGCTAATAGCATACCAATATCAAACTTGTTGCATCGGATCAGTGGATTGCTCTAAAAGCGTACATATTGAATTAACTCATATGCTCCTTTTGAACCAAAAATTAAACATAAAACAACACAAATTCTGTTATAAAAATAATTCACATTTTGCAGCATCTATTTTTGTTCATAAGTCTGTTTCCGGCTATGTAAGACAATTGGCTTAGTCTATCTAGTCAGGTTGAAAAGTTTCAAAGAGGAATAAGATATCAGGCATGATTTATGCAAAACAAAATCATGTGTGTCATTTAGGACTTAGATAACTCATTCAAAAACTTTAGTCCTAGAAAGTAACTAAAAGCTATGAAGCAACAAAAGTTTTTCTGAACACAAGAAGGGGGCCTTCGAGAGTATGTTAAAAACAGATATGTAAGACATATGAAACCCCCAAATACGAAGCAATAAGAAATACACGAACTAGAAGAAGCATGGAGGTAGAAAAAAACATGTCACATACCTTTGTGATTACTGAATTCTTCCACAGCTGTTGCCAAAAAACTATGAAAACTATTTGCATTTGATAGTGCATAAGCCTTTGAGCCGTGACTCCATCGTTGAACTGATCTCATGCCTGTACAAAAATATGCTATAAGTGCCATAGAAACACCTAGAATTATAGTAACATCTAAATTTAGGTATGTTAAAAAAAAAGGCCAGCACTGCTAATACATTTATAAAGAAAAGATACGTGAAAACCCATGTGTATAAAAATTAGCCTTAAAATTGAATTTGACTTGACAAGAGCACAATGAAACAAAAGTTTGATTCAAAATTTACAAACAGTTAACTAAGAGGAAAAAAGAACACATGTCAAGTCCCTTCATATGATGGAAGAACATAATTTCTAAATTCAACACAAGTAGGTGCTTAATGAGCAAGTGTTTATAAGAATTTGACTTTCAAACAACCTTGACATAGATTGGACATCTATACAATGTAGATTAGTAGGGGTCAGTTCAATCCTGAAGTTAAATAACCAGCTTACAAAACAAACTGCATCCTATTGCCATTTTGTTGAACTAGTTGTCAGTATTGAACAAATCCTATTGCCAAACTTTAGGGTGAGCACCTAAACAATATATCTATTGATTGTTGACAAAAATATTTTAGAATTACTAAAGAAAAAATCTACCATTCTCATTTTTTAAGTAGACAAAACATTTTTTATTAGTAAACCTAACAAAACTACTATTCTAAGCACACAAAACCTTAGGATTAGTGAGCTTGGTAAAAGTATTATTATATGATATCACAAAACCTTAGGGTTAGTGAACAACAAAACTCTTATTGCAGGCACACAGTCCTTAGGATTTCTAAATCAACGAAAATAATATTGTAAGCAAACAAAGACTTAGAAGCTACAGAAATGGCAACTTGCATCATTGTAACTAGTTTTGGTATGTATGAAATCAAGCAAAACTACTACAATCCACATCCTTAGCACAATACTATAAATCATAGTTCTCTTTATTTAGTATATGTGAAACCAAATAAAATTATTGTAATTGCAGTATTCTATTTAGTATCCTAATCAAACAAAACCATTTAGGGATATTTCACTCCAATAGGATACTAAATATATCTTTGTTTAGTATATGTCAAACCAAACAAAATTATAGTAATTGCAGTATTCTATTTAGTATCCTAATCAAACAAAACCATTTAGATATATTCACTCCAATAGGATAATGAATATACAAAACAATCAGGATCAGTGAACTTTTCTATATCACATAACTGATCTTTTCTTTTCTAGCCAAAGAAACTATGTTGGGATATTGAGCAAGACAAACCCCAATTCTAAGCAGACAAAACCATTAGGTTCAGTTAACAAAAAAATATTTGTATATTTATTACAAATTTTAGTTCTGAGATAACAAAACCTATCAGTAGGCTTCCTACAAAACACATTATAGTTCTTTATCAATATATTTACATATTGAAGAAGAGCTTTGGATGAATTCAGATGGCAGGATCTTAGCAACCACCATTGTTTTCGAGAACATGGAGCAGGCTTGCGTGTCATTTTATTAAGATAGAAAGCAACATCATTGTTACAAGCGGGACCTAACTATCAAGTCGATATGGGCCCAAACAAGGGCAAAAAACTACAAAAAAGCCTAATTTACGGTTGGAGTAAACGACAACCCAACCTACATAGAACTAAAACTAGTATGTTAATCAACCACCATTGTGACCAAAAGTTTACTAACACGATATAAAATGATGAAGGAAGCGATGAAGACATCACACAACCTGAACGCCCTACAGAAAATGAACAGGAATAGTAAATTTTGGAGGACATCGAGATATTCCTACAAAAAATGATATGATTGCTGCCATGGAGCAAGTAAGGGGCAACATTGAGATTGATGGTATAAATAGTACCGGAAAAAGAAAGTGGTAGTTTAGAAACTAAGGGGGATCTGGAAGTAGTAGGAGCATTATTCAGAGATGACATATGTTGGCAGACAAAAATAAATGCTCAGTTAGAAGCATGTATTTGTATCACACACAAAAAAGTTCAGAAGGATTGGCATGCATTGAAATAAACCACAGTTTTACCACAAATTTGCTTCCCAAGCATCTACTCCATACAAAACATTATAAAGGAAGACATAATTTATTATGTTGTGAGAAGACAAACGAACAAGTGTCAAGAAAAAACATCCCCTACCATTTTTTATCATTGCATTAAATTATTACAAATAAAACCATGCTTCACTCGAGAAATCCCTTTCGCCATTCATATTAAGAAGGTGATCCTCACTGCAGGACCATTAAAAAATGGAACCACTTTCAGTAGTACTCTTTTGCCTGTATAAAACGAAGAATTAGAACCTTACCAAGTACTAGGGCCACCTGATGCTTGCAAGTCCTATTTTCCTAGAACTGTTGTTGAGGGAGATGGAGGGAAAAATCTTGCTACGAATAAAGAATATTTTTAGACAGAATGATCTAATGAGCCCAAGTTACTTTATATTACAAAAGAAACTAAAACGATCGAGTTTACAGAGAAGAACACAAACCTAACCGACAAAAAACGCAGGAGCTAGAACTCCATGTAGAGTGTTACAAGCAATAACACCCCAACACATACCATCGGGGACCATCAAAACAAAATGAAAGCTACAAGACTGAATCCAACAACATATGTCCTTTAAGACAAACAACTGTTGGATAATTAGGCATATTAATGATGAATTTATTCCGAAAATAAGCTATGACAATTATTGAAGACAGAACAGAGGAAACACATAAACTAGACAGAAGCAATATGCCTATTGCAATGTCTATCTCATCCATATTATTAAATAAACTGAAAGACCATGTAGAGGTCTACCCAAGTGTGGGATGAGTAATTGATTGTATTCGAGCTTTTGGTGCTCAAGGTTGAGTTTGATTTGAGTCTATTCTGGTTGAAGACCAATGGTCGGACCTCGAGTGGTCTGGACTTTGGCTAGTCGAAGACCAGTGGTCTAGACTTTGGCTAGTCAAAGACCAGTAGTCGAGTGACTCGAGTAGAGTGAGGATTGAGAAGTATTGAGTATGGATGATGTTAGGTCGAGCGGCGGGTTAGTTCGATTACTGCCAAGTTCTAGTTTGGTCGAGTAATGCCCCGTCGGCTTGTGATCGAGTGACTCGAGTAGAGTGATAATCGATAAGTATCAAGTAGGGTTACTCGATGCTCGATATCGACTCATCGACTCGATTTTGAGCAAAGTAGGCAATGCTATGTGATGTGTTCCCTTGTTTTTGATGGTTGCAGGATGACGGTGATAGGTCATGGTGAGGCGAAGGATGACCGAGACTAGGCGAGGTGCGTCGGAGGTCCAGACGATCGAGGATCATCGGAAGATGATCGGAGGCGGAGTCGCTGTGAACCTAGAAGACAAGGAATGGTTGAGATGCTAGCTGAGAGCTACTCAGATCAAGGAGGGCTGGCGGATCATGGTCTAGGTGATAGAGTAGCGGGTCTAGTTAGCATGCCTTGAAAACCCAGTGTACTTGTTGGGTTTCGGGTTAGCCCATGTAAGGCTATGTGTGGGAGTAATCCTAACCCTTGATGGTGGTCCTTAAGGCAGAAGGATCTCATCCAAGGGTGGAGGGTGACTCGAGGGTAGTATAAATAGAGGGGGAGGGGTGCCCTTCCTCCTCTTGAAGGTTTTAGAGGTTTTTGCTCCTTTGAGCTTTTTGCCCACTTTGTTGTGAGGCTTTGTAAACCTTCCTTCCAGAAATACAAAACACTTTATATCATGCTTGAATTTACATTACGCATTAAATTCAGCAACTTACTTTCAAGCATTTAAATTCCGCACTTATATTCTTGCAACCTCTTATACGCAATTTGGATTTGCCTCCTCTCCTTCTACTTGCTATTGCCTCTTATTTCGAAGGATCGTTGCGCTTTTATTGCAAGAAACCGATCTTGTGTTCTTGAGTCATTCATTCTTGTAAACCATGTTTGCGGAGATTTTGACTTGAGTTCTTGCTTAATGTGATAAGTGGGAAGTTATCCAAGATCATCTTGATCATCAAAACCCCATGAGTAAGTCCAAGATCAAGTTATTGTGTTTTGTCTGAACTTTGTGTGTTTTTCCTTCCCAGGCAAAAAGGTGAGAACTTTGACACCAATATTTGCAATTGAAGGTTGGAATAAGTTCCTGACATCCTTAAGATCACATCTACCAAGTTTCATAAGTTTTTGTCCAGCCGATCAAAAGATTCCTCAAGATTTGCTTTCAAGTCGTGATGTTTTCAGACTCTGTTCTTGCTGCTGTTTTTGAGTCCGGTACTACCGTTCTCCCTGCGGTAGCACCGCCCATATAGAGCAGTTATTCCTTCCCATTTTCTCCTTTTGATTGATTTGTTTGTGGGCTTGGTTGAATCATTTTTGAGTGAAGGAAAGAGATGGTTCGCATGCATTACCGAGACGATACGAAGACGTGGCCGAACCGACAGTAGATGTTGATGAAGATCAGCAGGCGATGTCGTCGAAGCCGATCGTCGGTGAAGAAAACAGTGAGCAGTCGCGTGAAGATGCTTCCCAAAAACGTGATTCGTCCTCTCCCAGTGCAGGACTCAAGGACGGACATTTCGGAGACCTGCTCTCCCAACAGTCAGTACACGCCGGCGAAGGGATGGGGAAGACATATGCAACACAGCACTAAGGGAAGGCAAAAGGTTTGAGAGATAGATTGATCTCTGTTCTGTGTATATATAACAGAGATAAAATCGTGGATCACGATACGAGCCGGTTACGGATTTCGCGGGCAGATAATTCCTCATATCGTAATCGTGTTGACCACTTAGTTCAACGCTGCAAAAACTGCAAAAGAGAACTGCACCTGCTCAAGCTATCGGACTCGATTTCGCTGCACCATTCACGCGTATGTCACGTACGCGCGCTTCCTGGCGTAGCGTGGCGAGGCGAGCGAGCACGCATACGTGTTGTCCTCTTCTTCTTCTCATGCTCAAGCATGATGGAGGGAACCTCCCTTATAAGGTGGTCTTCATCCACCTCCACTTGCAATATGGGACTATTGCATTTTCACCTCTCTTCCACCTAATGGGCCTTTGGGATTTTCCAAGAATTATTTGTGAACTAATGGGGCCTCTAACCCAATAATTCCAACAATCCCCCACCACATCCCAGAGGTCCTATAGGTCTTTGCCTATTCCAAAGTACTACTTTTATACCAGCTTTCGGTGACAATGGACTATGCCTTGAATTGCACCTGGACTTCAAGCTACATTCATCTGTAACTTGAACAATGGACTATGCCTTGAATTGGAAGTTTTGCGCAGACAAGTTTCACTTAAAGCCCTGACTGATACTAGGCTGCCGACAATCTACCCTTCGGATGGAGCATATAAGTCATACTCCTTGGCATCTTCATGAGCTTCTTAGAGAGTACCCACATTTCACGAACTACGACCAACAGTCGGACTCATATAGGTGTGTTCTTTCAATAATGCTCTGTGGGACAGCATCTTTGTTTGTGTAAAAACCAACAAAACACATTAAGGCCGTAGTCAACCTGCCTCACAGATTTTAAGAGTACAACATCTTTCACGGAGTGGGATGTAGAATGTACTCTTCTTCAGTTAATCCAACAGCTTGTTATTACCAAGGTACTAATTCACGGGATCTTCGATAACATAGCTTGGGTTACCACTGTGGTTAACTATTTGGTAGGCCTTATTCCCATCTCCCTAGATGCACTATCTAACACGTTTCGTGATAGACCCTTTGTAAACGGATCTGCCAAGTTCTTAGCGATTTGGATATAATCCAAAGCTATCACTCTGGAGTTTCTCAATTTCTTGACAGATTTCAACCGTCTTTTTACGTGTCTTGAGGACTACATGTTATCCTTTGCACTATTCACTTTCACGATAACCATTTGATTATCACAGTTCATAAGGATAGCCGGTATCGGTTTTTCAACTACCGGTAAGTACACCAAGAGCTCACGAAGCCATTCTGCTTCGACAGTGGCTGTATCCAATGCTGTGAGTTCTGCTTCCATGGTTGACCTCGTCAATATGGTCTATTTACAAGACCTCCATGAGATGGCAGCACCACCAAGAGTGAATACATACCCACTCGTGGCCTTGAGCTCATCAGCATCAGATATCCAGTTAGAATCACTATATCCCTTAAGTACACCAGGATACCCAGTATAGTGAATTCTATAACTCATAGTACCTCTTACATAACGCATTACTCTCTCAAGAGCACGCCAATGATCATCACCTAGATTAGAGACAAACCGACTCAATTTGCTAACAGCAAACGAGATGTTAGGCCTTGTAGTGCTAGCTAGGTACATAAGTGAACCAATAATCTGATAGTATCTCAGTTGATCCCTAGTAATTCTTCAGTTCTTCCGAAGTATTAAACTAGCATCATAAGGTGTTGGAGAAGGCTTACTGTCCATATAGCCAAAACAGCTTAAGACCTTTTCCACATAAGGGATTGCACAAGTGTAATCCCACCCTCACCTTTAATCAACTTGATGTTCAAAATTACATCAGCTTCTCCCAGATCCTTCATATCAAAGCTTTGGGACAAACATCTTGACCTCATTAATCACATCAAAATTTGTTCCAAATATAAGTATGTCATCGACATACAAGCAAAGAATAACTCCCTCACCCCCACCATAACAGTAGTATACACATCTATCAACTTCGTTTACAGCAAAGTCTTTAGATGTTAAAGTTCTATCGAACTTCTCATACCATTGCTTGGGTGCTTGCTTAAGGTCATACAAATATTTCAGTAACTTACACACTTTGTCCTTTTGACCATTTACTACAAAACCATCGGGCTATTCCATATAGATTTCCTCATCTAACTCTCCATTAAAGAAAGTTGTCTTAACATCTATTTGATGAACGAGAAGACCATTAGAGGCAGCCAAGGACAATAGTACACGTATTGTGGTCAATCTAGCAATAGGTGAATAAGTATCGAAGAAATCCTTGCCTTCTTTTTGGGTGTAACCCTTGGCCACAAGCCGGATCTTGTACCTCTCAATAGTACCATCAGGCTAAGCTTCTTTTTGAACACCCAATTGCATCCAACTAGTTTACAACCATAAGAACGATCTGTGATTTCCCAAGTTCCGTTAGCGAGAATGGAATCCATTTCACTACAGACTGCATCCTTCCAGTAGTCTGCATCAGGAGATGCATATGCTTATGAAATGGTCTTCGGAACATCATCCACAAGGTACACAGTGAAATCATCACCAAAGGATTTTGCGGTCCTTTGTCTCTTGCTCCTTCTAGGAGCATCACCGTCATCCTCCTCAAGAGTTTGTTCATGTGTTTGTTCAAAATGCTCAATTGGTATGGCAGGTTCAGGAATTGATTCGCAAGCCTGACTCGAAATGCTATGCATATCCTTCATAGGAAATATATTCTCAAAAAATGTTGCATCTCGAGACTCCATTATCGTACCGACATGCATGTCGGATACCTCAAATTTAACTACTAGAAACATATAGGCAATGCTACAATGAGCATACCCTAAAAAGACACAATCAACAGTTTTAGGTCCAAGTTTGTGCTTCTTTATTATTGGTACATTGACTTTTGCCGAGCACCACCAAGTACGCAAGTATGATAGTGATGGTTTTCTTCCTTCCCATCCCTCATATGGAGTTACTTTACTATTTTTAGTGGGAACTCTATTTAGGACATGACTCGAGGTCAACAAGGCCTCCCCCACCATGACTTAGATAATCCCGCAGTATCCAACATGGCATTAACCAAGATAGTCAGGGTGCGGTTCTTTCTTTTGGCAACCCCGTTAGATTGAGGCGAATAGGAATGCGTCCTCTCATGGATGATACCATACTCTGCACAGTATTGGGAGAATTCATTGGAGAAATACTCTCCACCACGATCCGACCTAACTCTTTTAATTTTTCTTTCCCATTGATTCTCAACTTTTGTATTATAGATTTTAAAGTAGTCTAAAGCCTCATATTTTGTTTTTAAGAGATACACATAGCAAAATCTAGTCGCATCATCAATTAAACTCATGAAGTATCTTTTTCCACTCTTCGTCAACACACCATTCATCTAACAGATATCTGAATGTATGAGTTCTAATGGTGCCAAGTTTCTTTCCTCGGCTGCCTTATGAGGCTTGCGAGGTTGCTTAGACTGCACACAACTTTGGCACTTAGAGCATTTGACAATGAAAAATTTCAGAATTAATTTCATACTGAAAAGTCGAGATATAGAACCAAAATTAAGATGACATAGTCGTGAGTGCTAAACACTTGCCTCACTACCAATAATATTGTCACAAAGATGATTCATAAATTTAATACAAACGTTCTCAAGGGAAAAGCGGAACAAGCCCCGCTGTCATAGCCTTTACCAATAAATAGTCCATACTTTGATATGACTACTTTATTCGACTCAAACACCAATTTATACCCTTATCTGCAAAGAAGGGAACCACTAACGAGATTCTTGTTGATTGAAGGGACATGATGCACATTCTTTAACCGCACGATCTTTCCCGAAGTAAGCTTCAGATCTACCGTGCCAACACCAAGAACAGAAGCATGTGACCCATTTTCCATCAACACGAAGGAACCCCGAGCAACCTAGTAAGAAGAAAATAATGATACATCAGCACAAACATGAATATTAGCTCCAGTATCAATCCACCAATCGGTAGATTGACTAGCCGAAAGAACAACGAGTAAATTACCATACCCAGGTGTCTCCTTCTAGGCATTGCCAATAGTCACATTGACACATTTGGAGTTCTGTCCCTGCTGACCCTTTCCTCGTTTGCAGCCTGGATATTTCTTTGCTCAATGCCCAATCTCACCACACACAAAGTAAGGCTTGTCATTCTGTTGTTTCTTTTTCTTAAAGTTGGTAGTCTAAATAGCTTTTCCCTTTGACTTGTATTCCCCAGAACCAGGACGCTGCACAACATTAGCGTTGGATTGTCCCTCAACCACCTTTGGGTGCACATCCTTCACCCGAGCTTTCTCCTCAACATCAAGAGACGCAATCAGACTCTCAACAAAGAGTTCTTGCCTCTTGTGTTTTAGAGATGTAGCAAAATTCCTCCACGAGGGAGGCAATTTGGCAATGATGCCACTAGCCACAAACTTGTCGGGTAACGTGCACTTGAGGAGATCAAGTTCCCTCACAATGAACTGTATCTCGTGAGCCTGTTCAACCACAGAACGGCCATCAACCATTCTGTAGTCATGATATTGCTCCATAACATACAGTTGACACTGAATTTATTTTCAAGTGCCTCCCACACCTCCTTTGCATCTGACATGTGTATATACACTTCGCAAAGGCGGTCTGAAAGAATGCTAAGAACGCAACCTACAAAAATTGTTGTGGCATCCTTCAACTCCTTTTCCTGCTCAACAATAAGGGTTCCTTCAGGTTTGCCAGCCGCAACCTGGTAGATGTTCATAGCTGTGAGCCACAGAGTGGCTCGCGTCTGCCATGTCTTAAAGTGAACACCGGTAAATCTATCCGATCTCATTGACTCAACAAATCTAGATGCTTTCATGATATTCACCATGAAAAGCCTATCACGTTTTTGGATTGTTGGATAATTAGGCATATTAATGATGAATTTATTCCAAAAATAAGCTATGACAATAATTGAAGATAGAACAGAGGAAACACATAAACTAGACATAAGAAATATGCTTATTGCAATGTCTATCTCATCCATATTATTAGATAAACAGAACAAAGAGATGGTTCGTGTGCATTACCGAGATGACGCGAAGACGTGGCCGAACCGGCAGTAGACGTTGATGAAGATCAGCAGGAGATGTCGTCGAAGCCGATCGTCGATGAAGAAAATAGCGAGCAGTCGTGTGAAGACGCTTCCTAAAAATGTGATTCTTCCTCTCCCGATGCAGGATCTCAAGGACGGATGTTTCAGAGACCTGCTCTCCCAATATTCGGTGCACGCGGGCGAAGGGACAGGGAAGACGGACGCAACGCAACACTGAGGGAAGGCAAAAGGTTCGAGAGATAGATTGATCTCTGTTCTACGTATATATAACAGAGATAAAATTGTGGCGCGTATATGTTCTCTTCTTCTTCTTCTTATGCTCAAGCATGGTGGAGGGAAACTCCCTTATAAGGTGTTCTTCATCCACCTCCACTAGCAATATGGGACTATTGCATTTTCACCTCTCTTCCACCTATTGGACCTTTGGGATTTTCTAAGAATTATTTATGAACTAATGGGCCTCTAACCCAATAATTCTAACAACAACAACACCAAGGACCTGTTCTTGACAACAAGTGTAGCGGCTTCCACTTTAGTCTACAGGTTAGGTGGCAAAAGACATCTCCAAATACTGCAAGAAGAATAACAGTTTAAAGACCGTCCATGTTGGATTCAACAATCACTTAGGCAAAAGCTCTATTATTACGGATGTTCCACAAAGTCCAAGTGATAGCAGCAAAGAGAAACATTAGAAATTTCACATGCTTCTTGTTCTTTGAATCTTTCCTTCCTAGACAAAAGAGAAGTTGGATATGGTATCATTGAAGAACATCAGGTGTCAATCTGAAAAGACTAAGGGGGTGTTTGGCACAGCTCCACCTCCACCAAAATCCATGAAGTTGGTGCAGCAGGGTATTCTTAGCTCCAAAAATTTATGAAGCTAGATCTGTGGGTACATTAAAACTGTTTAAGTGGGTCATTTTGTTTACATTTTAGACTAAAAATATAAATTTAATTCACTTTATTTTAACCTACAAGCTCCAGATCTAAGGTGAAGCTGGGATCTGAAGCTCTGCCAAACAGGGCCTAAGTGAAAAGACAAATGGGAATATGGCTACTTAGCCCCAATTAGCTTTAAATTGGGGCAAGTTTAGAGAGTTCAGACCACCGATGATGCAAAATTTGCTCACACCTCATCGCTAGCAATTAGCCCCAATGCACCGCTTGCTCTCCCCACACCTCACACTCACTCTCTCACACACACACGCACGCACAAAAAATCAGAAGAAATGAAATACAAAACCTGCAATATGGATGTGGTGTGGTTAAACACTGACAGTGGATATGTGTGGCGGTACTCCCTCGGGTTCTTCATCCCAGATCTCTCCCCCTCTCTCCCTTTAATCTAAAGGAAAAACATGGAATAGGGGATGCGACAATGGTCTCTCACCTTCATCGCCACAGCGCAGCTCAGGTTAACCACCGCCGGGTGGAGATGGTGGCGGTGCTCCCCATTTCGCCGCTCCTGGTCTCCATCTCTCTTGTGTAAGAGAGAAGAAAAATGAGGCCTGAAGGACGCGATGATCAAGGAAAGAAAATATTTAGAAACATACAAGCCCGTTACCTCCAACAAAACCCTTCACAGATTACGGATCTCAAAGTAGATCCAACGGTTCATAATTTGGATGTTTTTTTATCTAAGGAAACATCCAGGTGATGTTTATCAAAAGCCAAAAAACAAATGAGATAATGGGGCTAGAAAGTTTACTTCTGCCATCGACCTCTTTATTTATTTTTTCCTAAAATAGGAATCGATCTCCTTAGTTAATTAGTTTGACATCTAATATGTACTCCATGTCTACTAGCGGCCCTGCATGATCATGCATACACAAGTTTATTAATATACATCGGATTACTCATCAAATTCTACTGGCAAGCTATTACTACATATCTTTTCCATTCGTGGTAACTGAAGCTTTACAGATAGGGATGGCAACGGGTCGGGTCGGATGCGGGTTTGACAAAACCCGACCCGACATAAAACGCGAATTGAAAAACCCGGCCCAAACCCGAATACCATATCGGGTAAAAAATTATACCCGAACCCGGCGAGTACCCGAAATCCGGTGGGTACCCGACGGGTTTGTGCATAGGGGTAGCAATAGGTTGGGTCGGGTATGAGTTTTGTAAAACCCGACCCGACAAAAACCCGAGCCAAACCCAGTGGGTACCCGAAACTCGACCCCAAACCCGGTGGGTACCTGGAACCCGATGGGTATATGCGGTATTTCGGATACCCGATGGGTACCCGCGAGTAAAAATTAGAACCCGAACCCATTTCGGGTACCCGACCCGAAGAACCCGCGGGTAAAAATTAGAACCCGAACCCGATCCGATCGGGTGCCGAACCCGCGAGTACCCGAACCCGCGGGTTTGATTGCCATCCCTATTTACAGAGAATAGTACGTAAAGGAAAAAGCCAGCGAACATGCGTACACACACGGAAGCCCTTCCACGGAGACTTGGTTATTCGACGCGTTGGTCATAACCCAAAAAACTCCCTCGATCGAAAAAAAACCTACGTCCTGCGTAACCCATCCCATATAACCGGCAGTAAATCCATCCTGAATGCTATCTTTTTTTAAACAATTCTTCCAGACACCTTGTAATCATCTAGTCCCTAGTGATGTATGTGTTTTAATGATTAATGACATTTGATTGATAAGACTAATGATATTTAAATGTTTCAAGATAAGTTAGTGCTTGAATTTGACATAATGAGGGTTCTTGATGTTCATGGATCCCTTAAAAGGTATAATTGACGGTGAAGTATGAAGATTAAGGACATTGTGTTTAAAAATGATTCAAGGTGTTGAGAATGAATTATTATAGTGTTAGGTTTTTATTTTGCTTTGGTCGTACTATTAGAGGGGATTTAGGCTAGTAGCTTAAGCTTGATTAGGTTGAGTAGCTAGTGGTGATGCATACTAGGCTTGTCTAGCTCATCTGTAGCCAAAGGAAGCCCTTGAACAGCTGAAGTTGCAACAAAATCAAAATTGGAGCAATATTGACTAAATTTAAAATTTGGCAATGCATTCCGGATAATCCTATAGCTAGCGAACAAGGAAGCGGGTCATTGGAGCCAAAGGTAGTATTTTTCAATGTGTTGGAAGGTAACACATTCCGGATGATCCTGTAGCTACCAGACAAGCAAGTGGATCATTGAGACAGAGAGTTAGTTTTTGGGATAGGCTGAAATTTTTGTACATTCCAAATGATCTGGGTTGAGAGGATGATCCGAAAGCTACCAGTTGATACGGATCATAGAGACAAAGAGTTGGTTTTTAGGATGGGCTAAAATTTTTGTACATTTCGGATTGTCCGGATGGAGGGGATCATCCGGATATAAGGACAATCCAGAAGCTATTGAATGATACCTTAGGCCTATAACTAGTTTTTCGTCTGTTGGACTTCAAGCTTTAGGATGATCTGGAAGGGGTCCAAATGATTCGAAATATGTTGATTCTTTATAAAAGTGAGTGTAATGGCTAGTTTCTTCAAGAGGGTTATAAATACTTGGTATGGATGTCTTTGTTGGCACCTTTGTCCACTCTACAGGTTCATTTTATACGAAGAAAAGAGCAAAAGCACTCAAGAGCATATTTTGAGAGATTTGAGAGATATCATATGCCTTTAGTGTACATCACTTAAGTTTTTGACCTCTCTAGGTTCAAGTGATGGTCTAGGTTTGTTACATTTGGAGATCGATGTCTCCTAGATGGCTTGGAGGTGTGGTTCTTGGTGACCTTCGAAACAGGAGTTTGTGAAAAGACATCGGAAGGTTTATGAAGGTGTTTGCATCCAAATTTGTTAAGGCATGGTTTATTTGTCAAGCTAAAGGATAAGATAGATATTTCTGGCCGATATCGATTTAAAAAAGGAAAAGCTATGTTAAAATTACGATTATGGCCAATTCTGATTGCAAGATGGCATTTTGATCTGTACAAGGCTGATATGGATCATGGCTAACAACGTATTGGAAAAGGATACGATCGAACGATGCACTATAAAAGGGGATCGGGAGCAAATAGAAAAGCAACACAATCAATCAAAAAACTCGCATCTACTTTTTATTTACTTTCCAGTCAACTAGGAGTAGCTCTGTAATCTAAAATCTCTTGTAATCTGGTTTTGTTCAATAAAGTTGCGCATCGCCGATTGTTGGTCATCATCGATTACGTCAGGTTTGATTTTCTTCAATCTTGTTGCTCATCGCCTTTTTCAGGAAAGTCTACCTTTAACAAACCTCTAATCAGCCCCAATCAGCTTTTTAGACTTATCGTTATCTTAGATTTAATGGGCTTCTGGTAGCTGTTTAAATCTTTGCCAATTATCACATTAGATCAGCTTTGAGAGTATATTTTCTATTTATCTTGCCGATTGCAGGATCAAATTGGCTGGCATGCCACGAACCTAATTGCACTCGACATTCTCGTGTGTTTGTGTCAATAAATCCATCGTCACATTTTTTGGCGCAACACACTTTTGGCACGCCCAGTGGGACACGATGTCTTCTTCTAGGAAGTCGATTACGCCGTCCAATCTCAATACTGAAGCTATAATTGTCCTAACATTGGATGATTTGACACCTAAACAGCGTAAAGAGATCGAGGATCAAAAAGCCACGCTTGAGGAGGTGATGCTAAGCTGTTATCAAAAAACTCAACGTGGTGTTACTCAGAAGACCGTATTGCCGATTGTCATGCCCTCGGCGATGCAGAGGTTACCGATGCATCGGTAAGTCGATACATGCCTGCACAAGTTGAATTGTATGCTATGATTAATCAATCTGTGCACCATGCTTTAATTAATCAATCATCGGCTTTGGTTACAACTCTTAAACTGATCATAGCCAATAGTGTTAAAACTATAGCTCAAGAGTTGGCATCAGCTGAAAGCCTGCTCAACCTAATGCAGACCCTGTCGAATTACCCTGTTTATTCGGTAGCACCAAACACACAAGCCCTGTGGTAAGTGTTGCAAAAGGAGAGAGTTCATGCAACTTGATTTTAATGGTTGTTGTTTGCATAGAGCTAGATATTTGCATGTGTTGCAAATAGAGAGCTCATGCATCGAAGTCTTAACTTGTGACCTGATCATGTGTTGATCATCACAAGGCTAAGAAAGGTTTATGCTTTGTTTTTGCAAAATATGATTTAATTGAATCTTATCTTGGAGCATGTGAATAGGGTTTGCAAATGTGTTTGCAAATTGACTTGATCATCACATGACTCAAGGTTTGTTTTTAAGTGGGTTGATTTGTTATTTGCAAATGAGCTGGAAGTTATGGGTTTCGATCCTAAAGCATGTGAATAGGGTTTGCAAATTGATTTGATCATGTGTTGATCGTCACATGGCTAAGAGGATTGATCTCATAGATTCTTAGTTTATTTGCAAATGTATTTTGCAAATAAGTTGGAGTTTAAATGTGATTCTTTGGAGCATATGAATAGGGTTTGCAAAATATATTTTGCAAATTGACTTGATCATGTGTTTATCATCACATGGCTCAAAGAATCATCCTTATTTGTGTTTGATTCGAAAAGAAATAGATTTTTGTGTAAAATCTAATCTTGCTGGAAAATCTGGAGCTATCGAATTGTTGAGGCCAGTACTACCGAAGGAGCAGTAGTACCGGAGGTTCGGTACTATCGTCCCTCAGGACCAGTAGTTATTTTCCAGAAGAGCGCGTTTTCTTGGCTTTTGAAGGCCGGTACTACCGCTCGAGCAGTAGTACAGCTCCTACATGGGCAGTAGTACCGGGTTTCCTGTAATGGCTAGTTTTCTAGCCGTTGGTCAGTTAGCTGGTACTACCGGCCTTACATGGGCAGTAGTGCCGGATTTGCTGAGTTTTGTCCGAATTGCCCCCAAACGACTAGTTTTCTTTGGAGAGGCTTTAAAAGGGGCCTTAGAGGCTGGTATTTTGGGGGTTGCTGGCTTTGTTGAGCATTTGTGGTGAGTTGTGCATGTGTTGCACCCTCACATTTGCTTCTTGAGCTAAGAGTGAGTCTAATTTACATATATTGCAAATTAGAAGTGGATTGAGAGCCTCCTGTGCATATGTTGTACTTGAGGGGAGCCTTGTGCATATGTTGCACTTGGTGATCACCATTGTACATGTGTTGTACTTGGTGGAGTTCAAGCTAAGTGCTTGAGTTGTTACTTTTGGTGTTTGCCGACACCTAAACGGCGTAGCGACATCGTGCACGGTGACCTTCGTAAGGAGATTGTGAGAAAGCCCGAAGGATCAAATCGGCTGGCACACCTCAAACCCAATTGAACCCGACGTTCTCGTGTGTTTGTGTCAATAAATCTATCGTTACATTTTTTAGCGCAACAGAAGGTTTGGAGTCCACCTATCCAGAATGAAGAAGGACTACCTCGAGTAGATGGTTTGATTCCTTATGTTGCTTCAAGTGAGAGCGATACTCGTGCGAGGGTGCTCCAACGATGAGTAGGGGAGATCGTAGAATCTCTAAGACCTCAGAAAAAATTAGTTGTGCTTCTTATCTCTTTTATATTTTCGCATTTACTTTCATGTCATTCAATTCCTAAATAGTAGACTTGTGTAGGATTTAAACTTAGGTTGTAAACTTGTGTAGGATTTAAACTTAGGTTGCAAAATCTCAATAGACTTGTGTAGGAGTTGTTTTAGCTACACTAGAAACCATAGGCACATAGGTTGGGCTATGGCTAGGAAAGCTTAATTTTTAATTTGGCCATTAGTGAAAAGAATCCCAATCACCCCTCCCCTTCTTGGGCATTCGATTCACTTCACGCGTCAACTTTTTATCAGCAGTAATAAATGTGTCGCTGCTTTGACAATAAACTAACAACGACGAATCCGCAGTAAAATATGAAAGCAATTTACATCTAGGTTTTGGGTTACAATGTACCATAGGATCCCCCAATCAGTTTGCGCGTGATCCAAGGCTAATGTAACATTCCAAAAATTGGATTTTAGAATGTTTGAATTTCAAAATTCACCATTTGCAATTTCTTTGAATTAATTTCAGCTTAATATGCATTTTCTATTTACAAAAGGATTTAATTAGGCGAATCTATCCATCAAACATTAGATTTTCAGTTTTTGCTCGGTTCATTACGCTGCAAGGAATTTTTCTGTATTTTTGGAGATTTTTCTGAATTTATTTGATATTTGTTTGAATTTATTTGCTTTTATTTGAAGTTCGAATTTCTTAAATTCGGAAAATGATTTTTATTCGATTCCTCCTCGGGCGAATCCTTTTCCCGCCCGTTTTCCCGGCCCATCTCCCTTCGCTTCGGCCCGCTCGCTCCTCTCCTCGCCCGCTTCCCGGCCGCCGCCTTCCGCGGCCCGGCCGGCCGCTTCGCCTCCGCTGTTCGATCGCGCGCACGCGCGTGCGGCTCGGATCTCGCCATCGTCGCCGCGCCGCGCTGCCGCCGAAACCCTAACCGCCTCGCGCCGTTTTGGCGTCCGTCGCGCCCGCCTCCCGAGGCTATTTAAAGCCTCGTGGACCCCATCCCGAGGTTCGCCTCTCGCGCGCATCCGCCGCCCTTTCTCGTCGCTGAGACGCGCCGTCCTCTTCGCGAAGCTCGCCGAAGTCGCGCCGCCGTGCCCCGAGCCGTCTCCGCGTTTTCTTCTTTCTCCGGTGAGCCTCGCTTGGTTTTGGTTCCGCCGTTCTCCCTTTGTCCCGCATCCTTTTGCCCTAGTCGCGCCGCGCCATCGCGTTTTTGTGCGCCGTCGAGGTGTCTTCTTCGCCTCCGCGAAGTTCGCGCCGCCCGAGCCGTTCGCCGCCATCGCTCCGTCGCGAGTCGTGGCCGTCCGACGCTCGCAAACGCCCAGATCTCTCCACGCCGCCGTTGCCTCCCATTGTCCGACCGCCTCGGCCGGTGGATGCGTGCGCGTGGGCCGGGCGGATCGGTCCGCGCCGCCTCGTTTTTCGTGCTAACGCCGCGTCGCGTCGCCTCGGTTCAGCGCTTGTGCGCGTCGGCCGCCTCATTGGCCGCCTCGTCGGCCGCGCGTCGACCTTCTGCCGCCGCGTGGCTTGCCACGTCGGCCGTCTGCCGCGTCACCGAGCCTCCTCGGTGGGACGCGATCCACCGTGAGCCGTGTCTCGACGCGTGGGTCCCACGTGTCGGCGGCAAATCTTTTCTTTTATTCTTTTCAGAAATTCCAAAATTCCAGCCAATCACGTGATGCCACGTGTCAGCTTTCTGAATTTTTTCTGATTTTTCGATCTGGGAATCTTCCAGGAGCCCGTTCTCCTTCGTTCGAGCTCCGATTCCAGTGATTCAAATTTCTAAATTCATCTAAATTCAAGATCTATCTTCCAGTACCATTATTTTCAATTTTGAATTTTATTTGAAATTGTTTTATTTATTTGCCTCGTTTGGCGTGTAGACGACTTGATCGAAGATCATCGAATCAACAATCGAGGTAGAACCAAAGAAGAGGCAGCGAAGGCAAGTTTTCCTTGAACATATTGATCCCAAATTTTACAAAATGCCTATATTGTTTTAAATTATGCATGCTTACTTTTATGCAATGTACTTTAAACATAGTTTTAGAGTATAGTTAAATTCCATTTGTTATACCCTCATTGGTATTGATCATGTCGAACCTTTGACACCTAGATGATATATACTAGCTATTTTATTTGGTGATAACCAGTAGATTAGCATGGAACGGTAGAATTGCTTAGTCCAAATTTAAGCGTTTGGTATTGTGCCATTATGGGAATCATTTCAATTGTTGTTTATACTTATTTGTGGAATTGCGGCAATTGGTGTTACTGCTGTGATTTAAATGAATTAAAGTGGAAATGGTTTAGACCGGGCGGATGGATGTTTGGTGGGTGCGTAAAGCACGAGACCTTGGTATGTGAATGTTCGCCTAGTCAATTAAGGACCAAGCGTGTGTTACCATGGACCGAGCACTACCGTACAACCACAAGTCTATATGGGTACGACTGGCTAAATAATTTGTGCGTCTCATTATTAGCTTCGCCATTGGAGAGTGCCGATGTTGGCAAAGCGCAAGAG
The DNA here is from genome assembly GCA_036346275.1 of Otatea glauca. NCBI lineage: Eukaryota > Viridiplantae > Streptophyta > Magnoliopsida > Poales > Poaceae > Otatea > Otatea glauca. The sequence goes on along the minus strand of CM070724.1, from coordinate 52,040,261 downwards.
GGGCTTCAGATCTTTGGCGGCTAGAACCCTAACAGTGGTGAAACCTTAGCGGCGAGGTTAATAGTGGGGTTGTGCATTGTAAAGGCCTTGTCATGATCTCTCTGCCGACACACCAAAGGAAGTGTGTTAATTGCATGGCAACAAGAGTCGATCATGTCTTGTGGGTAAAGTGTACACACTGCAGAGTTAAAACTACTTAAGTAGCCGTGCCCACGGTCAAGGGCAAAGTAGGTACGCTTGCACATTGTAGATTTTATGGTTTTGTTTTAAAGGAAAATGATGGTTTGGGAATCCGAGAGCGGATGGAACTCTCGGGTTATGGTTTGGCGGATGGAGCCAGTGTAGATAGAACCTGCTTTAATTGTCATATCAAATTCAATTACTATGCTTTTACATTTTGTTCAAATGATGCTTTATGAAATTACTATTGGTATTTACAGATAAACTTTGCTTTATGCTAAAAGAGCCATATTATGCCTTCAATTGTTTAGCCTTGCATATAGTTATCATGCATCATGTTTCCAAGACTTATGGAGTACATTTTGTGCTCACCCTTGCAACATCCCCAACTTTCCACGTAAGAGTGTGCAAGTGAAGTCGACTACGATTTCTACGCTTGTGGTTATGATGAAGGCGACCGGAATGCTAGGACGCGAACCCATCGATTGCTGTTGGGCAAATGGATGGGCTTACTTACTTTGCTTTTGTTAATTCGTTTCCGCTGTTTCTTATTGAACTCTAGCTATGATGCTTCTTATTTGTAATAATTGGTCATAAGGCTAATACTCTTTTGCTTAATGAATATTATTTGATTCGTGATATGGATGTGTTGTCATCACTGTTTCACTGTGTGTGCTAGCTTTTCCTGGACTAGCACAGGTTATACACAGAGGGTTCGGATTTGGAAATCCGGTCCCGACAGCTAAACATCCGGAAAACGGGCCATATAAAATAGAAAGAAATAAAAAGCATTCCTTCTTTGTTTGACAATAAAATCTAATGTAGTACTTCATAAAAAAGAGATTTATTAGTAAAAAAACGCATATATAAATAATATGATTTGCTGGTAAAAAATTCGTTACACAGTAACCCCTACAAATCGACTTGAGCGTGATGTCAAGCGAAAGAAACACAAACTGCTCCATAACTAGCCGCAAACAAAACAATCGTATGTTGTACCCTCACGTCCCCTCACCAAATGCTAAACTACGTCTGGTAATTTTGTGCGCTGAGCAGGAAACGATCAACACGCCAGCAATCAGACGGATCGGAGTCCTTTGGTCGGTGAAAACTGATCAGAAGGACCATCGTTGCAAACAACCACAATAGAGGTAAATGTTATATGGCTAGCTATAAGTCCTCCCACAATCTGGGATCCACTTTTGTGCACGTTGACTCTAACACCACTGCCATTGGTTTCTACAGCCAATTTGGAAACTCCTGTCATCGATCGAACATACATTCACGTAAGTTCTTTTACTGTTTGTATAAGGTCCTTCAAACTATTATATCCATGTTATGTTTCAATATTTTACAGTTTTATGTGCATGGTTTTACTTCCATCGACCTCAATGTTTTATTTTGGTGCATTCATAAAGGTTATGACACAGGCATGTTAATATTTTACTATACTTATTGTGAAATTTTACCGTATAAGGGGCAAAAAATACTAGACTACATGGTTCCGCAGCTCTACCATCGTTTTGACAATGAGACTGAAGCATACGATTTCTACTGCCATTACGCACGACACGTTGGTTTCGGTGTCAGGAAAAACAGTTAAAGAGTTCTGCTGCGTTCACGAAGAAAACCATCTATACTACATGCCAGAGAAAGAATACAAACGTAACAAAACCTCTAAGAGAATTGGTTGCGGGGCCTTTATAAAACAGAAGAACTTAAGTGACGGCTCTATTCTTGTAGAAAGGGTTATCATGGAGTACAACCATCCCCTATGTAAATCACTGTCCTTAGTGTATTTCATGCATGCACACAAAAACTTTGATCCTTCCTTGATGGAGCTCGTCAATGCCATGCAAACATGCAAGGTCCCTCATAATGCGATTATAAATATACTGTCCGAGATGCTTGGAGTCAACATAACATACCGTTCACTGATCGCGACATATAAAATAGGTTTTTACTCTATGTAGCCATTATATTTACTAATATATTGCTAATTCGTTACCATCGAATTATTTCCTATTGTATTGCTAAAACATTATTATATTATTTCATAGGAAAGCTGCTAACACACAAGCTAACAGGGACAATGATGTTAACAAACTAATTACTTTCTTCAAAGAGTGAAGTGCCCAGAATGACAAATTCTACTATGACATATAGATTGATGAAAAAAAATTAGTCCGACACATATTCTAAAACCACGCGAGTTGTCACACTGAGTACATTGATTTTGGCGACGTGGTCACATTCAACATTACGTACAAGACCAACATCTACAATATGTTTGTTGGCTCCAATCATCACCTGCAGAACACCATCTTCGTCATTGCGCTACTTTGGGACAAGAAGGCGAAATCATTTAAGTGGCCTTTTAGTACGTTTAAAACTTCCATGGATGGGAAGGACCCCATTTGTATCTTTACTGGTGATGTTCGTTGTTTTTATGAAATTTACTATCTAACGTTTATCCAATTACTATATTTCATGAAAAATTTTATTGTAGATCAAGACCCATCTATGGTAGCAGTGATCCCCCGCATCTTCCCCGACACATATCACAGGATATGCAGATGACACATTCTAAAAAAGTACAGAGATGTACTGAATAAACTATACACACATCACAATGGACTAAAAGAATGTTTAATGTCTGTAATAAACTATCTGCTAACATCTACTGAATTCAAAAAAGCACGGGAAGAGTTGGTCTCAGAATATGGCATCGAAGACATCCAGTCTATTGCTAGGTTGTTTGACCTACGAAGAAGTTGGATATCAGCATACTTAAAAGACATATACTGTAGTAGGATGAGGCATAGATCATCGGTACAGGGTTTAGCGTTTCTACTAAGTACATTAGCTGATTAATACTCTTTCACCTAAGTACTTTTTTATTCCAATTCAAGACTCTAACTATGTTTTTTTATTATGTACAGTAATACTAAGTAAAAACAATAAAATCGTACATTATGAAATTATTTTGCATGACGAAATCTAACGACGTTACTTTTTATGTAGTGAACCTATATACTCTTACATATATCTATACCCCTTTATAATGCACCTAAACAATTTTTTCTATATCCACCCTAAATAATGCACCTCATTAGAGATGGCTCAATGTTCGTGCACCCAGCAAAACATCCCCAGAAACTTGCATTCATCAAAATGAACGTCTCAGATCTTTCCTCAGTTTTACTCACCCACATCCGATGGCCATTATTTAGTGTGTCTAATCATCCCTGTGGCCTACAACAGATCTCCCCCACCTACATATTTGGAAGGAGAGCGAATTAAACAAGGAAATAAATAAGGAGAATCCGTATGCAAGGAAACCAGACTTGAATTTTTTACTCGCCAAAATTGTACGTACTACATATTTGGAAGGAGGGTGAATCAAACAAGGAAATAAACAGGGAGGATCCGCATGCAAGGAAACAAGACTTGAATTTTTTATTGTCCTGGCATTGTGATCGTATTTTTTTCCGAATATGACCCTTCTCGAGACTTTTTTACGGATCTAGCCCCATAGAGCCTAATTTGTATACGGAGAGTCTTTGAATTTTTATTTTATTTTTATCTAAGGAACCAACGGTTTGTGAGTGCTGCTTAATTTTTTTCATTTCTTTCTCGCGGAACCGTGGCGAAACCTTTATTTAATTTTATCTTTTTTCCTTGCGGATCCAGCGGTCGGCGAGCGCAGTTTATTTTTCTATATTTTTCCGAAATCATCCCTGTGGCCCACAATAGACCTTCCCTCACCTCCAGCATCAACAAGGAAAAGGAAACAAACGTCTTGGAATCAAGGAAAAGGAAACAAACGCCCTGAAAAAGGAAAGGACCATACATTACGTGCTGGGAAAAGAAAACCGGGAGATGGGGCAGCGCGGCCGAGAGAACGCAGGTCTGCAATGGCTCCACGGTCGCCATCGGTGGCTTTGCCGACGCGGCGAGGTTACTGGTCAGCGACCTCACGGCCGCCGTGCCTCGGCAAATTTTTAATTTAATTTTTTTAAAAATAATTTTATTAAGTACAAAATAATCGAAAGTTTTTTTGAGAATTTTTCTAGAATTTTTTAACCTAATGTGCTATCTTTTTCAAAAATCCTTCTATATTTAAAAAAATGAAGGCAACTCACTTTGTAGCTTCTTCTAGCTGCGGCCTGGACAGATAAGCTTCTTCTCTTCCCTCCTCTATTAAAGCAAGAAAGAAGCTCCAAAGCTCCATCAATCCGTACCAAATCTCCTCTTTCCATCTATGGTGTTAATTCCCAAATTTAGTGCTCTATTGCCAAAATTTCCTCTCAATCTGATTTGATCCCAAATTATGGTTTCCATAAATATGCTTGTTTCGGGGCTATAAAAGCCGACGAGCTCTCCTCCACCCCATCGCATTGCGTAAATCCCCAAGTGCTCCCTCTTGTAAAGATCATTTGGATTTTGGAGGTAACCAAGCTATCACCGTCATCTTTCGTGAAATTCACCATAGCGTGACTCTCTCCGCATGGCGCGGTCTTGACGATCTCGCCGCACTGATCTTGACCACTGCGACCGGCCGACCACCCCTAGCCTTCCCTCCCCTTGCGTTGGCCAAGCCCAGAGAGCACGCTGTGCTCTCTGTGGAAGCTGCAAAAATAATAATATAAAATCAGAAAATTCTTTGTTCTTTCTCTTTCTTGATTTAAAATCTTTTGGGAGCCCGTTTTCGCCCATTCGACCTCCATTTATTTCCGTTTTTCTTTCTAAATTCATTTAAAATTCTAAATTTCTCTTTTATTATTAAGTGTTGTATTCATACTTATCTTCTTATTTAATTGATAAGCGGGTGTACTGCCGTCGTAGCGTTAGCACAGACACTATACTAGTTAATGAGGGTTTCACAAGGTTGACTGCAGTGTCCCACGACAACCTATATATATTTAGAAACAAAGTGAGCAGGATATAGAAATTCTAAATTGATAAGTACGATATATATTGTGATTATATATGTTTCATCATTTGTGAAATGAAATTGTGACGCTGTTGTTTTTGCTGATCATATCTAGTAGGGCTGTATCTCTTATTCGGAGAGTTAAATAAAATAGCTTCTCGTTTGATTTTGAAATAATTTGTGACGCTGCAATTGCACATCACAATAAATAAAGTGCATGCTTTAGTTGTATTCGTTCATCCCGTGATAAGATCGACTAATAATAAACGATGAACAGTCCCAACATTTTATAGGAATACGATGTCTCCGCCGCGAATCTTATCGATGCATTTATTCAATTGTCCTCGTTTGATAACAAATCTTATCTACAGTGTAAGAATTTCGTAGGAAATAAGGCTAAAATTAAGATTTCAAAAGTTTGATTATACCTATGTCTAAAACGACAATTATTTGTGACCGTCCGAAGCAGATAATTTGCTATTGATCGCTTCTTCGTGTTTGACAACTTGAGCAGCCAGCTGTATTTCCTTCAAGTCCAGTTCCAGTTTCGTTGTCTGCATCGTTCGTAACCTCCTGCGGCTCTATTGGCTTTAGCTTAAGGCTGATGACCCCCATGTTGAGCAGATCAGCTAGCTCCCACTAACCACATCCCATCCCCATCCACATGTTAATGTCATGTTGACGCCGGCACACAACAAAATATTTGCATTGTGCTGCTGTGCTATCACACAGTCCCAGCAACATCATATCCATGCAACGATCAATATGGGCGAGGGAAATATTAGCAGCCTGTACTTTCTCCCCATACTTCCCTCCTCTCCAGAATTAACATATTCGGAGGATTCAGATAATTCATATACTGTCTTTTTCATCCTTCACAACTTATATCCAAACAGAAAACAAATCCCTCCAACAACAACAACAAAAACAAAACAAAACAAAACAAAACAAAAAAGACGGATTACCGTCCACGCTGTGTGTACTGTGCTGATCTGTCTGCACTCTCTCCTCCCAAGACTCAGGTCCAGAGGGGGAGAAAAAGGCTAGAGGGCTGAAGACTAGATCACTCGACAAACCAAAACGATTGGTTATCATCTGTCCGGTCATTCCAGCCTGCGACAAAACTAAGGAGGCAGGTTACATGAACTACCTCTCAGGAGCCGCTGGAACGGCTTAGCCTTGTACGTTTACACAGCAGGAGATGGAGCACTACATGCTCGTGACTGAAACGAGTCACTCAGGGAGCGCTTCCACTTCCTAGTGAAATTTCGCTTGCTGCTTGTGCCGGCAGGGAGAGCAGAAGAGGAACGTGCAGTCTCCGGAACATCTATATCGATCTTCGATCGGGTACGCAAATTCTCTTGGTGTTTTCTCGATGTGCTGTGGTCCTGTTGATTGCCATCCAAAAACCTGTTGCTTGAAGATTTGCCTAGGCCAGTGTGAACCACAACATCATCAGTCCAATAACCATTCTCCAAACTATCCCGCATGGCCAGGTCATCATATTCCTCATCGGACCTATTGCAATCCTCATCAACAGACCCTTCCATCTGCTATGAAATACTCAGAAATATGCTTACGATGGATTTCAACACCTTGTTAAGCATGAAGAGACTGCAATGAATGGTACATACTACATAGCCTATAGAGGACTACTACCTCTTACCTAAGTTTCAGAACATCAACTTCAGATCCTTCATTACTTATTAGTTTGGTTATATTACACTTTGCAACATCAATCTCAGTCATTTTTTGAAATCCAAATGCAGGATGAACTTAAATCACAACAACAAAATTACCCTTTACATTTCACTATCTGAGTGGTGGACATTTATTGTAGCTATCTAAGCATTTGCAACCTGTTATTGCTAAGATAAATAATAACCAACACAGGATTAATGCAAGATTTTTCTTTTTTGGTTTAAGAAATATTTGTCACCTCAACAAAAAAAAATGCAACAACTTGAATGAAGACAACAGACTACCTTGTCTCACCTCATCATGTATCTCCCCGTTGTCTTCCTCACTTAGGTCCTCATCACTCCCTGAATTAGGTGGAACATCAGCTGCTTCTTCGGCGTCGTCATCACTGCCAGATGCTTCTGATGACTCCTTAATCTAGCCCCCCAAAAAACACAAAGAAAATAGAAAATAAGACACCTGGTTAGATGTACTTCTTGATTTAATCTGACAAATTATGCGGTTTATCTCTCTCCAGGGACAGAATAGTAGTAGCAAAATCAGACAATTCCACATAACTTCAGAAGAACTGAAGAAGTGAGTACCTCTTTACAATGTCCGTCCAACTTCTTAGGAGAACCTGATGAAGATGTAACATGGCTGCGAATGCTTTCATTAGCATTGGCCCACGAGTCATCAACACTTCCAGCCTGACTTGTACAGCCTGTATCAGTAGGCCAGGCACTTATTCCAAAGGTGCCAAACTGGAGATTGACTGACTCTGCCCTTCCAATATTTAGAGGTCCATATATTGGATTTCCTACTGATTTCTGATTGCCATTTTCAGAACTGCATTTTCTGTCTCCACCACTGGACTCAACCGGCCAAGCCTTTGAAACAGATCCATCCACATTAATGATGGCCATGAGCTTTCTTGAGGATCCTAGCCGCTGGATCAATTTGAACATCCCCTTGGAACTCATGGAGTTTGCCACACATTGGTTTTTGTATTCTTCATTTACAACTGCTACAGTATTTGTATCAGGGTCATACAACTGATCCCCAGTAGCTCGCCTGCGGAGGCAGCTAAAGACAGTGGCATGGATAGAAGCCACACTCCGATCAACATTAGTGTTGTTTACCTTAGGAACTAGGTATTTGTCAGCTCCGCTGCAGAGGTACTCTTGGATAGTTCTAATGTTGCTGATGTATTTGACGTATTTATTTTTTGTTGGGTCAAGTGTCATATACTTTGCACGTACTGCAAACCTCTCGGTGTGCTTGTCCTCGTTGGATATGTAGATCATAAAAGGTATTATAGAAGGATGTTTCCTCATTAGCCCCATCTGGAATATTAAAATGCTTAGACAACTTCATATAAAAGATAAGGGGAAAAAAAATAGGACAGATGGATCATGAAAATCTTTCTTTCCACTTCAACTAGCAAAAAAGCTGAATATCGAGTATTTTTGGACTAAACAACGCAAGGGTGAGAATGAATGGAAAAGAAGTTGGGAAAAGGACAATTTATTTGGAAGCACCTACCACAAAATTAAGGCTTAAGTGAACACCTTCAACAACAACTGATTCCTTCCGATCTTCCCACGCAGTAATTAATCGATCCAAACTATCAATCACCATCTCACTTTGTGCCTTATAACCTTCTATAGCCATTTGTTTCTTCCCAATCGATTTTCCATCAACTCTGTCACTCAGAGCCCCACTTTTCTCATAATCAATACTTGAGCTGCTTGACATGCCTGAGCATTTTTTTGCTTTCCGCCTAGCTTTTGCTTCAGCAACTGCTGCTGGATCAAGGCATTCACCTGCATCATAAGTTGATGCCCAGAGAAGGGGGTTTTCTTTCTCTTCAACAAAGCTCCGCATCATGTGACGTATGGAATCCGTGGAAACCACAGTCGTGATTCCTAATCTGCTCCCCTGTTGGTACATTGAAATCTTTATTAGCTTGAAATCAGAAACTTTACATCTTTTTTTTTATGAGGAACAATAAGGGAGGCCCCTACCGTATATAATATATATAGATATATATATAAGGAAAAAGGTTTTATGTACAACAACAAAAAGAAAAATAAAATAAAAATATGTTACAGCCCTCTAGGGGTAAATTATATCAATGAATTGCTTCTAGCCAATCAAGGATAAATTGCCTGTCATCTTCCTTAACACGGTGCACAATCAGAAACTATACACTTGACTGCACAAGTAAAAGTGCTGAAATTTGGCATGTTATGGTTCTTAAAAGAAATAACTCATCCATTTGTTGTTTCTGTTTCTGTTTGTAGGTCAAATGTCCAATACCCAGTTAATTGAGACGTAAATTAATACACAATAGCCTAACTACTATATTTTTCTATCTAAATCCAACAAGGGAAGGGAAGGATCATTGTTATCCTGGTGGAATTGACAGGCTGCCCTGATCTAACGTTCAAACTGGTGGATAATTTGCATCTCCAGTTTATCGTTTAACTCTTGACACTTGACAGTATCTAATTGCATAAGCTGGTCTAAGAGAGCTTCCAACAGTAGACATGCAGAATGCAAAGAGGGAAGTTAGGGAGGTAAGGAAAGCGAAATGATGCATAAAAGGATGTGTACCAGCAAAGTGGAAAGGGTAGATTTGCCGCAACCACTAGTTCCGCAGAGAAGAATCGTGACAGACTCCTTTCTTTCACGAAACCTACGGAGAGAGAAAAGAATATCAATGGCATAGAGAAGGACATGAAATGAACACCTTTAAAGGTTGGTTCCCCTGACATATGTGAGCATGCAGAGGCATTAGAAAGCTTCTGAGTTTGAAATGGAAAGCGCAAAATTTTACAATAGTTGCAACGTAAACAAGAAAATCCAGTTATGGAATTTTGCTCCGACCAACTGCAATGAACCATTTCACCTCTTCTTAACAGGCAAACAGCAGCAGAGTTCGTCAATGGCGCTCAAATTAACACATGAGACCAGAAATATACTAGTTACAACATGGCCGAGTTGTAATGTACAGTACTCCTCCCTCCGCAGTTCATTAGATTTGGCAGATTACGACGACCTGTCTTCTCAAAGTGGTGTGCAAATTAACATGTTTGATTTTTTATGAACCATTTTAACAAACTCGGAAATCACCAAAAGCATAACCTGTGGTGAACATAAGACTGCGCTACATATAACCACGCATTGTTTCACCTTGACAGCGATGCAAGTATCCGTACTGACATAAACAATTGCCAAACAAAACCACCATATAGCCATACCAGATCGAGGAAAGTTTTCCTTCTCTTCTTCTGTTGTAGGGAGGGAGGAGAGGAGAAGCGTGTGATGTGACGTGACGGACCTGCAGGCAAGTAGGAGATCGGCGCGCTGGTTGGGGGCGAGGTACTTGTAGAGGGCGAGGGCCTGGCAGACGAGGCGGAGGAAGAGGTCCCTGGGGACGAGGACGGTGGTGCGGCGCTTGTAGAGCTCGAACTGGAACTGGCGGGGACTGGTGGTTGCCTCGGCGAGCTCGTACCTCTGCACGCCGCCGGCCAGCATCTCCATCTCCCCGTGGTCGCCCCGGATCACATCGAAGACCCTCCGGCTAATCTGCAACCAGAGAAGCAAATCGGAGAGAATCGAATCGCCACTCGAAGGAAAGGGGAAAGCTTTGGCGGCCGGATCATGGAAATCGAATCGAATCGAATCGAGACCTCGAAGGCGTGCCGTGGCTTGCATCCCATAAGCTGGAGGGTGCTGTGGAGGAGGGAGCGGGTGTAGCGGAAGGAGGAGGCGTTGTCGTCGACGACCACAATGTAGAGGAGCTTGGCCTGGCCAGCCATGGCGAAGAGAATCGCGCGCGCGCGGAGGGAGGCGAAAGTTGGAGAGGAGGAGGAGGAGGAGGTGATGCCGTGGTGGTGGTGCTACTGCTCCGCCTCCGGCCCGGTCTCCCCTCCCCGGTTGCAGTCGGAGTCGGTCGGGCTCGGCTCGACTCGATCCGATTCCGATCCGCCTGTGCTGTGGGCCTGTGGCTTTGGCTTGCCGACACGACACGGCTCAACCTGGTCCTGAAGCCAGCGCCACGACACTTCCTTTCTCTTTTTTACTCCTTAATGACGACGTGACAACTTCCTTCCTGATCTACCTACAGTGATTATTTAAGTTCCTCCGTTTCGAATGCTTCAGGCTAGACTATTTCTTGTAAATGCTGTGCACAATTCTTACAATTGTTTGTTTTCTAATGCATCAATCTACTGAGAATTTTTTTGGGATGTTGCCCTTGTAAGACACACACATTATTATATATTAGTATAAGATGCTTTCCGTAAAAGATGATCATAAAAAAGCTAGTATGGTAAACAAATGTAACTGTGTTTTGTTTTTCTGAAAGATCGATACGATCGTCTTCAAATCGAAATCGAGTAGTCGAAAGAGAAACCGGCTGGATGTGAATTGGGAAGCGGTCAGTCCAAGTTGACCACCGACCGCAGCTGTGAAGAAGCACTCAACCAAGGACAGCGCAACGCCACCAGGTTAGGACATGCGCCCATGCCTTGTTGGGTCTAAACCTCCTTGTATATTGCTGACTTTTTCGTCTAAATTTAGCGGGTGTACTTTTAGAGGCTGTTTGGAGAGGCTGTGTTTCAGTTTTGCTTCAGCTTTGAGCCAAAAGCTCCTCCAAACAGCATGACTGCAAAGCAACTGGGAAGCTAAACCACAGTAGAAGCACCCCCAAAAGATGTAGCTGCTGGAGAGGAGCTTTTCAGCTGTGGCTTCGCTTGACCACCTCTTACCTCGCTCGTTCCGCTTTCCTGACCTCCGCCACCCCACCTCACCGCTGTGGAATATATGAAACCAGGTATCTTCATGATTGGGCCAGCATCGTCTGAAGAGAAGACAAGCCCAAGTAGAAGGCCCAAAGGTAAGCCAGCGCTAAGTGCCGTGCTGAAGGGGCACATTCTATAGACGATTATATGAATATTTAGATATAAAAGATACGGTCAGTAATTCGAGTCGTTGATAGGATAGATAAAGATGTAAACTCTATCCTCAGAATCGACTAGAATATAGTAACCGATCGGAATCTCCTAACCGATCAGTCTCTTTGAGCCGCCACCCCGCTATATAAGGGAGAGGCGAACAGCAACATAGACATCAAGCAATCGAGCTATCAAGCCATAGCCTATATTCCCAAAGACACAGGATTAGGGTATTATCTCCTCCGTGAGAGCCTGAACCTGCCTAAACCCTTGTCCTGTGTGATCTTCGAGTTTGAGATCTAGCGCCTGCCCTATAAAATCATTGCCGACTACAAAAGTCGACAGTTGGCGCGTCAGGTAGGGGGAGCGCTAAAATCTTTTCTTACAGACTCGATGGCAGCTATCGGCGGAATCACGCCACCGTCTCCGGCGGGCTTCCGCGGGCTTGGACTTCATCACGATATCGCCGCAGAGCTTGTCCGCTGGTCCAAAACCAGATTCAATCTAGTGGAGATCAGGCCAACCCATCTCAGGTATGCCGCTCTGACTCATCCAGCGAACCAGTCGGCGTCATGAGGAGTCGATGCGACCTTCGCGGCGTCTTCGCGATAGAGGAGCAGAGGACCGATCTCCAACGCCAACAAGAAGATCAAGAGGCCGCGGAGGAAGATCGTATTCATAAGGGTAAGAAGGTGCAGACGCGATTGCTTCGATCGCGCGGTCGCCATGTCCGCGAGGACATCCTGCAGTCCAGGTTGGGAGACCAAGCTGTCTTTCATACACCGCTGCAGAACGTCGTCGTCTCCAAGACGCTTCTCAATACACTGGATCCAATGATTGCGTCTGACAGCCCGGCAGCCCCGATCGTGGCCCAAATCAAGGCCATGGTGACGGCGGCAGTGATTCAGCAGAATCAGGAGAAGCCGTTAGGGGAAGCGCACTCACGCTCCCACGTGGCCAGTCGTGTCGCTAGCAGTCGGACTGCGACCAGTCGGAATTCAACCAGTCGGCGCCTCACACCACCAGTCGGAGACGCACGTCGAATTCTCAACCGCGACCTCCGCCAAGACATCACCGCTAGACGGCAAGAGCGGGACGAGGAAGAACGACGCGGGCGCCACGACGACTTCGAGCGTTTCGGCACCGGTCATGATCGACGAAGTGATCGAAGGTACGACGACCACAGAGACCATCATCACTGGGGACGGAACAACGACGATCGCTGAGTCATGGACTCGCCGCGCCGAACTCCACCCCGTTACGTAGAAGACAATCGTCGAGCCAGAGGCTCGCCACGCCGGTCTCCTCCTCATCATGATGAGAGATCCATTGACGGGATCCGAGCGTTCACTCCTCGGCTACGCCGAGTGGTATGGCCCGAAGGATTCAATCATAAGGGCATCGTCAAGTTTGATGGGGAGCGAGATCCGGAAGCTTGGCTGCAGGTCTATGCCCTGGCAGTCAAGGCGACTGGTGGCAATCAGAATGTCATGGCGAATTATCTGCCAGTCAATCTCACCCCTCGACTCAAGCATGGCTCACGGGGCTTCCTGCGAACTCGGTGGACTCCTGGAGCGATCTTTGCGAACAATTCATCGCGAACTTTCAGGGAATCTACGAGAGGCCTGGCACTCCGTGGGACCTGTACCAGATTCACCAGAAGAAGGACGAAACGTCGAGAGATTTCATTCGGCGTTTCATGCAGAAGAAGAACACCATCGGGGCGTGTCGACCTTTGGTGGTGGTGGCCGCTTCGAAATGGGTAAGTGATCCTGACCTGATCAAGAAAATGTCTAGGAAACCCCCAGCCTCCGTGAAGGAGATGTTTTCGTTAGCTGACCGTTACACCATAGCCTCAGACGCCCTGGCCGAGCGCCAAGAAGACCGCCCGCAACAGAAGAGTAAAGGTGACAAAGCCGAGTCCTCCAAGCACAAGGACAAGAAGCGGAAAGGCGAGGAGCTAGTTGCGGTAACAGAAAGCAACCGACCCCGAGCCATGCGGAGGGAGGCGCCCGATTATAATTCTGTTATGGATGCAATCTGTCCTTTCCACCCCAAGGGAAAGCACGCCGCCAAGGACTGCTTCACCCTGAAGCGTTTTGTGCGGGAAAGCAACAAACAGCCGGCCCAGGCGAAGGATGAGGCGGCCAAAAAGAAAGACCTCCCAGACGAGGACGACTACCAAGAGCCCGAGAAAGAGCTGAATTACATCTACGGAGGCTCCACCGAATACGAGTCCAAGCGGAAGCAAAAGCTCACCGCTCGGGAGATCAATGCGGTGGAACCAGCGACCCCCCAGTATCTTAAGTGATCCGAGGTCCCGATCACCTTCGATCACTCAGATCACCCCAACCGGGTTCTGCATCCGGGTAAGTACCCTCTAGTGCTCGACCCTGTCATTTGCAGTGTAAAGCTCAAGAAGGTATTGATCGATAGAGGGAGCGGACTCAACATCTTATTCGTCAAGACCTTCGACGATATGAACATCCCCCGCTCCGAACTAAGGCCGAGCACTCAACCGTTCCATGGGGTGATCCCTGGGGCGTCTTCGTTTCCACTCGGGCAGATTTCTTTGCCCGTCACTTTCGGTACCAAAGACAACTATCGGACCGAGTATGTAAGTTTCGAAGTGGCTGATTTCGAGACAGCGTACCACACTATCTTGGGATGGCCCGGTCTGGCTAGATTCATGGCCGTCCCGCACTACACCTAATTGATGATGAAGATGCCGGGACCCAGAAGCGTCATCACGGTTCGCAGCGACATCAAGCGATCTCTGGAATGCGATCGAGAAAATTGCGAACTTGCCTAACTACAGGAGGCAGCCACCGAGCTGAAGAGTGTCCAGGCAGAGGCCGCCACGTTGCAGGAAGAAGGTGGCGTCCCGTCCAAAAAGTAGGCCACGTCAGGGATGAAGCATGGTGAAGGAACCAAGAGGATCATTCTCGACCCATCCGACTCGTCCAAAACAACTCTAATCGGGTTAGGGCTCGAGGATAAATAGGAAGACGCGTTCGTCACCTTCCTCCAGGCTAACAGGGATATCTTTGCCTGGAAATCATCCAACATGCCGGGTGTCCCTAGGGAGATGATCGAGCATTCTCTGCACATCGACGAAAAGGCAAAGCCAATCAAGCAAAGGCTTCGGCGGTTCGCTCTAGATCGCCGGAACGCCATCAAGTAGGAGATCACCAAGCTTTTAGCTGCAGGCTTTATAAAAGAAGTGTATCATCCAGATTGGTTGGCAAACCCTGTACTAGTTCAAAAGAAGAATAAAACTTGGCGCATGTGCGCTGATTATACTGATCTCAACAAGGCATGTCCGAAGGATCCCTTTGAGCTACCTCGAATTGATCAGGTGGTTGACTCGACCGCCGGGTGTGAAATTCTGAGTTTTCTCGATGCTTACTCAGGGTACCATCAGATTCATCTAAAGGCGGAAGATCATATCAAAACTTCATTCATCACGTCTTTTGGAGCCTTTTGCTATACCACAATAGCATTCGGGTTGAAAAATGCTGGTGCTACATATCAGCGCGCAATACAGTAGTATTTTCACGCCCAGCTCGGACGCAATGTGGAGGCATACGTGGACGATGTCGTGGTGAAGACATGGAAAAAGAAGGACCTCATCGCCGACCTGACCGAGACGTTCGAGAGTCTAAGGGCTTTCAGC
Source organism: Otatea glauca (assembly GCA_036346275.1). Taxonomy (NCBI): domain Eukaryota; kingdom Viridiplantae; phylum Streptophyta; class Magnoliopsida; order Poales; family Poaceae; genus Otatea; species Otatea glauca. The sequence continues at coordinate 52,024,825 of CM070724.1, read as the reverse complement.
ATGAACCTTAATCCCGAGAAGTATATTTTCGGAGTATCTTCGGGAAAACTGCTCGGGTTTATCGTATCCCAACGAGGCATTGAGGCCAACCCAGAGAAGATCAGGGCCATATCAAATATGGAAGCGTCGACTTGCCAGAAGGGCGTCGAGCTTACAGGATGCATGGCCGCACTCAGTAGGTTTATTTCCCGACTGGGTATGCGAGGTATGCCATTCTTTAAACTCCTCAAGAAGCAGGACAATTTCCAATGGACGCCAGAGGCACAGCAAGTGTTTGAAGATCTAAAGGCCTTCTTAACAACGCCCCCGGTCTTGGTTTCGTTGATGCCAGAAGAACCTCTGCTACTTTACATCGCGGCAACGACTCATGTAGTCAGCGCTGCGGTCATTGTAGAAAGGGAGGAGCCGGGCCACGTACAAAAGATCCAACACCTAGTCTACTTCGTCAGTGAGGTCCTGAGTGAATCTAAGGTGCGGTATCTGCAAGTACAGAAATTATTATATGCCGTACTTCTTACATCTCGCAAGCTCAAGCACTACTTCCAAGAGCATGTCGTTTCGGTTGTCACCTCCTTCCCAATAGGAGACATTCTTCACAACCAGGAGGCCACTAGAAGAATTGCAAAATGGGCAGTCGAGCTTGGAGCTTTTGATATCCTTTTCAAGCCTCGCACAGCCATCAAGTCTCAAGCACTCGCCGACTTCACTGTCGAGTGGACGGAACTTCAAAATCCGGCGATCATCAAGGAACTCGAGTATTGGACTATGTACTTCGACGGTTCCCTCATGCTCAGTGGCGCGGGGCCTGATATTGTGCTTATATCACCAAGTGGAGAAAGATTGAGGTATGTTCTGCAGATACTTTTTCCCGCATCAAACAACGCCGCCGAGTACGAGGCACTCATCCATGGGCTCCGTATCGCCATATCGCTCGGTATCCGACGTTTGGCGGTCCGCGAAGATTCAATGCTCGTGGTCAATCAAGTGCAAAAAGAATGGTCCTGCATCGAAGATAACATGGCTGCCTACTGCCAGGAGGTACGCAAGCTGGAAGGCAACTTTGACGGCCTAGAGCTCGTTCATGTGCTCCGTCGGGACAATGAAGCGGCAGACGAGCTGGCGAAAATGGGATCATGCAGGTCTACAGTGCCCGTGGGAGTGTTCGTGGAAGAAATTCATAAACCCACGATTAGCACTCAATCAAACTCGAACGCCCCGGCGCAGAGAAACGTTGAAGCTGAAGTTCTAGTCATTACCCCCGATTGGACAGCTCCATATCTGGACTATTTGACGAAGAACGAATTACCCGAAGACCGCGTACAAGCTGAACGAATAATGTGCCGAAGCAAGAGCTATGCAGTGATCAGGGAAGAACTCTATCGCAAGAGCTCCTCTAGTGTACTACGACGGTGCATATCAGAGCAAGAAGGAAGAGATCTCCTCAAGGAGATCCACTCGGGAGTCTACGGGAACCACTCGGCGTCATCAACCCTAGTTGGTAAGGCTTATCGTCAGGGATTTTTCTGGCCGACTGTCGTCACTGACGCGGTGGACATCGTCCGTACATGCGAAGGATGCCAGTTCTTTGCGCGACAGATGAACAAACCGGCACAAGAGCTACAAACTATCCCAATCACCTGGCCGTTTGCGGTCTGGGGGCTGGACATGGTGGGACCTTTGAAGAAGGCCCAAGGCGGCTACACTCACCTCTTCGTGGCTGTCAACAAATTCACCAAATGGATTGAGGCCAAGCCAGTTGCCACAATCACAGCTGCAAAGGCCAAAGAATTCTTCCATGAAATCATGGTTAGATTCGGTGTACCAAACCGAATCATCACGGATAATGGCACCCAATTCAGAGGCAGCATATTTCAAGACTGGTGCGGAGAACTCGGCATAAAGATCTGCTTCACATCAGTAGCACACCCCCGAAGTAATGGGCAGGTTGAGCGAGCCAACGGCATTGTTTTACAAGCCTAAAGGCAAGGATTTTCGATCGTCTCAAACCATACGCCACTCGGTGGGTCAAAGAATTGCCTTCGGTACTCTAGGGGCTGCGAACCACTCCTAGCAGAGCAACCGAGCAATCACCTTTCTTCCTGGTGTATGGATCAGAGGCGGTCCTCCCCACCGAGTTAGAATTCGGATCCCCATGGGTTCGGAGCTATGAAGAAGTCGCTTCAGAAGAGAGCCGGCAAGAAGACCTCGACCGGCTGGAGGAAGCCAGAGACATCGCAACAATCCAGTCGGCAAGATATCTTCAGGGCTTACGTCGCTATCACGGACGCAATGTGAGGAGCCGCGCGTTCTCTAAAGGAGACCTGGTCCTTAGAAAGAATCAGAAGTGCGAGCATAAGCTCTCCCCAAGCTGGGAAGGCCCTTACGTCATCGATGAGGTGATACGCCCTGGAGCTTATAAGCTCAAGCGTGAAGACGGCACGGCAGTCAGCAACACTTGGAACATAGAACAGCTACGTCATTTTTTCACCTGAACTTTGTAATTCAATTGTTTCTTTATGAATAAATGTTCGCTCTTAAAGTTATTTTCGTTAAAACTTCTCGTAATTTATGCGTCCGAGTGCTTCGCTCCTACGATGATTAAGACTCTGAGACATGCGTCATGAACCACGTCTCAAAGCCTGGGGGCTGGACTAGTCGGATAACGATATGTCAAAACCACTCGGACAAAGCAGCATACTTGAAAGACCAGATGCATGAACAAAGAAAATTTCTCATATATCTCGTTTTATAGCTCCAGAGTTTCTACAATGGCCATAGAGGCATCATTGACTTCCTCCCAGAGCTCGGCGGCCCGATCTTCATCTACATTGCAGGCGTAGCCTTCCTTAACGGTTTCAAGGTCCACTCGGGGATAGAGCGACTTGGTGATTGCCAAAGCCTGGCTAGCACCATTGGTCGCTGTTTCCTTCAAGAGTTTCTTAAGCGCCTCGAGGGCTTCCTCCAGTTGAGAGATGACCTGACCCCTGCTGAGTGGCCTCTCACCTCCGGGATGAAGCGAACTCAACAGCGACTCAGAGGCTTCATGAAGCCTGCCACAAGACGCCTCAAGGGCTTCGACTTTTTCATTAAAAACGGCGTATTGCGCCCGTGTTTTGAGCTTATAATCTGCAAGACAGAGTATTAAGAAGTACCAAGAAAGCAATGAAGACATGGGAGGTCCAAGCTGCCAACCGTACCTTCTAGCTCCTTCTCTGAAGTTTTAAGCTGCCCCTGGAGCTTTACATTAGCAGAGTCCCAAGCTGACACGAAGATAAGAAGATCAAAAAGCCAGACGATTAAATGAAAGCATGAGATGGTTCGGGAAATATCTACCGCAAAGGGAGCCGACGACATCTATCTTCTCTTGCCGAAGGGTCTCCCTCTCAGCCCGCAGCGCCTAGACCTCCGACCGAAGAGCTCGCAGCTCGGCCGCATGTCCAGCCTTGATCTGCTCCAGCTCGGCCAGATATTCCTGGCGCGTCCGGACCTCTGAAAGCATCTTCTGGAATTACTCGAACTTCTTCTCAGAGCATTCCCCTAATTTCTGTAATCACCACAGGTAAAGGTGACTACGAGCTGACCGACATAAGCGAGAAGACGGCGAGAATAGAGAAAATTGTACCCGGGCTAGGCGGGCACAAGCAGTGGCATGACTGTAAAAGTCATTCATCTCCCTCTCCTCCTCCGAGTCGTCCAGGAGCTTCAAGCCATCCTCCTCATCAACCCACATAGCTCGCATTATGAGCCAGGGGCGGGCAGGAATCGGCGGAACCCAGGAGATCTCCTCAACCTCGGGGGACGGACGGGGGATGGGCTCTAGAGCAGCAGAGCCCGATGCTGAAGCACGAGGCGTCGGCGAAGGCGACCGAGGCTCGGGGGGCGCTCCTGTGTCCCCAAGCGAAGTTACCTCAACCGGGACTTGAACCTCCGCGGGCCCAGCCTCTTCAGGAGCCCTAGATGGTGTCCCGACAGGAGCATCGAGCAAAGGATTCCTATAAGAAGACCCGTCAGTAAACAAGTCGGCGGAACGCGTCAAATAAGAGTCGATAAGGTGACAAACATGTCGGACTTCTTCATCCTCATCGGGGGCTTCTTCTGAGTGGCCGAGCTGCTCCCGGAAGGACCACTCGGGGCTGCACCGACCGATACCCTGGCCCCTGTCGACCCCCCGAGTCCCTTAGAGTCGGACTCGGCTGTGCCGCGGGCTCGCTGGAAAAGGGAGCCGAAGACACCGGGGCTCGTGCTGACGGTTCTTGGATCTTGGGAACACCAGTCGAGCGCCGGAGCTTCGCGGGGTCCTTGGCCACCGTCTTCTTCCCCTTCTTGGCGGCGGGATCTTCCGCAGGAGAGCTCGTTGGCCGCTTCAGGGAGTCGCCTATACAAGCGGGCATCTCCGGAAGAGGCGTGTCGTTAAAGAAAGCCACTCGATCCTGGAAAGGGAGATTAAAAGTCAGAAGTCAATAAAGAGACAGATGTAAAAATCTATCGGCAATACTTTCTCACCTCAGGAGGAGGATTCGATGCAGAGAAGGCCTTGGGGAATCTAGTGGGCATCTCGATGCTCGGGATAAAAAAATCGCCTACTCGAGCAAAAATCTGCTCTTTCGTTATTAAGTCAGACAATTCCTGGGTCGGATCGTCCCTCCCCTCAAACTGATACCCCAGATGGTCGCGCTTCTTCAGGGGCTGAATCCGACGAGCAACGAAGTGAAGGACCAGACCAACCCCAATGAGGCCCCCCTCCTTTAATTTGCCGATGAGCACCAAGAGGTCCTGCACTTGATCCATGTTGCAGGCGTCACCAACAGAGGACCAGGAGAGGGACACCTTCGGCCGGCGCCCGACGAAAGAAGGGAGAGCTGGATCAGGATTGGCACAGTAAAACCACTCCTGGTGCTAGCCTTTATTTGAAGACTTGAAAGGAATAGCGAAATATGATTTCTTTAGCCCCTCCCGAAGTTGGAATCCGGCTCCCCCAATTACCTTGGGGTCGCTCTTCGAGGGATAGGGCTTCAGAAGGTAAAAATGGCGGAAAAGATCAAAATGAGGGCGGATGCCCAAGAAAGCTTCGCAAAGGTGAATAAAGATAGAGATTAGCAATATAGAGTTGGGATTCAAGTTCACCAACTCGATGCCATAGAAGAAGAGAAGGCCACGGAGAAAAGCGCAGGCCGGAAGACCCAGCCCGCGCTGGAAGAAAGACTCTAATACCACGACTTCTTCAGGACGAGGAGTGGGGATGGATTCACCAGCAGCCGGCCGAGCGGAGATCAAAGCCAAATCTGGGAGAACCCCATCCTTCACCATGGACTGCAGTTTCTCCTCTTACGTGATCCAGGTCATCCAATCTTGGGGCGAAGGCTGCGAGGAGGACATCTTGGACGGAGAAGACATCTTCGAAGGAGAGATCAATGGCAGCGGATAACCCTAGCGGCGGAGAAATCGGAGAGAAGGAAGCAGAAGGGGCAAGAGTACGCGGCGGAAAGAATGAACCGTCGGGTGACACATGGCCTAGCCCTTAAAGGGGGGAAATTAGGTTTTCGCCGAATCGGCGGGAAAAAGATTGCGAAACGCCTCGCCCTTCTGTATCCTCCATAATGATTTGACTGACCCGACGTTCTGACTTACAGAGATAGTCGTGGTTTGACCAAGTCATATTTGGGACACGTTGTACCCCACGGTGGGACGTTTACCACTTATCGTGCTAAGCGAGACGTGGATATCCTCCAATTCGGATAAAAAATATATCTTCTTGTGATATGCCCCACGCTGGGTCGCTAGATGGTTACCGCATGACAGAATCATATATCACAAGTTGAGCCTAAACGGGCGCGAATCCAATGGTATGCCCCATGAGGTTCGAAAAGCTGTGCGTCGTAATAAGCGAGTACGGGTACCGTTTGGATAAACCTCGATGTGTCCCAAGTCGGACCAGAGCCATATCCTACATCAGTCGGGTATGGGCATCACTCGGCCATGAGCCAAGAAAAACTTGATACGCTCCAAGTTGAGCCTAAGCTATATACTATAGCAGTCGGATATAGGTATCACTCGGCCAAGAGCCACATAAATATGATACGCTCCACGTTGAGCCTAAGCTATATCCAACACCAGTCGAATATGGGTATCACTCGACCAAGAGCCACGTATGTATGGTACGCTCCAAGTTGAGCATAGGCTATATCCTACACCAGTCGAATATGGGTATCACTCGGCCAAGAGCCGCGTAAGCAGGGTGCGCTCCAAGATGAGCCTAAGCTATATCCTACGGTAGTTGGATATGGGCATCATTCGGTCATGAGCCATGAAAATCCTGATATGCCTCAGGTCAGGCTTAAGCTATATCCTACAGCAATCGAATGTAGGTGTTGCTCGGTCAAGAGCCACGCGCAAATCCTAACATGTCCAAAGCCAGACCTAAGGTGTATCCTACGACGGTTGGGTGCGAATATCGCTCGACCAAGGAACCATGCAAGCTTCAACGTACCCCAAGCTGGGTTCAAGCTACGTCAAAACGACGATCTTGGAAAAATGCTGAGAAAAGGTACTTCTTTATTTATGTATAAAAAGTTCACCGAGCATTATGCTTGGGAAAGTATTACATTTATAGGGGACCTACACTTCACCCCGACGCACGTGACCCAATGCCTCCACAAGGGCCTCCCTGGCCCTATAGAGGGCTGGGAAGATCTCCAGGAAGGCGTCGACGGCAACACGGTCAAGGGCGGCGGCTTTATCCTCTGCCCACTCCGCCATGGCACGGTCGAAATCCTCCCATAGCTCGGCGAGCTCGGGGTCGTCTCGATCGTCTTTAAAGTTCCTCATGAAGAAGAAAGAAGCTTGAAGCAATAAGGTGAGGACTAAGCATGAAGGAATACATCCCAGAAGCATTGGTTCGCCTTTTATAGCCGGTACAGTGAGGATGAAGTAAATGCAACAGAAGCCGAGGAGCTTTGAAGTTAATACAGTTTCGGAAGCCAAAGGGGTTTTCGGAATTTGGGTTAACACAGAAAACCAGAGCAGCCTTGAAGACTATTTGATATTTATCCACGAAGAGAAAAGATATTAAAGTTTCGCCTCGAGTGGGAAGAAGTATTCAATCCACGATTGAAATATGGGTCAGGTCTACGAAGCCACTCACGATAAATACGTCTGACAGAAGATTATACCCAGTTCAAGTAAAAGCCAAGAGTTCTATTCGAGTCCTTCATAATCCACTTGCTGCAAGAAGAAGCTGAGAAAAAGAAATCTGTCGGAAGTCTGCGCGGAAAGCTTAGAACAATGATTCAAGTCGAGGCCCGGAAAGAAACATAGCAACTGGGTCATGAATCACTCGGGGGCTACTGTGGAATATATGAAATCAGGTATCTTCATGATTGGGTCAGCATCGTCTGAAGAGAAGACAAGCCCAAGTAGAAGGCCCAAAGGGTAAGCCCCGCGCCAAGCTGCCATACGGAAAGGGGGCACATTCTATAGACAGTTTTATGAATATTTAGATATAAAAGATACGACTGTAATCTGAGTCGTTGATAGGATAGATAAAGATGTAAACTCTATCATGTAACCGACTAGAATATAGTAACCGATCGGAATCTTCTAACCGATCAGGTCTCTGTAAGCCGCCTCACCCCCGCTATATAAGGGAGAGGGCAGGCAACAACATAGACATCAAGCAATCGAGCTATCAAGCCGTAGCCTATAATCCCAGCACACAGGATTAGGGTATTATCTCCTCCGTGAGAGCCTGAACCTATCTAAACCCTTGTCTTGTGTGACCTTCGAGTTTGAGATCTAGCGCCTGCCCCATAAAATCATTGCCGACTACAAAAGTCGACAACCGCCTCCACGTCACCTCCCCACTTAGACGCCGCTGTACTTCGCTATGTTGCTACCTCTTCGCTCGGTTGGCCCCCAAAAGCTACAGCTGCATCAACCAGTTTGCCAAACAACATAACAAGAAAAGCCACAGCTACCAACTACAGCTGCTTTACAGCCTAGCAAACCAAAAGCAGCTTTTCAGCCCAGCCGCAACTCCCCAAACAGACCCTTAATAATTTTATTTATAAATATATGATGTATTTTATATTATACTGTAAAATTAGTGTGATGTTCTCTCTATACCCGTAATAAATATCTATCTTTATTTTATATTATTTACATGCACATATTGAATATAGTGTTTATTAATAATAATCATACTTAATTTAGTCATTTTTAATATTTTCTTGATCTATATGCAACTTATAAACTTAAATAGATGAAGTACTATTTAGTAGTAACAATCTATACAAGAAATAAGAATTGATTTTTTTTTTTCCCGAGGGAGTATATTCGTTCGATCGGACTAGATGGCAATTGAGCACTATGCATACATACATGCAAGGCAACATAAGGAGGAACTCATAATTAAGAGCCACGTACATAGCCTGGTGCTCTTAGGGCATAGTGTGAGTAGAACCCACAGCGAAGAGCAGTTTCTGTACCTTGACCCGAGTCCATACGTTGCACCATGGCTGCGCTACAAATTTTTTGGTGCAATTGAGGTGGATTGGATGCCAAAGAGAGTCACGCATTGAGATTTTCCTTTTGACAACAAAAGTTTAATCTAAAATTTAGTCTTTACTTATTCTATCTAAATGTCTAGGGTTTCTAATAGAGTTTTGTAATCTAGTTCCAATCCTACACAACTCTAGTACCTTAAGAAATAAAATGCAATAATTTAAATGTGGAAATGTAAAAGAGATAAGGAACACAACCGGTTTTTACCAAGGTTTTGGAGATTCGACGATCTCCCTACTACTCGTTGGAGCACCCTAGCAAGAGTCTACCTCCGAATTGAATCGTGCAATAAATCAAGCCATCCACTCTAGATAGGTAGACTCAAAACCTTCGCAAGACTCATGTGCTTTCCACAAGCATCTTCAAGAAAGGTCACCGAGGCAAACGCCTCTAAACCGTCTAAGAGTCATTGACCTTCAATAGTAATAAGCTCAAAACACTCACTTGAACCCAATAAGGTTAAGCAACTATGAGTGGTGCAGAATTTGAACCTATCTACCCTCTCATGCACTCAAAGATCTTCGATTCAAGCTTCAAATCTTCCTCAAGTTCTTCCATAGGATGAACACAAAGATGGAGTCTCAAAAGTTACTAACTTGAACACCATAGGGTCTATTTATGGCCCCTCTCCTCATAAACTAGCAAGTAGAAATAGACATTTTAAAATATTTCTTTGAGTCAAATTATGCGACCAACTCGGATTATCTGACTTAAACTCTTCCAACAATCAAAACTCAACTAGAATCATCCGATACACTTGGATCATCCATCTGGCTTGGATTATTCAGGCGTGTAAAACCTCAAGAGCATCTTCTCTGTGAATTTGATCTAGGTCATTCGCCAACCCACTCGAATTATCCAGGTCCATTGGAGCACTCATATGCAGAATTGGTGACCTATAGTCTAGGTCACTTAGATTATCTGACTCCTATTAAACTTCAGAAACATGCCCTCTGTAAAATTGATCTAACCCATACTTTGAGTCACTCAGATCATCCGACTTCCATTAAAATTCACTAGACATGCTCTCTATTGAATTGATCCGAGCAGATTATCTCGCTTAACTCTGAATTTTGTAACCAAGTTTAAAATTTCACATGCATTCCAAACTTGACATTCTCACTTGGTTTCTTGACTTCCTATAACTAGATATGAGCTAGAGACATAGTGTGTATCATAATTAGCTGTCTAATCTCGCTAAGATCAAGCTACCAGCCTTGAGCACCTTTAATAGTATGACTAAAATATATAAAAACAAAACATATCACTAAAATAATCCAAACTCGACTCTTTTGATCGTTTCTAGTCACAAGACTCTTTTGATCATTTCTAGTCACATGGTACTTTATCTTCATGCTTTGTCATCATTTATACCTTTTTAAGATCCATAGAACTCTTAATATGTTAATGTCAAGCACTAACTCATCTTAAAATCTTGAAACATAGTTAATCTTGACAAACAAATATTATTAATCAACAAAACACTTAATTAAAGGAATTAATTAATGGAATTAGAGGCGTTGATGCTTACGAAAGTTGAGGCATGTACAAGCTTCGAATCCAAGGAACAAAAAAAAATAGACGACCCACGAATTAGTGAGGGGAAGGGAGAAAGATGGTTTTGATGTTGGATTTTTTTTGTCTCCTCACACATTTTTTTAAATATGGCATCCATTATAATCTATTTGTAAAAATAGTCCCCTCCTCGATCGTGAAAGGCGCACCTTCCACGGTCGAGAATGAGACTATTTTTAAAAATTTATTCGAGGGAGGGGGGCTAGATTTTTTTAAAAAAATGTTTTCGGCTAGACAGAAATAAGCAACACGATGATTTAACTTTATACTAAAATAGGACTGTCTAGTTATTATTTGACTGAAATTATTTGTGCAAATTAGTCACATTTTGTACCGTATATCTTGAAGTGTCTATTCGCCATTCCAATGAAAATTTCTATGGAAATTGGTCGGATTTCCTACCATGGCATAAATCCCACCTCCCTCCGATTGCTTCCAAATTGCACGATTCAAAAAACAATCAAAAAAAAAAAAAAAATAGGCGCGAGAATTCTTAACGGGTATGTAAAATCTTAAAAGGTTTACTCATGGGTCTTTTATTTTCTGTAGGATTTCTTATTAGAGTTGGGTCTTTCATTTTCTTTTCTCTGGTACTTTTTGATGGTGGCTACTGGCCTTCTTACATCGGGCCTTTGACATTGTCAAGCCTAACAGAGAATGAAAAAGGTCCAAAATATAACCCAAACAAGGAGAACTTGGACTGCAAATGGTAACAACGACAAATCATGCATCCTCGTGAACAAATCCGAATTGATCATAAAGTAAAAATTAAGAAGAAATGCACTAAAGAAAACAGAGCGTGATGGGAAAGGATCAAAATGAAAAAGGAAAGGAAAAAAGGGCAAGAACTCAGATAAGCTGAATCCAATGCGTGGCCCAATAACAAGGTTGACACTTGACAGAATCCAAAAGAAAACACAAACTTGGAGATTGATTTCAGCAATGCATCAACCTTGAATTCCTTCCATGTAGATTGATTTCCCTTGTCGGTAAAAAATGAACCAAGAATACTAAAGTAAGCACATAGAATTCTCATGTTGATGAAACCCTGATAGTTTAATTGAATCAAAAGAAACTAAGCTTGCCTGCAATTCATCTTTGTTAGGTATAATCTTGACGTTAGTTAGAGTTTGTTAGTGGAGACGTTGGTATAAGTTGAGTTAGTTTAGATAAAGTTGTTAGCTTATCTTGTTATTCAGGTTTCTATATAAGTTGGAGAAAAGGAAGAAAAGCTGTGGACATTGCGCAGCACCAAATTAAAAGTTTCCTGTTGTATCTTTCTGTGTTGTCTTCCACCTACCGTGAGTTGTGTGCGGCAAAAAAACCCAGAAGGAAGGGCAGCTCATCTACACTGCATGCATATCTCCTGTGCGTGTTAGAGTGGCTGCATGCATCTACGCTACGTGATGCTCGTCGTCTAGCCGAACGCCCTTGCAACCGTAGTCGTCGTGAAGCATAGCCTCCCCGGAGCCGTGCCTCACATAGTTGATCATCCGATCTAGTTCCAACAATTGGTATCAGAGCTTCGGGTTCGAAACCCTAACTGCTGCCTCGGGAGGAGAAGACTTCCGGGACGACCAACCGTCGTGCGCCTCCGCAAGGAGAACCTGGTCAGGGATGACCTCAGGCGCCTCGTGGACAAGGTGCTCGGCAAACTCAACGAGACCAAGCTTGATCTATTGGTGAAGCCACCCTGCCGTACGATGCTTGCATGCAGTCCGGCACCAAGGTTTCTGCTAGGCGATTCAAACCCAATGACGTGCGGCAAGAGGAGTCGACGCTCGCGTCATGCGGCGGGTGGCATACGCGGCGCGGGACGTCACCAACGGCTGCGAGCTCAGGCCGTCCGCCATCGCTGACCAGCTGCACGTCGTGGAGGCGACGTGCGGCAGGAGATAAACAAGTCCTGTACGGGCGGCTGCTGGGTGTGCAAGAAGGCAAAACACAGGAAGCAAACAGCAAAGAAGCCACATTTGTTGATGCTCCCTGGTTTAGTGCATGCATGTAATCTCAAGGAGATTGCTTCCTGGTCGTGTGCATGATAAACGCGCGAGTTCCTCAGAGATGTCGTGCGCATCAGAAGAGATCGTGCTGCACGAGAAGATCAAAGGAAGCGTTGCGTGTGCTATGTCAAGTCCGTCAAAGTTGACTCCGGAGCGTTGAAGAGGTATGTTCGCCGTCCAAAGTCAAGTCCGTCGAAGACGAGTCCGGGACGTTGAGGACATGTGTTCGCCGTCCAAAGAAGTTCGTCGAAGATGAGTCCGCGATGTTGAGTAGATGCGTTCTTCATCCTGTGTCGAGTTTTGTGTTGGGCAAATCGTAGTTGAGACCGATTGCCTCAAAGAATAAGAGTCGGTGTGTCAAGATTAGGGGGAAAAATGTTAGGTATAATCTTGACATTAGTTAGAGTTTGTTAGTTGAGACGTTGGTATAAGTTGAGTTAGTTTAGATAAAGTTGTTAGCTTATCTTGGTTGTTAGCTTATCTTGTTATTCAGGTTTCTATATAAGTTGAAGAAAATAGAAAATGTTGTGAGAGACATTACGGCAAACAAAATTTCCTGGTAGTTCTAACAATCTTGTCCTACTACAATTTTGTTCTATTCTGAAAATTCACCTATCGTTTACTCCATTTTCTTTTTCTGCAGATACAAACTAATTTCAACTTGATGCACGGGTGAGCTGCTTGTACACAATGAAGATGCTCTTAGGAAAAACCATATCGTACTCTAATAAAAGATGCTCTAAATAAAGACTGCACTAAGAAACACTGCAATTTAAGAAGGACAAACATCGTCCAATCAAAATTGCTGAAAAACCAATCATAGATTAGCACTCTTTCAAATCACTCTCCAACTTTCTAAAATATGCTAAATGGGAATATAAATTGCTCCAGTACATGTCCTTTTCTTTTAAACAGGATGCCAATTGGAACAACACTGAAGCAGCTGTGACCTAGTACAGTACAGAGCTCTGGCAATACTTTTAACTGAAAACAGAGCAATGAAAATAACAGGACAGTGAGGAAAACTTATTCTTGTAAAACAGAATACGCAAACTATTTGACGTAGACTATCACACAACACAATTAACTGTTGGCTTCCAACTGAAAATGACAAACAAATAGAAGAATCCTGACGATTGCTTATTCTTCTTAGCAGAATTGATCAAAAGCATTGCAAAATTTTAAACAACTATTCCAGCAGAAACTATAACACTACTAAGACAAATAAGACTTCAACACACTGCACATTACATAAAAGTGATAAAAAATTACTTAGAACACGAAGCAGAACTATAGATCATATATAAAACATCACTACATAACTCAAAATAATATGTTAGTAGGAGTATACTTTCAAAAGGACATAAACTGTAACTATGCTTGGGGTGAACATAACTACTAATATAAAGAGATAATATGTTCATATAAAAAAGAACACATTTTAAAATAGAAAATAATAAGTAAACTGAAAAAGTAGGAGGAGGAAAAACTGGACAGCGGCTATAAGTAGACAATTGGATCAGAATGGATGAAAACATAGCACAACCAAAAGTTACATAATAAAAAACATATAATTACAATAAAGATAAAATAGTAAAAAATGGTAATACCAAACTAAAAGTAGTAATAAACTAATCAATTTAATGCTCATCTGAATCGAATGTACAAATCAATGATAAGGCTTCAGTTAGAAAAATACAACAATGATAAGTCTTCAACTAGATACAACCTGCAGCCTCAATTAACCTTAAAATGGAACATGGAATGAAACATGGCACTAAAAATAATAAATACTAAATTTACATAATGATAAAGAGATAATTACAAGAAATTTTGAACTGCACGAATAACAAGCATTTACTATAAATTGTTACTCCCTTCAATTTTATTTGGAGGTAAGAATATTAAGAGATGAGAAAAAATATATTGCAGAAGAATAATACCAACTATGGGCCTGTTTGGGGGAGTCGTAGCATTTCTGAAAAGCTGTTTTTTGGGTTTCTGAGTTGAAAAGTTATTTTTTGGCTTTCTGAGCTGAAAATCTGTTTTTTTGGCTTTCTGAGCTGAAAAGCGGCTGTAGCTTTTTTTAAGAAACCCTTTAATAAATAGCTAATTTTCTCAAGAATAAAGCGCAAAAGCAGTCAGACTGGGCCACTTTTGTCTTTGTTAGTTATATATGCCTTTTGACTTATGTCAAAAGCGCTTAAAAGCTAAGTTGTTTGGGGGCTTACTGGCTTTTGAAGCTAAAGTTGGCTTTAAGCCCCCCAAACAGGGCCTATATATTTTCATCTCCAAGAGGAAGCAGCACGTACTGATCTGCATTACTAATTGTTTGTATAAAACTACTGTATGTAAGAATCATAATAGTTATGATCTAAGCACTTAAAAGAAGCATAATAAGAAACGGAAAATGAATGCTAGTCTCTGATTTGTGCTCCATCGCTGTCCCATTTGATCTCCTAGAGGGCATGCCTGCTATTCTCGTTTGTTCTTGTTATCTGTAATCTTGTTGTCGGTTTCTGACTTTCATGTTTTGGTCAGGTGTCTTCGTATTGAGTCAGGAGAGGTTTGGAGTTGTCGTATTGAGTTAAGAGTTCAGAGAAGGTTACAGAAAACATAGAGTTTGAGTCGAAGTCAAGGATCCTTGTAACAAACTGAGTCTATTTGTTACTGACTATAAATATAAACCAGAAAAGCTGGCTGCGGCATCGCCAGGCAAAAAGAAATCGCGAGTGTCTCTGCATTGCTGTACTGCGGAAGAGTTACCCGAGCGTTTTTTGTTGAACTTCTGGCAAATACTGATTGCTTTGTTGTCGAAGCTTTGTTCGGGAGTTCTGCTATCAAGCGATAAGGTGTGTTGTCGTAGGCTGTTGTTTCTTCACAAGTTGTGTGCAGGTTCCAGTGTAGATCGAAGGAAGCTTTGGTGATCAATCAAGTGCATTCCTGGTAAGACTCCAACAGTTGGTATCAGAGCAACTGGGAGTAGAAGATCATGTCTCAGGGAGAGAACACAACTAGAGCGCCATTGCTAGATGGTGTTCATGTCCAGCAAGAACAACAACCGGAAGATCAAGTGTTCCAGTTCAGTATCCAATGTTGACTGACACAAATTATGGTGTGTGGTCGATAAAGATGAAGATCTTTCTCGGTTCTCTCGAAGTCTGGACAGCAATTGAAGGAGACGCATTGGTCGATAAAGAAAAGGATCAAGGTACTCTAGCTGCACTTCCTTAGTCTGTTCGGATGAAGTGCTGTTGGCAATAGCACATAAGGGAACAATGAGAGAAGCTTGAGATACGTTGAGAGAAATGCGTGATCGGAGAAGATCACATCAAGAAGGCTCATGTGCAGGTACTGAAAAGGAATTCAATAGATTGAATATGGAAGAAACTGGATCCATAAATAAATCCACACTTCGTCTCACTACTTTGGTGAGCGAAATCCGATCTCTTAGTACGGAGAAGTCGGAAAGTGTGGTTGTTGAAAAAATTTCAGTGCCATTCTGTGATTCATGCACATCGTCGGAACCATTGATTGCGGGCTTTTGAAGAAAGCATAAAAGGCGCGAAAGAAAGAAGAAGGAGGTGAGCCGATGCTTGTTTCTAGAGATAAGTGGAGCAATCAATGCAAAAGAAAAGAAATTCGGTGAAGGTTCGTAGCAATATTGTTAATGCCGAGAATGCAAGAGGTGTTGGCAACGCCGAAGAGGTCTTGGACGAGGCAGGGTCGTGGGAGATGACGTGAAGGACATGGTGGGAAGTCGAAACGTCCTTTTCGGAAATTTGACAAGAGCAAGATCAAATGTTATAAATGTGATCACTTCGGCCACTTTGCTTCAGAATGGAAACAACCGAAGAGGGAGAAGGCGTACTATGCTGAAAAAGAAGAAGGAGAATGAGCCTGTACTTCTGATGATTGAAAGCTGCAAAGTGCATCAAAGTGAGAACTCTATTTCAGAGTATGTCCTGCTAAAGGAGGATGAGCTGAAACCGAAACTAGGAGAAGGAGAAAAGTGTGACGCCAATACATGGTATCTAGATACCGGGGCTAGCAATAACATGTCAAGACGACGAGAAATCTTTACTGATCTTGACACTGGTGTGCGTGGCTCAGTGAAGTTTGGAGACGGATCAAATGTTGAAATTTGTGGGCTAGGTACTGCATTGTTCCAAGGAATAACCAATGAACATCATGTACTGACGAATGTGTATTACATTCCCCTTTTACGCAGCAATATAGTGAGTCTTGGCCAGCTCGATGAGCAAGGGTACAAGACGGTAATTGAAGATGGCAACATGAGCATTTTTGGCGAAGATGGAAAGCTGCTGACAAAGGTAAACATGTTGCATAATCGTTTATATGTGCTAAATCTGAAGTGTGCACAGCCGGTGTGTCTTATGTCGCAGCAAGGTGATAAGGAGTGGCTATGGCACGCACGTTTTGGACATCTAAGCTTCCGAACGTTGCGCAGCATGTCTCACTTGAAGCTAGTGGATGGTATGCCACATATTGATCACATTGATCAAGTTTGTGAAGCTTGTTTAGCAGGAAAACAGCATAGATTGCCATTTCCTAAATCTACAACTTTTCGGGCAGAACAGCCACTTGAACTCGTCCATACATACTTATGCGGTCCAATTTCTCCGATTACACCAAGAGGCCAGAGATACTTTATGCTAGTTGTTGATGACTTCACTCGTTATATGTGGGCGGTTCTTATTAGCTCAAAAGATGAAGCATTTGAAGCTTTTAAGCTTGTTAAAGCTAGAGTTGAAGTCGAATTAAGGCATAAACTGATTGGACTTTGCACTGATCGCGGTGGTAAATTTGTGTCATCGGAATTCAGGGAATTCTGCGAGGAGAATGGGATCTTACACCATTTAACAGCGTTGTATTCACCTCAGCAGAATGGAGTCGCCGAAAGGAGAAATCAAACTGTTGTATCGACAACAAGATGCTTGCTAAAGAACAGAAATATGCCCAGGAGATTTTGGGGAGAAGCAGTAGCCACAATTGTATATCTCCTTAACCATGCAGCAACGAAAAGTGTAGAGGGAAGAACACCATATGAAGCTTGGTACTGAAGGAAGCCAAAAGTATCTCATCTCCGTACTTTTGGTTGCATTGTTCATGTTAAAAATGTGAAGCCTCATCTCAAAGAAGCTAGAAGACCGAGCACACCAATGGTGTTTCTCGGTTATGAGACATAATCAAAGGCATACCGAGCTTACGATCCACTGAAGAACAAGGTGCATGTCTCTAGAGATGTTGTATTCCAGGAGGGAAAATCGTGGCACAGGAAAGAAGTGGTGGATGAAGAGGGTACAACACCATCGAGAGAAGTATTCAGGGTTGAAATTGAATCAAGTTCATCTGAATTGGCACCACGGTTGCAGGGCTCTGGAGATGATTCGCAACAAGACCAACCGAGAACACCTTTGGCGGCTGCAAGTACTTCAATTCGAGGATTTATATGATTCGACGTAGCAGGTTGGGGCAGAGTATTCCGGCATGTGTCTGTTGTCGACTGAGGAACCTGCATCGGTGGAAGAAGCTTTGAGTTCAGAACACTAGAGATTGGCAATGGAAGAAGAGATGAGGTCAATTCTTAGCAACAATACCTGGGAGAAGGTAACATTACCTGCCAATCACAAACCCATAGGTCTAGAGTAGGTATTCAAGGTAAAGAAAGATGCTAAAGGAAATATAGTCAAATATAAAGCAAGATTAGTCGTGAAGGGCTATGCTCAGCAACAGGGCATTGATTTTGATGAGGTCTTTGCACCGGTTGCGAGATTAGAAGCCGTAAGGGTCCTCATTGCCATGGCAGCTCAAGGCGGTTGGGAAATCCACCATATGGACGTGAAATCGGCATTTCTGAATGGAGAACTAGCTGAAGAAGTTTTTGTTACACAGCCACCGGGCTTTATTGACAAAGTGAATGCTGAAAAGGTGTTGAGATTGAAGAAGGCACTCTATGGGCTCCGTCAAGCGCCAAGAGCGTGGAATTGTAAACTAGATGCAACTCTAGTTTCATTGGGCTTTGAGAGAAGTCAAATTGATCATGCAGTATATAGAAGAGAAAAGAAAGGTATGATTTTTCTTGTGGGGGTATATGTGGATGATTTAATCATTACAGGAGCTGAAATTGTGATGATTAATGAGTTTAAAGTGCAAATGAAGAGGTTGCTCAGCATGAGCGATTTAGGACGTTTGAGCTATTATCTTGGTATTGAGGTGAGACAATTTAGTGAAGGTATCACTTTGTGCCAAGAAGGATATGCTGCAAACATCCTAAAAGTTTCAGGCATGGAGGATTGTAATCATGTGCTACTCCAATGGAAAATCGGCTCAAGCTGAGCAAGAATTCGCCAGATTGTGGTGTTGATGCAACAAGATACCGCAGCCTTGTAGGAAGTCTCAGATATCTTGTAAATACAAGGCTGGATATAGCATTTGATGTGGGCATTGTTAGCAGGTATATGAAGAGACCAACAAATCAGCATATGGCTGCACTAAAGCAGATTTTAAGATATTTAAGAGGCACTCTCAATTTTGGGTGTTATTATAAGAAACTAGGCGTTGGGGAGGCCAAGCTAATTGGTTATTGTGACAGCGATCTTGCTGGTGACATAGATGATCGGAAAAGCACAATGGGAGCAGTATTTTTCTTCGGTTCAAACCTAGTTACTTAGGTGTCACAAAAGCAGAAGATTGTGGCACTATCTTCTTGCGAGGCTAAATATATTGCAGCTTCGATTCTGCATGCATGTCATGCTCTATGCTGATGGATTATATTCCTTGTTTTCTTTTTCATAACATGCTTCTGTACAAACGCAAGGTGGGAAGGGATTTATCTTTTGCTTACTGATGCAACGAGTATATCGTCACAGACCTAACATACAGCGCCGGAAATCACCAAAATCTATGCTCCAAAGCACATGCAAATCGCCGTAGATCTCCAGACCAGATCTTATCCATCAGACACGAAGAAATAGCTAGAGAAAATGACCACGGTGGACTAGGAAAAGGAGTAAAACATGGAACTAAGAAACAGGGACGAAGGGAATCGTGGAGCTTCTGCATCGAACATGGGCAAGTTAGCGCGGCACCCGAGGGAAATTCTTGATGGGTTCGAAGCAAATCCAAGAAGAGACGGACTCGCAAGAAGCAATCGCACACATCTCATAGCACAAGTTCACCTTATATATGTCTTTCTCATCAATCAACTTGGTTGTTGCTTTGAAAAACTTTTCTTAATAAGATTGTGTTTGAGAATTTTCGTAGCAACGCACGGGCACTAACTAGTATATATATATATATATATATGCATTTACTTACTGTAGATAGTTGGTCGCTCCATGTCAGTAACATAATTCAGCGTTAACCTGCCCCCGGTCCCGACTCTGTCTGATTTGCTAGCTAGCTCTCCCCTCTCTGCTGTCAGTCATAATGGAGTACTCCACAATATATATACACTCCATATTTATGGTCGCTGTCCGGTAAGACGGTAAAGCAACGTTGAATTCGTGTTCTGGTCTCCCTCTCCTGTCTGTCACGGGTCGGAATCACATTCAAGCGCATGCACAGGAAGAAACTGAAGCAGCAAATATCCATCCAACCATGATATTTTAATATAAAATATGCACATATTTTCTCCAAAATTACCAGTACTAAAATCTTGTGAGATCGAGGACAGAGACCGAAATGAAGCACGAAGGCGAGTAAAGCGAGAGCCTAGCAAAAAGAAGATGGGCCTAGACAAGTAGAGGAAGAGGCGGCCGCGTGAGAAGAAGAAGAAGAAAAGAAAAGGATTTCACACGTGAACTAGTCGTGGTTCCAACCAATGGTAATGGCAATGGCAATGGCAATGGCAATCGAATCTTTCCCTTCACTTTTTCTTCACCTACTAGTTAACAGCAAGGGTCCAGTGGTTGATTTAAGGGTAAAAGAGTGGACACACAGGGAAGAAGCTATCTGGATTCATATTTAATTAGAAAAATAAGAGATAGATAGGACAAGGCGAATAAAAAGGGATAAAAGTTAAACGGGGATAAATGGTAGGAGAGTTCGTATTTGGCTTTTGGGATAAGAGTAGAATTGGTTCATAATCAATTTGATTGAATGACCTTTTCCGGTATGTACAGTAATGTTTCTATTCCTTAGCTGTCTTTGTCCACGCATCTATCTATCTATCTATCTATCTAAACATAATAATATATCTAAACAGTGGGTTAGATTAAAAAAAATGAATATGGCCGTTTCATCCACCAGTGAGCTACCTTTCCGCGTCCGTCCTATGTCGCCGCCGCATCGCCATCGCCATCGTCCTCGTCCATATGTGCAAGTCCAGCTCCGACGCACTGGCCTCGCAGCCCGTCTCCGTCTCCTCCTCCTCCTCTGCTTCTCGTCGCGACCGTTCCTCCGCCACCACCACCAACACCACCAGTACAACCTCCACTACTAGTAGCCTCGCCGCCGCCCGCGCCTCTCTCCCGGACCCGCCGCTCCTCTACCCCTTCCAAGAGCTCGCCAAAGCCACCAACAACTTCCTCTCCAAGCGCGCCGCCCCAGGCAGAGGCTCCTCCTCCTACTGGCGCTGCTCCCTCCGCGCCCGCGACGCCGCTCTCTTCCAGGTCCGCTCCCGCCCTGGCATCGACGCCGCCCAGGCCTCCGCCGCGCTCGCCACCATCGCCAGGTACCACCACACCAGCCTCGCCCCCCTGCTCGGCGCCTGCCTAGCCGGCCCCCACGTCTACCTCGCCTACGAGCTCCCGCCCGGGCCCGGCGCCACCACGCTTGCCGCCTGCCTCCGTAACCCGCGCAACCCCAGCTTCACTGTCCTCCGCACCTGGCTCTCCCGCGTCCAGGTTGCCGCCGACGTCGCCCAGGGCCTCGAGTACATCCACCACCACGCCGCCGCCGTCCACGGCCGCGTCTCGCCATCCACCGTGCTCGTCTCCGACCCAGGTCTCCGCGCGCGGCTCACCCACTTTGGCGCGACCCAGTTCGCCGCCGCCACCCAGGAGGATGAGAATTCGCGGGAGGCGGACGTGTCCGCCTTCGGGGTGCTGTTGCTGGAGCTGCTGTCCGGGGAAGAGTCGGCAAGGTACCGGTTGGACAGGGGGAGCAAGGAGCTGGTGCGAGTGTCGGTGGTGGAGACAGCGGCGGAGGCGGCGGGGAGTGGGCGGGTGAGGAGCTGGGTGGACAGGAGGCTGGGGGACTCGTTCCCTGTGGCGGCGGCGGAGAGGCTGGTGGAGGTGGGGCTGCGGTGCGTCGGGGAGGGGCGGCCGGAGATGACGTGGGTGGCCGGGAAGGTGTCCAAGGTGTATTTGGAGTCCCGCGCATGGGAGGAGAAGCTGGGGGTGCCCACCACCGACTTCTCCGTCTCGCTGGCGCCGCGCTGAACGGCCGGCCGCCGGCGATTGGCACAGCACAATTTCTTCAATTTGGTAAAGATTCTGTCTAGTAGATTTTTGTCCGTGCGTTGCGTTATTTTTTTTTCAGTGATAGATACTCGTTGTAGCATCAAAACGCACACCAGCTACAGCTACAGCTACAAGCACTGTCTGAATTGGAGCACACGTAGAATGGAAAATCCACGGGGAGGAGGAGAACTAATCGCCTGTGTCTCTCTGTGTTACCCGGATCCGGATGCTTATCGGTAAATTTCTTTTTTCTTTTAAAAAGAATAATACTTTCTAGTACCTCTCAACCAAGAAAAATACTAAAATCGTTTATTCTCGCTCCTTGCATCACCCTCCTCTCTTCCCTAGGTTGCTATATCAATATTCCTCTCCTATGCGGACTGTGGCATGCGGCATCCCTTTCCCTGACGGTGTAACGGTGCCGTACCGTTGATCCTCACCACTAGTACTCTTCTTCTCTCTTGACTGTGGTATACTCCCGGCAGGCAGTTAGAAGTTGACGAGGATAACAGCGGCTAGAAAGCAAGAAATATGGTTGCGGCTTATAGGAATACAAACGTACAACTATGGAGATATTTAGGACATCACTAAACTAGATGTCCTAAACCGCTTGCTATAGGCTGATGGGCTTTTGAGATAATTTAACTTATTAATTTTTTTATTTTCTTTGTTATTATCTCTTTTATGTATATTTTGTACTATTTGATATACCATAAGTCTTATATGTGTTTCTTCGTTATTTTATTTTTATTATATATACACGCACTTACGAGCTATTCGATGTTTTCAAGGAGATGACATAGAGCGTAGTATCAGTATAGGTATTACCGTATCTGAACATCCTAGCGAATCACTGTGCCCGAGGGACGTATGGATGTTTTTGTTTTGCTGTAGCATAACAGTCCAGTACTTCCGTTAATAAAATATGAATTGCGAGCATTGGGTACCGTGCCCTGCCAACCGGATGTGCACGGTGGCAGGAGGCTTGGATGGACTCGAGGG
The DNA here is from genome assembly GCA_036346275.1 of Otatea glauca. NCBI lineage: Eukaryota > Viridiplantae > Streptophyta > Magnoliopsida > Poales > Poaceae > Otatea > Otatea glauca. The sequence continues at coordinate 52,002,258 of CM070724.1, read as the reverse complement.
ACCAACTGCGCACCGTGCTTCTTCCTTGTCCGACTCCTGACTCGGATAAAAGCAGAGGAGCGCTGGGGGCACGGACACTAAGAGGAAGGCATCGATCCTTATCCATGCCTCTCTCCCATAATTTGTGCCCATCAACACCTTGTTGCTCGCGACAAACCCAACTTGGCCGTGAGTCCGTGACTTCTCGAGAAGAAGAATGACAATTATTAATTATTTCGCCATAAAACCCATGTTCAACCATGTCATCTTCCTCTTCTCAACATGTCGTTTCCATTTCCCAGCGCATCTCCTCTGCTGAGCCCCTCGGAACGGGGTCATCTTTTCCCTGGCACTGTCCATCGCGCTCACCCGCTACAGTACAAGCCTCACCTACTATTATATGGCAGCACGTTAGACGCCTACCGTAATCCAGAGGAGATTACTTTTCTAATTTTATCTGAATAGAGACTAAAATCGTAAAAAATATTAGGCAATGAAAAAAAAACAAAGCTTCTACCGTAGCCAACGTTAGTTATCTCTACGCAAGGTTCAAAATCCGGAGACGAGATTCAAAATCTCGACCGAATAAAAAAATTTAAGTTGCTACAGTATTTTCAGGGATTTTGACTGGATTCTTGTTTTTTTTTGCACCGGTTTTTATTGTTGTTGGACCGGATTTGGTTTTAATTTGTTTGTGGAGAATTATAATGCTATTTTTGAAAAATACATGTAAAAATTTTGCAATGAACTCACAAACGGACTTTGGCGCCGTTGGTGACTCGGTGGACAGAGGGTTGAAGTCCATAGGTCCTAGGTTCAAATATTGAATCTAGTTTGATTTTGTGCTACCGTTGAATCTAGTAGTAATTATATAATATAAAAAAAATGAAAAGCGTGTGTCCAATAGGAGTCGAACCCACGCCCTTTCAGCCCTGCTGCCTTAAATCAACTGGACCATATCAACTTTATACAGTTGCATCATATCACAATTTTTTTAGTCTTGGCAGACTATTTCGTAGGAGTTTGAAAAGTGCTAAAATTTGGTGATTTTGATCGAAATTTCGGTGATTTCGTTTTTAAATTTATTTTTTTGAATTGTGTCCAAATTTCAACCAAAATTTCAAAATCTCGCTGACAATTTCGATTTTGGCCGCTTACGAGGCATGATTGGTAACCAAAATTTGAAACCTTTGCCTCCGCGCTTCAGACAGCCAGTAGGAAAGTCATTGTTGCCCGTGTACGTAAGAAACCTGTTAGTACTTAGTACTCGATCCCTAGCTAGTACTATTATAATTTGGTGCAAGCTGATTAAGCAGGCGGGGTAGAAAATAGCTAGGCAACGTGAAATGAAATGAAATGAAATGAAATGAAATGAAATGAAAGTGCTGTATGCAATTATGCATGACATGTAGGACCGGAGCGATCGATGAGTAAACTCTTAGCAAAGGGATACAACCGATTATGCAGTATGAGTTCAGCGCTAGCCATGGATAGAAATCTTGGATTTTGGACCGCCACAAGATTCAAAATCCCGTCTGGGTTAAAAAATTTGTAAAATTTGATCGGGTTTTGAATTTTTATGACCGGATTTGGTCCAATAACTCATAAGAAAGTCATTTTTCATGAAAATTTGTTGAAAAACCTAATTTTTGAGATATTTTAAAATTTTGGCAAAAACAACATCGATTTTTATAAAATTGTACAAGCTTGATAATGATCTAAAAAATTTATGGTACTATCTCCAGTAGTGTAGGATCATACAGATTTTTTTAAAAATAATTGAACTTCATTTGTTATCTTTAAAAATCAAAAATAGAATGAACATAATTGGGATGAGAACCTTGTCGAATTTTATAAATTTGCTCGAGTGTGATCATGATCCAAAATTTTTATGAGAGCTTAAGAATTGCCTCAGTACCATTCTATAAAATTTTAAAAAAAATTCAAATTCTTTTGTTTGCTCAATAAAATCTATGTAAGCATTAAACTTCATTTGTTATATTTCAAAAATAAAAAAGAGAAATAACATAAATAGTACAGCACCTTGTAAGAATTTTATAAATTCACTGGAGTGTGATCATGATTCAAAAATTTTATGAGATCTTAATAATTTCCTTAGCACTATTTTCTGAAAATTTTAAAAAATCAAAACTTTTTTATTGCTAAAGCAAATCTAAGTATTGATCATTAGGCTTTTATCACGATGTAGTACTATCAGAATTTTTGAAAATTCTTGATGTTTGATCATAATTTCAAAAATTTTATAGAAATATTAATGATACATCAGGACAATCCAGAAATTTTTTTAAAATTTTCTAACATGGTTTGAACTATTTTTCATTTTGTTCAAGTTTGCTGGTAAGGCTTTTAACAGGATAGTATCAATATTAGATTTTGAAAAATTCATGAAGTTTTATCATAACTTGAAAATTTTATGAAAATATTAGTGATATGTCATAACTATGCACAAAAAATTTCAAAATTTTCTAACCTAGTTTGTTTTATTTTTCATTCGGTTCAAGTTTGCCGGTCAGTGTTTTATCAGGACAGTAGCACTGTTTGAATTTTTAAAAATTTCTTAGATTTGATAATCTTCTGAAATTTTTATGAGAACATCACTGATGTGTCAAGAACTTCCAAAAAAATTTCAAAATTTTCGACATCATTTGAGTTATTTTTTGCTTGGTGCAAATTCACCGAAATCTCACCTGAAATTTTGTTTTTCTCGGTAGAAATAAAACCGGATTTAAATTTTTGTTTTTGAATTTCATCCATATTTACCAGAAATTCCGAGATCTCGATGAAATTTAGATTTCCATCAACAGCGAGATTTCATTGTAAAACAAAATTTGAATCATTGTCAGTAGCACAGCAGCTGTCAGAGTATCAAGTACTGGCTTAGATTAGATGGGGGTAATGTTGTGATGTGACGACATGCATGACGTATGTATTACGTACGCGCGCGCCAGCACCTGTACTAATCGATAGTGTGTGTGTGGATCGCTCTCTTATTCCAACAAGTCAGTCTTTAATTTTCCTTGAGGAAAAAAACAAGTCAGTCTTAAATTTCCTTGATAAAAAACAAGCAGTCTTAAAGAAAGACGTGCCGTGGCAACCATATTTGATTCGGTTCGATACGATTGGACGAATGGACAGAGTAAGCTGCATTAACATTTCTACGATTCAAGTTTACGACACATATTTTTTAAATATTTTTATCTGTAAATATAATACGTATTTTATATTTTAATATAAAATTAATTAGATATTTCTTCTATACATCTAATAAATATCCATTTTTATTTTATATTCTCTATATAAATGTATTGATATAGTAGTACTTAGTACTAATAATTAGAGGTAATCTATTTTTTTTTTGTTTTGTCTATGTACAAGAACAAATATGAGTACTGTTATACATAAATTACAAGAAACTGTTTAGTCTGAAAAGAAAGAGAGTAGCCAGTTACAATTAATTAATGATTATTCCTGTAGAATGGAAAGATAAGCAGGGATAGGGGCAGGGTTTCGGATTTCGTTTTCGGATAAAATACCGTCGTGGGCCGGATACCGAGATTTCGGCGAAATTCGGTAATTTCGGAGAAATCTCGTCCAGAATTTCAAATTTAAAATTTGAATCCGGCTTGTTTGAAACCGAGAAATAGCGAAATTGGCGAAATTGGGCGAAATTTGGCGAAATTGCGAAATTTCGGGTTTTTGCACTGGCGAAAAGTGGTCCAAACGTTAACGAAAAATTTTGAAATTTTTTGGAGGTTCCTGACACATTGATGATGTTCTCATAAAATTTCATCTGATTATCACATCTGAGGAATTTTAAAAATTCAGAGAGTGGTACTGTCTGATTAAACACCGACCGACAAATTTGATCCGAACGAAAAATGGTACAAATCAAGTTATAAACTGCTCAAATTTTTTTGAAGAGTCATTACACATTTATTATGTTTCCATAAAAATTTCAGATTATTATGAAGTGTGTGTAATTTTAAAAATTCAAACATTAGAACTGTCGAGATAAAACATGACCGGTAATTTTGAACCGAATGCAAAATGGTTCAAACCATGGTAAAAACATTTGAATTTTTTTTCATGGTTATGATGTATCTATAATGCTCTCATAAAATTTTCAGATGATGATCAAACTGTATGAATTTTTAAAAATTCTAACAAGACTACTCTGGTCTATCGCCCTGTTAAAATGCTTACGGTAAAATTGAAAAACATGAAAAATTATGTAAACCATGTTAAAAACTTTTGAAATTTTTGTGAATGGTCCTGATATAACATTAATGTTTTCTTAAAATTTTTAGATGATGAGCATTCTCAAATAATGTTTGAAAATTGAGCATGCTACGTCCCGATAAAAGTCGATGATCAATACATAGATTTGATTTAGCAGTAAAAAAAGTTTAATTTTTTTAAAATTTACAGAATGGTGATAAGGAAGTTCTTAATTTCCCATAAAAATTTTGATTCATGATCACACTCCAGTGAATTTATAAAATTCTTACAAGGGACACTACCATTTATGTTTTTTCTTTTTGTTTTTAGAAATATAATATAACAAACAAAGTTCAATGCTTACATTTGGAACAAAGTTTTAAATGTTCTGTTTTTTACCTAAGTTTTTTACCTAAGTTGCATTTAGAACAAAGTTTTAAATGTTCTGTTTTTTACCTAAGTTTTTACCTAAGTTTTAGCAATTTCAATTTTTTCCGGATTTTTCCATCCAGCGCAAAACCTCGTTCACGCCGGACCACTTGGAAGTAGTCTGGCGCAAAAAATGTTCACGCGGACTACTTCCAAGTGGTCGGCGTGAACTGATTTTTATCCTATTTCGATTTTTATTTTTAAAACATAACAAATGATGTTAAAATATTTTCATAAATTTTATGTATTATCCTACATATCTTATGATACTCCCATAAATTTTTCATAGCATGAAAATGCATTCTCAATTTTTAAAATTCAGAGAGTGTTTACACTAAATGCCAAAAAGTCTAAAAATAAACTTTTTCAAACATTATCATTGAAGATCACTTCCGAGAACTTATTGATATAATTCGGTCAGATCCGCCAAAAAATTCAAATTCTGTTTAAAATTCAAATCTCATTGAAAAAATAAAAATCCGAAATTTATTGTAGTAATTTCAATTTTTTCCGGATTTTTCCATCCGGCGCAACAGCTCGTTCACGCGGACCACTTGGAAGTTGTCCGCGCAAAAGGTCGTTCACGCGGACTACTTCCAAGTGGTCGGCGTGAACTGACTTTTATCCTATTTCTGATTTTTATTTTTAAAACATAACAAATGATGTTAAAATATTTTCATAAATTTTATGTATTATCCTACATATCTTATGATACTCCCATAAATTTTTCATAGCATGAAAATGCATTCTCAATTTTTTAAAATTCAGAACGTGTTTCTGCCGAAGTGCCAAAAAGTCTAAAAAATAAACTTTTTCGAAACATTATCATTGAAGATCACTTCCTGAGAACTTATTGATATAATTCCGGTCGATCCGCCAAAAACTTCAAATTCCGGTTTAAAATTCCGAAATCTCGGCGGTTTTTGCCGAAATCTCGCCGAAAAAATAAAAAATCCGAAATATACTGTAGCAATTTCAAATTTTTTTCGGATTTTTTACATCCGGCCGGTGTATGCAAACTCGCTGGGGTCCGAAATCCGAGATTTCGGCGAGATTTCGCCGAATTTCGGCGGTTTTTGTAACCTTGGATAGGGGGTAGCATGTGAAGAAGGCATGGAACGAGCGCAGCGGATGAAAGGTCGCTTTCATGTCTGCGAAACGAGTCCATGGAAAAGTTTGGCGAGCGAGATTGATTTTGATTGATTACGGCGTCGAGTTTGTCGGTCGCTCGCAGCAGCAGCAGGAGGGAGAAGATATCTTAGCTCGCCGGTGGCTGCCACGTCTCCATCGATCTCTCTCTCTCTCTCTCTCTCTCGTTCAGTTCACCTCCTGCTGCGCTCGCTGCTTCTTCCTCCGCTTACTGGGCCACATCACCACCGTCCGATCCAGTGCAATCCGAGCGATCGAATCCGATCCTTCAATTCTCGTTGCTGCCTCCACTTTTTACCCACCTTCATTTTAATTAGCACTATTATTTCATTTACTCTTGCGTGCGCTACGTGTTGATCACCAATAATGAAATGCGACGTGGAAAGCGCGCATGGTAACTAACGGAATTAAAATACTACTCTATCCGTCAAATTTTTTATTGTGTATTTTATTCTAACACATAGACAAGAAGATGTTCAAAACATATGCGTATAGAGAAAATCAAGTAAGTATTTATTAGAGATATACTGAGAATACCATACTAATTTACATTAAAATATGAAATACTATATATATATATATATATCAATTAAATAATACGCCCTGTAACTCTCAGTAAGGAAGTATACTAGGTACTATGCCGCTGCTCTACGTAATAGGCTAGGCCACGAGTGTTTGGAAAAATGGATCCGATCCTATCCAGCAGAGACCGACCTGCAGTGGCACTACGTGTATGAAGCGGGCCCGTCACGGTCAGTCGTACGCACAAGAAAGAAAGACAGACATGGCCGGGGGCCGGGGCCGGGGCCGCTCCGTTTAAAGACCTGATACTGGCCGCCGGCCATCAGCATTTACTTTCATTTCATCCATCTGCAGCTGCTAGGAAGGCCGGGACCAGGAGCTACCGAGCTAGTCTGCATTCACTCTTGTAATTACGATAATAATCATACTTAATAATAATATAAAATAAAGATAATATCTATCTTTATTTTATATTATTTACATGCACATATTGAATATAGTGTTTATTAATAATAATCATACTTAATTTAGTCATTTTTAATATTTTCTTGATCTATATGCAACTTATAAACTTAAATAGATGAAGTACTATTTAGTAGTAACAATCTATACAAGAAATAAGAATTGATTTTTTTTTTCCCGAGGGAGTATATTCGTTCGATCGGACTAGATGGCAATTGAGCACTATGCATACATACATGCAAGGCAACATAAGGAGGAACTCATAATTAAGAGCCACGTACATAGCCTGGTGCTCTTAGGGCATAGTGTGAGTAGAACCCACAGCGAAGAGCAGTTTCTGTACCTTGACCCGAGTCCATACGTTGCACCATGGCTGCGCTACAAATTTTTTGGTGCAATTGAGGTGGATTGGATGCCAAAGAGAGTCACGCATTGAGATTTTCCTTTTGACAACAAAAGTTTAATCTAAAATTTAGTCTTTACTTATTCTATCTAAATGTCTAGGGTTTCTAATAGAGTTTTGTAATCTAGTTCCAATCCTACACAACTCTAGTACCTTAAGAAATAAAATGCAATAATTTAAATGTGGAAATGTAAAAGAGATAAGGAACACAACCGGTTTTTACCAAGGTTTTGGAGATTCGACGATCTCCCCTACTACTCGTTGGAGCACCCTAGCAAGAGTCTACCTCCGAATTGAATCTGTGCAATAAATCAAGCCATCCACTCTAGATAGGTAGACTCAAAACCTTCGCAAGACTCATGTGCTTTCCACAAGCATCTTCAAGAAAGGTCACCGAGGCAAACGCCTCTAAACCGTCTAAGAGTCATTGACCTTCAATAGTAATAAGCTCAAAACACTCACTTGAACCCAATAAGGTTAAGCAACTATGAGTGGTGCAGAATTTAGACCTATCTACCCTCTCATGCACTCAAAGATCTTCGATTCAAGCTTCAAATCTTCCTCAAGTTCTTCCATAGGATGAACACAAAGATGGAGTCTCAAAAGTTACTAACTTGAACACCATAGGGTCTATTTATGGCCCCTCTCCTCATAAACTAGCAAGTAGAAATAGACATTTTAAAATATTTCTTTGAGTCAAATTATGCGACCAACTCGGATTATCTGACTTAAACTCTTCCAACAATCAAAACTCAACTAGAATCATCCGATACACTTGGATCATCCATCTGGCTTGGATTATTCAGGCGTGTAAAACCTCAAGAGCATCTTCTCTGTGAATTTGATCTAGGTCATTCGCCAACCCACTCGAATTATCCAGGTCCATTGGAGCACTCATATGCAGAATTGGTGACCTATAGTCTAGGTCACTTAGATTATCTGACTCCTATTAAACTTCAGAAACATGCCCTCTGTAAAATTGATCTAACCCATACTTTGAGTCACTCAGATCATCCGACTTCCATTAAAATTCACTAGACATGCTCTCTATTGAATTGATCCGACCAGATTATCTCGCTTAACTCTGAATTTTGTAACCAAGTTTAAAATTTCACATGCATTCCAAACTTGACATTCTCACTTGGTTTCTTGACTTCCTATAACTAGATATGAGCTAGAGACATAGTGTGTATCATAATTAGCTGTCTAATCTCGCTAAGATCAAGCTACCAGCCTTGAGCACCTTTAATAGTATGACTAAAATATATAAAAACAAAACATATCACTAAAATAATCCAAACTCGACTCTTTTGATCGTTTCTAGTCACAAGACTCTTTTGATCATTTCTAGTCACATGGTACTTTATCTTCATGCTTTGTCATCATTTATACCTTTTTAAGATCCATAGAACTCTTAATATGTTAATGTCAAGCACTAACTCATCTTAAAATCTTGAAACATAGTTAATCTTGACAAACAAATATTATTAATCAACAAAACACTTAATTAAAGGAATTAATTAATGGAATTAGAGGCGTTGATGCTTACGAAAGTTGAGGCATGTACAAGCTTCGAATCCAAGGAACAAAAAAAAATAGACGACCCACGAATTAGTGAGGGGAAGGGAGAAAGATGGTTTTGATGTTGGATTTTTTTTGTCTCCTCACACATTTTTTTAAATATGGCATCCATTATAATCTATTTGTAAAAATAGTCCCCTCCTCGATCGTGAAAGGCGCACCTTCCACGGTCGAGAATGAGACTATTTTTAAAAATTTATTCGAGGGAGGGGGGCTAGATTTTTTTTAAAAAAAAATGTTTTCGGCTAGACAGAAATAAGCAACACGATGATTTAACTTTATACTAAAATAGGACTGTCTAGTTATTATTTGACTGAAATTATTTGTGCAAATTAGTCACATTTTGTACCGTATATCTTGAAGTGTCTATTCGCCATTCCAATGAAAATTTCTATGGAAATTGGTCGGATTTCCTACCATGGCATAAATCCCACCTCCCTCCGATTGCTTCCAAATTGCACGATTCAAAAAACAATCCAAAAAAAAAGAAAAAATAGGCGCGAGAATTCTTAACGGGTATGTAAAATCTTAAAAGGTTTACTCATGGGTCTTTTATTTTCTGTAGGATTTCTTATTAGAGTTGGGTCTTTCATTTTCTTTTCTCTGGTACTTTTTGATGGTGGCTACTGGCCTTCTTACATCGGGCCTTTGACATTGTCAAGCCTAACAGAGAATGAAAAAGGTCCAAAATATAACCCAAACAAGGAGAACTTGGACTGCAAATGGTAACAACGACAAATCATGCATCCTCGTGAACAAATCCGAATTGATCATAAAGTAAAAATTAAGAAGAAATGCACTAAAGAAAACAGAGCGTGATGGGAAAGGATCAAAATGAAAAGGAAAGGAAAAAGGGCAAGAACTCAGATAAGCTGAATCCAATGCGTGGCCCAATAACAAGGTTGACACTTGACAGAATCCAAAAGAAAACACAAACTTGGAGATTGATTTCAGCAATGCATCAACCTTGAATTCCTTCCATGTAGATTGATTTCCTTGTCGGTAAAAATGAACCAAGAATACTAAAGTAAGCACATAGAATTCTCATGTTGATGAAACCCTGATAGTTTAATTGAATCAAAAGAAACTAAGCTTGCCTGCAATTCATCTTTGTTAGGTATAATCTTGACGTTAGTTAGAGTTTGTTAGTGGAGACGTTGGTATAAGTTGAGTTAGTTTAGATAAAGTTGTTAGCTTATCTTGTTATTCAGGTTTCTATATAAGTTGGAGAAAAGGAAGAAAAGCTGTGGACATTGCGCAGCACCAAATTAAAAGTTTCCTGTTGTATCTTTCTGTGTTGTCTTCCACCTACCGTGAGTTGTGTGCGGCAAAAAAACCCAGAAGGAAGGGCAGCTCATCTACACTGCATGCATATCTCCTGTGCGTGTTAGAGTGGCTGCATGCATCTACGCTACGTGATGCTCGTCGTCTAGCCGAACGCCCTTGCAACCGTAGTCGTCGTGAAGCATAGCCTCCCGGAGCCGTGCCTCACATAGTTGATCATCCGATCTGGTTCCAACAATTGGTATCGAGCTTCGGGTTCGAAACCCTAACTGCTGCCTCGGGAGGAGAAGACTTCCGGGACGACCAACCGTCGTGCGCCTCCGCAAGGAGAACCTGGTCAGGGATGACCTCAGGCGCCTCGTGGACAAGGTGCTCGGCAAACTCAACGAGACCAAGCTTGATCTATTGGTGAAGCCACCCTGCCGTACGATGCTTGCATGCAGTCCGGCACCAAGGTTTCTGCTAGGCGATTCAAACCCAATGACGTGCGGCAAGAGGAGTCGACGCTCGCGTCATGCGGCGGGTGGCATACGCGGCGCGGGACGTCACCAACGGCTGCGAGCTCAGGCCGTCCGCCATCGCTGACCAGCTGCACGTCGTGGAGGCGACGTGCGGCAGGAGATAAACAAGTCCTGTACGGGCGGCTGCTGGGTGTGCAAGAAGGCAAAACACAGGAAGCAAACAGCAAAGAAGCCACATTTGTTGATGCTCCCTGGTTTAGTGCATGCATGTAATCTCAAGGAGATTGCTTCCTGGTCGTGTGCATGATAAACGCGCGAGTTCCTCAGAGATGTCGTGCGCATCAGAAGAGATCGTGCTGCACGAGAAGATCAAAGGAAGCGTTGCGTGTGCTATGTCAAGTCCGTCAAAGTTGACTCCGGAGCGTTGAAGAGGTATGTTCGCCGTCCAAAGTCAAGTCCGTCGAAGACGAGTCCGGGACGTTGAGGACATGTGTTCGCCGTCCAAAGAAGTTCGTCGAAGATGAGTCCGCGATGTTGAGTAGATGCGTTCTTCATCCTGTGTCGAGTTTTGTGTTGGGCAAATCGTAGTTGAGACCGATTGCCTCAAAGAATAAGAGTCGGTGTGTCAAGATTAGGGGGAAAAATGTTAGGTATAATCTTGACATTAGTTAGAGTTTGTTAGTTGAGACGTTGGTATAAGTTGAGTTAGTTTAGATAAAGTTGTTAGCTTATCTTGGTTGTTAGCTTATCTTGTTATTCAGGTTTCTATATAAGTTGAAGAAAATAGAAAATGTTGTGAGAGACATTACGGCAAACAAAATTTCCTGGTAGTTCTAACAATCTTGTCCTACTACAATTTTGTTCTATTCTGAAAATTCACCTATCGTTTACTCCATTTTCTTTTTCTGCAGATACAAACTAATTTCAACTTGATGCACGGGTGAGCTGCTTGTACACAATGAAGATGCTCTTAGGAAAAACCATATCGTACTCTAATAAAAGATGCTCTAAATAAAGACTGCACTAAGAAACACTGCAATTTAAGAAGGACAAACATCGTCCAATCAAAATTGCTGAAAACCAATCATAGATTAGCACTCTTTCAAATCACTCTCCAACTTTCTAAAATATGCTAAATGGGAATATAAATTGCTCCAGTACATGTCCTTTTCTTTTAAACAGGATGCCAATTGGAACAACACTGAAGCAGCTGTGACCTAGTACAGTACAGAGCTCTGGCAATACTTTTAACTGAAAACAGAGCAATGAAAATAACAGGACAGTGAGGAAAACTTATTCTTGTAAAACAGAATACGCAAACTATTTGACGTAGACTATCACACAACACAATTAACTGTTGGCTTCCAACTGAAAATGACAAACAAATAGAAGAATCCTGACGATTGCTTATTCTTCTTAGCAGAATTGATCAAAAGCATTGCAAAATTTTAAACAACTATTCCAGCAGAAACTATAACACTACTAAGACAAATAAGACTTCAACACACTGCACATTACATAAAAGTGATAAAAAATTACTTAGAACACGAAGCAGAACTATAGATCATATATAAAACATCACTACATAACTCAAAATAATATGTTAGTAGGAGTATACTTTCAAAAGGACATAAACTGTAACTATGCTTGGGGTGAACATAACTACTAATATAAAGAGATAATATGTTCATATAAAAAAGAACACATTTTAAAATAGAAAATAATAAGTAAACTGAAAAAGTAGGAGGAGGAAAAACTGGACAGCGGCTATAAGTAGACAATTGGATCAGAATGGATGAAAACATAGCACAACCAAAAGTTACATAATAAAAAACATATAATTACAATAAAGATAAAATAGTAAAAAATGGTAATACCAAACTAAAAGTAGTAATAAACTAATCAATTTAATGCTCATCTGAATCGAATGTACAAATCAATGATAAGGCTTCAGTTAGAAAAATACAACAATGATAAGTCTTCAACTAGATACAACCTGCAGCCTCAATTAACCTTAAAATGGAACATGGAATGAAACATGGCACTAAAAATAATAAATACTAAATTTACATAATGATAAAGAGATAATTACAAGAAATTTTGAACTGCACGAATAACAAGCATTTACTATAAATTGTTACTCCCTTCAATTTTATTTGGAGGTAAGAATATTAAGAGATGAGAAAAAATATATTGCAGAAGAATAATACCAACTATGGGCCTGTTTGGGGGAGTCGTAGCATTTCTGAAAAGCTGTTTTTTGGGTTTCTGAGTTGAAAAGTTATTTTTTGGCTTTCTGAGCTGAAAATCTGTTTTTTTGGCTTTCTGAGCTGAAAAGCGGCTGTAGCTTTTTTTAAGAAACCCTTTAATAAATAGCTAATTTCTCTCAGCAATAAACTGCAAAAGCAGGTCCAGACCAGTTTTCAGCTTTTGTCTTTTGTTAGTTATATATGCCTTTTGACTTATGTCAAAAGCCGCTTAAAAGCTAAGTTGTTTGGGGGGCTTACTGGCTTTTCAGAAGCTAAAGTTGGCTTTAAGCCCCCCAAACAGGGCCTATATATTTTCATCTCCAAGAGGAAGCAGCACGTACTGATCTGCATTACTAATTGTTTGTATAAAACTACTGTATGTAAGAATCATAATAGTTATGATCTAAGCACTTAAAAGAAGCATAATAAGAAACGGAAAATGAATGCTAGTCTCTGATTTGTGCTCCATCGCTGTCCCATTTGATCTCCTAGAGGGCATGCCTGCTATTCTCGTTTGTTCTTGTTATCTGTAATCTTGTTGTCGGTTTCTGACTTTCATGTTTTGGTCAGGTGTCTTCGTATTGAGTCAGGAGAGGTTTGGAGTTGTCGTATTGAGTTAAGAGTTCAGAGAAGGTTACAGAAAACATAGAGTTTGAGTCGAAGTCAAGGATCCTTGTAACAAACTGAGTCTATTTGTTACTGACTATAAATATAAACCAGAAAAGCTGGCTGCGGCATCGCCAGGCAAAAAGAAATCGCGAGTGTCTCTGCATTGCTGTACTGCGGAAGAGTTACCCGAGCGTTTTTTGTTGAACTTCTGGCAAATACTGATTGCTTTGTTGTCGAAGCTTTGTTCGGGAGTTCTGCTATCAAGCGATAAGGTGTGTTGTCGTAGGCTGTTGTTTCTTCACAAGTTGTGTGCAGGTTCCAGTGTAGATCGAAGGAAGCTTTGGTGATCAATCAAGTGCATTCCTGGTAAGACTCCAACAGTTGGTATCAGAGCAACTGGGAGTAGAAGATCATGTCTCAGGGAGAGAACACAACTAGAGCGCCATTGCTAGATGGTGTTCATGTCCAGCAAGAACAACAACCGGAAGATCAAGTGTTCCAGTTCAGTATCCAATGTTGACTGACACAAATTATGGTGTGTGGTCGATAAAGATGAAGATCTTTCTCGGTTCTCTCGAAGTCTGGACAGCAATTGAAGGAGACGCATTGGTCGATAAAGAAAAGGATCAAGGTACTCTAGCTGCACTTCCTTAGTCTGTTCCGGATGAAGTGCTGTTGGCAATAGCACATAAGGGAACAGCGAGAGAAGCTTGAGATACGTTGAGAGAAATGCGTATCGGAGAAGATCACATCAAGAAGGCTCATGTGCAGGTACTGAAAAGGGAATTCAATAGATTGAATATGGAAGAAACTGGATCCATAAATAAATCCGCACTTCGTCTCACTACTTTGGTGAGCGAAATCCGATCTCTTGGTACGGAGAAGTCGGAAAGTGTGGTTGTTGAAAAAAATTTCAGTGCCATTCCTGACAGATTCATGCACATCGTCGGAACCATTGATTGCGGGCTTTTGAAGAAAGCATAAAAGGCCGGCGAAAGAAAGAAGAAGGAGGTGAGCCGATGCTTGTTTCTAGAGATAAGTGGGAGCAACTGAATGCAAAAGAAAAGAAATTCGGTGAAGGTTCTGGTAGCAATATTGTTAATGCCAGTAATGCAAGAGGTGTTGGCAACGCCAGAAGAGGTACTGGACGAGGCAGGGGTCGTGGGAGATGACGTGAAGGACATGGCTGGGAAGCTGAAAACGTCCTTTTCGGAAATTTGACAAGAGCAAGATCAAATGTTATAAATGTGATCACTTCGGCCACTTTGCTTCAGAATGGAAACAACCGAAGAGGGAGAAGGCGTACTATGCTGAAAAAGAAGAAGGAGAATGAGCCTGTACTTCTGATGATTGAAAGCTGCAAAGTGCATCAAAGTGAGAACTCTATTTCAGAGTATGTCCTGCTAAAGGAGGATGAGCTGAAACCGAAACTAGGAGAAGGAGAAAAGTGTGACGCCAATACATGGTATCTAGATACCGGGGCTAGCAATAACATGTCAAGACGACGAGAAATCTTTACTGATCTTGACACTGGTGTGCGTGGCTCAGTGAAGTTTGGAGACGGATCAAATGTTGAAATTTGTGGGCGAGGTACTGCATTGTTCCAAGGAATAACCAATGAACATCATGTACTGACGAATGTGTATTACATTCCCCTTTTACGCAGCAATATAGTGAGTCTTGGCCAGCTCGATGAGCAAGGGTACAAGACGGTAATTGAAGATGGCAACATGAGCATTTTTGGCGAAGATGGAAAGCTGCTGACAAAGGTAAACATGTTGCATAATCGTTTATATGTGCTAAATCTGAAGTGTGCACAGCCGGTGTGTCTTATGTCGCAGCAAGGTGATAAGGAGTGGCTATGGCACGCACGTTTTGGACATCTAAGCTTCCGAACGTTGCGCAGCATGTCTCACTTGAAGCTAGTGGATGGTATGCCACATATTGATCACATTGATCAAGTTTGTGAAGCTTGTTTAGCAGAAAACAGCATAGATTGCCATTTCCTAAATCTACAACTTTTCGGGCAGAACAGCCACTTGAACTCGTCCATACATACTTATGCGGTCCAATTTCTCCGATTACACCAAGAGGCCAGAGATACTTTATGCTAGTTGTTGATGACTTCACTCGTTATATGTGGGCGGTTCTTATTAGCTCAAAAGATGAAGCATTTGAAGCTTTTAAGCTTGTTAAAGCTAGAGTTGAAGTCGAATTAAGGCATAAACTGATTGGACTTTGCACTGATCGCGGTGGTAAATTTGTGTCATCGGAATTCAGGGAATTCTGCGAGGAGAATGGGATCTTACACCATTTAACAGCGTTGTATTCACCTCAGCAGAATGGAGTCGCCGAAAGGAGAAATCAAACTGTTGTATCGACAACAAGATGCTTGCTAAAGAACAGAAATATGCCCAGGAGATTTTGGGGAGAAGCAGTAGCCACAATTGTATATCTCCTTAACCATGCAGCAACGAAAAGTGTAGAGGGAAGAACACCATATGAAGCTTGGTACAGAAGGAAGCCAAAAGTATCTCATCTCCGTACTTTTGGTTGCATTGTTCATGTTAAAAATGTGAAGCCTCATCTCAAAGAAGCTAGAAGACCGGAGCACACCAATGGTGTTTCTCGGTTATGAGACATAATCAAAGGCATACCGAGCTTACGATCCACTGAAGAACAAGGTGCATGTCTCTAGAGATGTTGTATTCCAGGAGGGAAAATCGTGGCACAGGAAAGAAGTGGTGGATGAAGAGGGTACAACACCATCGAGAGAAGTATTCAGGGTTGAAATTGAATCAAGTTCATCTGAATTGGCACCACGGTTGCAGGGCTCTGGAGATGATTCGCAACAAGACCAACCGAGAACACCTTTGGCGGCTGCAAGTACTTCAATTCGAGGATTTATATGATTCGACGTAGCAGGTTGGGGCCGAGTATTCCGGCATGTGTCTGTTGTCGACTGAGGAACCTGCATCGGTGGAAGAAGCTTTGAGTTCAGAACACTAGAGATTGGCAATGGAAGAAGAGATGAGGTCAATTCTTAGCAACAATACCTGGGAGAAGGTAACATTACCTGCCAATCACAAACCCATAGGTCTAGAGTAGGTATTCAAGGTAAAGAAAGATGCTAAAGGAAATATAGTCAAATATAAAGCAAGATTAGTCGTGAAGGGCTATGCTCAGCAACAGGGCATTGATTTTGATGAGGTCTTTGCACCGGTTGCGAGATTAGAAGCCGTAAGGGTCCTCATTGCCATGGCAGCTCAAGGCGGTTGGGAAATCCACCATATGGACGTGAAATCGGCATTTCTGAATGGAGAACTAGCTGAAGAAGTTTTGTTACACACCACCGGGCTTTATTGACAAAGTGAATTTGAAAAGGTGTTGAGATTGAAGAAGGCACTCTATGGGCTCGTCAGCGCCAAGAGCGTGGAATTGTAAACTAGATGCAACTCTAGTTTCATTGGGCTTTGAGAGAAGTCAAATTGATCATGCAGTATATAGAAGAGAAAAGAAAGGTATGATTTTTCTTGTGGGGTATATGTGGATGATTTAATCATTACAGGAGCTGAAATTGTGATGATTAATGAGTTTAAAGTGCAAATGAAGAGGTTGCTCAAGATGAGCGATTTAGGACGTTTGAGCTATTATCTTGGTATTGAGGTGAGACAATTTAGTGAAGGTATCACTTTGTGCCAAGAAGGATATGCTGCAAACATCCTAAAAGTTTCAGGCATGGAGGATTGTAATCATGTGCTACTCCAATGGAAAATCGGCTCAAGCTGAGCAAGAATTCGCCAGATTGTGGTGTTGATGCAACAAGATACCGCAGCCTTGTAGGAAGTCTCAGATATCTTGTAAATACAAGGCTGGATATAGCATTTGATGTGGGCATTGTTAGCAGGTATATGAAGAGACCAACAAATCAGCATATGGCTGCACTAAAGCAGATTTTAAGATATTTAAGAGGCACTCTCAATTTTGGGTGTTATTATAAGAAACTAGGCGTTGGGGAGGCCAAGCTAATTGGTTATTGTGACAGCGATCTTGCTGGTGACATAGATGATCGGAAAAGCACAATGGGAGCAGTATTTTTCTTCGGTTCAAACCTAGTTACTTAGGTGTCACAAAAGCAGAAGATTGTGGCACTATCTTCTTGCGAGGCTAAATATATTGCAGCTTCGATTCTGCATGCATGTCATGCTCTATGCTGATGGATTATATTCCTTGTTTTCTTTTTCATAACATGCTTCTGTACAAACGCAAGGTGGGAAGGGATTTATCTTTTGCTTACTGATGCAACGAGTATATCGTCACAGACCTAACATACAGCGCCGGAAATCACCAAAATCTATGCTCCAAAGCACATGCAAATCGCCGTAGATCTCCAGACCAGATCTTATCCATCAGACACGAAGAAATAGCTAGAGAAAATGACCACGGTGGACTAGGAAAAGGAGTAAAACATGGAACTAAGAAACAGGGACGAAGGGAATCGTGGAGCTTCTGCATCGAACATGGGCAAGTTAGCGCGGCACCCGAGGGAAATTCTTGATGGGTTCGAAGCAAATCCAAGAAGAGACGGACTCGCAAGAAGCAATCGCACACATCTCATAGCACAAGTTCACCTTATATATATATATATGTCTTTCTCATCAATCAACTTGGTTGTTGCTTTGAAAAACTTTTCTTAATAAGATTGTGTTTGAGAATTTTCGTAGCAACGCACGGGCACTAACTAGTATATATATATATATATATATATATATATATATATGCATTTACTTACTGTAGATAGTTGGTCGCTCCATGTCAGTAACATAATTCAGCGTTAACCTGCCCCCGGTCCCGACTCTGTCTGATTTGCTAGCTAGCTCTCCCCTCTCTGCTGTCAGTCATAATGGAGTACTCCACAATATATATACACTCCATATTTATGGTCGCTGTCCGGTAAGACGGTAAAGCAACGTTGAATTCGTGTTCTGGTCTCCCTCTCCTGTCTGTCACGGGTCGGAATCACATTCAAGCGCATGCACAGGAAGAAACTGAAGCAGCAAATATCCATCCAACCATGATATTTTAATATAAAATATGCACATATTTTCTCCAAAATTACCAGTACTAAAATCTTGTGAGATCGAGGACAGAGACCGAAATGAAGCACGAAGGCGAGTAAAGCGAGAGCCTAGCAAAAAGAAGATGGGCCTAGACAAGTAGAGGAAGAGGCGGCCGCGTGAGAAGAAGAAGAAGAAAAGAAAAGGATTTCACACGTGAACTAGTCGTGGTTCCAACCAATGGTAATGGCAATGGCAATGGCAATGGCAATCGAATCTTTCCCTTCACTTTTTCTTCACCTACTAGTTAACAGCAAGGGTCCAGTGGTTGATTTAAGGGTAAAAGAGTGGACACACAGGAAGAAGCTATCTGGATTCATATTTAATTAGAAAAATAAGAGATAGATAGGACAAGGCGAATAAAAAGGGATAAAAGTTAAACGGGGATAAATGGTAGGAGAGTTCGTATTTGGCTTTTGGGATAAGAGTAGAATTGGTTCATAATCAATTTGATTGAATGACCTTTTCCGGTATGTACAGTAATGTTTCTATTCCTTAGCTGTCTTTGTCCACGCATCTATCTATCTATCTATCTATCTAAACATAATAATATATCTAAACAGTGGGTTAGATTAAAAAAAATGAATATGGCCGTTTCATCCACCAGTGAGCTACCTTTCCGCGTCCGTCCTATGTCGCCGCCGCATCGCCATCGCCATCGTCCTCGTCCATATGTGCAAGTCCAGCTCCGACGCACTGGCCTCGCAGCCCGTCTCCGTCTCCTCCTCCTCCTCTGCTTCTCGTCGCGACCGTTCCTCCGCCACCACCACCAACACCACCAGTACAACCTCCACTACTAGTAGCCTCGCCGCCGCCCGCGCCTCTCTCCCGGACCCGCCGCTCCTCTACCCCTTCCAAGAGCTCGCCAAAGCCACCAACAACTTCCTCTCCAAGCGCGCCGCCCCAGGCAGAGGCTCCTCCTCCTACTGGCGCTGCTCCCTCCGCGCCCGCGACGCCGCTCTCTTCCAGGTCCGCTCCCGCCCTGGCATCGACGCCGCCCAGGCCTCCGCCGCGCTCGCCACCATCGCCAGGTACCACCACACCAGCCTCGCCCCCCTGCTCGGCGCCTGCCTAGCCGGCCCCCACGTCTACCTCGCCTACGAGCTCCGCCCGGGCCCGGCGCCACCACGCTTGCCGCCTGCCTCCGTAACCCGCGCAACCCCAGCTTCACTGTCCTCCGCACCTGGCTCTCCCGCGTCCAGGTTGCCGCCGACGTCGCCCAGGGCCTCGAGTACATCCACCACCACGCCGCCGCCGTCCACGGCCGCGTCTCGCCATCCACCGTGCTCGTCTCCGACCCAGGTCTCCGCGCGCGGCTCACCCACTTTGGCGCGACCCAGTTCGCCGCCGCCACCCAGGAGGATGAGAATTCGCGGGAGGCGGACGTGTCCGCCTTCGGGGTGCTGTTGCTGGAGCTGCTGTCCGGGAAGAGTCGGCAAGGTACCGGTTGGACAGGGGGAGCAAGGAGCTGGTGCGAGTGTCGGTGGTGGAGACAGCGGCGGAGGCGGCGGGGAGTGGGCGGGTGAGGAGCTGGGTGGACAGGAGGCTGGGGGACTCGTTCCCTGTGGCGGCGGCGGAGAGGCTGGTGGAGGTGGGGCTGCGGTGCGTCGGGGAGGGGCGGCCGGAGATGACGTGGGTGGCCGGGAAGGTGTCCAAGGTGTATTTGGAGTCCCGCGCATGGGAGGAGAAGCTGGGGGTGCCCACCACCGACTTCTCCGTCTCGCTGGCGCCGCGCTGAACGGCCGGCCGCCGGCGATTGGCACAGCACAATTTCTTCAATTTGGTAAAGATTCTGTCTAGTAGATTTTTGTCCGTGCGTTGCGTTATTTTTTTTTCAGTGATAGATACTCGTTGTAGCATCAAAACGCACACCAGCTACAGCTACAGCTACAAGCACTGTCTGAATTGGAGCACACGTAGAATGGAAAATCCACGGGGAGGAGGAGAACTAATCGCCTGTGTCTCTCTGTGTTACCCGGATCCGGATGCTTATCGGTAAATTTCTTTTTTCTTTTAAAAAGAATAATACTTTCTAGTACCTCTCAACCAAGAAAAATACTAAAATTGTTTATTCTCGCTCCTTGCATCACCCTCCTCCTCTCTTCCCTAGGTTGCTATATCAATATTCCTCTCCTATGCGGACTGTGGCATGCGGCATCCCTTTCCCTGACGGTGTAACGGTGCCGCACCGTTGATCCTTACCACTAGTACTCTTCTTCTCTCTTGACTGTGGTATACTCCCGGCAGGCAGTTAGAAGTTGACGAGGATAACAGCGGCTAGAAAGCAAGAAATATGGTTGCGGCTTATAGGAATACAAACGTACAACTATGGAGATATTTAGGACATCACTAAACTAGATGTCCTAAACCGCTTACTATAGGCTGATGGGCTTTTGAGATAATTTAACTTATTAATTTTTTTATTTTCTTTGTTATTATCTCTTTTATGTATATTTTGTACTATTTGATATACCATAAGTCTTATATGTGTTTCTTCGTTATTTTATTTTTATTATATATACACGCACTTACGAGCTATTCGATGTTTTCAAGGAGATGACATAGAGCGTAGTATCAGTATAGGTATTACCGTATCTGAACATCCTAGCGAATCACTGTGCCCGAGGGACGTATGGATGTTTTTGTTTTGCTGTAGCATAACAGTCCAGTACTTCCGTTAATAAAATATGAATTGCGAGCATTGGGTACCGTGCCCTGCCAACCGGATGTGCACGGTGGCAGGAGGCTTGGATGGACTCGAGGGACCAACTGCGCACCGTGCTTCTTCCTTGTCCGACTCCTGACTCGGATAAAAGCAGAGGAGCGCTGGGGGCACGGACACTAAGAGGAAGGCATCGATCCTTATCCATGCCTCTCTCCCATAATTTGTGCCCATCAACACCTTGTTGCTCGCGACAAACCCAACTTGGCTTGAGTCCGTGACTTCTCGAGAAGAAGAATGACAATTATTAATTATTTCGCCATAAAACCCATGTTCAACCATGTCATCTTCCTCTTCTCAACATGTCGTTTCCATTTCCCAGCGCATCTCCTCTGCTGAGCCCCTCGGAACGGGGTCATCTTTTCCCTGGCACTGTCCATCGCGCTCACCCGCTACAGTACAAGCCTCACCTACTATTATATGGCAGCACGTTAGACGCCTACCGTAATCCAGAGGAGATTACTTTTCTAATTTTATCTGAATAGAGACTAAAATCGTAAAAAATATTAGGCAATGAAAAAAAAACAAAGCTTCTACCGTAGCCAACGTTAGTTATCTCTACGCAAGGTTCAAAATCCGGAGACGAGATTCAAAATCTCGGCCGAATAAAAAAATTTAAGTTGCTACAGTATTTTCAGGGATTTTGACTGGATTTTTGTTTTTTTTTTTTGCACCGGTTTTTATTGTTGTTGGACCGGATTTGGTTTTAATTTGTTTGTGGAGAATTATAATGCTATTTTTGAAAAATACATGTAAAAATTTTGCAATAAACTCACAAACGGACTTTGGCGCCGTTGGTGACTCGGTGGACAGAGGGTTGAAGTCCATAGGTCCTAGGTTCAAATATTGAATCTAGTTTGATTTTGTGCTACCGTTGAATCTAGTAGTAATTATATAAAAAAAATGAAAAGCGTGTGTCCAATAGGAGTCGAACCCACGCCCTTTCAGCCCTGCTGCCTTAAATCAACTGGACCATATCAACTTTATACAGTTGCATCATATCACAATTTTTTTAGTCTTGGCAGACTATTTCGTAGGAGTTTGAAAAGTGCTAAAATTTGGTGATTTTGATCGAAATTTCGGTGATTTCGTTTTTAAATTTATTTTTTTGAATTGTGTCCAAATTTCAACCAAAATTTCAAAATCTCGCTGACAATTTCGATTTTGGCCGCTTACGAGGCATGATTGGTAACCAAAATTTGAAACCTTTGCCTCCGCGCTTCAGACAGCCAGTAGGAAAGTCATTGTTGCCCGTGTACGTAAGAAACCTGTTAGTACTTAGTACTCGATCCCTAGCTAGTACTATTATAATTTGGTGCAAGCTGATTAAGCAGGCGGGGTAGAAAATAGCTAGGCAACGTGAAATGAAATGAAATGAAAGTGCTGTATGCAATTATGCATGACATGTAGGACCGGAGCGATCGATGAGTAAACTCTTAGCAAAGGGATACAACCGATTATGCAGTATGAGTTCAGCGCTAGCCATGGATAGAAATCTTGGATTTTGGACCGCCACAAGATTCAAAATCCCGTCTGGGTTAAAAAATTTGTAAAATTTGATCGGGTTTTGAATTTTTATGACCGGATTTGGTCCAATAACTCATAAGAAAGTCATTTTTCATGAAAATTTGTTGAAAAACCTAATTTTTGAGATATTTTAAAATTTTGGCAAAAACACTGTCAGATTTTTATAAAATTGTACAAGCTTGATAATGATCTAAAAAATTTATGGTACTATCTCCAGTAGTGTAGGATCATACAAATTTTTTAAAAATAATTGAACTTCATTTGTTATCTTTAAAAAATCAAAAATAGAATGAACATAATTGGGACAGTAACCTTGTCAGAATTTTATAAATTTGCTCGAGTGTGATCATGATCCAAAATTTTTATGAGAGCTTAAGAATTGCCTCAGTACCATTCTATAAAATTTTAAAAAAAATTCAAATTCTTTTGTTTGCTCAATAAAATCTATGTAAGCATTAAACTTCATTTGTTATATTTCAAAAATAAAAAAGAGAAATAACATAAATAGTACAGCACCTTGTAAGAATTTTATAAATTCACTGGAGTGTGATCATGATTCAAAAATTTTATGAGATCTTAATAATTTCCTTAGCACTATTTTCTGAAAATTTTAAAAAATCAAAACTTTTTTATTGCTAAAGCAAATCTAAGTATTGATCATTAGGCTTTTATCACGATGTAGTACTATCAGAATTTTTGAAAATTCTTGATGTTTGATCATAATTTCAAAAATTTTATAGAAATATTAATGATACATCAGGACTATCCAGAAATTTTTTTAAAATTTTCTAACATGGTTTGAACTATTTTTCATTTTGTTCAAGTTTGCTGGTAAGGCTTTTAACAGGATAGTATCACTATTAGATTTTGAAAAATTCATGAAGTTTTATCATAACTTGAAAATTTTATGAAAATATTAGTGATATGTCATAACTATGCACAAAAAATTTCAAAATTTTCTAACCTAGTTTGTTTTATTTTTCATTCGGTTCAAGTTTGCTTGGCCGGTGTTTTATCGTGACAAGAAGATCTGTTTGAATTTTTAAAATTTCTCAGATTTGATAATCTTCGAAATTTTTATGAGAACATCACTGATGTGTCAAGAACTTCCAAAAAATTTCAAAATTTTCGACATCATTTGAGTTATTTTTGCTTGGTGCAAATTCACCAAATCTCACCGAAATTTTGTTTTTCTCGGTAGAAATAAAACCGGATTTAAATTTTTGTTTTGAATTTCATCCATATTTACCAGAAATTCCGAGATCTCGATGAAATTTAGGTTTCCATCAACAGCGAGATTTCATTGTAAAACAAAATTTGAATCATTGTCAGTAGCACAGCAGCTGTCAGAGTATCAAGTACTGGCTTAGATTAGATGGGGTAATGTTGTGATGTGACGACATGCATGACGTATGTATTACGTACGCGCGCGCCAGCACCTGTACTAATCGATAGTGTGTGTGTGGATCGCTCTCTTATTCCAACAAGTCAGTCTTTAATTTTCCTTGAGGAAAAAAACAAGTCAGTCTTAAATTTCCTTGATAAAAAACAAGCAGTCTTAAAGAAAGACGTGCCGTGGCAACCATATTTGATTCGGTTCGATACGATTGGACGAATGGACAGAGTAAGCTGCATTAACATTTCTACGATTCAAGTTTACGACACATATTTTTTAAATATTTTTATCTGTAAATATAATACGTATTTTATATTTTAATATAAAATTAATTAGATATTTCTTCTATACATCTAATAAATATCCATTTTTATTTTATATTCTCTATATAAATGTATTGATATAGTAGTACTTAGTACTAATAATTAGAGGTAATCTATTTTTTTTTTGTTTTGTCTATGTACAAGAACAAATATGAGTACTGTTATACATAAATTACAAGAAACTGTTTAGTCTGAAAAGAAAGAGAGTAGCCAGTTACAATTAATTAATGATTATTCCTGTAGAATGGAAAGATAAGCAGGGATAGGGGGTAGCATGTGAAGAAGGCATGGAACGAGCGCAGCGGATGAAAGGTCGCTTTCATGTCTGCGAAACGAGTCCATGGAAAAGTTTGGCGAGCGAGATTGATTTTGATTGATTACGGCGTCGAGTTTGTCGGTCGCTCGCAGCAGCAGCAGGAGGGAGAAGATATCTTAGCTCGCCGGTGGCTGCCACGTCTCCATCGATCTCTCTCTCTCTCTCTCTCTCGTTCAGTTCACCTCCTGCTGCGCTCGCTGCTTCTTCCTCCGCTTACTGGGCCACATCACCACCGTCCGATCCAGTGCAATCCGAGCGATCGAATCCGATCCTTCAATTCTCGTTGCTGCCTCCACTTTTTACCCACCTTCATTTTAATTAGCACTATTATTTCATTTACTCTTGCGTGCGCTACGTGTTGATCACCAATAATGAAATGCGACGTGGAAAGCGCGCATGGTAACTAACGGAATTAAAATACTACTCTATCCGTCAAATTTTTTATTGTGTATTTTATTCTAACACATAGACAAGAAGATGTTCAAAACATATGCGTATAGAGAAAATCAAGTAAGTATTTATTAGAGATATACTGAGAATACCATACTAATTTACATTAAAATATGAAATACTATATATATATATATATATCAATTAAATAATACGCCCTGTAACTCTCAGTAAGGAAGTATACTAGGTACTATGCCGCTGCTCTACGTAATAGGCTAGGCCACGAGTGTTTGGAAAAATGGATCCGATCCTATCCAGCAGAGACCGACCTGCAGTGGCACTACGTGTATGAAGCGGGCCCGTCACGGTCAGTCGTACGCACAAGAAAGAAAGACAGACATGGCCGGGGGCCGGGGCCGCTCCGTTTAAAGACCTGATACTGGCCGCCGGCCATCAGCATTTACTTTCATTTCATCCATCTGCAGCTGCTAGGAAGGCCGGGACCAGGAGCTACCGAGCTAGTCTGCATTCACTCTTGTAATTACGACGGCCGACTTTCACCAAGTTTCAAATTTCTTTCTTTTTTGGTTCACATCTCATCACTTTCCAAAATATGAAATTTCGGTGAAATCTAGTTATTTCTAATAAAATCCAGACAAAATCCAAAAAGCATAATTCAAATTCGGTTTTTTTACCGAGATTTGCTGAGATCTCGGTGATTTTTAACCGAACGAAAATTGGACCAAAACGTGTCAAATAATTTTGAAATTTTTTGTGGAAGATCCTGACACATCAGTAATATTTTCGTAAAAGTTTCAGATGATGATCAAGCTTGAGGAATTTTTAAAAATTCTGAAAATGTTATTGTCCTGATAAAAGACTGACTAGCAAATTTCAAACGAATGGAAAATGGTGCAAACCACGTTATAAACATTTGGAAATGTTTTTGGATAGTCCTGACACATCCATAATATTCCCATAAATTTTTCAGATGATGATCAAGCTTGAGAAATTTTAAAAAATTTGGACAATGTTACTGAAGGCTAACCAGCAAATTTCAACCGAATGAAAAATGGTTCAAACCACGTTAGAAAATTTTGAAATTTTTTGTCAATGGTCTTGACACATCAATAATATTCTTATAAAATTTTCAAATGATGATCAAGTTTGAGAAATTTTCAAAAAATATGACGGTGCTACTGTCCTTATAAAAACCTTACGATGCTACATGTATTGCTTTTATAGATCTGATTGAGTAACTAAAACAATTTTAAATTTTTTTATTATTTTATATAAGATTTATAAGGCAATGATTAAGCTCCTAAAAAATTTGGATCAGGAGGATCACACTCGAGAAATTTTATAAAATTCTGACACGGTTACTACCTCATTATGCTCATTTTGTTTTTTATTTTTTAAAGATAACAGATGAAGTTAAAATATTTTGAAAATTTTTCTATATAACCCTAGACTTCTTAATATGGTACCATAATTTTTTCATAGTATGATATAGCTTGTACAATTTTATAAAAATCTGATATTGTTTTTTGCAATTTTTAAAAATTATCCCAAAAATTCAGTTTTTAAACAAATTTTCATAGAAGATTGCATTATTAAGGGCTGTTGACCCAAATCCGGTAATGCAAATTCAAAATTCAGGCCAAAAACCAGAGATTCTGGGCGAAAATAGTGAAATCTCTCTGAAATTATCGAGATTATGTAGCATCCAGAATATTTTAAAAAATTTTAATCCGATCGGTATTTTTAAAACCTTTTGGTTATGGAAACCAAGGTTTGAAAATTCGGTTTCGGAATAAATTTCGTCCCTGGCCGGATCGCGAGATTTTAGCGAAATTTTGAAATTTTGAACGAAATTTGAATTCAAAATTTCAAATCCAGTCCATATAGTAACGAAAAATCCTGAAATTCTGCGAAATACCCGAAAGTTTGGATTTTTGCAAAGGAAAAAAATGGGTGAAACGATGTCGAAAAATTTTGAAATTGTTTTTGGAGAGTCTTGACACATTGATGATATTTTCATAAAAATTTCAGATTATTTTGAAGTCTGTGGAATTTTTAAAAATTCAAATATTGCTACTGTCCTAATAAAACGCTGACCGGCAATTTTGAACTAAATGGAAAATGGTCCAAACCACGTTATAAATATTTGAATTTTTTTTGCATGGTTATGATGTATCTCTAATGCTCCCATAAAATTTTCAGATTATGATCAAACCTTATGAATTTTTAAAAATTTGAATAGTACTACTGCCCTGTTAAAAGGCTTACCAGCAAACTTGAACAAAATAAAAAAAATATCTAAACCATATTAAAAACTTTTGAAAATTTTTGTGGATGGTCCTGATGTGACATAAATGTTTATTTAAAATTATTAGATGATGAGCATTTTTAAATAATGTTTAAAAATTCAGACAATGCTACATCATAATAAAAGTCTGATGATCAATACATAGATTTGTTTTAGCAATAAAAAAAATTTAAAAATTTTACAGAATGGTAATAAGGAAGTGCTTAATATCTCATAAAATTTTTGAATCGTGATCACACTCAAGTGAATTTATAAAATTCTTACAAGACACAATACCATTTTTTTTTTTTTTTGAAATATAATATAACAAACGAAGTTCAATGTTTACATAGATTTGATTGACAAAACAAAAAAAGTTGATTTTTTTTTAAAAAAAATTGATATAATGTTGCTGATGAAATTATTAATCTCTCACAAAAATTTGAGATCATAATCACACTCAAGAAAATTTATAAAATTCTGACAATGTAAGTGTCCTAATTATGTTCATTATGTTTTTGATTTTTTAAAGATAGGAAATGAAGTTAAATTATTTTGAAATGTTTTATGTGTGATCCTAAACTACTAAATATAGTACCATAAAATTTTCAGCTCATTGTCAAACTTGTACAATTTTATAAAAATCTGAGAGTGTTTCTGCCAAAATTTTAAAATATCTAAAAATATTCGGTTTTTCAACAAATTTTCATAGGAGATGACTTTCGTAAGGGTTATTGGACCAAATCCGGCCCTAAAAGTGCCAAAACCTGCCAAAAAAACGTGACATTTTGACGAGAAAAACCGAAATTTTAGATCACTATAGCAATTTTAAATATTTTTAATTTTTTTTTTGACCGATACTTTAAATTTCGGGATGGTACAGCGAGATTTGACAGGAAACTAAGAACTCGGCGGGACGTAGGGAAATTGGGAGGAGATTTTTATCCTTGACTGTCGCTACGACACTACTGCATCATCGATCGTAGTGCGGCAGAAGCGTGTCAGATCATGTATAGTCACAGGCAGACTCACAGTGAAATCACATGAAAAGTGAAGTGAAAAAATCCAATCAAAGTCTGTGCGAGCTGATCCATCGACCGACATGGGTAGCCCAGGGAGGCACGTGAAGATGACACACGTCCAAACTAGCTTGGCTCCACCACCCTATAATATAAGGCTATAAAGAGGAGGAAGAGGGCGGCACTCCCTGCACCACTATATGCCCTCTCTTCTCGAGTCTCGAGACACACATACTCGCACTTGTTAAGGGGACTGACTGCCGCTAGCTAGTGGAGTACGAAGCAAGCAGCAGCCATGGCGGCGAGGCATCGCCTCTCTTCTTGCTGCCTTCTCCTCGCCATGCTCCTGGCCGCCTCCGCCTTCGAGCAAGGTCACGGCGCCCGTTTCTCGCGCAACCCACGCCGTGCTGCCGTCCAGAAGCCGCCGGAGCCGGAGCCAAAGCCCATGCCGCAGCCAGAACCTAAGCCAGAGCCAATGCCCCAACCGGAGCCCAAACCATTGCCACGCCCAGAACCGAAACCACACCCAAAGCCTGTGCCTCAACCAGAACCGGAGCCGGAGCTGGAGCCGAAGCCTTTGCCTCATCCTGAACCCAAGCCCGAGCCCGAACCCAGGCCAGCTCCTAAACCACAGCCAAGGCCAGAACCAGTGCCAAAACTGAAACCTAAGCCAGAGCCGAAACCTGAGCCCAAGTCAGAACCAATGCCGAGACCTGAGCCGAAACCTGAGCCCAAGCCTGAGCCGAAACCGGAGCCAAGGCCAGAACCAGAGCCGAAACCGGAGCCAAAGCCAGAGCCGAAACCGGAGCCAAGGCCAGAGCCAGAGCCGAGACCGAAACCTAAGCCTGAACCGGAGCCAAAACCAGAACCGATACCAAAACCGGAGCCCAAGCCAGAGCCTAAGCCTGAACCGGAGCCAAAGCCTGAACCGAGGCCGAAACCAGAACCTAAACCAGAGCCGAGACCGAAGCCTAAGCCTGAACCGGAGCCAAAGCCCAAACCGATACCAAAACCGGAGCCCAAGCCAGAGCCTAAGCCTAAACCTGAACCGGAGCCAAAGCCTGAACCTAAACCAGAGCCTAAGCCTAAACCAGAACCCAAGCCAGAGCCTGAACCGAAACCAGAGCCTAAACCGAAACCAGAGCCTAAGCCTAAACCGGAGCCAGAGCCGAGACCGGAGCCTAAGCCTAAACCAGAACCCAAGCCAGAGCCAAAGCCCGAACCGAAACCAGAGCCTAAGCCTGAACCAGAGCCCAAACCGGAGCCAAAGCCTGAACCGATGCCAAAACCGGAGCCCAAGCCTAAACCGGAGCCAAAACCAGAGCCGAGACCGGAGCCTAAGCCAGAGCCCGAACCTAAACCAAAGCCTGAACCAATGCCTAAACCTCAGCCTGAGCCACAACCGAAGCCGGAGCCGCCGCCGAAGCGCAAGCCACCGCACATCCTGCCGGGAACTGACAAGTGATGGATGGATCCATGTGTGTGCGCCATGGAGGAGACGGAGACGGAGACAGAGACGATTGATGGAGGAGATTGCAGGCAGCAGCCTACCTATCGATCGCCAAGCTGGTGGAATAAGTGGCGCGTAATTTCCGGCTGTTATTAGGCACCTATGATGAGTAGTATAGTGGAGTAGTATATATCTTGAATGATGGAGTATTATTTACCTGTCCAGTCAATGTATGCACGTGACGTGACTCGTTCGTCGTATATTCTTTCTATGTAATCATGTATTATTAATGCATCTACGCTCGCAGATTTCATTCTCCACGTATGTATGTGACGTTGTTGTCCATTGGCCTAGCTAGATTAGATTATATGCTATTTCTCTTCTATCGTTTCGTATCTACCCGGCCATAAATTAAAAATGTCATGCAATACTCTACCTTAACTAGGATCGCTCCAGTCCAGGAGTCGTTGATTGAAATATATATGTATTATAAGTGCGACTTAAAACGAGACCCTATTGATTAATATATATTGGTTAATTGGATATATGTCACTGTAGGAACCGGTTATTCGAGATTTGCCATTGTTCTTTTCCTTGTTCGGACGATGCTATTACGAAACCGTGCTTATTCGAAATATGCCACCGCTCGCGACACGTGTCCCGTCCGGTCAAACCGAACGCAGGACTCAGCCCATTCGGACGATTTTGCCCCTCCGCACCTGACCTGGCTGGGACCAAGAGCCACGCAAGATCAGTGCCCTCCCCCGTTCTCTCCCGCGTCACCCAAGAGCCAAGAACCCTAGAACGATTCCCCACCCAGCGACCGCAACGAGCTCTAGCAATCCAGCGCCGTCGGCTAATCGGATATACGTGACGGCAATGGATGCGGCTGTCGAACCTGGTATAGCCACCGCGTCGTGTGCTTCAGAGAAGTAAGTGCTAAGATTGTTGGCATGGTAGTTTTGATTGTTTGTTTGCATAGTAATTTAGCTCGGTAAATTAGATGTAGTTTTGACTCTTTCGGGATTTCTATAAGAGCGATGATTCGCTGAAAAAGTTTAGGGTAGTTATTCAGGTGGAGGCCTTCTCTATAATAGAAGAAAGCGGTAGGAAGGTGTACACTAGGTCAAGGAAGCTGACATGGTTAACCGATGAGAAGGATATTAGCTTGCGGTCACTGAAACAAGGTTTGCATAGGCATGTGACATGGGGACCCAACCAAATGTGTCATTTGTACTACTATGACAGGCAGTGAGGTGAGGATGCTGAATTCACTAAGGATACTGATGTCAGGAGCTTGATTGAGATGTACAACATTGAGAAGGAAATCATTTTTATATGTTTTGTTCTTGATGATGGAGAACCAGATCCATTTGATAATGCAGAGGAGTATGTTGGTGTAGATGATGAAGACTTGTACAGGGATGCTAGAGGCACTGACAACTTTGCGGAGGAACCCTCTTACATGGGTGAACCTAGTAGCTTTGAGCCTGGTGAAGCAGAGAAGACAGATGACGATCCTGAAGAGCTGACAGTTACACATGATCTTAGCAAATCAACTATTGTCAAAAGGGTTATGTTCCTTGATATAGTTGCTTTCAGAAAGGCTATTAGGCATTATGCAATCCTGAATGACTTTGAAATAAATACAATCAAGTCTGACCAAAGTAGGTTTATTGGTGAATGCAAACATGTGGGTTGTTCTTGGAGAGTTTATGCTTCTAAAATGCAGGATGGATGTGCCATTATGGTAATTCACCTTCCTGTGTGTGTCTGTATTATATGTGTTGCAATGTGCTAATATCTGTGTTTCTTGTATTTGTAGATTAAAACTCTTAATTCAAAGCACATTTGCCCTAGTACAAAGATGATGGAGGGGAAGATGGCTACACAAGATTGGGTGGCATGCATTAGGGACTGGTTGAGAAAGAACCCAAATAAGGGGCAAGAGAGGCTCGAGATAAAGGCGCAGGATGAATACAAGATCAAGTTGGGCTATGGTAAGACATGGGCAGGTATGCGAATAGCACTTAGACAAATACATGATGCATATGAGGATAGCTTCCAAATGCTTTTCAACTGGAAGGCTGAGATAGAACATAGGAGTCCAGTATCAATTGTAGAAATAGAATCAAGAAGTATGGCAATAAGATGTGTTTCCACAGAATGTTTGTAGCATTTAAACCTTGCATAAATGGATTCTTGAGAGGTCGCAGCCATACATTGGTGTGGATTCCACTAGCCTAAATGGTACATATAAGGGACAACTAGCATCAAGCAACATCTGTAGATGGTCATAAGCGCTTTTTATGTTGCTTATGGTGTTTTTATTCTAAGGCGAGGACAACTGGACATGGTTCATGAACCATTGAATAAAGTCAGAGGAAGTCCTGATGGTTTAGTGATATCTAGTGATGCATGAAAGGGCTAGAGTCAGCTGTAAAAAATGTGTTCCCTAATGCTGAGCACAGAGAGTGTATGAGACATTTGTATAGTAATTTCATGAAAAAAAATCCATGGCAAGGTGTACACAGATCACTTATATCCTGTTGGTAGGTCCTATACAGATTCTAGATTTCAGTGGCACATGTCCAAAATTTTTCAGCACTGCCCAGATGCTGTAGATTATTTGCAGAAGCATCACCATAGTTTGTAGTATAGATGTGGTTTCTCAAAGCTTAACAAAGTAGAGTACCTCACAAATAACATATCTGAGAGCTTCAATAACCAAATAAAGGACTTCAAGGGCTTGCACCCTCATGAACTTGTGGATAGAATAAGAGAACTGATAATGAGCAAGTTTGCTGTTAGGAGGAGTATTGGCAGGTCAATGGAAGGAGTGATCCTTCCTAATGTGATGAAGGAGTTGTTTGTGGTAAGCAAGCAAGCTGGACTTGCTCA
This sequence comes from Otatea glauca, assembly GCA_036346275.1. Lineage (NCBI taxonomy): Eukaryota > Viridiplantae > Streptophyta > Magnoliopsida > Poales > Poaceae > Otatea > Otatea glauca. The sequence continues at coordinate 51,969,422 of CM070724.1, read as the reverse complement.
TCCAAAGATCACCAGGTCTGATAATACTGAGGCAGATGTCACATTTGAGAATGAATTGTTGGACAGAAGGCACTCTGTGAAGTTACATGAGAGGTCCTGTACATGTAGGCAATGGCAAGTGTCGGGGAAGCCTTGTAAACATGCAATGGCATTCATCTGTTCCATTCGTGGAGCAAACATAGAAGATCATGTGGACAGCTACTACTCAGTTGAGAGGTTCTGAAAGGGCAGGGGATGTCGCCTAGAGGGGGGTGAATAGGCGAATTAAAAACTTTATAGCTAAATGCAGCGGAATAAAAATATTGCAGCTAAATAAAATCTCCCGAGTGTCTGAACAATCCGGAGTGTCCGGTTTCAATCCGGATACTCGGATAGTCCGATCCCGAGGGTCCTAACCCGAGTGTCCGGTATTCAATCCGGATACTCGGATTATCCGGACCGTCCGGGTTCGGGATTGGATATTTGGATTGAGGATCTCAAGAGAGATTTTAAATCCTCGCAATTTTTCAACAATCTACTTGAACACAAAAGATCTTAATGATGTCGGTACACGAGGGTATAGAAGATCCGAGCCAAACACAACAAAAGAGTAGATCGGGCTCCCAAAGATTCAAAACCAAATACTAAAGCAAGAGAAAGAAGCAAACTTGGAGACAATGATTTTTCACCAAGTTCGGATCCTTGAGGATCCTACGTCTCCGTTGAGGCGGCTCGGTCACACTTGAGCCGGGTCTCTTTCAACCCTCTTCCTCCCGGTGTTGCACAAATGCACTCACGGTCTTCACTCCTTTGATTCCTTCCCTTACGGAGGCGGAACCGCCTTCACAAACTTCCCACTACCAACCACACAAAGCTCCGGTGGCTCGTAGGCGACCTCCTAGCCGCCTAGGAGTCCTCAACCTCCAAGAGTAACAAATGCTCACGAAGAACAAGCTTGGAGATGAAATCAAGTGCTCAATCAACTCAAATCTCACTCCCCAAACTCTTCCCAACCCTTCTCACAAGGGATCACTTAGATCTAAGGGTAAAGGCTCCTCAAAGCCCCCACAGACCCCTCAAAAATCCACACCAAAAAGCCTCTTCAAAAGAGGAGGAAGGGCTATAAATAGAACTCCCAAAAACTAGCCGTTGGGGCAGATCGCGCACAATCCGGAGACTCGGATTTCAATCCGGATACTCGGATTGATGAGAAAGGCTACAGAGAGACTCAACCCGAGAGTCCGGATAAATGTCCGGATTATCCGGATAGTCCGGACTAACTCCGGATAGTCCGAATCAAGACCGAGAAAACTCGACGAAAACAAGCATAACTTTTGACTCGGACTCGATTTGAGAGATTTTGGACTCTCCCAAAGCTAAGAACGAGGGCTACACAAATAACAAGGTCTCACTATCCAAAACTAAAAGGATAACCACAAATTTCACAAAGAAACCAAGAGAGACCTACAACCCTCACTTCCCAAGACTACCAACACCACTCTCTTTCTAAGATTCACAAGGATGGATCACTTGAGCACTTGACACATCTAAAAGTCATTCGACATCGCATCCTCTTAATAGTACGGCAATCCTTAGACTCAAATTAAATCAAAGATAATATAAGTCTAGAACTAGTCACTTGTCAGCCTTCTTTCTTGATGTCGATGCATGAAGACCTTCACCATATAATTGATGACATCTTCGCCTTGTCCAACTCGACTCGATTCACCTCATGAGACTCTCGTCCTATCAACCTTGACTTGATCATCCTCTCTGACGATCTCCACGCCAAGTTGCTCTTGACTTAGTCCTCAGCTCTTGGTGACACCGCCGTCTTGTTGACCTCGGCTTAATGATCATCCTCCAAGATACCTTGGTCATCATACACAGACGGGACCTAATTCTTTCCAAACTACTCATGAACGACTTAGTCCCAAAAGCTCAATAGATATGAATAAAGTTGATATTTGTGAGCAGTTGATTACAACAAGTGTTTCATATAAAGAAGCACAATATAAATGGAAACACTTGACATAAGAAATGTTCTCTACTAAGTACATCATGATGAATATGTAATTGATCTATATGCACTAGAGAGATAATTGCCAATATGATGAATCAATTAAATCATGGCAAGGATCACAGACTTTACTTAAATGAAGCGCATGATAGAATATACACGAATTGTACATGTGCAAATAATATTTGGAGTAGGAGTAAATATGTGATCCAACACTAGATAAACTTCACTAAGAGAATTGCATGAGAAGATATACAAATAAAACATGCATGCACCAAGTCAATCTATAGCAATATGAAGTTTAACTCTAGTTAATACATGCATACCATAATGAACTCAAATGAATATATATGCACAAATAAATATGACATGAACCAATGTGCATATATATAATCAACATGCTACTTGGAGTTCACTATGCATTTGCACAAAAGGAATGCAATAACAAATATAGAATAGATACCAAAATTGCATACCTTATCTCTGCTTAACCTTCCTATTTGATTTTCCTCTAAATAGATGAGACTGATACTCAACTAGACAATAACAAGTTAGTCTCATAGCAATATAATCATATTAGAGGTTTGTCATTTGCTAAGCACTAAGTTAAGCATTTACTTAATTGCATAGATTGTCATTATGAGTGTTTGTCATTAATCACCAAAATAACATAAGTGCCTAGATGCACTTTCAGGTTCAAAGAAGCTTATCAAGGTATTATCCCTAGCATGACAGACATAACTCAGTGGAAGCATGTTGATGTTGGGCATAAGGTGCATCCACCAAAGCAGAAGAGGGTGGCAGGCAGGCCAAGGAAGTAGAGGCTGAGGAGTTTCCTGGATCCAACCAAAAGAAGGGTTAGGTGCAAAAGGTGTGGTGCCACTGGACACCTGGAAAAAACATGCAAATTAAAAGCCCCGTTTGATGATGGCACTTCTGAACAACCTGAAAGCTCCATGAAGAGGTAATGCTATGCATGTCCTTTGGTGCATTACAGATGTCTTTACTGTCTACACATGTCATGCATATGGTTGTTTTTTGCAGGAAAAGGGCTCCCACAAAAAAGAAGGATGCACCAATTAAGAAGGCTAAGGGAGCAGAGGATGCATCAAGCAACACACCAAAGAAGAGGGCATCTTCAAGGAAGAAAGTAACACAGGAGCCAGCAAGCAGCACACCAAGGAAAATGGCATCACCAAGGAAGAGGGCATCTGAAGATGCTGCAAGGAGCACACCAAGCAAAAGAACATCACAAAGCAAGACATCATCAAAGAAGACCTCTATCAAGAACAAGTGGGCAGAATGGCTAGATAAAAAATTCCTGTATACCTGATGCATGCTCACTTTTGTAGTCTGTGTTCCCTGATGCATGCCAACTTTTGTAATCTATGATCGCATATTCATACAAGGGCACTTGTTGTCAGTCATTACAGAGATATGATCCTAACACGTTGCCAGATTTCTGTGATGAAAAAAGACACGAGTTTCCCATTCCATCACCTTGTTCAATTGGTTATATTTGTTTCCATTTTATCAGGAAGCTTACAGTGCTGCAACAAACTTGAAATCTTACATTGCTGCAACAAACTATGCCTACTTCAAAGAAACTGCTACAACTATTGACATTACGAAAAAAGAGAAAAAAATCCACATTCCTACAACATTCTTCATCCAGTTTACAGCTGCAATCAATTCTTCACTTTGCTTCTTTAATGCACTGACATCGACACAGAGTTGCTTCAAATGCACACAACCTTCAATCGAGCCACATTGCTCTGCCTGATTTCACATTGTACTCATTCCATGGCCACATGCAACAGATTCATCCTCCCACATGAAAAAGTTGCACACATCATTGCTCTGCAATCCTCAATAGCAACAAAATGCAATCAAAACACTGGGAATCAAATCAACAACTCAGCAAACAATCAAGTTGAAGACTAACCGGGCAATTGTTCTTGCACTTCAAGAAGTACCTACCAGGATTTCTTTCACTCCTGCTCCTTAGCCTAAGCACTGGAATCTTGCAACGTGGACAGTGAAATGTTGCATTTTGAGGAACTTACCTCTCAACCTCGTACGACCCCGAAGAGCAAGACCTTGCGGAGTCCATGAGGCAAGCTACTCCGACCACAAAAAGGGCCGGACGGCGTTGGATTGCTAGGGCTCGTCGCGGTCTCTGGGTGGGGAATCGTTCTAGGGTTCTTGGCTCTTGGGTGGCGCGGGAGAGAATGGGGGAGGGCACTGATCTTGCGTGGCTCTTGGTCCCAGATAGGTCAGGTGCGGAGGGGTAAAATCGTCCGAATGGGCTGAGTCCTGTGCTCGGTTTGACTGGACGGGACACGTGTCGCGAGCGGTGGCATATTTCGAATAAGCACGATTTTGTAATGACATCGTTCGAACAAGCAAAGGAACGATGGCAAATCTCGAATAACCGGTTCCTACAGTGGCATATATCCTATAATAATATATATTGGAGCTCACACGTAGCTACCTGTGGCCGCACCGCAATCGTCTATAGCTGCATTGGTTGATTTGATACAATATTAGAGTATATTAGTACTACAGTTGGCACACTAAGGAGTAGGAGCAGGACCATAGCCGATGCGATGATCAAGTGCAGTTGTCATTTTGTCTTCTTCACCGTAACGCAAACGCGCACCTGACGGACCTTGTTGCTACTGCTTAGACCATATATATATATATATAGCATGCCCCAGCCACAGCGCTGCTCTGTTTGCCCGTAATTCTTTTCAAACTCTTATAAAAAAAACTAAACTAAACTAAACTGTTCCTTATAATTCTTATAAAAGCTAAATTGTTTCTTTTGAAATTCTTATAAATAAAAACTAAAGTACTCCCTTGTTTTGAAATTCACGTTACTAAGTTTTTTCGGCACCCACTTGTCAATTCATCATATATATATATATATATATATATATATATATATATATATATATATATATATATATATATATATATATATATATATATATATATATATATATATATATATATATATACACACATAGGCTGCGTGAAGAATGTGTCAATGCGGTCGATGGAAGAGCTAGCCAAACAGTACTTCTTGTTAAGGAACCTCGCTATCGAATAGTCGGGGTTCCCAACAGATCTGAGGTGGAGAACAGAAAGAGAGAGACACACGTGTTTAGGGAGAGCGAAGCGAAATTCTTTATTGCTAATGAATTACGTGTACATGGGGACCCCCTCCTCCTTTATAGCGCTCTCTAGGGTTTGGCATTAGGGACCACATGGGCCTTGGTGGGCTTTAGGGTTTCTCAACACTCCCTTGGGCCCTTTGCGCGAGATGCATATGCCTCATTAAAACTCCGAAAAACCCAGTGGGAAAAATACTTGGAGAAAGAGCACATAGCATACGCTACTATGTTGCACGAATTGCCTCGTTAAAACCTTATGCAAGAAAACTTCATGAAAAACTTGCTAAGGAAAAGAGTACAATTCTCCCAACTTCAAATGCTAATCTTGAGATTCATGTTGGGTATTCATAATTCATCTTCGAGATTCATGTGGGAGTATGTGAAATATCTCCCCGAAATCTGCACTTCTCTAAGTCTCATCATCCCAATTCCTTTCACGCACCTTTCAAAGGTAGATCTTTGGGAGTGATTTAGTGAACAAACTGCAAGATTTTCACATGACTTAGTATGCAATATCTTGATCTCGTTCATCTTATGCAATTCATGAGCATAGAAGAACTTGGGGTTGATATGCTTCGTGAGATTGCTCTTCACATAACCCATACGTGCTTGGGCAACACAAGCGCATTATCTTCATAAATTATCGTGGGAGTTTGCTCAATGTTCAAACCACATGACTTCGGATGTGGTGAACCATTCTTCCGAGCCATGCACATTCACGCGATGCTTCATACAAAGCGATGATTTCGAGTGGTTTGTCGACGTCGAGACAAGAGTCCGCTTAGACGACTTCCAAGAAATTGCTGTTCCTCCACATAGGAAAACATAGCGGTTTGGGACTTGCCGATGCGGTCCGATAAATACCCGGCATCGGCATAGCCAACCAAATTCAATTCATTATTTCTTCTAAAGAACAGACCGAGGTCTTTGCTTCCTTGGAGGTAGCGGAAGATGTCCTTGATCCCTTTCCAATGTCTTTTGGTGGGTTCTGCACTGTACCGAGCTAGCAAATTCACAGCGAACGCAATGTCCGGTCTAGTGCTATTCGCAAGGTACATGAGTGCTCCAATTGCACTCAAATATGGGAATTCTGCTCCCAGGACTTCCTCCCCCTCTTCTCTGGGTCTGTATGGGTCTAGGTCTGCTTGGAGTGACCTTCCGACCATTGGAGTCTTTGCAGGATATGATTTTTCAAAGCTAAATCTTTCCAACACTTTCTGCGTGTAGGTTGATTGGTGTACCAAGATTCCTCCTTGGACATGTTCAAGCTACAAGCCTAAACAAAACTTGGTTTTACCCAAATCTTTCATTTCAAACTCAGACTTCAAGTATGAGCATGCCTCTTCAATTTCTTCATCCGTCCCAATGATGTTCAAGTCATCTACATAGACGGAGATTATCTGAGAATCCATTCGTGGATCGTGATAAACACACATGGACAATCTTATTGCTTGTGTAGCCTTTCTTGCGAGAAAGTCACTCAGCGATTGTACCACATTCTTCCGATCGCTTCACCCATACAGTGATTTCTCCAATTTCACCTGCATGTGTTTCTATTTGCTCCATCTTGGTTGGGATAGGAATTTCTTAGGTACTTTCATGTATATCTCGAATCCAAGTTTCCATCTGTATCTTTGTGACAACATCCATTAGCTTCATTCTCAACTTCACGTTGATCGCCATTGAGATCAAATATCTAAAGGTAATTCCTCCCATGACCGGAGAATAGGTTTCTTCATAATCAACTCCGGGACGTTGAGTAAAACCTTGAGCTACAAGCCTTGCTTTGTACCTTACAACCGTTGTTTTCATTTCTCTTCCGAACAAAGACCCATTTGTGACCTACGGGTTTACATGGGGAGGTGTGCGGCATACGGCCCAAACACTCTCTCTTGTTCGGAGAGACTAACTCGCAGATGATTGCCTTTTCCATTCTTCCCAATCTAGCCTTTTCTTGCACTCTGCGAGATGCGGGCTCGGGATCATGATCAATGATCGAGGCAATCTTCTTTGCAAGTATGCATCAACGTTGGCTATTGCTCTATTCAGGATTCTCTGTTATTACAAAGTTTATGGCCATTTCTTCATGGGGTGCTTCATGCACTTCTACTTGCTCTTCTCTGCTTTTCCCTATCGCAGAGCAAGTTCCTTTAGCTTTTCATCGCCTATGTGTGCGCACACATTATTTCCGCGGCTTCTGCGTGGAAGATTCAAGTCCGGAATTGCCTTTCTGTTGGCTTCTTTCCAGTGCAGTCTCAACTGGCTCCTTCTTTCCTTGGGGCATTTTCGTGATTGGTTGTGGTAAGTCCTCTCGCCCTTGATTTTCTCAGACGTCTCCGGTACTTTGGGTTTGAGGAGCAGATTACTGCTCTTTTTCTTTGAGGCCTCTGAGCAGGTTGAGGATACCTTCTATTTTCTTTGGTATTTCCACCCTCTCGGTGCATTCCTTGCGGGTACATGCGACTTAACCACGCCTTCGGATCACAAAATGATCAGCAGTTCATTTGCTAAATTCGCAAATCAATTATCTTTCGACTTCTTGATTTGCTTCATTAGTGCGGGGTCATGTGCGGGATCGGTGGAATGCCATATGATTTCCGGCATTTTTCATCCAAAGGTTGATTTCTCCCTAATGACGGAAACGATCCTCGTCAAAGATGCAATCAACGAACCGGTCTGTATGCAAATCTCGATCATGGGTTCTAAATACCGATTATGGATGCACTCTCATAACCAACGATATCCCGGACTTGCGGAGAGGGCCCATTGCGATCACGTGAGGGGTGGTATAGGTACATATACCATACACCCAAATTTTCTAAGATGGGAGATCTTGGGATGATCCGTGCACAAGCCGCATAGGAGAATGGATGTTGTAGGCCGACGGTCCAAATTGATAAGAGCTGCTGCGTGCAGATGCGTGTCCCCAACAAGTGTTGGGCAAGTTACAACTCGCAAAAGCGGTCCGGCAATGAACTTAATCCTCTTTATTAGTGCTTACGCTAGTCCGTTCTGCGTATGAACGTGCGATGCGGAGTGCTCAATCGCTATCCCATTCTTTGTGCAATAATCATCAAATGCCTTTGAAGTAAATTCTCGGCATTGTCCATTCTAATGGACTTCACGCGATGATCGTGGAAAGCGTTCTTAATTCTTATGATCTGCGAGATCGGCTTTGCAAAAGCATGGTTTCTTGTTGACAACAAGCATACATGCGACCATTTCGAGGAAGCATCGATGAGCACCATAAAGTATCGAAACGGTACGACAGGGCTGAATCGGACCGCAAATATCCCCTGGATGCGTTCAGAATGCAGGATTTCACTTTGCACTTTCATGACAGAGGGTCTAGTTATTAATTTCCGGTGGCACATGCAGGCACACAAAATCTTCATGATTCGGAAATTTTTAACATTTATGCCATGACCACGTGAGTTGTTCACTATATTTCTCATCATTCTAAGACCAGGATGACCTAATCTACCATGCCATAAAGAAAATAACTCGAGCTTCTAAAAGCAGTCTTCAAGGAAGTATACACTTGGTGCATGAATGTTCGTGTAGTACAACCTGATTCATATGAGGGCATTTTTCTAATACCATTTTTTCACATACCGCGTGCTTCACAATGCACAAGTATTCTTTGCCATTTTCTTCATTGGTTTCTACGTGAAAACCATTGGCACGGATGTCTTTAAAGCTTAAGAGAGTGCGAGTTGATTCAGGGTACAAAAGGGCTTCTTCAATTACCAAAGTTGTACCCATAGGCAATATAATTGTGGCTCTTCCTGAGCCGATTACATATGAGTCGCTTCCTGCGATCGTAGTAATCTTTCCAGCGTTCTTCGTGATCGACTGGAAATACTTAGACTCTCTTAAGATGGTATTTGTTGTGCCACTATCAACAATGCATATCTCTTCTATTTGGGCGCTACACGATTTCTAGATGCAAGAAATATAATTCCAATCAAACAGAGGCAAAATAATCCAAATATTACTTGCAAAATTGAAGAATACTGGAATAAAGAATAAATTGCGTATTTATTCATGAAAGAAGTATGCTCTTCTAGAGCTTACAATTCATTATTCAAAAGAAAATGCTAACAACCATAATCTAAAAATAATAATGCGATTCATGCATTAGCGGGCTTTGGACTTTCCCTTGGCCTGAAACTTCTCTTTTTCACCTTGCTCGCCCTTCTTTCTATGAATGAGCTTTCTCACCTTATAGCTATTGGCATTAACTACGTGCGGTGGTTCTTCCAGTGGTCGTGAGACATAGTTCTTGCGTAGAACATTGTCTCGCGATTCCGCAACTTGCATTACATCAATCGAGTTCGCTATACTCCTTGTATGCGCCCCGACGATAGTCTGCGTGCACTCTGGATAGCATTTAGGTGGAAGGTAGAGAGTTTTCTCAATCTTTTCCTCATCGGTGATCTTCTTGCCACATAGGAGAGATTAGTACCAGTGCGTGCAAGGCTTTGATCGCTCGCCGACGGTAGGTTTCGCGCCCCGCAAGGACCCTAGACCAATCGCAAGACGGAGCTTCTTGCCCCAAGAACGATCTTCACGTCCGATGCCCAAGTGAGGTAGTTCGGACTGCATGGGGCCGCTTCTTCAAACTCACGATTCACGATGCCAGACATCTTCATGATTTCAAAATTCCGACATTAGATTACTGCGTGTAATCTAATAGAAAATGGTTGCAATAAGCATAAAGTACAGAAAATAAATTCATATGCATTGCAATATATTAAATAAAGCAACGGATTCAAAATCATAAAGAAAATTCATAAAACAGAGAAATAAAGCAAGAAAAATTAAAAACAGAGCCAAATAAATCTTCTAGATTTTCTGGCAATTTTTCAAAATTTTCTGCAAATATTTCCCTTTTTTTTTCTTTCTTTCTTTCTTTTCCTTTCCTTCTTTCTTTTGCTTTTTCTTTTCTTTCCTTCGCTGCCGAACCGGCCACTGGGCCGAGAGGCCCGTTACAGCGCACGACGGCTAGGTAAAAACCCTAGCCGCCACGCCTTGCCTCCCCTTTTTCTTTTCTCACGCCGCCGGTTCGCCGTTTCTTGCGCGCGCCGAGCGAGGTTAGCCGGGCTCGGCTTCTTGCCGACGTCTTCCTCGGGCGCTGCGCTTCGTGCCGGCGGTGGCGGCGCATGGTCGTGGGGTCGAGGACGACGCGGCGTCATTGTGTTTCGAGCGAGCGGTGCGAGGCGGATCTTTGGCCGAGGCTAGGGAGCCGGGGCGGCGACGGACCAAGCGGCGTCTTATCTGGCGGCGAGACGGCAGCAAGACGCTGGCCGAGGCCATCGCGGCGCTTACGTCGGCGGCCGAGCCGTGGTCGGGTTTCGTCGCGCGCTTGCCGTGGCGGCGGCTTTGCGCGCGCTGCTGCGGCGAGACGGCGGCGACGGGCGGCTACGGAGGGCGTCGGCACCGCCGGCCCGGCGGCGGTCGGTAAAGCGCCGCGCCGAGATGGCTGCAAGTCGCGGCAACACGGCAGCGGGCAGGTCGGGCGACGGCGCTCGAAGGCGCGCGTCGGCGAGCTGGGAGAGATGGCGGCTGCTGGTCGAGGCTGGCCAAGCCGGGCGGCGGCGGCCGCGAAGGGCGGAGACTGTGCCGGCGGCGGCGGCGAGGCCGAGGCGCACGGCACGCGAGGTCGGGGCGCGAGGCCGAGGCCAGATGCGGCGGCTCAAGCACGGCGCGCCGTGGCGGGCGGCTCGCGGCCGGCGGCTCGGTCGGCCGGTTCGTCGCGACGGGAGGGCCGACGACTTCAAGGCGCAAGGCGCGTCACCGGGCGGCGGCCGTGGCGGTGCGACAATGGCGGTGGTACGTGCGTCGGCCGCTGCTGCGGCCGACGGTTGAGCGCCTTCAAGGCGATGCTTCAAGCGGCTGCGTCGCGAGGCGGCGATGGCGGCGGCGTCGGCAGCAGCTGCGTCGAGGCGGCGATCTTGGCCGTCGGCAACGCGCTGCGTGCGCGAAGACCGATGCGGCATCATTTTTTTTCTTGCGTGAATAGTAAATTCATGTACTGTGGCTTCGTGCCGAGACGCTTCGAGCGTTCTTCGCGTAGCTTCGTGCCACGTAGGATAGATGTATGCATAGAAAAAGAACGATTAGATTCAAACGCTAATCCCACCTTTTCTCACCTTTTCAATCTGATCTCCGTAGAGCAATTCGTGCTGATAACGTGTTAAGGAACCTCGCTATCGAATAGTCCGGGGTTCCCGAACAGATCTGAGGTGGAGAACAGAAAGAGAGAGACACACGTGTTTAGGGAGAGCGAAAGCGGAAATTCTTTATTGCTAATGAATTACAGATACATGGGGACCCTCCTCCTTTTATAGCGTTCTCTAGGGTTTCGGCATTAGGGACCACATGGGCCTTCGGTGGGCTTTAGAGTTTCTCAACACTTACGAGGCAAACTATCTAGTGCAATGCAATCAATAGACCTTCCGCGTGTACTACTAGATGATATATATATGCGGTCGAGGCCCCGTTTTCTTGCGCTCACTGTCGATTATTAATACACCTGCCCGATGCTGACGCTGGTTAATTAGTCAAGTCGCTACTTCATACTACCGCTGCTCGCTCTGTGCGTTGAAGTTGAGGCACCTACCACACCACCTCTGCACGCCATCCACATGTTCCTTCCTTTGCATCCTTCTTTTGACCAACCGTGAACCACCCACCACATATTAATTTCCATCTCGATCGATCTCTTTTCGATCTGCTTCTGGAATCAGATCAGATGCCACACATGTACTCCATATATGGTGGTAATCACGAATATGATCATCAATTGCCAGCTGCGGTTGTTTAGCTTGATCTCTTTCTTTTTTTCCTTTCTTTTCTCTCGAGGAAACACGCCATTACATTAGTACTCACTCCGGTTACAAAATAGTTGTCGCGAGATTACATAAATCTCGGATTCCGGCTAGATAATTTTTTTAAATGCTACAGTATTTTCAAAAATTTCGGCGAGAATTCGCCAAATCTCACCGAAATCTCGGGTAATTCGACCGGATTTGGCCCAATAACCCTTAATAAAGTCATCTTCCATCAAAATTTGTTGAAAAACTGAATTTTTGATATATTTTATAATTTTGGCAAAATCGCTATCAGATTTTTATAAAACTTTACAAGTTTGATCATGCTCTAAAAAATTATGTTGCCATCTTTAGAAGTTTAGGATCATAAAAAATAATTTAACTTAATTTGTTATCTTTAAAAAATAAAAAATAGAATGAACATAACTCAAACAGTAAACTTGTTAAAATTTTATAAACTTGCTCGAGTGTTATCACGATCCAAAATTTTTAGGACAGCTTAATAATTGCCTTAGAACCTTTCTATAAAATTTTAAACTTTTTTTGTTTGCTCAATAAAATCTATGGATGCATTGAACTTCATTTGTTACCTTTCAAAAATAAAAAACACATGAAATACAAATGGTACAGTACCATTGTAAGAATTTTATAATTCACTGGAGTATGATCATAATCCAAAATTTTTATGAGAGCTTAAGAATTACCTTAAAACCCTTCTCTAAAAGTTTGAAAAATTCTAACCCTTTTTTGGTTGCTCAATCAAATCTATATATTGATACTCAGACTTTTAACATGATATAGCATTGTTAGAATTTTTAAAAATTCTTAAAGATTGATCATCATCTGAAACTTTAAAGAAAACATTGATGATACGTCAAGACTATTCAAAAAAACTTTCAAAATTTTCTAACACGGTTTGAACTATTTTTCATTTGGTTGAAATTTGCCGGTAAGTCTTTTATCAGAAAAGTAGCATTTTCCAAATTTTTAAAAATTCTTGAAGTTTGATCGTCATCTAAAAATTTTATGGGAATATTAATGATACATCAGAACCATGCAATTTTTATAAAAAAAATTTAACATGGTTTGTTCCATTTTTCATTCGGTTCAAATTTGCCGGTCATCGTTTTATCAGGACAGTAGCACTGTCAGAATTTTTTAAAATTCCAAAGGTCTGATAATAATCTAAAATTTTTATAGGAATATTACCGATGTGTTAATACCATAACAAAATATTTCAAAAAAATTTGAAGTCGTTTGAACTATTTTTCGCTTGGTTTATTTCATTGAAATCTTGGCAAATTTCGGCAAGTCCAAGCGAAATCTCGGAAATTTCGGTGCAAAAAAAAAGAACACCGGATTTGAACTTTTTTTTGTATTTCGTCGAGAATTTATCCAAAATTCTAAGATCTCGATAAAATTTCGAATTTCGGCCACCTTCGAGAACAGAAAACGAGATTTAAAACCTCCCGCTAGCGCCAGGTTCCTGCATCTCCGAAAGTATCGGCAAAACTTGAGCCCTCTGCAGCAGCTGCCGAGAAATACAAGGTTCTGAGAATCCGTTTCAACAATTAACTTGATGATCGATCATCAACATGCTCATATAGTGATATCAGTTCCACGCATCCTTTTGCTGCACTACATATTGTGCGTAATCGCGTGTGCATGCACCTTGAAAGCTAGCTACTACGTATACTGTATACGTACATTGCTACTTCTTCTTTTCTAGGAACAGAAGGAAAAGAGAGAGAGACTCTAAAATAAATAAACTAGCTCTATTTGGCAATCCTTATTGGATGTAAGAAAATGTTGGGATATTACGTACATGATGGGCTTCTGTCCTGGGCTTTTCATTCCATGTACTCCGGATGCTGACCAACACGAACGACTATCAATCTCCAGTCCAGTTAATTTTCTCGTCCTGCCCACGATGATGCTTTCCTTCATTGTGGAGCCCGGAACGATTGGAGCACTCCTACCGGTCATCATTTTCTGCCGCGTTCATTCGGAATATTCATCCAGTCCTCTCACACACGCACACAATGTTTTTTTTATTTTTTTTAAAAAAAAAATAGAAAAAAGGGGTCAATTTTCACCGAAAACCGTTCAATTTACACCGAAAATCGACTGGCCCAATTAGAATTGTTCGGCGATTTTTGAACGATTTCGTCGATTTTCATAGAAAATTCGGTGAATCTTCCATTGAACTGCTGGCACATTGTTCCTGGGAATCATTCTTCTCTCGAATATAGCAACAGGCTCTGCCAATATATTAACGTCAGCATCTACTATAGGCAAGTCTTTGCTTGGAATTGCCTTAGATCCAATATGCTTTTTCAATTGATCGACATGGAAAACTGGGTGTATTTGGCATCCATCAGGCAATAACAATATGTAAGCCACTTTTCTCACATTTTCAATGACTCTAAAGGGGCCATAAAACTTAGTGTGCAGCATCAACACTTTGTGCAGCCCCAATGAATTATGTTTGTAAGGTTGCATTTTTAAATAGACCATATCCCCTACCTCAAACCTCCTTTCAGTCCTGTGTTTATCAGCATAATGTTTCGTCCTTGAGCTGGCCCTTTCTAAGTTTGTCTTAATAGTTTCAATGGCAACTTGTCTTTCTTGTATTCTGTTCTTGGTCTCTTAAGTGACTGAATCAAACAGGACCGACTCAGTGACCATTGGAAGACCTCCTTGCATTAGCACCGCACCTAGTCCACTGCCACTAGCATCTGTTTCCAGAATGAACGGCTGGGTGAAATTCGGGAGTGCTAAAATAGGAGCTTGAGTAAGAGCCTTCTTGACTTCATTAAATGCTTGATGTTGGTCCTCTGCCCAAGTGAATGCATTCTTACTCTGCCGAATGATCTTGGACTGAAGTAAATTCCCAATGAGCTCTTCCATTGCATCCTTCTTGTGGTGTGTTAACCGATAGGGTCGTATGTTCACTGGCCTAGCATCAGGTGTTGAAGGAATAGTGTGGTCGCAGTCTCTCTCTGGAGGGAGTTCAGTAGCTTCCTCAAAAACTTCAGCATATTGCTTAGGAGTTTCTTCAATCCTTGCAGAATGTCCACTTTCCCTCTGGTCATTGGTCAGAATAGCCTTTGCATACAAAACAGCCCCAACGACTCCTTTTTTCATCCATTTATTAAGTTTATGTCCATTGATCATATAGTTTCTGGTGGGATAAGTCTCATCCTTGAAACTACCTTCCAACCATCTTTACAAATGCTCCCTAAAATAAAATATTATTTAATAATTTGAAAAAAAATTTGGTGTTACATCATCTCAAGGGACACACGAAGACATGCTTGAAGAAGATATCGCTAGACGGGGACGTGCAAACACAGCTCAACTTCAACACTAACGGTTCGATAAGTACATGAACAAACAATGCCGAGGTAGCTAGAGACAGAATCGTAAGTTACATAGTTATGAAGGATCTTCCACTTAGAATGTACGAGAGCTCTAATTTTGAAAGGATGATGAAACGTGGATTTTACCCACAAATACCAACATGTTAGTAGAAAAACAACTACACGTGACATATACACAATGTACACAAATAAACCAGCAATGTTGAAAGAGGCCTTCTCGGTGTACTACCAAACTTCTTGCTTAGCCATCAAGTGGACTTGGACTATTGCTAATACTTTCAATGAAATAAGAGATAATTATATTTTACAACCCATTATAGAACCATTGGAGAAAAAAAATTAAAATATTTTCAAGCTATTCCACATCTCTACTATTTTGCTACTATTCTGGATCATCAGAGAAAATTATCTGATTTGCAAGGCACCTTCGAGGGAATAGGTGAAACATTTAATCTTAATTTTTCTGAGACCTATACTCATGTTTATAACGAGTTTTTCAGGATTTTAGACAAATATTATGAAAAATTTGGCAGCAGAAGTGAGACAAGAAGATCTACCTCAACAACACAACAAGCACGAAGCAATTCAGCCACTTCAAATATATGGAAGAAGCTAAAAAGTAAGGCGTCTAGTTCGTGTTCCGATGCACCGAGCAGGTCGCAATGGAATCCACAAGTAAAGATCATCTACTATTTCAACACGCTTTTTGTGGAGACCGAGCTTGACATGGATGAAGACAATTGACTCAGTTTGCTCTTGTGGTTTCGGCGTCCACTGTTTTGTAGAAGCCACTTTCAGTTCGATGGAGAGGATACTTGAGCCAAGGAGGTTGTCTCTCACGTCTGAGATGGTTGAGGCAATTACATGCCTCAAAGACTGAGAGTATGCAGATGACAGGACATAACATTAGACCGAGGATCCGGAGATCATAGACGCGTTAGTCGACTTTGACTATCTTGACCTCGAGTAGTTTATTGTACTCTTTTTCTTATCAGAGGTACCCCACACAGGGTGTAAGGTTTTTAATAAGACAGTAATTCTGTACATATTTAAGAATAAATAAATTTTACTTTTTTTCTCAATATTTATGTCTATTGCCTCAGCTCCGTGCGTCTACGACCCTTTTCCTCTCGTTGCAATAGTGCACATAGGCTGGACTGGCATGGTATGACACGGTGTGTACGACAGGCCGCGAGCATGGCACGAGGCATGACTCCCACCTATAGGACTGGTGGCCGACCAAGATCGTCCTGTGGACGGGCTTCCAGCGATCCCCTTCTTCGTGCCGTCCCCCTTCATCTAGCTCTACGATCTGTTCGCCTCTGCTCACCTCGTGCTCTTATAACTGCCTCTGTCTATTACTGATTACAGTGTTTGTCTGCATTTTTATTAGGGAAGGTTGTGCATTTTGGAGCAGGGTAGGGTACATGCATGCCTGACCTTTTCAGACGTTGCTTGTTCTTCAGTTTAGGTTTCAATAATATGTCTTTACTTGTCTTGGAATTAAACAGAGCGTTCTTATGGCTCAAAGCATCAGTGTGACCACCTTCATCACATGGCTAAATGACTGTTGCCGGTCAGAGATAAACCTCAAGAGATGGTAGGTTTGTCCTAACCAAGTTGTTGTGTATGGTTGTCGTCCAACACTAAAATCTAACAGTGGCAGTATATGGTTCAATTGAAGCCACATGCAGGTTCTTGTGGTCTCCATTGACCATTGTAGCGTATGTTGGGTCTATCTTAGGGATTGTTCTGATGTATGTCTGGTACGCACCGAGGCCAACCTGCAAGCTGAACATTCTGTTCATCACCATCACGCTGGTGCTTGTACAGCTTATGACCTGCATCTCATTGAACTCCAAGGTAAACACTCTCAAATCAAATGGTGTTGTCAATTGAGATGGGGACCGAGTTCTATGGTGAAATTTCATTGTACTTTTGTCAAAATCAGGTCAAGGCAGGCTATCTAGCACCAAGGCTGATGGGAGCGTACGTTGTGTTCCTGTGCTGGACAGCAATTAGAACGTAAAGATTCAGATCTGAATTTCGATCGTTGCCACTGAATATCAAATTGGTTCATTCCATGACACAAGTTTCTTCCTTTTCTTTGTACGGTGAATTTTTCCCACAAATAGTGAGCCACACACATAGATTTGCAGCAAGAAAGAAAAAGCTGCAACAAGTGCAGATTGGCTCAACATCGCGGTACGCACATTCTTAGAGCCCTCTTCAGTGATGATTCTTATCTTTAGCGATAGCCCGGTAGATTTCTTTTTTGACTGAAAGCTCTGTGGAAATTTACCAAAGGAAAAAAAAGAGACATCAACTTACTGTTTATTAGTCTGATGAACTGGCATTCTATTTCTAACTGAAAAACGAAATGTCTGACTTTGGCAGAGTTTTGTTATCGCGGTTATTGTCATCGTCATGGCAACTTTCTAGACGGGAATAGATTCTAAACGCTTCAGTATGTTGTCAACTGTATTGAACTGATCACTGCATGGCTGAAGGATACCATCCGAATTGAACTTCCTGAAGCATTTGCAGTTCAAGAATGAAGTTGAGTCCAAAGACGATATTGTTGGTTTTAATCCTGGCATGACCCGCGCTTCTGGTTTTGGAAATGACAATGGCAGGAGTAATTTGTGTATGTTTGTTTTTTGAACGTTTAGATTGAGTCCAAGCCTGAATTGTGGGATGGCTTGTTTCTGTTTTTATGCATTCCATAAGTAGCTAGATGTTGCCATACAAGTTTGTAATCTTACATTACAAATAATCAAAGAAAAAGCAGGAGAAAATAGCCCCAAAAATATTCAGTTTTTGCTCTTTCTCATTTCTGTTCTCTGAACTTTGCTAGATTGGCTATAGTATACAGAGCGTGCGTGAGTGATCTTGTGAAAAGAACCAACATCTGGTATCAGAGCGCAGAGAGCCGATGTCCATCGTCACCCGCAACGAGGCGCCTAAGGAGAGCGACAACATGCCGTTCCACTACCCACATCTGACGGCGACAAACTACACCAGTTGGTCGATCAGGGTGGAAGCCATGATGGATGCCCAGGGTGTCTGGGAAGCCATCGAAACGGTAGCCGATGCGACTGTTGACGTGAAGAAGGACAAGACGGCGAGAGCGTATCTCCTTCAAGCACTCCCAGAGGACCTCCTGATGCAGGTCGCAAGGAAGAAGACGGCGAGGGAGGTCTGGGACTATCTCAAGACAAGGTTCGTTGGTGGGGATCGCGTTAAGAACGCACGGCTGCAGACGTTGAAAAGCGATTTCGATGCCATGCGCATGCAGGAGGGGGGACCCTGGACCAGTACGTCGAAAGACTCAATGGCATGTCGGTGAGGTATGCCAATTTGGGGACGACGCTCAACGATACCGCGCTGGTCAAGAAGCTATTCGACACCGTGCCGGATCGTTTCCTTAGAGTGATCGCTGGGATCGAGTAGTTCTACGACCTCGACACGATGCCGTTCGAGGAGGCTGTGGGGCGGTTGAAGACCTATGAAGAACGAGCGCATCTACAGAAGCCAGGCGGCATCGACAGTGGCGATGGCCAGCTTCTGCTCACTCAGGCCGAGTGGGAGGAGCGGCAGAAGAAGGCGGACGGCCACGACTTCTCGTCGAGCAACAAGGGTAAATCCCATGCTTATGCAGATAGCAGCAACCGCGGTCGGGGTGGACGCGGACGCGAAAGAGGACGTGGCAGGGGCGGTCGGGGCGGGCCGCTGCGCAAGGACGAAGGGAATGGCTTCGGCGATGGCCGCGACAAAAGCCACATTCGCTGCTTCAACTGTGACAAGATGGGTCATTATGCATCCGATTGCAGGGCTCCGAAGAAGGAGGAGGAGGCGCACCTCATGCGCACGGATGACACCGAGCCAGCCCTTCTGCTCGTGGTGTCGAAGGAGCTAGCGTTGGATCGGGGGGAGCGGTAGAATGTCGTCCTGCTGAACGAGGAGAAGACGAGGGCGCCAGAGCTATGCAACACAGAGGAGAAGGCTGCCCCCTGTCATGTCTGGTACCTAGACAATGGGGCAAGCAACCACATGACCGGCGACAAAGAAAAATTCCACGAGTTGGACGAGGCTGTCACCAGTAAGGTAAAATTCGGTGTGACTCTCTCATGCGCGATCATGGGCGGGATCAATCTCGTTACGCTGAAGAACGGGATCGATGGTTGCTCCAGGAGGTTTATTACATCCTGAGGCTTCGCAGCAACATCGTAAGCCTCGGACAACTCACCGAGACTGACCACAAGGTGATAATGGACGAGGATGCCCTGTAGGTGCTCGACAAAAGTCAAGCGAGGCTGCTCATGAAGGTGAGGCGCACTGCAAATCGCTTTTACCGAATTGAGCTGCATCTGGCAGAGGCGGTGTGCCTCCTGACGAGCCTCGAGGACCCAGCATGGCTGTGGCATGCTAGGCTCGACCATGTAAATTCTCATGCACTGAAGATGCTCAACGACAAGGAGATGGCCGTGGGGGTACTGCCAATCACGCACCCTAACCAATTGTGTCAGTGGTGTTTGGTGGCTAAGCAGGCAAGGCAGCCGTTTCCGGCAACGGCAAACTACCGAGCGAAGGAGCCTCTTGAACTGCTACATGCTGATTTGTGCGGCCCGATTACGCTGTCGACCCTCGCCGGTAACAACTATTTTATGTTGATTGTTGATGAATATTCCCAATAGATGTGGCTATATGTGATCAAGACAAAGGACCAGGCATGCTCCATGTTCATGAAGTTCAAGGCACAGGCAGAGAACATGAGCGGGCGGCGCGTGAAGACGCTTAGGACCGATCGTGGTGGTGAATTCCTCTCTACCGAGTTCGCTAGAATGTGCGAGCAGGCGGGGATCGAGCGGCACCTCACCGAGCCATGCACGCCACAGCAAAATGGTGTGGTGGAGCGGAGAAACAGGACGGTGATTGCGATGGCGAGGTCTCTCCTCAAGATCATGAACGTGCCAGGAAGATTTTGGGGGAGGCGGTGCGGCACGCGGTGTACCTGTTAAATCGCTTCCCGATGAAGGCGCTGGGCGAGCACACTCCGTTCGAGGCTTGGAATGGAAGGAAGCCACATCTGGCACTCCTTCGTGTGTTCGGCTGCATGGCACACGCAAAGGTGATGACGCCACACCTGAAGAAATTGGAAGATCACAGCCAGCCAATGGTGTATCTTGGCGTCGAGGACGGTAGCAAGGCACATCGCCTGTTTGATCCACGACGTGAAAAAATTCATGCAAGTCGTGTCAAATTCGAAGAAAGTGTGGAGTGGAGTTGGAGTACAGGCGCAGGCGACAAGGATCCATCGGATTTCGCTGTTGAGGAGGAGTACTTCACCGAGCCGACCATGGGCGACTCCGCTTTACCTGTGGATGGCCCGGTAGGC
Organism: Otatea glauca; assembly: GCA_036346275.1. Lineage (NCBI taxonomy): Eukaryota > Viridiplantae > Streptophyta > Magnoliopsida > Poales > Poaceae > Otatea > Otatea glauca. The sequence continues at coordinate 51,948,627 of CM070724.1, read as the reverse complement.
GAGTCGGCACCCACGACACACACATATCCGGCCCCTGCATCGACTCCACTGGCCAGCGACGCAACATCGGCAGTGCCGGTAACCAGGCGCGTGCTGCGGCACGCACGACATCAACCTCTCGACATCTCCCACCACTCCGATGGCGACGTCAGCTTCAGAAGCACCGACAGATGATCCTACCGCGGCTATCACGGTTCTACCCACACCGCTGTCAGGCGACAGTGGTAGCACCGACGATGGGCCTGTTCGTTACAGGCACATCAATGACATCATGCGAGATGCTCGAAGGGTGGAGCTCGAAGAGGAGGACATGGAAGAAGAGGCCACGCTTGCAGAGACAGAGGAGCCATCTTGTTACCGCGAGGCCGCCGGGCAGCAAGCCTGGGAGGACGCCATGGCCAAGGAGATCGAGTCCATTGAGAAGAATAAAACTTGGACTCTCACGACACTGCCAGCTGGACACAAGCTAATTGGGCTTAAGTGGGTGTACAAGTTGAAGAGGAATTCGAGTGGTGATGTGATCAAGCACAAGGCAAGATTGGTCGTGAAGGGATATGTCCAGCGGCAGGGCATTGACTTCGAGGAGGTGTTTGCGCCGATGGCCAGGCTCGACACCGTGTGTGTTATACTTGCCATAGCTGCAAATCGCGGTTGGGAAGTTCACCATCTTGATGTCAAATCGGCATTCTTGAATGGTGAGCTCGAGGAGGAAGTCTATGTGACTCAACCGGAGGGCTTCATAATGAAGAACAAGGAGCATTTGGTGCTTAAGTTGAGCAAGGCACTCTGTGGGCTCCGGCAGGCGCCGCGGGCTTAGAACACGCGGCTCGACAAGAGCCTAAAGCATCTTGGGTTCACTAAGTGTGCACAGGAGGAAGCTGTGTATACAAGGGGAAGAGATCGAGTTGGTATTATTATTGGTGTATATGTTGATGATCTCATTGTGACAGGGGAGGATCCAGAGGCAATCGCGGCATTCAAGCGACAAATGATGTCCGAATTTGAGATGAGTGATCTTGGATTGCTCACCTACTACCTCGAAATTGAGGTGACACAAGAAGAAGGCCGCATCACGATTAAGCAAGCCTCCTACGCTAAGAAGGTGCTGTCGCAATTCGGGATGATGGAGTGCAATCCCACCAAATTCCCCATGGAGTAGAGATCGCAGCTGCACAAAGACCCGAAGGGACAGCCGGTGGACACAACGGAGTATCGTCGGACCATTGGTTGCCTCAGGTATCTTCTCCACACAAGGCCAGACCTATCCTTTGCCGTCGGTGTGGCGAGCAAATTCATGGAGAGGCCGACAGTAATGCACCACAAGGCGGTGAAGCAAATTCTCCATTATTTGAAGGGCACGATCGACTGTGGACTCGTGTACACCAGAGGAAGTGGAGAAGAGATGATCACCGGCTACACTGATAGTGATTTGGCCGGTGACATGGATGACAGGAAGAGCATTGGAGGTATGGCGTTCTATGTCAATGACAGTTTAGTCTCATGGAACTCGCAGAAGCAGAAAACGGTGGCTCTGTCATTGTGCGAGGCCAAGTTCATGGCGACGACAGCGGCGGCATGCCAAGCACTGTGGCTCAGAAGTCTGTTGGGTGAACTGACAAGGAAGGAGCCCAGGGCGGTGAAACTGTTCGTTGATAACAAATCCGCCATTACCTTGATGAAGAATCCTGTTTTCCATGGGCGCAGCAAGCATATCGATACGAGGTTCCATTTTATACGCGAATACGTCGATGGAGGACAGATCGTTGCGGAGTTCGTATGCACGGAAGAGCAGCGAGCTGATGCGCTGACTAAAGCGCTGCTAGTAGCGAAAAGCTGACGACAATGCGGCACCTACTAGGTGTTCGCGATCTTGGGCCACGTCAGGATTAGGAGAGAGTATGTTGGTTTTAATCCTGGCATGACCCGCGCTTCTGGTTTTGGAAATGACAACGACAGGAGTAATTTGTGTATGTTTGTTTTTTGAACGTTTAGATTGAGTCCAAGCCTGGATTGTGGGATGGCTTGTTTCTGTTTTTATGCATTCCATAAGTAGCTAGATGTTGCCATAAAGTTTGTAATCTTATATTACAAATAATCAAAGAAGAAGCAGGAGAAAATAACCCCAAAAATATTCAGTGTTTGCTCTTTCTCATTTCTGTTCTCTGAACTTTGCCGGATTGGCTATAGTATACAGAGCGTGCGTGAGTGATCCTGTGGCAAGAACCAATAGATATCCCTTACGGGTTTGACTTCTTCCATTTCGTGTTTGCCATGGGCGCCGTTAGGCCCGTAAGCGAGTCGAGCTGGAGCGAGCCTGGCCTCTCAGGCTCGAGCTCGGTAAAAGCTTGAGCCGAGTTTGAACGAGCTCGAGTTGGGGTCCGAACCTAGACCTAGGCTTGAGCTTAGCTCGATCCAACCTCGAGTAGGCTCGAGCTTTCGAGCTAAGCTCGATAACAATAAACAATTCAACATGTATTATTTTTCAACAATAAAACATGATCAAGCTCGAGCTTGGCTAAGGTCAATAAGAGTTAACATACAGTAATATTTAACAAGTAATTTATAAATTTAACAGGATTGTGAGCTATTTGAACTCGGCTCGGTGAAACTCGCGAGCTCGAGATCAAGCTCGAGTTCGGCTCATTTGGAGCTCGAATCGAACCTAGAGCAATTCGAGCTCGAGTAGCTCGCGAGCCTTGAGCATTTTTTATATCCCTAGGCGCAATCTACTTTGCCATGATCTTTGTTGGTTGGAATGCGCATCAAACCATGGAAAATTAAGTTCAGACAAAATCTACTCTCTTTAATTTCAGAAAGATATTTACGCAGTGATAGACTACTATACAAGAAAAAAATGAACTGTTTGGCAACGTAGTTAATTTACTCCAAACACAAGTGCATATATGGACTAATGTTATGTTGCCTAAATTTGAAAAACATTATGATCTGCTGCCTCAGGTGGAAGAAGATAAGATAGATGTTGGATGGGCAAGTGTGTTACACTATATGTGTAAGATAAAATTGGTGTTCGTGGTACAATTTAGAATCACATTTTTACTGTTACGTGTCACCCTCCTTTAGTACTCCGATGCAACGCACATGCATAATTATTAGTATAGGAAAATGTGTGTGCGCGCGCAATTTTTTTTCTCCATTCTCTTAATTTGTCCAAGACCTTTTAATGTCTTTGGGAGGTACCAAGCTATATATTGAGTTAGCACAAAAAGCCATTAGAAGTTAATTCATAATTTGGTGAAGAGGTACCAGTACCTCGTGATACCTTATAAGGATGGTAAATACTCTCAATTTGACCTATCAAAGAGTATGGCATTGGTATTATGTATTTGGCCTTGCTTGTTTTGATTTCGCATCCATCCGGTCTTAATGATTCGACTTAACCTGGTCTGTATTGTGCTTTCGTGCATTAATGTGTACGCGCCACTAAAAGCACCTCTTGGAATATACTCCTACGTTGATCATATTTCACACATCACGCATGTATCATGTATGTATGGTACGTAGTGTACTGTGACGAATGCGGCTTTCTATTAATTTTAGGAGTAAAAGAATATGAAGCATCTTGACTTTAGTGGTACGTTTGTTGAGACTTGAGAGATAGAAAGATGGTCAAGGGTCGCAAGCCATGCACTACAAGTGGCCGCCTGGTAGCTAGTTTGGTCAATTCAAAACCAAAAAAGTCGTAGCTGAATGCTGGAGATCAGATTATGCCTCCAGTATGTTCCTAATCCAATGGAAACGACAGCATGAGCCGGCTCGAAATACATTAAAAAAAGAAATATATATCATCTGGTCTCCCATAACCTAATTAATCTGGAGTTGAAAGGTCTGAATTCAACCGACAGAGGATCACCAAAACAAGACAAGGCAAATTAAGACGGAGAAAAAAAAAGAATATCAAACTCAACTGACCGAGATGCATGGTGATACTTCCTGTCAGGTAAACTGAGGCGGAACCGACACGGGTGCCTGCTATGCACGACACTCCAAAAAATTATAAAGACGATAGGGGATCTGTTCATCATATATATATATATATATATATATATATATATATATATATATATATATATATATATATATATACACACTATATGTCTAGTAAATAGCTACCTCCTCGTAAAAATCTTAGGCCACCAAAATTCTACTTGTACTCGGACTCACTGCCCACTCTCTAGCCTAACTACTACTCCCTGGCTCCCTAGTTTCCAAACCCTAATCCCATAATTCCCCACTCTCCATCCGATTCAGCTAGGGCTAGGCGGCACGATGCAATAGTGGGCATGCATATGCAGCACACAGACACGAACGCATGGTGCAGCAGGAGGTGTGAAGGCACGGCCACATGAGCACGGCAGGCGGTGTGGGAATGCAGCGCAGGCGAGCGGTGCGGCAAGCGACGAGAAGGCACGAGGGTGGTGTTGCGGACGCTCGACGCACCGTGTGTGACAGTAGGCGGCGCGGCACACACCAGCGGCGGTGGCCTCAGCCCTCGAGAGTCGGGTTTAATTTGTAAGTCCTCCTCACCTCCTCGGTTTGTTGATCGAGTCTGCTTTGGTGATTTAGAATTGTACGTGGTACAATGATTGGAAATTTGAAAAAAAAAAACTTAGTGTGATTTCTGATTATTGAATGTAGAGCAAGAGTAACATGAAAGAGGAATAGAGACATTCTTTCATTTTTTTTCGGGATCGAGAAGCAAATTCAAAGAAAATTTCATCTTTTTCATCACGCGACAAACTGAAGAACAAGAAGGAAGAGGAGCAACCCAAGGAAGTGGAAATCATGTGGCTTCTTCTCCATCACTATCTTAGACGAAGATGTAAATGTGCATGTCCATTAAAAATTTCCTGCAAGTAAAGTCAATTAGGCATACTATAGGCTATAGCACGTGAGAACAGGGTTCAAAATTTCAGTGAAATTTCGGAAAATCTTAGCGAAATCTCGGATTTCAACCAAGGACGAGATTCAAAATCCCGGCGGAATGATTTTTTTTGGAAAATTAGGATTGCTACAGTGATTTCGACTGAAATTTCGAAAATTTAGACCGAGATGATCATTGTTTAGACCAATTTTCATGTTTTTACTGCCGGATTCAGTCCAATCTAGACCTGTCCAAACAGACCGGGCCAAATGGGCCGGCACGGGGCCCGTTACTGTGGCCACGGCCCAGCGCTAAACGGGTCGTGCTGGCACGGCCCAACACACCGTGCCGTGCTTGGGCCAGAGGGGCGGCACGGCACGGCACGGCCCGGCACGGCACGGGTCCGGCCCGTTTAGGCACGTTTAGGCCCGTTTAAAAAAATAGCCGTTTATAGCCGTTGTAGATTTAAAAAATTCATAAAAAATTCGAAAAAGTTCAGAAAAATCCTGAATTTTTTCCTGTAAATAGGTGGCTGCCCCCTCCTCATTTCTACACTAGCAACCTTGCATTATCTTCTAATCATTCTCTTGTGGAAATTATTTTGCTCTTAGTGGTAATTTGGCAAAATTAAAAATAGTTTTGTCAAAAATCCGAAATTCGGCTTCGTCAAGAAATCAAGGTGATAATTGTGATTTATTATTTTATTTTTTTAGTATTTTAAATTATATTTTAGTATTAATAGCGTCATTATTTCTTGTAGTTTGCTTTATGGAGCCCGGGGATTTTCCGTCGTTCCCGACTTCCGATTTGGTATTTCACCGATGAGCTTCTTGCATCATATGCGAAGAAGCTGCAGGAGTGTGCCATCTTCGAGCTCTACAAGTGCTACTGCGTTGGCAAGCATCGGGGCGAAAAGAGCAAGACGCAGTACATCGGGAGTCTGGGAAGATTTCGACCAGATTTTTGAGATATCAAACGACGTCCAAATCAGGTATGCTGTTTGTAAATATTGCAAGCATAAATTAAGCTGCGAAATCTTGGTGGAGCGGGCACTTGAAGAGGCATGCTGACAGCTGTAGAAAAAAAGCGGAATGGCTTCGAGGCAGACGCATCTGCAGTACAACCCCGACGGTACGGTACGTAACTGGGACTACAATCCTAAGGTAGCTCGTGAATCTCTTTGTCGTTTAATCGCTTCTCAAGATCTTCCTTTAAACTTTGGTGAGTCAGCTGCGTTTGAAAACTTTATTAGGACCGCTCATAATCCTAGATTTTCTGCAGTTTCTAGACAGACAACAACTTGAGATTTGATTAAATATTATAATAATTGTCGCAATAAGCTAAAAGAAAATTTTAGTACCTGTACTTTTTCTGTGTCTTTGACATCTGATATATGGAGTGGTAGAGCTAAAGAGGATTACCTTAGTGTAGTTGCTCATTATGTAAACGATGATTGGCAACTAGAAAAGAGAATTATAGGATTCAAATTAATTGATGTAGCACATCTTGGTGAAAATATTCTTGATTGTATTGTAAAAGTTGTGGAAGATTTTGGACTTAATGATAAGATTTTTGCAATAACATTAGATAATGCTTCCGCAAATACTTCTGCCATGAACATACTTACTCCGCTTTTCAATTCATATGCTGAATCTTTCTTATTACATCAGCGTTGTGCTTGCCATATTATTAATCTTATAGTTAAATCTGGTTTAAAGAGGTTAAATCAGTATATTGAACCTTTTAAATCGCAATATCTTTCTTAACTCATTCTAATCAACGAGTAGCGACATATAAAACTTATTGTATTGCAATGAATGTACGTCGCGTAAGTTTGGTTTGGATATGCTTGTTAGATGGAACTCTACTTACTTGATGCTTAAGAATGTCATACCATATGAGAGCACATTTTCTTTTTATTAACACGCACCGTCATATACAGGATGGTCAACGGTACTCACAAGCAACATTGGTATGTTGCTAAATACTTGCTTTCATTTTTAGAATTTTTTGATTCCTTTGTTGCTTTATCCGAGTTTATTATTCAACCTCTCCTTTAATTGTGCATCATATTTTAGAAATTGCTACCCACTTAAAGAGCCACGAAAATGATAATATATTGTGGGAAGTTGTTTATGCTATGAAAACTAAAATTTTAAAATATTGGCAAGAAATTCCTATGTTATATGCATTTGCATTTATTTTAGATCCTAGAGCTAAAATTGGGATTTGTAATGTTCTCTCACTTCTAAGTGATGCGGTAGGTCTTGATTATTCTAGTTATTTTCAACCGTCCGTGCTAACTTAAGCGAAGTTTATGATAAGTACGATCGGAAGTTTCTTTGGAGTTCGCATGCGTGACCTCCACGGCAGACCCTAGCAGTAAGAAGAAAACGCGTGGGGAAAGATACGGGCACGGTGGCTCTTCCTCAAGGAGTTCAACTACATCAACGACAAGTGCGGACACATCAAGTGGTGGGAGCTAGTCGCCTATCTCAACACCGACAACATCGACTACCAAGAGAAGGAAGAGGAGGACTTGACATTTTGCGGTGGTGGCACGAGCACAAGATAACATATCCGGTGCTTTCCATACTAGCACGGATGTGTTGCAGTTCTGTCTCCACGGTTTCTTGAGTCTGCTTTGGTCTATCAGGAAGAATAATCAAGGAGAGAAGAACAAGTCGACTAGTGAGATGGTGGAAATACTTCTCCTTTGTGAAAGATTGGGAACAAGCCGATCAACGAGCTCAACATACTGCGCAGAAAATCTTGAAATTTGGCGGAGACGTTCGAAAATCTTTATCTAGATATTGAGGAAGAATAATTGTAATCTTCACTTTTTTATTGTATCACTGAGCTATAGGCCGTACTCTTTTTTCTTTGCCAAGGTTTTCTCGTGTTGAGTTTTTACTTGGCAAAGTTTTTAACGAGGCAGCCAAACATCAATAAAGCTCATTATTTAATTCAAATTATTTGTCTCATTTTAGAATTTATCTCGTATTTTAGCTTTTTCTTAATTTATATATATATTTAAAAAGTTTTTGTTCATCCTTCGAGTTTTTCTAATTATTCTAAATTTTCCCATTTTTCTGAATTTTTTCCCATTTTTTGTAATTTTTTTTCATTTTATTTATTTTTTTTGTCAAATTTTCTGGCTAAACGGGCTACCGGGCCGGCACGGCTCGTTTGGCCCGCGAAGCACCGGGCCGGCACGGCACAGCCCGAGAGGCCGACGGGCCGTGCCTGGACCGGAGGTTCGGCACGTGGGCCGACACGGCACGGCCCATTTACGAACCGGGCCTAAACGGGCCGGGCCCATTTTTAAACGGGCCGTGCCGTGCCGGGCGGCCCGTTTGAACAGCTCTAGACTCCAATCCACGGCCCACTTGGCCCGGCCGCCTCCCCTAACCCTAATCCCCTCACTCTCTCTCTCTCTCCCAGCCACCTCCCTCGGGCCTCGCCTCGCCCATCCCCGGCCTCGCCTCCCTCGCTGGTGTTTTCTCGTCTGGAGTAGAGATCTTTTGGTCGATTTAGTGTTTTGAAGGTTGGAGAGGCTACGGGCGCAATGGTTCGGCGCTTTCTGTTGCTTCATGCTTGTTCTACGGATGGATCAAGTACATTGTTCTTGTGTTAGGGGAATTCTTGATCGAAGCGATCTGTGGGCCGGGATTTAGTCTTTTCTGCTATTGGAGGAGATTTGTTCGCTCCTTTAGCCTATCGGTACATAGTGCTTTTGTGTATTTGTGTTCTCCATGCAACGTTTCTTGGGTTCTTTTGGCTTGCAAGATTTTCCTTTCCTTCCTCAATTTGATGCAGCATTTCTTGCATTTCTTATTGTGTAGTCGACGCATGATTTCTCCTCTTCCTCGCCCGTCCCCGGCTGGCCCCAGCCTCGCGCTCCCGCCGACCCCGGTGGGAGCACAAAAGGGCCGAATTTTCGGTGATCTCGTCTGAAGTTTCGATTTAGGGTTCCTTAAAAATCCCGGATTTAAAATTTGGTTTTTAAATTTTAGCCGAAATTTCGGAAAACAAAATTTGAAATCTTGCCAGAGAAAGAAAGCATGCAGGGAAGGGACCGGACGTGTTAGCAGCAGTGCCAGTGGGTGGGATACTCCATTATTTCCATCCATTCGTTCGATTCCGGCCGCCACTTGAATGACCTAGCTAGAGTAGAGCATATGAGAGAGATTGTGATTGATACGACGGCGGATTACTCCACCTACTCGTAGCGAGCTAGGGTCGATGAGCAAGCAGCTCATTGCTTCGGTGAGTGATTTAACTTGTATCTGGGTTGACTGTCTTTCCAACTTTCTAATTAGAAGAGACCGTAACCAAGGATTGTCATGAAGATCTCTCTCTATCTTGTGTTCTTCTCTCTAAGAAAAAGCATATATTGTACGGCCGGTGACGCATGCTTGCGGCGGCATCTGGCCGGAGCGGAATGGAAATGAAACAAGCTGGAGCAACTCACGGAGGTAAGTGCGTCGTACGTACAGTTGCTTGAATTGCCTGCTGATCGATGATCGCTTTTTCATAGCCATGGATCGGTAGGATCCTACTCAATTAATTCCTCCCGTCACATCACAAAATACTCCATCCAATCACAAATAGTTATTGTTTTGGATATAAATGCAGTCAAACTTTTAAAACTTTGATTATTAATAACTTTTTAAATATTTAAATTGGATACATAAAAAATCATATGTATAGATTTATCTCGAAAAGTACTTTCATAATATTATAAATTTATTGAATTTTATAAATATATTATAATATAAATTAATGGTCAAAGTTATGTTTTAGAGACCGTGTTGATGTCCAAAACGATAACTATTTGTGACCAAAGGGAGTAGTTATTTGTAGTCAAACTTTGACTATCAATATTTTTTAAAAGTATTTAAACCGGATACATGAAGATTATGTGTACAAATTTATTAAATTTTATAAATATATTATAATAAAAATTAGTGATCAAAACTATACTTTGAAGACATTGTCGATGTCTAAAGTTACTATAGGATGGTGACAGAGAGGCAACTCGCAGTTGGCGATCTATGATCCATGGATATCTGTCTTACATTTTGCACTTCCCTTATATAATCCCCTAGCTAACAGTTGGCGAGCTTGCTGAAACTGTATGTACAAAATGGATACCTACTGCTAGTTTTGTATAACAAATTGAGAGACCATGTGGTGGTGTATTCATATTTGTGATGAGTAATTGACTGGTGTTTGAGCTTGTGGTACTTAGGTTTGAGTTTGATTTGGATTCATTTTGATTTTGAAGCAATTTGAGGTGTTGTCAGCCAGGGCGGTACTACCGGTCCTACGGTGCTACCGACCTCAAGATGGCAGTAGTTATTGTCCATATATGTGTTTTTCTGGGTTATGTCAAGGGCGGTACTACCGGTCATGGGGTGGTATTGCCGACCAGCGGTACTACCGACCTCTAGTTGGTGGTAGTTATTTTTCAGAGCATGCATTTTGGGTTCAGCCAGGGCGGTACTACCGGCCTTAGTGTAGCAGGGGGTAATACCAACTTTCCAGCGAATTTTGATTATGGTTTTGATTATGTGATATTTATTGCATATTTTATTGAGCAATGTTATGTGACGTATTTACTTGTCTATGTTGGTTGCATACTTCGCAGCTAGGTCATGATGAGGCGGAGGAGACCGAAACTAAGCTAAGAGAGATGAGGTTCAGACGGTCAAGGTATCGCCGAAGATGACTAAATTCAGGAAATTGCTGCAAGTCGGGAAGACAAGGAGCGTGAAGTGTGAGCTACTCGTAATGGACATGATGGGCTACGGCAAGGTGGACCAGGACTACGCTCAGGGAGGAGCCGAGGTCTAGAATGGTCAAGGAAGCCGATGCTATCATGGTCAAGTGGTCAAGTACATGTAGCGTGCCAAGTGACTTGGGCCCGTTTGCAAGCAAAGGCGGTTCGAGGGAGTCCGGACGCGTGAGAGGTTTGGCAGTAAGTCATTGGGGCCATATGAAAAGTGACGAAGCATAGACGATGCTTTGAGTCGAAGGAAAAGACCAGTAGTGAGACAAATTGGTAGTTCGTCCATTACCCAGAGATTGAGTCGGTTTGGAAAACCGCGGCGCTAGCCTAGATGGTTTAGGTCAAGCCGAAAAGGGTATGGACGTGAATTCGGGCTCATGGAGTTGTTTAGAGCGTCATGGAGAAGACCGCTTTGAAAAGCGTGCGTGTAAGTGTGTAAAACCCGTTATGGTCCTCTGGAGGCGTAATCCTGTCCCGGTCGCGTCCAGCGGCATGAATCGTGGTCTTAGGCGGTGTGCGACACCATTCATCGGCGGCGATAGCATCTGCGCGTCTTTTCCAACCGACTGCCCTGCAATACAATACAACCATCCCCTATGGAAATGGAACTCTCCCGCTGCAGTTCTCTAGAACGAAGCTCGGCATCTTTAATTCCTTGGACTTCCCCTTTTTTGTACTCCTTATATTCTTATGCTCCGAGGTTTAATTCTATCCCTCTTTCTGCCAACTGATGATGGGGATTTTGTCACGAGGAGGATTCTTTTTTCCACGGAGAAGAGAGGGATTGCATATGACCACCAAAATCCCTCACGGTATATATTTCTCAGGAAATGTCTGTTGAATAAACTTGCTGTGTAGAGTCCAGTTAGTTACAGAGTTGTGTTATTGTTTCGGGTAGTTTCAGAGTCCAGCGTTAATACGCTGTGTTTTGCTAAATCGTGTAATTACCGGAAGTGCAACAGTAATCGCTCGGGTAAAAGTTAAGTTAGAGTCCGAGCCATTAGTTTTTTTGGTAGTTTTTGATTGGAGTCGACAAACAGAGAGATATCTGTAAATCTTTGCTATATAAAGAGAAGTGAAAAGCAGAAAACGCTGCGGTGGTTTTGAAGAACCAAATCTGATTCGGTTGTTTTTGCTGTGTTTCCTCTGTTTCGTGTTCATCTCTGTTCTGAACTTTCTTGCGCTATTGTTCAGACCTGAGAGCATTACAGGGTAGCGATAGAGAAGAAACTCTGAAGCTTACAAGAACCGGTGAACATCAACAATGTCGTCCCTAGTAGCCAAACTAGACCTTAAGGATGGTAAAAAATCTCTAAGAGATATATGTACCCAGCTAGCTAGCTTATTACGTACTAGCTAGCAGGTAGAGAGATACATATACAAGCTAGCTGTTACAGCCAGAGCCAAGAAGAAGAAGAAGAAGAAGAGCAGCTGAAGCAAGCGCGCAGCAGGCAATTTCTGATCGCGCGATGAGGCCGGCCGGGACGCTAGCTGGCAATGAGCTAGGGAATCGAAGGTCGCCGCCGCGGTGCACAACTGGTTGCAAGGTGCTGGAGATGATCCATGGACGACGACTCGGGCTCGGATACCCGGAGGAGCTCCTCCAAGTAATCGGCGCCCAGGTCCTCCAGCTCCACCACGCACGTCGGCTGCGGCACCGGCACTGCCACGGCCTCCATGATGGCGGCAAGCTGCTGCTTGTGCTTGTGTTTGGTCGCCTTCTTATTCTTGTTTGGCGACCTGTTGCGTATGCAGTGGCGGCGCTTGAGTGCGAGGACGGGCGAGCCCCCCGCGGCGCCGAGCGCGAGCGTGCGGAGCGACTCCTGGACGCGGTCGACGGGGAAGTTGAGGACGGCGGCGGCACCGCGCACGGAGAAGGCGGCTTGGTCGTAGGCCATGGCGGCGGCCTCGGGGGTGTCGAAGGTGCCGAGCCAGACGCGGGCGCCCTTGCGCGTGGAATCGCGGATCTCGGCGGCGAACTTGCCCCAGGGGCGCTTGCGCACACCGATGAAGCCCTTAATCGGGTGGTCGCGACGCTTGGGCGAGGCCTTGAGCTGATGGGAAGAAGACGAGGCTGAGGAGTCGGAGGAGGTAGCCTCCGTGTCCATGTCGGGCATGTCCATCTCCAGCAAGAGGGCGTTGAGGATATGCATGTCCTCGTTGGTGGTGGCGTCGAGATAGCGGTGGTCGGCGGCGGGTGGGAATGGTGTCATCCTATTCATAGCAGTGCCGGTGCTGTAGTTGTGGTAGAAGCTGCTGCTGCTGCTGCTGCTGCTGCTGCTGTAACAGGCTTGTTCCATTGATTGATCACTTGCTGCAGGAAGCTCGCTGGCGTGTTGCAAAGCTAGGAAATCAAACGGAGCAGGAAAGCAAAGCTAGGAAATCAAGGAAAGCGGTGTCCGGGAGCTAGCTAGGGCTTTAATTTAGTAGTATTTATAGAGGAGGAGCCGAGGAGGAAGAAAGAAAATGTCTGGTCTGGATTTGACTGGTCCAACGGCCTCGGTTCGAAGAGGCTAATGGTGCACGTCCCGCTGACGTAGGGCGGCGCGGGATACGACAGGCTACCTCCCTCCCTCCCTCACTCCATCTTATTCATCACCATTTTCATGTCGCAACTCGCAATCACCTAGCTGCAGCAGCTTGAGCTTGTAATTATTTTACCCAATTGCTTCCTAATTTAATTACGACAACAAACTAACCACTGTCCATGCATCTATACTCCTTTATAATGCAACTAAGCATTCTTTTCTACGTCCACCCCAAATAATGTACCCCACTAGAGATGTCCAACCTTCATGCACCCAGCGAAACGTCTCCAGAAACTTGCCTTCATCAAAATTAACCTCTCAGATCTTTCCTCAGCTTTACTCACCCACATCCGATGGCCATTGTCTAATGTGTCTAACTCATCCCTGTGGCCCACAACAGATCTCCCCCCACCTCTAGCATCATCTCAAGGAAAAGGAAACAAATATCCTGGAATTAAGGAAAAGGAAACAAACGTTCTAGAAAAGAAAAAGACCATATATTACGTACTGGGAAAAAAAAATTCGAAAGACAGGGCACTATACTAGTTACCGGATGGTAATAGTATACCAGTATATCACAGCCTTAATTAGGGGCCGGCCGGAATCATTCGACGCATCCTCGATGACTCGCTAGCCTAGCTACAATTAAGTTCATCTACCATGCATGTCAATATATACATGGATAGTTCACAAGATGCCCATCGATTCCTGCTAAAAGTTTCATTCTGTTACTAATATACTCGATCCATGTAATTTGACGTGCTCCTAGCTACATTTTCTTGCCTGTCTTCTAATTAGAATGGGACAAGCGTACGTGCTATCATCGTCAGTGTTGCAGTGTTGCATGCAACCTATAACCCAGCCAACGACTCATGATGTATGGTGGGAATCGAGCTAAATGCCACACCATTAGGCTATTCAATGGTTGTCATTTTTCCTCCCTACCTAGGAGAGGATCATTTTGCAATATTGAGTATACGTCCTGGTGTATAAAACAAAAAGAAGAAAGAGAACAAAAGATCCCCAGAATAATAATCTGGGGAGACTGCAATTAATAATGTCTAGATTCCAATTTGTTTCTACTCCCTCCGGTGGTCACAAGTACTTTTCGTTTTCGATATCGTCTATATTTATAAAATTCAATAAAATTATAATATTATAAAAGTTTTTTTTATAAAAAAATCTACCGCCGATCTAACTTATGGATGGATCGATAAATGTTTAGATTTATGTGATTATTTTTTACGATCCAATATAAATATTGAAAAATATATTAATAGTCAAAGTTTTAAAATTTAACTACACATATATTTAAAATAACAACTATGAGAGGTGCTTCCATGCTTTTCTTTTTAATAGTTGCACAAATATTAAAGCATGAATGAAAGGTAGATACTGATTACTTACCCTTTCGCTTGCTTTAAGATTTGTGCAACTTGTATTGAAAAGGAAAGCATTGAAGCACTGCTCAACAACTATTTACGACCACAAAGAGTAGTATCTAGCTAGCGTGCTACTTCCCGGTAGCAGCAGTATATGGCAGCTATATAGCATCAGGGTTAATTGATGCTTGCTTGCATATATGTATATGGTAGTGCAGTACCTAGCAAATATAATAGCCAGTATAACCAGTCAATTAAAAGTTAATGGGCTTATGACCGAATAAGAGCGCTACTAGTGCCTAGGTAAGTATACTCCACTATCGTTCAATTAAAGCATGCAGAAAATTAAGTAGATTACCACTACAATTAAGTTAGTAGTAGTATATGATCCATTCATTGTTCACTGTAGCGAGCAGACGCCGTTCGTCGCATATATGATAGCTAGATGCAGTCTTTTAATTACTGCATGCAGTTGATAAATCAATGAATCAATTAAAGACGAAGACGACAGGAAGAAGAAGAGGAGGAGGAGGATGCAGTGCACTTATCTAGTGACGGTGCACCAACATTTCTACTATGAATGTACGTACCCATGTGTCTATCTACGTCGTCGCGCTTAAGTAATTAATATCGACATGGGCAGCGAAAGCGATCGATCGAATTGGCCGGGCCTGCCTGCCGGGTCCACGTAAGCAATATGCATGGAGTAGTAGTGATATATTAAGCAAGACGACCGATGGATCATCGAGCAGCTACCTAGGCATCGCATCCCGCACTAGCTGGCTCCTTAATCCTGTTTATTTCTCAGCTCTTGTAAATAAATAAATAATCTTGGGAATGGATGGCTAGCTATGACAGCTAGAAATGCATGGAGATGGAGGGAAGGCTTATCAGCATGCAGCTGGTTGGGGCTCCGATCCTAGCTAGCTACTCTGTAGATAATAGATGCATGCACGGATACGTTACGTACGATGGAGTGGACGCCAAAAATTTAACAAGATGGAGATCCAAATAAACTCAGAAAAAGACAACGATGAAGCAACAAATCCTGGAAGGAGGAGATCGATCGAGGAAGCTTCGCGGATAGCCGGAGTAAGGTGTGCAGGTGGCTCTGGCTGCGGGCCATGGCCCAGATGGAGATGGAGATGGAGATGGAGATGGAGATGGACGTGCAGGGGTGTCCAGGTGCATCCACATCAGCCCAATCCAATCCCAATAGTATAACTCCTCTGCTGCTGCTGGCTGCTGCTGCTAGCACTAGTATTTCATCTTCCCGCCTGGCTCCGCTCGCTTTCCTGCTGCCTTCCTCGATCCTAGCTAACTTGCGGAGTTGGTTTCAATTTTTTTTTTCCAAATATAATTATGAAAAATAGTCCTATCTCCGACCTTAAAAACACCAGGAGGGAACACGTGGTACCATTTACGCTCACGCACCGCGGAAGTGACAACCGCGCTACGAGGGTTTGGCAAGCCACCGAAGTTACCGAGCTCCTAGTGCATGATATAGCCTCTTCTGCAGCGTGGAAGATGATATGTCGGTACTTCCGCTGTTGGGATAAAACTGTTTTTACAATTACGTTGGGAAGGAGACTAGATTCGAAAGAAAAACTCGTGCCATTTGGTTATAAAAAAAAAGGTCGATCATTTCATTCTTCTTCTTTCTCATCAATTTTCACACCCAAAGGCCAAAGCGGTCCAAATGCATTACCTGCATACTAGTGCTAGCTTTGACTCGTCCGATCAATAATGAATGCTGATTTAATTGATCAAACGTTGCTAGCCAAATCAAGGCAGAATTTTCTCTTGATTTGTCGAAACATGTTGCAGACACCTACTTAAATGTGTGGTTAATGTGACGATCGACGACTCCAGTGGCAAGCTTCTCGGAAGGAAAGGCGCGCGGATAGTTAAGCTAGGCATCTGCATGCGTGATGTAACATGGAGGAGAGGAGAGTACTATGGATCCCGGCCGCTACGCTAGTCTATATTAACCGGCCGGTGGTTGGTCAAACTCAGAGGACCTCTTCTTGTATGTTATTCCTCTTTCGTCTTGCGTTGCTGTTGTTGTTGGTCACTGCAGCAGGCAGACTTTGAACGAGCTAGCTAGGCATGCAACATAAACTCTCTGACCCCAAAATTAAACTAAGCATATCTAGCCAATTATATTAAACATACACTGGCCAACCTCCCATACCCATTTTATTATGTATACTCACTCGATCCGCTAGATTCAGCTTCCATTCTGATACGTCTCTCTCCTGCATCTCCCTAACGTTTTTGTTAGCTGTTGTCCTAAATTACTCGTCATGTCCCGTAATAAGCATGCATCGACGTCCAACAATTAATACAGATCCATTGAGAGAATCAAAATGTAATATTTTAACTCAATACCTCTACGTACTTTAATAATGCAAAGAAGTAAATGAGTAGATGTGCACGTTATTTAATAGGGGTGTCCATGATCTAGTGATATTAGTTTATATATATATATATATATATATATATATATATATATATATATATATATATATATAGTGCTTCTTTGGTCTATGTATATAGTAGGCTTAGGTTTATACTACCGGAGAGTAATTAAACAAAGCAGCCAGCACGCGCGCCTGGCAGGAAGGTCACCTAACCTTCTCAGCTCAGCTCAGGCGACTGTCGCTACGCTACCTGCTGTACTACTTAAAAGCACAAAAAACTCATATCCGTTCTGTTATATATCCATGGTGTTAGCATAGTAGTGTGAGACTAGGAGTATTGTATTTGTGTGCATCATCCAATCTGGAAATATCGATGCGGCCGGCCGGAAGGTTCCTAGCGCTTCCACCGTCACAAATATTAATGCGGCAGCAGTCACATTCAGAGGCACGTGTACCATACGTTTGCAATCGTCGACATATACTGCTTTTTTTTAATTATTTGGATATTAACACGGTCTCTAATGCAATTATTGCTTTTTTTTATAATTTATATGTTACTCCCTTCGATCACAAATAATTATCATTTTGGACATCGATATAGTCTCCAAAACACAGCTTTAACCACCAATTTATGTTATAATATATTTATAAAATCCAATAAAATTATATTATTATGAAAGTACTTTTCGAGACAAATCTACACATATTATTTTTATGTATTCAATTTAAATATTTAAAAATATATTAACAGTCAAAGTTTAGAAAGTTGGACTACAGTAATAGTCAAAACAATAAGTAACTATCTGTACAGGAAGGAGTTACTCAAAAAATGTAAACATGAAGTTGAAGGGCGTGCATGCATGCATACTCGTACGTAGTCAGCTGCGTTGATCATCTGTATGCATGTCTATGCATGATCAGAAACCAATACGTACTATTGAACTTGCTAATTCGTTAATAGATCAAGCATGTATGCATCCAATTAACCAAGGGAATTATTCGATTCGACGGAGTCATAAATCGCAAGGTTGACCACGGAACTTGACTTTTTCCTAGCTAGCTAGATAGTAGTATGAATTGTTTTCGTATTGAAAAGGTCAACAAGATTTCTAGTCGTTTGATCAGATCAGAGTAAGCATCATATCGTATTAACTGAAAGGTATATGATGCAATGCAATCTGGAGTATTTGTGGCCACTATGCTGCATGGCATGCTTAGTTCGGCCCTACCTAGCGGATAATGGGCCGGAATCGAACTGAACATTTGGCGCCAACTAGGAGGACTAGTAAGCAGAAGGCCCAGCCCATCCATTTGAACGGGCGGTACAAATGGACATTCGTCTTGCTGGGCCCAACATCCAGGCCCATTGCTCAAATACATGATAATATTATCTCACTTAGTAACAGATTACCATTACTTACTTAATCAGTCGCACCAAAATACTTAATAATAATATTACTAGCATCTCCGTCGTACCATCTTCTTTGCTCGCACATGCGAATATTGCTGCTTAGCTTTAATGGAGTAGAGTACGTAGGCTAGCTATATATATATATGCATCTTAAGTAGGGGGTGTGCATTTCTCCTCTCTTTATCTCAATTATCCTTCCTTTATGCCCGTTCAGTTTGGAACATTGCGAAAAAACGAGGAGCAAATCTTCCTCTAAAATTCTCTTGTTCTAAATAGCTAGGGTGAAACAACCGTTGTCTGATTCACCATTTACTCCCTCTGCGAACACCAATTATCAAAGTCGATCCTTTCCTTAAAGCACTGGTTTTCTAGGCAACAATTTTCAGCGCTAGTGTGCCTATATGAAGTGCTTTCTTATTTAGTGGTAGTGATAGAAAGACGAATATACAATCTATATAATTATTATGATGATATATAGCCAGCGCACATAGAAACAAAGCAAAGCATCATCAGTTTAATTATTCAATTCATCGATCGTTACGCGCGTTTGATGTGCATGCCATGGGCATGGAGCGCTAGCTAGCTAGCTAAACGAGGCCGGAAAAGTTATTGCGGCGTGATTCCTTTGAATTGGTGAGTGGAGAGAATTCTAAGTACGTACTCGATCCGATCCTTTAATTTTGTAAAGGAAATATATATAGAGGGTAGGAGTACTACAAAGCTAATGGTAATGTCTATGTGCATGCATGCATGGTCGGTACCTGTTCTCGATCGTCTATATTGACTGCAACAGGTTTAGCAGCCTCTTGTTGCTCTGAGAAGAAGAAAGCAAGACAAAGGGTGGTATTCAGCACTCCCGCTCTCTACACGTTTTACTTCGCATGCTGCTGCTACTTGGAGTAATACGGATTCTCTTTTGCTAACAAACGATCGAAGAAACTCGATCTGCAATAAAGCTAGCTAGCTAGCTATATAGAAAGTTGCAGGCCAACTTCGTAAAAATTAAAGCTATATACGGGCGAATATTATCAGCTTACATCCATTTTGTACTACTACTTAATTAATTAAAGAAACATGCATGCCGCTATCTACCGGTGTACCTCACCAGCACCCCACTGATCACTCACAAAAGTTTTACTACGTACTGGTGCTAGTATAAGTAATTTATTATCAGGAGGAAAAAAAAAACCCTGAAACGAGATGCATGGTTAATTTTTCTGCGAGGAAATAAGATGGTTAATTGCCACTTGTAGTTTAATGTATATTTATACTATATACATATTTACACTATTTTTTTCTCCGTTACAAGACAGACACATCGGTAAGACATAAGTACAAGTACGTCCGTCCCCTTAGAAATACTAAGGTCGGAGATAAATCCCCTATCTCACAAACATACTGCTGAGACCAGGGTTCCAAGCCTTGTCGAATTTCGCCGAAATTTCGGACCACCCCAAAATCTAAAGTACCGGCCGAATTTTTTTTTAAAAAAAAATTGAATTGCTACAGTAACCAAAAATTTCATGTTTTTTGGCCGGTTTTGAAACTTTTAGGGCCGAATTTGGTCCAATAACCCTTAGGAAAGTCATCTCCTATGAATGTTTTTTGAAAAACCGAATTTTTTAGACATTTTAAAATTTTGGCAGAAACACTGTCAGATTTTTATAAAATTGTACAAGCTTGATAATAAGATGAAAATTTATGGTACTATCCTTAGTAGTTTAGTATCATACATAAAAAATTTAAAAATAATTTAACTTCATTTGTTATTTTTACAAAATCAAAAACAGAATGAACATAATTGGGACAGTTACATTGTCAGAATTTTATAATTTTTCTTGAGTGTGATTATGATCTAAAATTTTTGTGAGAGATTAATAATTGACTCAGTACCATTATATAAATTTTTCAAAAAATTTAATTTTTTTTGTTTGGTCAATCAAATCTATGTAAGCATTGAACTTCGTTTGTTATATTATATTTCAAAAATCAAAAAGAAAAGAACATAAATGGTACTGTGCCTTGTAAGAATTTTATAAATTCACTGGAGTGTGATAATGATTCAAAATTTTTATGAGATATTAATAACTTCCTTATCACCATTCTGTAAAATTTTCAAAAATTTTAAACTTTTTTTTATTGCTAAAGCAAATCTATATATTGATCATCAGACTTTTATCAGGACGAGCACTGTCTGAATTTTTAAACATTATTTGAGAATAATCATCATCTAAAAATTTTAAATAAACATTAATGTTATATCAGGACCATCCAAAAAAAATTCAAAAGTTTTTAACGTGGTTTAGATAATTTTTTATTTTGTTTAAGTTTGCCAGTAAGCCTTTTAACAGGGTAGAGTACTGTTCGTATTTTAAAAAATTCATACAGTTTGATCATCATCTGAAAATTTTATGAGAGCAATAGAGATACATAATAACCATGCAAAAAAAATTCAAATGTTTATAACGTGGTTTGAACTATTTTGCATTCGGTTCAAAATTGTTAGTCAGTTTTTATTAGGACAGTATCAATGAATTTCTAAAAATTCCACAGACTTTAGAATAATCTGAAATTTGTATGGCAATATCATCAATGTGTCAGGACTCTCCAAAAAAAATTCAAAATTTTTCAACATCGTTTGACCCACTTTTTTCCGTTGCAAAAAGACCGAAAATTCGGGTATTTCGCCCGAAATTTCGGTATTTTTCGGCGAATTTCGTTTTTTCTCGGTACAAAACAAACCGGATTTGAATTTTTTTTTGAATTTCGAACGAGATTTGTCCGAAATACCCGAATTTCGCCAAAATTTCGAAATCCGGTCAGAGGCGGTATTTTATCCGAAAACGAAATTTGAATCCTTGGCTGAGACACAATGTAAACTAATAGGTGAAGTCTTACACCACAACTCCACCACACTAAGAGGTGATTCCATGTATGTTCACATTAGTTGACAATTGATTGACTTTAACATATGCAGCAGATAGCGTACAAGAAGCTAGACACAGCTAGTTTCACAGAAATTAACCAGAATTAGCGAAGTTGCCAGCTAATTAACTATATATTGAGATTGTCAAACGAAAGAGATAGGTGAAATGCATGTAGCACTATATGATGAAATTATGATCCTCGGTAGAAAGGGACGGGATATGATCGTGAATACGATGTGCTGGTCTGGTCATGTATACTTCCTTTCTTTCGGAAAACATTGCATCCGGCATCATGCATGCATGAATTCTATGGACTGGGGCCAACCACTGCTGCAGAAAACACTGTCGGATTTAAATCCTAGTTACTGTTGGATATAGAACTTACGGTGATTGATCGGCAGTGATAGTCACTGCTACAGAAAACGTGATCACTGCCGGTTTTAAATCCTCATTATTGTTGGATATGTAACCTGCAGTGATTGATCGGCAGTGATAGTCTAACTATCACTGCCGATTTGTATGCGAACTGGCAATGATAGTCTGTATCCGAAAATCACTCGTTAAAATAAAAAAAATGATTTGCACTTAGATCACCCTGTATTAACTACTATCACTGCCGATTTGTATGCGAACCGGCAATGATAGTCTGTATCCGAAAATCACTCGTTAAAATAAAAAAAATGATTTGCACTTAGATCACCCTGTATTAACTACGTGTGTCGCAAGTCACAAGTCACGCGATTTTTACGCGCATGCGGTTGCTAGGACTCGAACCTGTGACTTGCTGCTCCGCGCAAACTCTCTTTACCATCTCACCTAACATACACTTCTCAACTACTATAAGATATATTTTCCTTTTATCTCTTCGTATTCGAAATTTTCAACGATTATTTGGACATTTAAATGACTTCAAATAAAAAAATTGTCAACTACAGAGTTGTAGATCTCATCGAGAGCTACAATTTTCATATAAATTTTGTCTCCATCCAACTCCGTATGAAAAAGTTATGATTTTTCAAAAATATTATCACTGATGATTCGGATTCCAAACCGGCAGTGATATTTCCTCCATTATTACTGCCGGTTCTTAAGAAGAAACGACTGTAATAGTATCACTACCGTTCTTTAGAACCGACAGTGATAAGTTACTATCACTGTCGATTCTTCTTCGCTCGAGTATTTGTGCCGGTCTAGCTTATGAATCAGCAATGATAGTGTTATCACTGCCGGTTCTAGCCGAACCAGCAGTGATAGACCGGCAATAAAGGGTTTTTTTGTAGCAGTTCACTGAGATCATGGAGAGGACACACATGTTCAAGGCTAAACCTTGGCACTAGGTCGATCTTTTTTTTTGGGCCTAGCTCATGGCACAGCACATATGCGCAAAGCTAGATTAGCATAGGACAAATATATAATAGGGTCGTGTCGGGTCTTGCGGTTGGGCACAATAAGTGACATGGCATGGCATGGCATGCCTGCATGGGCCGGTATGACACGAAATAGGCCTAATGGGTCCGAAGCAGGCAAGACATGACGGTACGCGGTAGGGCGCCCTTCCGCTACACTGTGGTATGCTATGGCTCACCCTACGGCTAGTACCATTGCGTTCCTTGCATGTAGAGAAAAAAGTGACAACAGAGATGCTAAAAGGTGAAGAATGGAGAGTGCATTCTCACTAACACCGAACGCGTGAATCGAGCTGACACTCCGCCGTAACGCTCGCTGAGGGTGATCGCGACGCTATGCGTCATTGTCTTTTCGCTTGCGTTACACGGCTATCGATGCCACCACACATTAGGCGTATGATGACTTGAAACGCATGAATGATCTTAACATTGGGAAGTAGCTATCATATACGCATATTGTTACTGTTCTTTTTTTCTTACCAAGGGATCCCACTCTAAGGCATAAGGTTTTTAATACGGTAATAACCTTGTATTTGTACCAAATGATTATATAAAATTCAGTTCTTTTTCCTCAAATAATTATGTGTACTTGATCCTCACTAGCGATCGACGCTCGCTACTCGTCCTTAGCCACGGAGAAGGACCAACGGCGACCGTGTTCATAACTTCACACACCCAAAAGGGTAAGATCTGGACCGATATGACACGACGTGTCTGAATTTTACTAGAGACGAGCCAAGTTAACATGACGAGGTGGTCATGCCTGCCGGCACACCGCGAACCGAAGGCTGTCGGGCCTATGCCCTCTACTGCTCTACATGAGAGGAAGTACACTACCTAGCTCGATGTCGCTAGCTATAAGGGCATGCATCCACAATGGTCTGCGTAGCTGTATCGAAAGGGCGCCACATGAAATTAAGAGAGTAAAAAAAAGTTGTATCTTGCCGCAAATCAAGAGCTTAATTTAGATACAAAGAGAAGGTTGTTCTACTATTCATTCATTGTTGAGGAGGAGGTTATCTATTATATATTAATAAAGCTTTCAAAGTTACTTAAAAAAGAAATAGGCTAGAAATTCTCAAAAAAGTAAAACATGTGACTCTTAATCTTGTGAACTCTAACTAAGTTGAACTATATAGTAGCTATTGAATATTATTATTTAAAGAAAACATCTAACAGTCTATCTAGTGGACCGGAGTTATAACGGTTTAGATTAAAGAAACAGTCCATACCATGTAAAATAAAAAATCATACAAATTCAGAATAAAAAGAAAAAGAAAGTAGCAATTTGATTTTCATGCGAACTCCAAGTTAAAACCCATACATAGCTAAAATTTAGAATAAAATTTAGAAGTTTTGACTTTTATACAAATTATAACCTAAAACTGAAATACAAAATTAAATAAAAAATAACAAAAAATAGAAGAACAAAAATAAAAGAAAATCAGAGGCTGTTTTTTAATTCCATACTAAGCGAAAAATATAAATTTTGGTTTTATTCAGAATTAAAATTCCAAAAATATGCTATTTCGAGAGAGAAAAATAAATTAAGGAATTTGATTTAAATGTATGTATGTATGTATACGTCAACATATCTAGTGAAAACCCTCTTACCGTGAAAACGCCGTGAAACCTACGTGTATAAGTTTTGAAATTTTTTTTATAAGTTGTACATATTGCTTTCACAAACTTTATACGATAAGGGTTGTGTACTGCTAACTGATGTCATAATTTTTTTGTATGCTATTATCGCATATGCATATTTTTTTATCATGCTTTTTACCTTATACTAAGTGAAAACTCTATCTTATTTTTGATCAATTAATAAATGCACTTCAGTTTTGATCGAACCATACGTTACTATCTTATTTACTACATTTACTACAAGACAACGGGACGAAATTAATACGAATCAGTACCATCGTCAAACCTACTAAAAATATGTGTTTCGCAGTTAGTTAGTACATGTATCAGTTTGTTCTTTATTTTAGCTATAATTTTTTATTTGTAGCTCTGATTCATGAACGGTTTTTATCAGTAGATGACTCACGACGAGAGGAACAGAATGATATATGTCTCGCTAATAAATAGTAAATTGATGTTCATTTAGAATTAAAATTTAATTTATGCAATGTTTATTGCCGAAACTTATATTGTGTTGTTCCTCTTTTCGTCAGTAATCTACCGGTGAAATTCGTTCGTGAATCAGAGCTACTAATAAAAAGTTATGGCTAAAACAATAAGAAAACAGATTCATTACAAACTAGAGGAAACATTTATTAGTTGATTGTCCACGGTTCCGATATAGTAATAGCTTAATTAGTTCTTTGTAGTAAAATGCAGTAAAGAATGTAGTAAATGTTAGTTTATAAAATAGTAAAAGACAATTACTGATGATACATAGATCAGTCATTTTGACAGTAAAATTTTAAGAAATTTATATGTAAAAGTTTTGAAAAATTCATAAAAAATTACCATACGTAGGGGATATGAGTTTCTACAACCCTGTAAAATTTGAATACTAAACTCGGTCATATTTGAAAGATATGAAATTGAAAAGCGCTAATCAGTGATGAATAGTAATTTTGTCATTTTCATATATTTCAAATGCGATTGAGTTTGGTATTTAAATTTTACAGGACTGTAGAAGCTCAAATCCCTGACCTATGATAAATGTTTGATAATTTTTCAGAACTTTTACGTATAGTTTTTACGAACTTTTACTACCAAATAACTAGAAAACTATAGGTACAGTTTACCATTGAAGAGTAAAGATTATACTAGTACTTATTAGAGGCATTTTTAGCCCGTACATAATACTGTCGGAGGGCAATCATCTGGAAGATAAGTTACGGGGTGTTAATTAGACCGTACAGTAGTGTTCATATTTTCGTATCCGATTTACTATAAGTTATACTTAAGTTAACTATTCTCACACTTACGTTTACTACCAGTGATAGGTACAAGTGCAAGTGCAGCGAGCCATTAATTACTAGCTGTTATTTTTTATATGGGCTGGTGGGTGTTTTTGGGCCGTATTATATCGCCTTGTTTCCTGATACGTGGGTTACGACAAGAGCTGCTTCATGTGGTACGACCAACGCGTAGAATAGAAGCGCAGATTAGCTCTACCGTGTGTATATATACATACATACATATATATATATATATATATATATAGTATGTAGTAATGAGGGGGCTCAGTTAATGGAGCCCCCTCTAGCCGCTAGGTTTTAAGTACTTTTTTATAATTAGTGTTTAATTTTTGAGCTATTTTATGGTACACTAAATTTAATATGAACCGTTAATTCTTTTTCATCTATAAATCAGATTATCTACTATTTATCTATACTTCCTCCTTTAGTAGAGTATAGAATCCCCTCAACAAATCAATAATTAGATTTAATTTCTACTATCCATTATATACTACCAGTATAATGCATTGTAAATCTTCTCTAATTTTTGGCATAGCGACAGTGAATGCACAAGCGCTCGGGCCTGGCTTAAGGAAGAAGCTTTGCTAGGTGGATGAGCTGTTTCATGTACTATGTGGCTTCGTGGACCGCTGCTTATTGGAGGCTTAACGTCTCTCCTTCGCGAGGACATGACAGCCCATCGAGTCAAGAGTGCTTGACGTGCATTGTTGAGAGTGGATGACGGGAAGCCAACAAGGGAATAGGCGTGCGGTGATGGGTAACCCACTGCGACGATGGTGAGCTCGCAGGGAAGACAGCGCAGCATGAGTCAGCGAGCGCCTGATTGGCTAAGTAGGCTAACCAAATCAACAAATAGGCAATGTGAGCCTCTATTCTTTTTTTAAGATAATGTGAGCCTCTATTCTGATTTATAGATTTTTTTGTCAATTGTAATTATGTAAATGGATTGACTAGAGACAATAGCCAAATTGTTTGATTGATTAGTGTTAACTTGTTCATAGATTGACAAAAGTTTGAAAAGTAAACATTGTACAAGTATTTCTCAAATAATAAAGTATTATTAGTAACTATCGAACCAATAAAAATACAATACAAGCTATTTAATATGTTTATCTCAATCTAGCCCAATTTTTTGAGCCCACCCTCTATTTTTTCCTGACTTTGCCACTGTATATATATATATATATATATATAGTACAATTACCTGGGGACACCATGGTGCCCGGGCTCCATGATCCAAAACAGATATTTCCCCTATGTATTTTCATGCGATTTTTTTTGAAATTTTTATGCTGAATTTAACCAGTTTACTAAATAGTTCAAACAAGTTTGAACTGAAATTCAATCTAGAGTTTCTCTTTTTGATGATAGTTTGGTTGTAGGTATGTGCTGATTTTATATATAAATCAGCAAAGCATGAACCTTTGAATTCGAGTATATTTTTTCAAAGATATGTGTTTCATTTGAATTGTTATAGATGGATATATGTCCTAAAACTAATTTTTTTTGAAAAATATACTTGAATATGGCTTGAATTCGCGCATTTGAAATCATGGTGCCTAAGCACCATGGTGTCCCATTTCGGCTTCTATATGTATATGTATATGTATATGTATATGTATATGTATATGTATATGTATATGTATATGTATATGTATATGTATATGTATATGTATATATTATTAACTATTATGAAATAAAAGTTGATGCTAGTACCTAAGAAAATATAGAATATGCTAAAAATTCTCAAAAAAAAGGAGAAAATATTTGAAGTTTTTATTTGGTGGACCTCTACAGTAAGGAGGGATTAAAAGGGTGATTCATTGACATGTATTCACTTGGCTATATTGGCATAAGCAATGTGATTGCATTAAAAGAAGTATCAAAAGAAAAAGACAAACATTGCAATAATGTAATTAAGAGATGATGATATAAATGTAAAATGTAATGTTATGCCACAATTAATGTTTTGCTATGTAAGGATGTGGGAAAGAAAATTTTGGTAACATGTAACAAGTATTGGGAAATAGAGTGGATATATTCTCTAATATAATATATAATACTAAAATATCAAAAATGAAGTTCTTCTGTTTTTCGAAAAGAAAAATCACATATGTATTACCGAATTATTTAAGCATGCTTTAAAGATGATGTATATGTAAATGTATGGGCCATCTGTTAGTTAGACATAATTTTAGATACATTTTATTTTATATGCTCTAGGTTGTGTGTGACTTGAAGAAACTGCTAGGTAGCTTAGTTAATTACCAGCAACTACTGATCCGGCTAGTTGTGTACAGTACAGACGTACAGTAGAGAAGAGGGGGCAGTGGTGGTCGTTTGCGGCGTGATGGGGAAGCACAGACACGTACCTGGACCCCGGCGGGATGCAAGCGAGCGCGGTGGAGAAGCACAAACACCTGGGCACCTGGCGGGATGCAAGCGAGCGCGGCGGCAGTGGCGGTGGCGGTGGCGGCGGCGGCGTCAAGCTAGCATTGTGGAACGTGGAGTGGAGTCGACGACGCCGCCGGCTCAGCTCGCGATCGCGACAGCCACACGATGCCGCGCGCGAATCCTGTGGGAAAGATCGCGTTGACCGCGTCGTCGCCCTATAGATTCGGCCACGTGGCATGCTGGCCTGGCTGTCAAACCATAGTCAGCGGCGCGCCATATCAAAATTCAATTCGACAGGCAGACAGGTGGGTCCACCACTAGACGCGCTCTCCGACGTGGGTCTGGGTGGCGCATGCTTGCTGCATCATATATATATATATATATATATATATATATATATATATATATATATATATATATATATATATATATATATATATATATATATAATATATATATATACTAGTCATGTGCCCGTGCGTTGCAACGAAAACTCAATTTGCGACAAAAAATTTATTTGCAAAGAACACTAACTTTAGTTATGTTTCAATAGTAGGATAAATTTGTTCCTCCGAAGAGATTTGACTATCGGGTTAAATCATCTTCCATCTCAACCGTTTATGTTAGATCCAACGAATTAAGTACTCGAAGGAGAACGGACGATCGCCAACAACTCTTAATTAGAACTAGTATAGTGCCCGTGCTAACGCTACGACGGCCAAGACACCTGCTTATCAATTAAATGAGAAGATAAGTATGAATACAACACTTAATAATAAAAGAGAAATTTAGAATTTTAAATGAATTTATAAAGAAAAACGGAACTAAATGGAGGTCGAATGGACGAAAACGGCTCCCAAAAGATTTTAAATCAAGAAAGAGAAAGAAAAAGAATTTTCGATTTTAGATTATTTTATTTGTAGTTTCACAGAGAGCACAACAGCTTTCTAGGCAACCAGCGCAAAGAGGAGGAAAGGCCGGGGTGGCGGCGGTCGTAGTGGGTCAAGATCAGTGCGGCGAGATCGCCGCACCGGCGCTTCTGATGGGAGGAGTTACGGTTGTGGTGAATTTCGTCGGAAAGATGACGGTGATGGCTTGGGTTACCTCCAAAATCCGCGATCTTTACAAGAGGGAGCACTTGGGATTTACGCAATGCGATGGGGTGGAGGAGAGCTCGCCGGCTTTTATAGCCCCAAAACAAGCATATTTATGGAAACTATAATTTGGAATCAAATCAGATTGAGAGGAAATTTTGGCAATAGAGCACAAAATTTGGGGAATTAACACCATAGATGAAAAGAGGAGATTTGGTGCGAGATTGATGGAGCTTTGGAGCTTCTTTCTTACTTTAATGGAGGGAGAGAAGAGAAGAAGCTTCTCTGGTCTGGGCTGCAGCTAGAAGAAGCTACAGGTGAGTTGCCTTCATTTTTTTTAAATATAGAAGGATTTTTGAAAAGATAGCACATTAGGTTAAAAATTTCTAGAAAAATTCTCAAAAAAACTTTCGATTATTTTGTACTTAATAAAATTATTTTCAAAAAAATTTAAATTATAAATTTGCCGAGAGACGCGTGTCCGCGAGGTCGCTGACCAGCAACCTCGCCGTGTCGGCAAAGCCACCGATGGCGACTATGGAGCCATTGCAGACCTGCGTTCTCCCGGCCGCGCTGCCCCATCTCCCGGTTTCTTTTTCCTATCACGTAATGTATGGTCCTTTCCTTTTTCAGGACGTTTGTTTCCTTTTCCTTGATTCCAAGACGTTTGTTTCCTTTTCCTTGTTGATGCTGGAGGTGAGGGAAGTTCTGTTGTGGGCCACATGGATGATTTTGGAAAAATATGGAAAAATAAAATGCGCTCGCCGACCACTGGATCCGCAAGGAAAAAAAGATAAAAATTAAACAGTTGCTTTCGACGTACCGGTTCCGCGAGAAAAATTAAAAACAATTAAGCGACACTCATGGACCGTTGGTTCCTTAGATAAAAATAAAACAAAAATTCAGCGCTCTCCGTATTTGAAATTAGGCTTTATGGGGCTAGATCCGTAAAAAAGTCTCGAGAAGGGTCATATTCGGAAAAATAACGATCACAATGTCAGGACAATAAAAAATTCAAGTCTTGTTTCCTTGCATGCGGATCCTCCCTGTTTATTTCCTTGTTTGATTCACCCTCCTTCCAAATATGTAGTACGTATAATTTTGGCCAGTAAAAAATTCAAGTCTGGTTTCCTTGCATACGGATACTCCTTATTTATTTCCTTATTTGATTCGCTCTCCTTCCAAATATGTAGGTGGGGGAGATCTGTTGTGGGCCACTGGGATGATTAGACACACTAAATAATGGCCATCGGATGTGGGTGAGTAAAACTGAGGAAAGATCTGAGACGTTCATTTTGATGAATGCAAATTTCTTGGGACGTTTTGCTGGGTGCACGAACATTGGGTCATCTCTAATGAGGTGTATTATTTAGGGTGGACGTAGAAAAAATTGCTTAGGTACATTATAAAGTAGTATAGATTAGTATAGAGATATCAATCATTACCATTGAAGGAGGAGAAAGTTATTGCCTTCCTCTTGCAGGAAATGTTCTTACTTCTTGCACGCAGCCTTTCTCTTCTCTTCTCTTCTTGCGTGTGTCTCCACTACCGACCGGCCTGTCCTCCTGGAGATGAGAGTGGGGCCTTCTAATAGGGAGTAGATGAAAGCAGAAGGCAGCGTACGTAGGCGGATGGAAGCCAGGTCTCCTCAACATCTTCGTAATTGGCACGTGATTTGGTTGTGTGATTCTTTTCTTTTAATCTATGCATTTCCAGATATGATGAGATAGAATTCCCGTATTATGGGATATGATGAGTATATCCTTCTATCCATGCAGGACATGATGAGAAAATCTTTCTATTTATAAGATATATGAATAACATCCTTCCATAGTAAGAACATGTGAATAGAGATATGCTAAAATAATATTTCTATTAGAAAAAGATATGATAAAATCTTTTCATCTAAGATATGATAAAATACTCTTCTATCTCAGTCGTTCATGTCAGATCCAACGAATCAGATACTCTAGAGGAGAACGGACCACCGCCACCAACTCCTAATTAGAAGTAGTAGATATATATATATATATATATATAAGCATGGTAATAATAAAAACAAACGAACGTACTTGTATTTGTATATCAAGAATTGTATTGTGCGCCAGGCGCCCAGGCCCTGACGTAAGTAACGTAGCTAGGTAGGCCAGGCCAACGGAGTATTCCAGTCCAGCTGAAATTTGAAAACGAAATCAAATTAGCAACTATTCCATGATCAACCGTACGTGGTTCTATATTATATATATATTCGATGATCTTAGCTCTCTCTTTTTTTTTCAGGGAGATCTCAGCTTATTTTAATCTCACGTACGCTCATCGTTTTTCCAAAGATATATATGATCGATCAATTTAATACTATAATTATCACTGGCAAATTTTATAGGTCAAAAACCAAGGTGCAGTTTGTTCCTTGTTCTATATAGTATCCATGTGTGCATATCTCTACTACTTCTAATTACGACTTGGTGGCAGCGGTCCGTTCTCTATACTCTTTCTTTCCTTCTATTCGCTCAGCCTTCCCTCATCTCCCTTTCTTTCTGTTCGCTCAGTCCGCCCCCACCCGATCCGGATTCCCTCTATTTTATGGAAATATTTCTGATCACATCTCCTTAAAATGGAAGAATTTTATTCATATCTCTTATAAATAAAAGAGTTTCCTCATCATATCCCGCTTGGATGGAATGACATACTCACCACATCCCATAACATGAAAATCCTATTTCATTGTATCTCATTCGGATGGAAATATAGAGATTAAAAGGCAATAATTGCATAATCAAATCATGTGCCAATTCCGGAGATCACAAGGCATCGTATCATAAAGGCTGAGCACTCGCACGTCTGGCTGCCCTCTCCTCCACCTATAAAATGTCACCTTCATCTCCATTATAGAGGACATTCGAAGAGACGCAGAAAGAGACAGAGCAGAGAAAGGCTCATACACACATAAGAGAAAGAGAAAGAAGAAATACAAAAGATTCAAGAGGGGCGCAAGAAACGATATGGAAGGAGACTATGGCCATGGCTCTTTCTCTCTCTTTTTTAAGATAGCTAAAGCTGTGATTAAATTATGAGAATAGAAAACAAAAATTTAAAATTATAAGGTGCAGAAGACTGCACTTGAGACAAAAGGGGAGGAGAAAAAAAAAAGAAAAAAGACCAAATTCTTTAAAGTTGCCGTTGTACTATCATGTTGAGGCTTTTTAAAATTATACTAGCATAAATGATTAACTGATAATTTGAAGCACTCTTAAGTAGCTAACAAGTTCGTTTCATACATGTCTTTCTCATCAACCAACTTGGCTGTTGCTTTGAAAAACTTTTCTTAATAAGGTTGTGTTTGAGAATTTTCCTAGCAACGCACGGGTATTTAACTAGTGTAGAGCTAAAACGGTACTCATCTCTTTTTACACTGGATGGAGTGCACAATTAATGGACAAAGATTAAATATGGAAGTATTCAATCTCATTGACCTTCAATTAGTTAAAGTGGAAAAGAGAGTTAGGGATAGATCCATCATCCATGCATATAGAGAATTATATTTGTATTCTCGGTAGCTAGCTCTGCTCACTAGTGAGTGATCGGTCGATCGATACAATTCAGCCGATCAAATTCTATATAAGCACAAAAGAATCAAATACTATGTAAAGAAAAAAAGTATATATTACTCTCTTCAACTCTTCAAACTGTAACTCTAAAGTTCGAAATATATATATATATATATATATATATATATATATATATATATATAGATATAGACACACACGTATCGAAAGAAGCATATGTTGCTGTGTACGGAACGGGCGAACGTAGAATCGAACTAGCGGAGTAGAGCGCCGAGATCAGATAGGACGGATGGTTTTTATTTTATTTATTTTTAAATATACATATATTAATAATTTTACAAAAATAATATCTAAAAAAATAAAGATAAATTTATTTGTCGAGAGAGCTTTTGTCTCGATTCATTTGGCGAGTATTTTTGTAATTAACCTTTTCGGTTTTTATTTTTATAAAAATATTTAAAAAATATATTTGAAATAATTAATGGATGGATGGTGCCTGTGATGCGATCAGACGTCTGCCTTTACGCATGTTCCCCGTAGAGTAGTCAACGGTGAAAGAAGGAAAAAGACGAGGAGGATTCCGCACGTGCCGGGCCCACCCCACATATCCTTTTCCCACCCTTTTCTTGTGATTAGCAGTAATTCCCGACAATAATTAATCTCTAATTCCCTCCCTTTTTAAACCCCCCGCGCCTAGCTCTTCTTCCCTCAATTCCATTCTTCTCCGCATTCTTTACTGTACTGTACTATACTGTGCAGCTGCAGCTACCTCAGCCGTTCGAGCTCTTCAATTGAAGAATTGATCTCTTAATTGCTTAGTTGCTTCAGCTGCATGCTCATTATTAGCTAGCTAGCTTGCATGCATCCGTCGATCAATTCCTCCGACCTGCAGCCATATATAGATAGATGGATTAAGTGATCGATCGAGATCGGTCATCAGCTAGCTAGCTAGCCTGCTAATTAGTTACTTACTCCGTATACTCCCTATATACATGGAGCCGCCGGGAGGAGGAGGCGACCACACCAAGTACCGCGGCGTGCGCCGCCGCCCGTGGGGCAAGTTCGCCGCTGAGATCCGCGACTCCAACCGCCACGGCGTCCGCGTCTGGCTCGGCACCTTCGACACCGCCGAGGAGGCCGCGAGGGCCTACGACCGCGCAGCATACTCCATGCGCGGCAGGAACGCCGTCCTCAACTTCCCCGACGAAGCACACATCTACCAGCAACAAGCAGCCTCCGGCTCCTCCTCCTCCACACAGCCGCAGGGACAGCAGGGCAGGCAGGTCTTCGAGTTCGAGTGCCTTGACGACGAGGTGCTGCAGGAGATGCTCAGGACCCAAGGCGACGACGACGAGAAATCCCGCAAGAAGAAGTAGCTAGCTAGCTTCCTTGCGTATATATATGCGCATGTCCCGAATGCACAGATAGGCCTGCATGCTGTGTGTGAGGCATTGCAATCGCATGCGACGACGCACGTATATATCCTATATATACTAGCAGCAGCCAGCAGGTACGTACGGATATATACGTACGTGCTCTGAGGATCGGAGGATATATAGATGCTTAACTTGTTACTGATTTATTTGCTCAATCGCTAGCTACGTGTGCTAATTTGATCTCCACTACTTGGTTGGCACGAACGCCATGCATCGAACTTGTTTAGGTTACGTACGTAACGCGCGCGCGTACCGATGCTTAATTTGGTTGCAATACATACGTACGCATAATCAATATATATATATATATATATATATATATATATATATATATATATATTCTCAAGAAATCGATCGTAACGAGTCCTTGAATTCAAGTATATATAATTACGATCGAATTACCTAGGCTAGCTGATCGAGTACGTATATCGATCCGATCCTGGAAGTTGCATGCATGCTATGGTAAGCCGGCCGGCGGCATGACGAATTCGCCGCCGGCCGGCCCGCCGAATGGGTGGGTGGTGCATGCATGCAAGCGAAGTAGAAGAGTCGAGAATCTGCTTAATTCCAGGCTGCTGCAGGTGCCCGGCCGCAAGCAACTTCGACGAATTTGCCGCGTACGTACGTGCATCCATCGGCGCTCTATAATTAAGCAACAATTATTTCTGACGCAAGCAAATAGAGACTTGAATTATATATTATAATTGCCTGCCCTCCATCGATCGTCAGCGCTTCACAAATTAAATACAAGAAAATTTCCCATTTTACTTGCTAGAAATTAATACGTACGTAGGGATCTCTAAATACTTAACTATGTACGTACGTGCATACTAGTACAATTAAGCCACAGATCGAATGGCACGGCAAAGTACATACACTACAACAGAAATACTTATATTAAATGCCTCATCACAGACGGTTAAGAAAAATCGTCTATGATGAGTAACATCATTAACGGTTTTATACTGAAATCGTCAGTGACATAATCACGGACGGTACACTTCACGAACCGTCAAGGATATCTCAGACGATTTTAGTTAAAAACCATCTGTGATTGTATCACAGACGGTTTTAAATACAAACCGTCTGTGATAAGTTAATACCATATACGGTTCTAACTAGAAACACTACTGCAAAACTACTTATTACAGACGGTTCGGAACCATCATCACGGACGGTTTTCCGAACCGTCTGAATCAAAGTGTCAATGATGACAACACGTCATCACAGACGGTTTTGCAACCGTCAGTGAAAAAATAAATCACAGACGGTTCCAAATTTGAAACCGTCTGTGATGAGCTCTACATCCCTAACGGTTCTAGTTTGAAACCGTCTGAGATATGTGATCATCATAGACGGTTCTATTTTGGAACCATCTGTGATGTTGCTTCATCCTAAACGGTTCCAATTATTTAGCAATTCCAATTTGGAACCGTCTGAAATGTTGATTTTCCATTATTTAGCAATTTTAATTTATTGGTTAGCCTCAGGAAATGCTAGCCATGCCCTCTGAAATATAAGACAGTACACAGTATCACTAGCATATTATTATGATATACATTTAAAAAATGAACTCCAATCACATGTTACACAACATACAGCGCATCCATTTCATAAATCAACTCTGATCGCACATTACAACACATGTACAACACATCTATATCAGAAATCAACTCAAATATATACTAACCAATTGGATTCAGAAGTACAAATGACAAATTCATAGCATAAGGTTCACAAATTAATCTAAATGCATGGTAAATAACAAATTCACAACTCATCAGTTGAGCCCTGAGTGGCATCTGCCCTTTGGATTTAAGACCTCGCGGATCAAGAAGGCACAGAGTTGTCCTCGAATACTTCGCAGGTCAGCCTGTTCCAACGCAGATTCAGCGCATTACCAAGTCTGTCGATGAGAAGAGTAAAGTGTTGTGTGTATATAAATTGATAAGTGGAGACAATTGTTGCAAGATTGCAGACCTGTATGACATTGGTCTTATGTGAACCAACGAGGAGTGCCATGTTGTGGCAAACATAGAATCCACATAGGTCAGTGCCCTTTGGTTGCTGGTGGCAATGCCAAAACATAATAGGTTAATTAGTTCCGAAGGTATTATTATGGAGTGTGAAGGATTATTGCGTACTATCGGATACCGGAAAAAAAAGTGTGCTTTAGAGTCGCTGGGCCCTTCTTGTGTGGCCCTCCACGAACTTTGTAGACAGCGAACAACGCGTCGAGTAAATCTGTGATAGGCTTCAAGTAGAACCCAGTGAAACCTACATAGGTATGTCGTCATTGTCACCGAACCTAACTTCGAGGTGCGATATACAGTACAAATCAACAAGTATAGCATCCGAATGAGCCAGCATTACTTTTTCCATGTAGTCGTGGACGACTCTTAAATTCCCGCCCATGTTTGCTTTGACACCATGTGTGGGTCGACGAAACCCACCGGTTGTTACCTTGCTATTGCTTCCATAATCATGTATCTACATATACAAAATCAAGGATCATATATATATGACATTTATCGGTGCAGCAGAAATGTAGACGGTGATTGCACACACTTACATTGTCCAGTATCTTATGAGTGAGGCGTCAGACGCTTTGAGGTCGTACAGATTGAACAGGTCGGAGAAGCCAACCACGAAGATGCCATCTAAAAACCGATGTAAGAAATGATCCTCCTTAAAGCTCACGAAGATACTCGATGCCCGTTGTGCCATCGTCTTGTTGGCTTATTCCATGTACTAATCTTGCAATCTAATGCAGGCTAATGTAAGCTTCTCGTTGCGCTCATTCGGTACGAACGGCTGCCCTAGCTCGAATTGCCGCACTAATGGGGAAAACAGAAAGTCACGGGCCGATGTGGTCCCTTTCGATTTGCCCTTGTCTCCGCCTCCCCTTCTACCAAACGTCGTCTTCACAAGAGACGACTGGACCCGAATTGCAGTAACAGTCTGTGCCTGACGGGACACGGTAGCCGATTTAGCGGGCTCCTTCGGTGCAGCACATGACTCGATAGTGCTGGTAGCACCGGCGCATCATGTGGCTCTGGTAGTGCTTGTAGCTTCGGTGCTCGTGGGAGAGCGTCGAAGGAGATGTTCTTCTTAGGCCACTAGATGAATGTGCTGATAGCATCCCCTAGTGTGACGATCTCGTCATTTGAAGGCATCTCCAGTGTGACGGTCTCGCAAATTTCATGTACACCGTCGACATGGACCTTCGCGTAGCTCGGCTCTAAAGTACGACCGTGCACAAATGTCCCTACATCGGATACATACGCGCGTCCCCAAGCAACCTGCAGGGGAACAAAGCTGTTGGCAAGCCTCACTTGTAGATTGCACGGCGTGGCCACCTACATAAGTGTACACAAGTAATTAGCTAACACGTCCAACATGTCTATCTAAAGAGCATTGTAGACATGTTACCCGGGTGTCGCCAGGAGGAAATCTGACTTCATCCATATCCTTCTCAAGGGTGGACGCGCAGCTGCTCTGACAATTGGTTGGGCTGAACTGCGCCTGTGCTTCTTGGGCTTGCACGTTCCGTGCATGCCTCTCCGCAGCCACCCTTTGCTCCATCCTTTCCTCCAAGCTTCGTAGCTGACTATCGAACTGCGCTCTGAGCCTTTCCTCAACTATTTCCTCAATCAGGGCTACTATCCGTTTCTCGCGCTCGACTTTGCTTCTCTTCCTA
Source organism: Otatea glauca (assembly GCA_036346275.1). NCBI lineage: Eukaryota > Viridiplantae > Streptophyta > Magnoliopsida > Poales > Poaceae > Otatea > Otatea glauca. The sequence goes on along the minus strand of CM070724.1, from coordinate 51,910,748 downwards.
CTCTGGTACGTGTCGGAGTTATGTGGGAATCCTATTTTCCAGGGAACGAAAATACCTAGCCCTCGGGTGCGACCCTGGTGCTCCTTGTTTCCTAAGGCTGTGGAGAATATATCTTTCTCTTTGTCCCAAGTGAAAGAGCCCTGGAAAGATTCTATGCTGAACGATATTAGGCGTTGGGACACTTCCTCATCAGCGAGGTTGGCAAAGGACACGCCGTCTGAAGACGTAGGACATGACCTCGCTCTTACCCAGTTTCGAACGCGCGGGTTCACGATCGAGGCAAATGGCGGCACGACCTCCTTGTGGGCTGCCTCGTCGTCCTCCCTCGTCCATTGCGTGATCTTGCCCACGTACCCAGTTGAGCTGAGTCTATGTGGGTGGGTGTTTTTTGACTAGACGATCCTGTACGTCGTACTTTGACGCACGAACTCTTCAATCGTCTTCAACTCAACAAATTGTCCCCACACATCTTCAGTGATGAACTCGTACTTTTGGAACAGAGTCATTTACTTATTCACGTAATTAGTAACGAGTACGCTCTTGAAGTTCTTCCACGCCTTTCCCGCCACTAGCAACGTGTACCGTCGCAGTGCGGGCATGGCGTCTTGTGGGAGCTCGAATGACGCGAATATTTTTGTCACCAGGTTATCGCGCTCCTTATATGTCAGCATCCTCCATGATGGATAGGTGATGGGGACCCTTTCACGCCCAACGATCCCGCAAATGGTCCGGAAAGCTACCGCAGCCTTTGGAGGCGCGGTAGAGGCCCCATCGCGTGGATCAATCGTTGTGATGGTGTATCGGCTCTGAGGCCTTTTACAAAGCCCTCTTGGACTGCGCCTCTGATTTCCTATGTTGGGCGCCTCATCAGATCCATTCGGCGGCGAGTAATGAGGGGACACCATCTTGTCATTAAGAGAAGGTAAGTTAAAAGAAGAAAATTTAAGAGAAGTTAAGTTAAGAGAAGCAAATTTAAGAGAAGGTAAGTTAAGAAAAGTAAATTTAAGAGAATGTAAGTTACATACAAGGTTAAGAGAATCAATAGTGCTTACAAGTGACAATACACAAAACAATTCATAATATTTTAGTTATAAGTTTTATATTGCTCTCAGAAATAGGGCTTAATTGAAGATTTTAAATCTTCAATCTCATTCACAAATGGGCTAAACAATTAATTAAGTGAACAGGCCTCGAACCAAAATTAACAGTTTAATAACCATATACTTTGATAAAGTCTCTAACAATTTTGGCTGTCTGATAAAGTTGGGCAATCTGCCTGTAATCTTAAAATTATGCTTTGATAGATAATGGAAATCTAACTGATTGGATCTAAAAATGTCTAATTAAACTAAAAGTAACTTCATGAATACATATCTCAATATTGGATCTCGAAGGAGAATTTGACTAGTTTTCAGAATCTTAGTGTTGGATCTAGTAACATTTTAATTGTGAGCTAAAAATGGCATAATATGATTTAATAGAAGTTACCTCGAAGAGCAGGACTTGCTGTGGAGGAGCATGGCGAGGTCGTCGTTGTGGATGTCGACGATGGCCTGCGACTCCTACGCGTTGAGGCCACCGAGCCCGATCACGACCACCTCGTCGTGTAGGGGAGGGCGAGAACGAGGGCGTGAGAGCATCAGGGTGAGGGTGACGGCGATGGCTAGGGTTAGGGTGTGAGGGTTAGGGTTAGGACGTAAGGGCGCGGCGGCTACGGCGGGTGTGAGGGCTAGGGTCAGGGCGAGGGCGAGGGCGACGGCTAGGGTTAGGGCGTGAGGGCGCGGCGGCGAGGGCGAGGGCATGATGTAAGGCCCCCATTTTTGATAAATAAATACCAAAAATGGATACCATGTGCATACAGTACTAGTCCCATGATCAGTAGCTAGTACGCACAAATACAAATTGATATCACAGTCATATACAAACTTTATTACAGTGAAGTAAGATTACATATTATTTTTACAATACCAAAAGTAAAGCTGCGGTGGAGACAAATTCTTGTAGTATGCCTTTTAACCCATTGTTCCACGAGCAAGCGACAAGGAAAATCCTTAGATAAATTCATCGATAAATTCCCCGTATCCTGCATCAACGTAAGAATCGTCGGGGAAATCTGTTTCTTCACCTAAAAATATCAACATTGGCAAGTTGAGTACTTACGTACTCGCAAGACTTATGCAAATCCTAAAATACATGTAGGCCATTTCAATGAAAGGCTAATAAGGTTAATTTGCATAAAGCTGGTTTGAAATGTAAATACAGAATAATAGATTGCAAAATGGAATTTAAATAAAAGCAATTTAATATTGAAAGTGATAGAATGTAAGCATCAATAAATCATGAATGTTTGGGTAAACTGATCATACTCAAAACCATTTCCTTCCGCACACAGCGGAAATGACCAACACGTGGTAGAAACCACTTTTTATGAAAATAAGCAAAACTGCTAACTATGTGATGACTTTACCAAGTGTCCATGACCGTGAACGCGGCTAATCGATTAGTTTTACACTCTGCAGAGGTATACAGCTTTCCCCACAAGACATGACTGACTCTTTGAGCAATCGATATTTGCACACTGCCTTTGGTGTGCCGCAGAGAGTCATGTTATAACTGTTACATTATTTAAACCTAACTTTGCACCAGCACGGTGATGATAACCCATTCTGTGGTGTAAGAACTCAGAGCATAGAAATGATGGAACTACCCACAGTATGGCATACACCGTTATATTGGTAGACGTTTAATCCATGATCACCTCGGTGTGGACGTCCCGTCGAGCAATTCATTAAGAAACAGCTCGTACTACTCCGGCCTTACAAGTGCAAAGCTAGTTTTAAACAACTTAATAAGTTAGAGTTGTCCCATACCAGCACTTGTGGTTGTATGAATATTCTTGGCCTGAAAATAACTCATAGTTCGGTCCTTAATCCGACATGGGCAATAATCTCCACCCTACACTACGTGCAAAGACATGCACAACCGGCTATTGCCAATAATTGCCCGCATCTAAACCATAGTTTTGTTTTCATTTTCCAACCAAATACCAACCACAAAAATGGTCATACCCATTTAAATGTCATATCCAAAGTCTTTAATCATTTCACAGTTTTATCTTCATTTAGCTTTGGCTAAGCATTTCACTAAATGTGAGTAACCCAGATTGACATTAAATATTGTCTAAGCTATTCTAGGGTTTTCAAGGTTGACAATTTTCTACTTATCAAGGAAGTTCTATAAGTCTACTGGTACAATTACCATTACCCGAAATATAGCAGACTTTAACAAAATAAAGTATGCAGTAAAACATTTAATAAAAACATTTATAAAACTGGGATCAATATGATCAAAGGGGGTTTGCTTGCCTTGTTGACTATCCTCGACTTCAAACTCACGGTCGTCGAATGTACCGGATTAAATCGGGTTCTACACGTTGTACGGCAACATATAACAAATACCAAATTTCAATAGAGCCAAAAAGAAATCAGATGGAAATATTCAAATAAAATGATTTCACAATTCAGGAATGATTTCAGGAGTTATTTGTTTTCTTTTGCAATTTAAAGATTTGATCTATTTAAACCATTATTGCATTATTTTCTACTCATTTTATAACTTAGATTTTTCTTACAACACACCCTAAGTATTTTTACAGATTCTGGTTCCTGAGATTACAAGGATTCTAATAAAATTTATTTTACTAAATTTGGAGGTTATTTGCAAAATTTTCATGAATGACATATTTCTATCCTTTCTTTTGAATTTGACTTCGAATTTCAAATAAAATTCAATTTTGAAATATTTTTGCATATTCTGAATCTACTGAATTTTATATGAATTTATAAATTTATTTCATCGAATTTGGTTAAATGATTCAAAAGATATGGCTATTTGAATATCTAGGTTTTGAATAAATACTAAAAATCAGAAAACTGTCGAAAATGGAAAGTGCGCCGCTGTGAAAACACGCTTTCCTTTTCAGCGGAATCGCTACCGAGGCGCCGACAGACGGGTCCACCTGGCGTCCAGCAGCGCGCTGCTGGTGTGTGAGGCAGTGTGTCAGCCGTCGTGGCGAGGCGCGAGGCGGGCACGTGGCCCGCGCGATCGCTACTCTTGCGATCGACAGTCGGGGCCGCAGCGGTGACCCAGAGCAGGCTGCGGCTAAGCGAGCTCGCCGGCGATGAACCAGCCGGAGGCACGGAATCGATTCCACTCGAGCTTGGCGCATCCGTGCGAACCGAGGGACGGTCGCGCGGCGGTCCGAGGCGGCGAAGGCGATTCCACCGGCGAGGGCGGCGGTGGCTCTGGCGGAGTTCGCCGACGGCGAGCGAGCCCTCCGGGTGGAATGGGTTCCACCACGAGGTTCAGGCATCCGTCAAGACACTTTGGTGGCGCGGTGGCACGAGGGCTCTGAATGGCATGCCACCGTCGCGGCGGCGGCGGCAATGGCCGAGCGGCGGCGATGCAAAACTAGAGCTAACCAAGCTTCATTTTCACTCGGATGAGCACCTGAGCGACTCAAGGAACCAATTCCATCAATCGCTTTGAAGAATGAATGAAGGAGGAAGGCTCTCACCGTGCGCGGCGGCGGCGGAAGAAGAACACGGCGGAGGAGCTCGCCGGGGAAGAAAGGGTTTCGGCCGAGGCTTGGGACGAGCTCCTGGAGGTGCTAGGGTGCTTCGGGTTGAAGGAATTGGAGTGGAATGGGTTGAGGCGGTGGGTTGCGAGTTTTGACCTCTTTGCGGTTTTTGCCGTCGCCGGAGAAGACGACCAAAGCAGCGGCGGAATGGGTTTGCAGGGGCACAGCTAGGTCGGCTGCGAACGCACGAGAGGGGTTTATATAGGGAGAGAAAGGCGGTTTGGGCGCGGGTACGACAAAATCCGAGGCGGTCGTCGCCGCGCGAGAGAGAGAGAGAGCAGGGAGAGGGGAGAAGAACGCCGCCGGGAGGCTGACACGCGGGGGCCAGATGGCAGCGGCTGTCGGCTGAGGTGTCTCACTGACAGACCGGGCCCACATGTCAGCGAGAGCGAAAAAGAAGTCTGGCGAAGACTCAAGATGGAACAGGATAAAATCGGGGATTTCGAGGCTCAAACCGACTCTAAATTTTATAAAATTTTTACCATAGGTCGGCAAGGATATTACCAGCCTCCTGAAAAATTTTCGATATTTTATGATGCATGCAGATTTTTATAAAATTCTGACAGTGCAACAGTTGCTGCATTGCCCATTCGGTTCTTCTTTTAATTTGCGATTTAAACGAAGTTATTATTTTACAAAACTTTTTATGATAGTTTGAAATAATATTATACACCTTATTTAAAAATTAAAGACTTTAGTTATTATTATTTAATTTTTAAAAATTCTGACATTACTGTTTTCCAGATTATTTATTCACTGTTTTTGAATTTTTAAAATTACAAAATGAATTAATAAATTCTTGATATTTTTACTGAAGGTTGATACTGTTTTTATGTCGGCAAGATAAAATTATTGGGTCAGGATGACTTATAGATATTTTTACTAAATTGTTTTACCATTTTACCCTGAGATATTCACTCATGATTATCTTTGATTAATTGTTATTTTTATTAATCCAGCTTACCCACCGATTTAAGCAAGCTGAGGAGAGCCCTTAGATATTTTTGGAGGCTTTGGTAAATTTTTGTTGAATTAACATTTTTACTTTTTACCATTTTCTATTTACCATATTCTTTGTTTCACTTTCTTGCATTAAAGAAAAGCCAAAAGAATACACAGAAAATCCAGGAAATTCAGAAATTTCGAAAATAATACACAAAAGATTTTTATTTCATTTTTCTTTATTTTATGATTTTTGAGGCTGTTACACATGAGGGCTAGGGTTAGGATGTGACAACGAGGGCGTGAGGGGTGCGAGACTTAGCGAATGGCAAGCACAAGTGTGTGAGGGCAGCGGGTTGGGGATTAGGGGATATATCCCAGACGGTTCAAAGATTGAACCGTCTGTGATACAAGTCGCCTCATATAGCAATTATGTATATACTTCAACAAGCAGTACTTTGCTTGGTTGGCAAGAGGCTTTGCCTGCATGCGTCCTAGGTTCGAACTCTAGGGAAAGCAATTTTTGTTTTAACATAGACGGTTGTAACATTCTACCGTCCACGATGATCTTAAATATAATGCAAATTCGAACCAATTAATACTTTACATCACAGAGAACAAATGGATCTACACCAAGCTATATTTAAAAACCAGCTTTATTTCCCTCTTTACCAAGCTAGATCTAAAATATAATGTAAAATTGAAGCAATTACTAACCTTAGATGACCTAGAGCACGAGGATCTACAATTACACCTCTAAATCTAGGGTCACTTTTCACCAGATCGCCTCTCAATCGCAGCCACCTCAAAAATATCTAGGAAACCCTAAAAATATAGAGGAAGTCAAGGCTCTCTGTTCTAATTTATCAGAATTGATCATCACAGACAGTTTGTGGATAAATCGTCTGTGATATTGCCCTCATCACAGACAGTTTTAGCCATAAACTGACTGTAATGTTACTTTTTTCCAAAGCCTTTTTACATCATTCGCATGAAATATCACAAGCGGTATTCTTGGCTCAGTTGGTAACAGGCTTGGCTTGCGTACGTGAGTTGTCGAGTTCGAATCCAGGGAAACTAATTTTTTTGTGTGCCGCCTGGTAAGTGACGCAGTGGATCGGGATAGGCGCACGGTTCTGAGAGAAATCCGTCTGTTAAAATTCCACAACGAAGGTCATAATTGCACTTCCGCAACGAATGTTGTAATTGCACTTCCAGGCATTTCGTTTCCCCAACGAAGGTCGTAATTCCAGGTGTTTCATTCCCCAACGAAGGTCATTTCGTTTCCCCAACGAAGGTCGTAATTTCACTTCAACAACGATATATATATATAAGGTAGCGCTGGCGCCCAAAATACTCGATCGATCGCATTCCACATCGTACTTAATTGCCTCCGATGCCATGAGCGGCTCAAACTCCATCCCCTCCTCTATCGGCTCCGTCGCCCCTTGTGGGACTCTACTACCGTTGCCTCCGACGCCGGCTCCGCCACTGCCACCGTCACCACCTTCGCCTCCATCGCCGACTTACCCTCCGCCACTACCACCGTCTTCGCCTCCTCGACCTCCGAAGCCCCTACGACAATGGCTGCGGTGCCACGGTGCAATATCAATGAATCCGCTGGCCGCAGCTTATGCACTACACCGACAGTCTCCTCCATCGGCCAGTACATCGCCCGCCTCAGGCACCACTCCCTCCGCCTCAAGCATTGTCGAAAAGAAGCATCCGCCAACAACAATCTCTCACGACGTCGATGATAGCTTTGACTCGTCGGCGGGCTATCGTGATGGCTGGGAGCTGGAGGATGACCCAGACAGAGCGAGTTCGAGCGACGACCCCGACGGCCGCAGCGACGACTCCGATGACTTCGGCGACGATGAGGACCAGATCACTAGCTAGGCTTTCCCATCAAGAACTTTTGTAGGGAATTTTTTGTATATTGTGATGCATGCAATAATTAAGCTAGTTCTTATATGAAATACATGTTTCATGTAACTATTTTGAAGGATTCACTGACAGCAAGGGCTCACCAGCTTCATTTATCAGAATTGATCATCACAGACGGTTTGTGGATAAAACCGTCTGTGATATTGCCCTCATCACAGACAGTTTTAGCCAAAAACCTTCTGTAAAGTTCTCCCCGTCATTACAGACGGTTTGTGGCTAAAACCGACGATTTTAGCCACAAACCGTCTATGATGTTATCTGCCTCATCGTAGATGGTTTGTGGTTAAAACCGTGTGTGATGAGCGCGACATCGTAGATGATTTTAGCCACAAACCATCTGCGATGTGCCTGAGCCTCTTCCTAGATGGTTTTCGTAAAAAACAGTCAGTGATAACGTGTCTAATATAACCCCTTTTGTAGTAGTGAAACCATCTGTGATATGACCTCAGACCCCTATGTAATCATACCAATAGAGGTTCGTAGCGCAGACCCATGTGTTTCGTCTCCCGCAAACCCTAGCCCCTGGCAATCCTCCTCCCCGGTGACCTCCTCCGCGAGCACCTTCTCCTCGATCGGCTACCTCCGTGAGCACCTTCTCCTCCCCGTCGGCTACCTCCTCCTCCCCGTTGGTGAGTTGTGTATGAACCGATATGCTTGACTAGGGTATGAAATGGTAATCCTCATTTTGAGTTTGTGAATGATGATTGCCCAGTAATAGTTGCTTGCATGTATGCTGTAATCTAGCTTCACTGATCTTAGCTCTGGACTCTGAAGTTGCCACATGTCATGGAGATCTTTATTTATCCATCTAATGAGCAATTCACCATTCTGTAAATTAGCTAGGTAATACCACTTTTCCGTAGCAGATGCTTACATCCTCCATTGATTGACTAGACTAGATGTGGTAATTGTGGCAACCAAATCATTAGACTGTATCAAATTATATGTGTTACATTTGCTGCAGCCAATATGCATCATTGGTACAAAAAAAATGCATGATGATGTCTGTATATGCATATTCTAGATTGCTATAAAAGAGAATGCTTGTTTGTCTGTATATGCATATTCTAGATTGCTATAAAAGAGAATGCTTGAGAATGTTTGTTTGACTGTATATGCATATTTTAGATTGCTATAAAAGAGAATGCTTATTTGTTTGTATATGCATATTCTAGAATGCTTGTTCTGACTCTTTGAAGCTGAACACCTAATTCATTATAAGATATTTGTGGTAAGGACATGGAAAAACTGTTAGAAGCTAAATAAAAACTTAAGGTGGAGATCGAATAACTGAAGGGGAAATATGAGATAACAGAAAAGATTTATGAGATGAAACAAGAACTGAAAGACATAGATGATCACTTGCAAGAAATCGAATCCCTTAACACGGCACTCATCAGTAAGGATCACAGGGCGAATGCAGAACTGAAAGAAGCCAAAACTGAGCTTATAGAGGTAACATAAAGGTTTCTAGTACTAAATTCGATATGGTTACTAATAATATACCAACATACCCTTTTCACAACAACATGATCGCTTTTAATTTGTAGGGATTAAGAGATATGATTGAAGATCAATCGGTTATTGGTGTCAAACAAATCGGCACTGTACTGGAGTTGTGGAACTTCATAGAGAACCGAGAAGCCTCTATTGCGAAAGCTATGGCACATATGATGGAAGACATGAAAAAATCCTATAGTTTTCTTGTCTTGAACTATGAAATAATGTGGTTCTAGCTGAACATTTGTTGATATTTATGGTATATATCATATTTTGTTAATGTATTGTCACCTGAACTATGAAACATTTCGTTATCATATTTGTGGTAAGATCTTCTTGTCTTGAACTATAAAATAATATTTTTTCTACCTCTCTTGGCAGAATTTCCATGATTAGTATATGTTGTTTGAAATTTTCTTCTCTTTAGATATTTCTGCAACGATATTTACAAGACACAACTAGTTATAGATTTTGCAATTGAATATCAAAACATCCTAGATGCATTGACGCAACAGCTTGTCTGATGAGGAGGATCTTAAAATATGAACATTTGTAGCACTTTCATCACTTTTTTAAATTCTAATGTTGATGGATTCCAATGCAAAATCCAATTCAATGAACAGTTCATCCTGAAAGTTCATTCTCTGATTTATTTTTCATTTCATCCTCATCCCCGAATGAGAATACCATACGCAGCTCATTTTCACTCGGGGATGAGGATGAATGAAAGCATGACTATGCATATAATGAAAATTGCTGGAAGCATGACTATGAATATAATGAAAAATAGCAACACAAAAGGATAATGAAAGCATGACTATGCATATAATGAAAAATTGTTGGAAGATAATGATGCCGAACCATACAACATCAGCTCCATCACAACGCTACTGTCAAGGCAGTCAATTTTCTGCAAAAAGCACGTCAAAAGTGTAAGGATGGTTGGCAATTCTGTACAAACAAACAAAGGAACTGAGAAACCTAACTAACCAGCTTCTCTTCTATAGCATTTCCAATTTTAGAATCAGCAACTACTAATGTGTCACCCCTATAGTGCTTGTGCAAGAACTTGCGCAAACCCTTGCTAGGCTTGCTATCAATAATGAGGGTCGCAACCGAAAGGGCATCAGATGTGTTCTCTACTTTGTTGAAAGCCTTCAGCTCAACCATCTAATTAATGTTTATCATATTGAGTTAGGAAACAAAATGAACTGTATAGAACCAAAGAAATAGCATTAGGAGATAGATATAGACACTACACCAAAAAACGTCATCAGTGGCGGTTCATAACCGCCATCAGTGGCGGTTATTGAACCGCCACAGATATAGTGCCACTGATAATCGAGGATTATCAGTGGCGGTTTTCTAACCGTCACAGATAAGTGTTATCTGTGACGGTTCTACATACTAACCGCCACAGATAACAATACTATCTGTGGCGGTTCTATCCACCAACCGCCACAGATAACAATACTATACGTGGCGGTTCTATCCACCAACCGCCACAGATAACTACACTATACGTGGCGGTTCTTTCCTACAACCGCTACAGATAAAAATATTATCTCGTGGCGGTTCTTCCACCAACCGCCACAGATAACTATATTATACGTGGCGGTTCTATACATCAACCGCCACAGATCTATATTATACGTGGCGGTTCTATCCACCAACCGCCACAGATAGTGCGGCCGATCAAAAATAAAAACTGCATTTTGGGCTAGCCTCAGTCTTGCTAGCCATGCCCTCGAAACATATAATACATCAATCACAGATTTTGCATACACACAGTTACAATGTACAACAATCACAGATTTCGCATATACACAACTACAATATAATACATCAATCACAATTGCAATTTTGCATATGCACAATTATAATGTACAACAATCACAGATTTTGCATATACACAACTACAATATAATACATCAATCACAATTACATATAATACATCAATCACAATTACAATCACAGATTTTGCATATCACAATTACAATATACACAATTACAATGTACAATTAAAGTGTCTCATGCATGAGGTGCTCGATCATGGTGATGGTGTAGGGCATGCCTCCCACTGGACTGCTCCCTTCTCCTCCATTCAGTCATCTTTGCATCAATATTTCTCGAGTATGTAAATGAAGTCATTATATATCATACTATGGAAAGCTAAATAGATCACTTTTGTTGTATCACAAATCTAGCCGATCCATTGCCGTCTTATTCCATGTGAATGCCGTGGCATCCTCCAGATATTGTACATGCATTAGCTAGTTTATACTCCTCTATTTTTGAATATGTGACATTCTATTTTTCAATTTTTATTCCTAAATACATATCATTCTACAATTTTGATCCTACTTTTTACTATTTTTCCTTCTATAATCTCCATTTAGCTATTTTTAATGGCATTTACTATCATACATTAGAGTAAAACACACCATCTAAAAATATAAGGACCATGTAATCAAATATCTTATGAATGGAAGGTAAAGATGCAAAAGGAGGGGTTCCCATTTGAAAGGAACAAAGAGTTATTTACACTTTGTAATGAAAGCAGAATTGAAGTAAAAAGCCTAAACTAGTGGAGGTAAACTAGAAGCCTACGGGTCTTGGAGGTTGAAGACATGTGATTTGGGACAATAGTATGGATGACTGGATCGTTGTTGTCTTCGTCATAAAACTCGCCATTTTGTTGATTATTTCCTTCATGATGAAGTAGGCGAGTGGCCCTGAATGCCTTGGATTTGAAGGAAGCAGATCCTACCGTAGACAACTTGAGGCGCTGTAAGTATAAAAACAAAATTAAGAGAGAATATAGAAATTGAGTGGTGTGAATCAATGTGTCATGTCGGCATGGTGACCTCTACGTCATTGTCTTTTATTGTGCATGATAAGATTTCGCGCATGTCTTGGCACACGAAGTACCCACATAAATTTGTTCCTTTCTACCGCTTGTGACTTCGCAAAAATCGAATGAACTAAGATGTCGTCGAAGGAGCTATTTACTATGAAATATGATATAAGAGTATTCCTTCTTATGCGTCTGGAAACTTCGTGACGGATTGTAAGGGATTTGTGGTATGGGCGGTATCTCGAGCTCTTCCGACAATATCTTTTGAACGCCTCATTCACTAAATGTGTCATCTCTTCAAAGTCTTTTTGGGTTTATCTAGTGGATCCATGATCGACATCTTGCTCTTTTCTCGGATGAATTATTACGAGAATCCAATGGAAGCTACATACACATGCATGATGCGGTCATTAGTCCTTACATCGAGTAAATAACGAAATAAACGAGTAATTTAACGGCTAGTGAGCAACTTACTTAAAATTGTATGGCAAAAGTATAAACTCCTTGTCTTGTAGTTTAATCAAAACTTTATATACGTACTCCTCGACCTCCTTTGGTACTCTTTTGATTTCATGTTGGCAAACCGTTCCGGTCGAGGAATCCCATCGCCCCTTGGTTCTTCGTACTTCAATCATCTCGTATCTATATAACGAATTAGTTAGACATGAAATTTATCGGTATTACGTGAATGTAGGCCAAGATTAATATATTAGACACTTACGGACCAAAGATCTCAAAAAGATATGTCGAGGCGTCGTGATAGAACAAGTTGTGCAAGTTATCGAATTCTATTAAGAAGTAGCCATGGCCCTCATGGTGAAAATGTTCCTCACGGAAAATTGCAGTGATCATCTTTGTGAGTACGTCTTGGTTGGATCGATCTAAGTACCATGCATGTAATCGCTGCATCATGGGTGTTAGACTTTTTAACTTCGGAGCGGTGACCAAGGGCTTCCCTACCTCGAATTTCAATCTTTGTTGATCATCTTGGTCATCGACTTCGCCTTGCCCTTACTTTTTGTCGCACGACATCATACTCGGTCTGGCCTCGCTTTGATCCGGCCGATCTGACTTGTCTAATGTGCCAATTTTTGGGATCGGAGGTTGTAGGTTTGTCATTTGAAGTACCAGTGTTATAGGTTTCGCTTTGGAGTACTAACGGTGTCCATCTTGATGGGGTCCTCAATGCATTTCTTTTCTACCTCATTTTGCTTCTTCCCGTTTCACTCTCGTGTCTTTGGTGACGGATGCGAGGATTGTATCTTGCAGAGAGGATGGCACTCGCATGGTCCAAGACGATGTCACGCTTGCGCCATTGGATGAATGAGTGGACGGCACTTCCTAGAGTAGTTATCTCATCATTGGTGGGTTTTCGGTCCGATCTCAAAGAAAGCGTGCAAATACCGTGTCCACTTGGACCTTTGCATAACTGGCGCTATCGGGTATTGTGCAGACACCCCTTCTTGGCACGGATAGACTACCCCTGTAGGCACTGTACAAATATGTTCATCACGGCACGTTGAGTGACAGGTGTGGGGTCCCGTATGTCGTCCACGGGATAATGGTTGTTGTCCGCACGCCAATGGCGTGGACGCGCGAATCGCTGCGACGACTTGTAGGATCGAGAAAAGCGTTGTGGACTGCGATCGACTCAAGGCTTGTTGTACTTGTCGTTCAACTTGTTCTTCAATGGTGCCTTGTATTTCTCGCAGAACCCTTTCCTTCATCATTTCCATTTCCTTCTCGGCCCGCTCATCTTTAGCTCTCTTCCGACTCCTATAAGAGTCTCCGTGCTCGGGAATCCACTCCTCCATGGAACCTTGACCCCGACGCCTCGTGTCACTGTGGTGCTCTTTGTTTCCTAGGGCATTGTTAGCTCGTCTTTCTCCCCGTCTGGGTGAAAAGATCCTTGGGAGGATCGGGCGTGAAACTCGTGAACTCGTTGCGTCATTGCTTCGTCTTCACCGCTCTTGAATGATAAACCCCGATGAGACAACATATCGCCTCGCTAGCACGTAGTGCTTCACTCGTCCGTAGTCCGATCAAGGGACTTGTGCCACCAATTGGACCGCTTCTAATTCTTGCCTCTCCCATTGAGCAATTTTACCCGCGTACCCACTCGTGCCAAGTGCGTGGGGTGAGTATTCCTTCTTGCGATGCTAATGTGGTCCTCTTTGGACTTCCTTCTTTGCTTCGATTGCTTCATCGCCACAAACTCATCCCAATATGGCTCCAATCTTGGGTACTCTCCGATGGTGACGGTTTTGCTTCACATAATTTGTGTTCACCGCCTTGAAGTTTCTCCACGCCGCATCCATGGTCATCAATGCGTCGCGACGCACAAGATCTTCGGCTCCTTCGGGAATTCAAGGTTTCTTTGAGCTCATCCACAGATCCTCTTTGGTGGCTCGGGGCACTTTATGCCAATCCGAATAGGTGATTGGCACTTTATCCCTACGATGTACCCGCATGTTGACTGTATTTTGTTCTTGATTTTCTCGGTGCAACAGGGCCTGATATCTAAGACCTCTCGAGATGGTGTACCGCCTTGAGCTTCTTAGTTTTCCCTCGTCCTCGGCGTCTTGCAACAGGAGCATCATCTGCAACAGCGGTGGAGGCCTCGGCACATTGGGTGGTTGTGTGGAGGGTAAGGTACCTGCTCGGGCTCTCCTCCACTATAGGCTCAGTTTCGGGCTCCATTATAACTACAGTTCAACTCGAAACATAATTTTCGTCAATTATTACAGAATCATCTCATGGAATTTCAAAGTACGGATGTCTTTCATCTGTGTGTAATATTGTGTGTTGCTAAGATGAAAATGATTTTGCAAGAGCAAGATACTTAATTAGCTCGTAACAAAACGAAGAGCTTAGAGTATGAGGTAATATGAAAGTTTCTAGTACTGAATTCAATGTGGTTACTGCCCTTCTCACGACGTTAATAGTTAAGTTTAGCTATTCAGAATCACGACGTTGATAGGTTCACGAGAGGGAAAAGAGAACAAATTCACATGCAATGGCTAGCGGACATATCAAAAATTAATTATTTGGTTTAGCTGTTCGAGTAATTATGTTGTGAGTGCACAAGGAACCAAAAATACTTTCACCGCCAATTGGCGGATGTTAATTGTGCTAGATTCCAATATACCACAAATGCATATTCATAATTTAAGAGTTAAAAAAAGAAAAAGAATTTCTATGTGTATGTCTCCTCTGTTCCACAATATATATAACTCTATTTTCTTATAAAACATTTATAATGTAAGTCCATTGAACAAACTAAGAACGTAGTTTCTTACAATATTCTTCTTGTGAAAAGGTTGAGTAGTTTCGTGTGATTTTTATAACTTTGTGTTACACTAAAAATATCATCTTTTAAAAATATAGGTCACATGGATGCATGGGTTGATGACTAGTATCTTCTAACACATCTAGTGCGTAGTTGAGTTTTCGACAACAAGCAACTTTGGATGGCTTCGTGACCAAAGTTTTTGTATGCCTAGGCGTAGGCTTGCGAGTTTTCCTTTATCCGTTTCTTCAATTAGATACCTCACATGTGTATGATTCAAGATTTTGAAGTATAAAACAAGTTATTTGGCTTCTCTTACTTCGCAACTCGGTTCACATAGTAAAATGATCGGTTTCACATAGTGGTATTAACTATGTGGTGTGATAAGTGAATAATTTTATCATATAGAATAATACGATGTCTTGTCCATGCATGCTAATCACAAGAACATGACGAGTAGAGCACGCAGAAAATGTGGCACTGGGGCGGTGTCGGCTGGTCGGCGTCGTTAGGGACGGTGTCTGAGGCGTCGAGTCGGGCGGCGTCGCGCGCGCGGGCGGCGGCACCGTGGCGCGTCGGCTGGGTCAGCGTCGTTGGGGACGGCGTCGAGGGCGTCGAGTCGGGCGGCGTCGGCGCGAAGCGCGAGAGCGGCGACCGTGGCGGCGCGCGTCGGCTGGGTCGGCGTTGTTGGGGACAGCGTCGGGCGTCGGGTCGGGACGGCGTCGGGCGCGGGCGGGACGGCGTCGGCGCGGGCGGGGCTCAAGGGTTTTAGGTAGAAGAGAGAAGGGCGGAGTTTTAAGGGTAAAGGGTACAAGCGGCTGGATCTATTATTTATAGATGGAGTATTATCAGTGGCGGTTCTTAGAAAGAACCGCCACTGATAACATTATCTATGGCGGTTCGTATACAGAACCGCCACTGATCAACATATTATCTGTGGCGGTTCTTTATACGAACCGCCACAGATAATGTTATCAGTGGCGGTTATTTTTAAGAACCGCCACAGATAAATATACTATCTGTGACGGTTCGTATACAGAACCGCCACTGATAAATGTATTATCTGTGGCGGTTCTGTATACGAACCGCCACAGATAATGTTATCAGTGGCGGTTCTTTTTAAGAACCGCCACTGATGTGCTCTCCTTGAAATTTGTTTCGAATCTTATACGACTATTGTCGAATAGCGTACTGAGTTCGAAGACCTAGTTTTGGTGCCGCGCAATTGCGGCGTTTTCGATTTTGTGTATTACTTGTAAAGCAAATACATAAGCGATTTGTGAAATGAGCTTTTTGAATAATCCATGATCGTAAGAATTTGTTGATTTCCTTCCAATCGTCCCTTTCCCGGCCAGCCTACCCTCATGTCGGGATACGAGCACTCCTACCGGTTCCACCCTCCATGTAATCCACGCAAAACTCGATAACCTCCTCGGTTGCATAACCTTCCACAATGCACCCTCGTACGAGATCGATTGCGTACATACTTCTTCAGATACCTATGTACCTTTCGAACGGGTACATCGATGCGAGAATACGGGGCCACATACATTTATCTCATTCACAAGGTGAACAATGAGATGAACCATTATATCGAAAAATGATGGAGGGAAATACATCTCTAGCGGCATAGTGTCTTGACCACATCATTCTCGATTCGAAAGTCCGATGGGATCGATGACCTTCGTGAAATCGTGTTGAAGAAGAAACACAACCTCATGATTGCCTCTCGGACCTTTTCGTGCAAAATACCTCTAATTGCAATAGGAAGCATTTGTGTCATCATCACATGACAATCATGAGACTTCATGCCGATTAACTTCAAATCTTTCATCGAGACCGGTTTCTTGATGCTTGCGGAGTAACAGACGGAACTTTCACACCATGCAAGCATTTGCAAAGTTTCATTCTCTCTTTCTTGAAAGAGTGTAGCAAGTGGGGAAGGTAAAGTCGCCTTTCCGGTGTCCTAAGGATGTAGCTCACTCGATTTTCATATCTTCCAGTCCCTTCGTGCCTTTAGTCCGTCCTTAGTTTTGCTAGGAATGTTCAAAGAAAAGACCAATCAAGCTATCACATACATTTTTCTCGTGCATGACGTCTATGCAAATGTCGAACTTCTAAGTCCTTCCAATAGGGCAAGTTCCAAAATATCGATCTCTTCTTCCATGTGGTCTTCTCAAGACGAGACCTCGATGTATTATTACTATCTCCTTTCCAAGTACGACATTAATATCCTTAACCATATCATATACCTCTTCCCCACGACGAGGCCTTGGAGCTATACCATCCTCTTTTGTCCCGTCGAATTGTTTCTTCATATTGCGGTAGGGGTGATTCCTGCGAAGGAACCTACGGTGATGCATGTACACAGTTTTCCTCGAGTTATTGAGCCACACACTAGCGGTTTCATCCATGCACTTGGGGCATGCTTTGGCCCCTTTTACAGTACGACCGGATAGGTTACCAAGGGCAGGGAAATCATTGATGGTGCAAAACAACAATGCGCGTAGGATGAAGTACTCTCGCTTGTACTCATCCCATACCTGTACACCTTCGCTCCACAAGATCACAAGATCTTCCACCAATGGTTGTAGGTATACATCAATATCATTGCCAGTTGTCTCGGCCCTTGGATAGCGGCGACATCATAATGTACTTTCGTTTCATACACAACCAAGGAGGAAGGTTGTAGATCTGAGAGTTACTGGGCCAAGTGCTATGAATACTACTCATGTTACCGAAAGGATTCATTCCATCCGTACTCAACCCAAACCTTACATTCCTCGGTTCATTCCCAAGTCCATCCTAAAGAGCCTATCGATGGTTCTCCTTTGGCGTAATCAGCAGGTGTCTCGACTTTCCATCCTTTTACGCTCTTCCGAGTGCCATCGCATCGATTGGGCATGCTTTTGTTTCCAAATAAACGCTTCAACCTAGGTATTACCGGTAAATACCACACCACTTTAGCGGAGCCCTTTCTTCACCACGGTGCCCTCATTTGTCATGGCCTTTACGCTTGTATCGTGATGATTTGCACGGACATACATGCATGTCTCAGTATACTCTTTGCGATAGAGTATACAATCGTTTGGACATGCATGTATTCTTTCTACTTCCAATCCCAATGGACATACAACCTTCTTAGCTAAATAAGTGGTTATCGGCAATACGTTTCCATCCGAAGCATGTCCGCTAAGAGTTGTAATAGCGCCGTGAAACTTTTATCGGACCAACCATTGCTTGCCTTCAATTTTAGAAGTGAAAGCACGGTGTGCAACTTTGTGTATTCCTCCTTGCAACCGGGAACAAAGGTGTGTCCGAGTCATCCAACAAACCCTTGAATTGATTAAACTCTCTCGACTAGTGTAGTTCCCTTCGCATCGCGCAACATCCGAGCAAGATTATTATCATCATCAATGTCCAACCTATCCTCATCGGATCCATAAGCGATGTCACCGCCATAATGCCTTCTCCATCATCCAATACGTTATCACCTTCATGTATGTTTTCCTCTTCACCGTGACTTGTCCAACGTGTATAGCCAAGTACAAAACCTCTTGAATCAAGTGCAAGTGGATGTGCTCTTTGTCTGAAAACATTTTCTCATTTTTGCAATCAATGCATGGACAATGTATGTACTCCGTCTTCTTGTGCAACTTGTTCTCCTCGTGCTCTTAGAAAAGCAGATACCCCATCGATGTAATCTCTACTGTAACAGTTCGCATTGTACATCCATCTCGGTCCATCTAAAATTAATTAACATATAACAATTGATTAAAAACTAATCTAATTACTTATCATCTAAATGAGCTAGATAATAAATTCATCATCTAAAAATGATGAGCATCCACCTACCAAATTAGCTAAAATTTCATGTATATTAATATCCAATAATCTTAATTAAATAAATTTAATATATGTCCGCACTAATGGAACCAAATTAATAGTAATTAAAAACTAATCAATACTTTTCCGTAAAGAAGCCAGATAATAAATTCATCATCTAAAAATGATGAGCACCCACCTACCAAATTAACTAAAATTTCATTTATATTAATACCCAATAATCTTAATTAAATAAATTTATTATATGCAAGATGTATATGTCCGTACACTAATGGAACTAAATTAATAGTAATTAAAAACTAATCTAATTACTTATCATCTAAAAGAGCTAGATAATAAATTCATATATATGCAAGATGTATATGTCCGTACACTAATAGAACCCAATTAATAGTAATTAAAAAACCAATCTAATTACTTATCATCTAAAGGAGCTAGATAATAAATTCATCATGTATCAAATTAACTTAAAATGCAATTAATATTAAATATATGCTTAATCATAATTCATCATCTATAAAAGGAACACAACATCATCTAATGAACCTAGCTAGGAAATAAATTCATCAACTACAAAATGGTAGCTAAATAAAAATAAACAAAATCTAAACTTTTCATCTCATCTACATATAAATCCTAATTAAACTTGGTTTAAAAATTAAATTGCAACAAGATTAACACAAATCAAGAGAGGAGAAAAAATAACTCACCAAGGAACAACTAGAGGAAGTACAAGCACAAGAATTGGAGAAAACGAAATCAAATTTAGAAGTTTTGGTTTGCTCTCGGGAAGAAGAAGACCAAGTCTTTGCATCGACCACCTATTTATAGGCAATATTATTAGTGGCGGTTTTTAACTAGAACCGCCACTGATAACATTATCTGTGACGGTTCTATCCTAGAACCGCCACTGATAATGAATTATCAGTGGCGGTTCGAGGATATAACCGCCACGGATAATCAATAGAATCGATGGCGGTTGGAGGATAGCACCGCCACTAATAACTAGTTATCGCGGCGGTTCTAGCCTCCAACCGCCATCGATAATGTATTTGTTATCGATGGCGGTTCTATCCTTGAACCGCCATCGATATTAATTATCGATGGCGGTTCTAGGATAGAACCGCCACTGATATTTTTCCCGCCATTTTTGAAATAGAACCGCCACTGATAATTATCTTTGTGGCGGTTCGAAAAAAACCGCCACAAATAGACCGTCACCTATTGTAGGTTTTGGCGTAGTGAGAATTATCGCAAAGGGTCATCAAGAAGTCTACATCACTATGAAATCAACTTTCCTCTACTGCTTCTTTGGGTATGTTAGAGGTCCCAATAAAGCAACATGATCCCGAAATATTTTCTTAATTTATTAACATATACTCGATGCACGTTTCAAATAAGAGATAGTACCAGGAAGCAACAGTTCAAACAAATCTATTTGCCTACAGGGAGAACGAAATTGCAATTCAAAACATCATATATTCAGCTACAGTTTTTTTATTAAAGTTTGTGGAAAATTTAATTTTCCACTATCAAAATACCTACTCACATCCTCTCTTTAATAATCTTAATTAATAAAAGGAGTTTACACTCACCCCATGAAAAATACTACATTCTGAACAAAACCAAGAAGCTACAGTTCAAACAAATATATTTGCCTAGCCACTCTCCACGGGGCATGAAGCAATAGCTCTCAGTATGATTCTAAACAAAAAACTGCATTATCACTATTTTTTAACACCCAATACAAGCATAGTATATATATAGTTACGAGAAAAACATATAAAGATGGTGCAGCAGATGTGCATACAGAAATTATTCTTAAGTGTAATTAAAAGGAGCTGCATGTATCAATATCAGAGAAGAAAGTCGAGGAGCTGAGCTGAGCCCCCACCTCCCTCGCCGCTGAGCTGAGCAGTGCCGTCTCCCTCCTTTTTGCCAGGCCGCATTGCCGTGTGGCGCCGCAGCACCCTCTTCTATCGTCGGTGGGGAGAGGGTGAGAGAGAGAGCACCAGGAGGCAGGCGGAGGGAGGCAGTGCGCCGGTGGGGAAGGTGCTGTGCCGGCGTGGGGAGGCGTTGAGGTGGTGCACCGGTGGGAGCTCGGTGGAGTGAGGCGGTGCGCCGGGAGGGGGGAGCTGCTGCGCTGGCGTGGGGAGGCACTGAGGCGGTGCGCCGATGGGAGCTCGGTGGAGGGAGGCGATGCGTCGGTGCTCAAACCCTAGCTAGCCGCCGACAAAATGAGAGCACAGTGGGGATCGGGAGATTTGAACAGAGTGGGGATCGGGAGTTTTAAGTGGCTAGGTCTTCTATTTGTATCGGTTTTCTTTAGAAACCAACACAATTAACGCGAATTAATTGTGTCGGTTTTTAACTACCAACGGATAGCAATATAGAGTATACCGGCAAATGCACTAATTGTGTCAGTTTGCAATAAGGAATCGATAGCAATAAATTAGCACTAATTGTGTCGGTTTTTTTATTAGAAACCGACAGTAATGATGAACTAATTGTGCCGGTTTTTCATCAGCAACCGACAGTAATAAACAGACTAATTGTGTCGGTTTTTCATTAGAAACCAGCAGCAATATGGATCAGTATCTGCATCGTTTTTTCATTAAGAACCGATACCATAAGTTATCTGTGTCAGTTTTAATTAAAAACCGACAGCATTAATGCATGTTTCTGTGTCGGTTTTAATTAGAAACCGACAATATTATTGAACCTAGTATAGTACTATTATTTGAACCATGATATTTGGACAGCAACCATCTCGATGGAACAATAAATTTTGTGAAATTTTGCAGAAACGTACTTTGGGATGCCACAAAGCTTTTGAACAAAGAATTTTCGAAAAAAGTGTCAGCATTCAAAAGATATGCCAAATTTGACTTCGTAGGCATGATTTTTGCTTAAAGAGTAGAGAAGTCAAAACTTTTTGAAATAAAGTCCAGATTTTTCATAAATTGCAGAAATGAACTTTGGACTAGTTAGAAGCTTTCCCAAAAATAGTACTTTAAAAAGGAATTTTCTTTCTCAACGGTGTTTTCCCTTCAGAATATGTGATGTTTTTTTGGGTGGCGGTGGAGAAATGTCCTCTGGAACAATAACAGAGAAGAGTTCAACCCGAATGGTATAAATAACCTAGCGAGGCACATCACAAGCGGTTCTCACTTAAGAAGCGATAGTGATGTGATCATGCACATCACTATCGTTTCTTATGTGAGAAGCAATAGTGATACGCATGCTCATCACTATCGGTTCTCACATAAGAACCGATAGTGATGTGCCCAGTGCTATATCACTATTGCTTATAACCTGAGAACCGATAGTAATTATTATTAACACCCCTACTAAGTTATCTATCACAATCTTTTTCCCTAAAAACTTAAGAACCGACCCAGATGAAGCGATAGTGATGTATCATTCTGTAGTAGTGATTCTAGAAAGAAATAGTACATTACAACGGTCATACGGATTGGAGCTACAACTCCTTTTAAAAGTACTCCTCCGGTCACAAATCGTTTTGGGTACGGTGCGTCAGGCGCAGTCAAACTTGCAAAACTTTGACTGTTAGTATTCTTTTTAAATATATAAATTAGATACATAAAAATAATATATGTAGTTTTGTCTTGAAAAGTACTTCTATAATATTATAATTCTATTAGGTTTTATAGATATATTATAATAAAAATTAGTGATGAAAACTACGTTTTAAAGACCGAATCGATGCCAATAACCATAAATATTTGTGACCGAAGTCACCGAAGAGAGTAGCTAGCACGAATAAATGAGTTAAGCACACGCGCGTGGTGATAGATCTTTTCCGGTTTGGATGGTCACTGCAAGGCAGGGTCGTATATGAAGCATGTGCAGAGTGAGCATCTGCACAGGGCCGCCCACTTCAGAGGGACCTCATTTTGTGGATTAACTTTAATTAGTACGTTAATCTTCTAATTAAGCATGCCATTAAATTAGTTGTAGCTTCCCCTGTCATTGGTGGCAACGAATTGATCAAGTTCACTTCACTCTAATCTATTCACTATGTGTTGTTTATGCGGTAAATCAAACAAATTTTCTTCTCAATCTTGTATTGCTATCTTGGTCACGTGATCTTTGTGTAACCGTGTTAGGACATTGTCATGCCACTTCAATGCTTCATTGAGCTTTCGGTGCTGCATCGTGGCCCCATGGAGCCATCTCTTCCAATTTAGGGCCGTGTCAACTTAGGCTATTCCATGCGACATTTATGTGTCTCTCAATTTGTTAGATATATATTATCTCTGTTCTTTTTTAAGTGATGTGTAGAATCCTGCTACTCTTTATTTATGTTTTGATATTTGTTCAACTTTTTTAAAAAAAGAAAAACATAGAAGCACCTCTCAACTATAAAATGTAATAGTCAAAGTTACATCTCGGTAACCATGAAAAGCCAAAAACATCACTTAAAACGAGAACAGGGAGTAGTTTAGAGAGACCTTGCTTATTTTCTTGGTAGGATGTAATTTGTATTTTAGTTGCCCTAGTTAGATAGTCAATGTTGTAGAAAACAATCCTATCACGTCGTAGCACTAAATATTTCATTTTAATTTTCGTAATTACCTTCTCTTACTTATAGGATCTAATCCGAGTTTTAGCAGAGACAGGGCAGGGCCCTCAATATCTCGGTACGGCCCTGCTGCAATGGCATATATGTACGGACGTACGTGTGATCTTACGTATTGGTTGCAGAAGGAGAGGCGTTCCATTTAGACTTTGGTTGGTACGTCGTCGTAGCAGCGAGGACGGAAAAAGGGAGGTCAGCACTGAGCGATGGACCGAGCCTGGCCATGGATCATGCCGTTGCCGTGCGTGGTGTGGTGACTCGAGTACTGGATGCATCCACCCATCCAAGTCATTCACGATCGACCACCGACAAGGAGATAGAAAAAAATACTAAAAAATTGTACGTGAGATGCTTCGAACTATTAGAATATAAATAAAGAGTGAAAGTTGATTAGGATACCATCAGTTTGTTTCCATATCTCTACTACTTCTAATTACCAGTTGGTGGCGGTGGTCCGTTCTCCACGATTTGAAAGGAAAGTAGTAGTGTATCATATCACGATTTGATAATTGAATGGAAATTGATATCTCTATAAAAGATTACGTAAAATTTGAAAGGAAAGTAGTAGTGTATCATATCACGATTTGATAATTGATTTGAAATTAATATCCCTATTGAAGAAAAGGAAAGTAGTAGTGTATCATATCACGATTTGATAATTGATTGGAAATTGATAACTCTATAGAAGATTACGTAAAACTTGGACAGAAGAAAAGGAATGTAGTAGTGTATCATACCACAATTTGATAATTGATTGCAAATTGATATCTCTGTAGAAGATTATGTAAAATTTGGATAGAAGAAAAGAAAATTTTACTTTGTTTGCCTTGAGCCGTGAATCTGTGATGACGCCATCACAGCGCGTAAATCAAAGAAACGTACATACGTACCGTGGTCTTATAAGCATGCAACCGTAGCCATCCGCCCCACCCCGCCTCACCTCGCGCGTGCAAGAAACAGAGCAAGTCGAGCGAGAACCATGGGCGACACCACGGCTGTCGACGTTGACGCCGCCACGTGCCCGTCCTCATCCTAACTAACTAAACTAACGTCACCTAATCGTGGACGTGGCAGGTACAAAGACGGCTTGTCGGCGCGCGGCTTGGTCGACACCGATTCGACGACCGTTGCGCTGTCCGCGGCGGGCGGATAAGAAGGCGGCTCGTGCCATGGTGTGGGTGCACCACCTCGTATGACGGCCAGAGCTTCCAGTCCTTGGGCGGCATGCTCAGCCTCGGCAACAACAACATCTCCTTCGCGTCCCACATCGCCGCGCGCTTCGGCGGCCGCTTCTCCTACTACCTGGTTGATCACCTCGCCCCGCGCAATGCTACCAGCTACCTCACCTTCGCCCAGCCCGGATATCGGCCTCGGCTCCGCCGCCCGCGTCGTCGCCGCAGACGCCGCCGCTTCTCGATTTCACGGACGAGCCCGTTCTACGCCCTGATGGTGGAGGCCATCTCCATCGCCGGCGAGGCCCTCGACATCCCGGCGAAGTGTGGAACATCGAGAGGAAGGGCGGCGCAATACTGGACTCCGACACGAGCCTAACGATCCTCGCCACCCCGGCGTACAAGGGTGTGGTCTCGGCGCTGAGCAAGCAACTAGCCGGTCTGCCGCAGGTGAGCATGGACCCGTTCGACTACTGCTACAACTGGACGGTTGGTGCACCGGCCATCACAAAGCTAATGGTGCGATTGGCATTGGGTGGCGCGAATCGAACCGCCGACGAAGAGCTACGTGATCGATCGCCGCGCCGGCGTGAAATGCATTGGGCCGCAGGAGGTGCGTGGCCCGGTGTCCGTCATCGGCGACATCCGCAGCAGAGCACCTCGGGAGTTCGACCTCGAACCGTGGCTCGAGTTCAGCAGACGTCGTGCACCTAATGATTTCGACGGTGCACGATTCGTTTAGCCATGCAAGTCGTAACGGTGGTGATGGTAATATTGCTGCTTTTTGTAAGGCTCTTGGCCAAGTGTTAATAACGCTATGGAATGATTTCTGGAAAAGAAGAAGAGGCGCTAGTGCAATGGAAAAATGTTCGGGAATAGCTAATTTGATGGTGTGGTTAGGATGTCCACTCGTTATGATAAGTAACAACACTTCATTCCTTTTATCACTTTTTTCCTTACTCAGCGTTATCCCATTCATCCTTCTCTATTTTTTAACCGTTTTTGGAAGTTTTTAAACCGAAAATTTTTAAACTGAAAGTTTTTTAATCGAAACTTTTTATTTGAAAATTTTCAACTTGAAGCTTTCTAATTTGAGAATTTCCTATTTGAAAATTTTTTAAGCTGAAATTTTCTAATTTGAAAAATTTTCAAGCTGAGTTTGCGAAGCTTTCGACTCTCTCCACGCGTGGGGCAATTCAGTCGGATTTCGTGGTTCTGCGTGCGCAAGCACAACTACCGATGGCCGTGCCCACGTGGAAGGTGGCTATGGAGTGACACCAGCCAATCGATGCACAACTGCAGCTCCTCGTCCTCGGCAAGGTTCCTTTCGACCCTCTACGGTTCTCGATCATCTACCACCGATTATGAAAAGAAGGTGATATATAGTAAAACGTTATCATCAAATATGATTTTTTCATAATTCCTGTGTTTTTTATGATTCCGGCTAGGAATAGCGGGATAAGCCTGACAAAGGCTGCCACGGAGCAAAGCATAGTCAGGCGTGGCGATGGAGTCGAGGAGGTGTGTAGACCAGGAGGAGTGTAGATTAAGTACAGTGGAGAAGACACGATGCGGGTCGGGCAGAGTTCAGCTGGTTACTTCAACTGAGTCGATGACTTGATATAAGCCAACTCAATGTGTTAGATAACATGATTTTTTTATTCGTAGCAACACATGGCCATTTTCTTTTATTGCTTGACCTTTATGTTTCGTTATCAATTTTGTTTTCCGTAGCAATGCACGGGCACTGAACTAGTATTTATATAACTTAGAGTGCGTTTGGTTGCCTAGACGAGGTTGGATGGGATATGACTATTCAGTCTAAGTGGGATGGAGTCATCCAGGTGGTTGTTTGGTTGGGTGAATAGGGATGAGTCGATTTTTTGTTTGGTTGGATGGATGAGGAATGATGGGCTAGTTGTAATCAAGGTTTCGAATTTTGGTTTGAAATTTTTAGATAAAATTTGACTGGAAATTGAAATTTCGAATAAAATTTGAACAAAATTGAATTTTCGGATAAAATTTGAACTTTTGGACAAATTTTGAATCTTCGAACAAAAATGGCCGAAGTTTGAATTTTTGGATAAAATTAGAATTTAAAAAATATATATATGAATTTTTGGACAAATTTTGAATTTTCGGTCAAAATTTGACCAAAATATGAATTTGACTTAGTAAACTTCGGTAAAATTTGAATTTGACCGAGTACACCTCTTCATGCAACAAACTGGATTAGCCCGTCCGGCCTTTTTCTTTAGATGGCTCTATCTAGCATCTTGAGAGGATTTACAGCTCAAGCTCAAATGGTACACGGTATTCCCAACATGCAGCACAGCCGCCCCCAAATACCAAAGTTGTTTCAGTGAGTGGAGTATATCTCCTCAAACAGCATGCCATTGCCAGGTGCTGTAGTAGTACCAGCGGTAGAATGCAACAACAGTCGGAGAAGAGTAATAACGACGTTTGATTCCCAAACAAACAGACGATCTCTTGTCTAGGATGAGTAAGAGTAACAACAAACAACAGACAAGAGTGCTACTGCATCACGTTATTCACCCACAGCTGAGCTGAGCTGAGCTGACCGCACCAAGAAACAAATAAAGCGAGAGAGAGAAGAAAACAGATACTCCAAGTCTCCAATACAGTGAGGAAGAAGCAAGCATCATCTCCGACGACAATCAAGCGTCAGACAGATACTGCTTTCGGCGTTGAGACAGACTGCCGGCGCCGGCGGCAAAGCAAGACGCGAAAGCTTCCATGGCCTCCCGCGGCAGCACCACCCCGACCTCGATGCCGCCGTCCCCCTCGGGGCTCTCCGCCAGCGACACCGTCCCGGGCGTCTTCTCGATTGACACCATCTCCACCCTGGCAGGCCTCCCCCACCCGAAGTCCGTGTCGTACACGCCGTACCGCGGCGACCCGCCCACCGACATGGGCCGCTCCGGCAGCACCGACAGGACCTCCCCCAGCCACCCCTCCGCGCCCTCCAGCACGCCCCGCTCCATCTCCCGTATCGCCCTCCCGATGGCCGCCGCCGCCGCCACGGCCGTTTCTTTGCCCGACAGGTCCGCCTGCACGAAGCACGGCCTCACGCAGTTGCCGAAATACTCGGCGGGCAGCGGCGGCGTCAGCCTCGACCGGCAATCCGCGGAGAAGAGCATGTGGCTGCGATCCGCGCCTTCCAAGCCCACGGATCGGGACCGGAGGAGACACACCCACGCCAAGGCGGAGGACGCCACGAACGCCGACAGGTGCGCCCCTGGGGTCGCTGCCGCGTCCTTGATTCGGTCGATCTGATCGCGCGTGAGCAAGAAGGACGCGATCACCGGAGGCGGCCTCTCCTGCGGTGGCGGCGGAGGGGGAGACGAGTTGGACGCGAGGCGCCTCATTCCCGCGAGCGTCTTGCCACGCAGGTCCTCAGGGTCGGCAACGAGGGACCGGTCGAGCACCGGCGGCGGCGGCGCGGCCTGGGGGTCATCCAGACCGCCGAGGCGGCAGGCGGCGGCCCACGTCCGCACGAAGTGTGTGGAGGAGGCGTCGTCGCAGGCGGCGTGGTGGACGGAGACGCCGAGGCAGAGGCCGCGGCCCGAGAAGACTGTAGCCTGCACGGCGGCGAGCGCGAAGGCGCCGTCGTTCCCGGGAGGCGGCAGCTGCGGCACGAGCGGGCGCATCTTGCGCAGGTCCCTCGGGGACCTGGCGACGAGGTGTTCGAAATCGTCCGGGCAGTCGGACTCGGCGAGGAGGAAGGCGAGGGCGTCGCCGTGGGAGTAGGAGTAGAGGTATGGTGCGTCAGAATCAGGCCTGAGGGTGCCGGCGAGCGGGTAGAAGCGGTGGAGCGCGAGGGAGAGGGAGGAGCGGAGGAGGGGGAGGGAGGAGGCCGGGTCGGGGTGGCGGAAGAAGAAGAGGCGCTCGACGGGGCCGGTGTAGAGCCAGGCGACGTCGAAGAAGGTGATGGAGAGGGCGGCATGGGAGCGCGGCGGCGGCGCCGGAGAGACGCGGATCTGGTTGAGCAAGCGCACCTGCACCGCCGCTGCTGGGGTGGACGCCATGTATGCTGCTGCTTGGTCGGGATGGTCTCGCTTGTCGAACCGGATCAACAAGCTCCCTCTGCTTGCCCTTGGCGAGAAGAGATGGATCTGCTCTGCTATGCTCTGTTCTGCTGTATGAGTATGACCTGTCCGAAGCCGCTCGTCAGGGGAAGGAAGGAAGGAAGACAAGAAGCATTATTTTTCTGATCCCTTGCCTCGTTTTTTTTTTTCAAAATATAACTCTAATCTAAGACGGAATAGTAAATCCAGCAAACGTGCCTCTCACACTCTCCCATCACGGTCGACATCTCATGTGCTCACCGGCTATAGCAAACCGCCGCTCCCGCACTGCCGTGGCGTTGATCCTGTGCTCGTCAGCTGCCACGCTCCTTAGACGCGGTAGCTCTGACTCCTGCACTCTTCGTACGAGACAGGCGACACCTGTCACCTATCGCACTTTTCGCGGTAAAGGAGGAGATTAGATTTGTAATTTCGTTTAAGAGAAGTTAGAAAAGTGATTACTCGGAAGACTACGGTGGCTGTCACTCGACTAGTGCATTCTTTTTACTGGAGTAGCAACTACTCCACTGATTGATTTACCATCGATCACCACATGAAGCAAGCCCAGCCCTATCTTGTTTCACCTGCACTAATGCTGAGGAAATTGCTATTCATTGCTCAAGGCTTTTTTTTTACCACTACTTGGCACAGGCAAACCCAATCTTATTTCACTTGTATAATTCTTTGTTTTTGCTAATTTTCTTTCTATCAGTTGGTACTTAGGGTCCATTCGGTAAAACTCTAGCTCTTGATTCTCCTTGATTCTGCTCTAACTTCTCTTCATTCTAATCTTCTGAAGAATCAAGAGCAGTTTCCGAAAGTGTTCGGTTAGCTGGTTGGCTCCAGATTCTTGAAAGAGGGGGTTCTAGAGGAATTGTCCGGTTTGCCCTTGTCTGTAATACCTAACTCGTATTTGTAACTTGACCCTTTGTATTTGTGTGGATTATTTGCGAGATATGAAAAAATTAAAACCAGAATCATACAATATATTGAACATCCGAGTAATTAGCATGGTAATAAAGTCCAAAAATTACATAGAAGGCTCATCATGATATATTAGTGATTACAAAAGACAATAAAAATAAGTAAGATACGCTCATTAGACTATCCTAGATTGGCTAATTGCCTTTGCAAGATTATCACGGAACTAACAACTAAATGGACTACGAAATTCCTGGTAGATTTCAGGACAATCAACAAAAGTTAGAAATCGTATCGAAACAAAATCAACAACCAAATAAAGTACTAAACATTGCATGGATATTAGAGGTCCAGAATGGCGAACATTTACATAGAATTTTGCGCACAACACAACGGTTACAATCTTTGATCATTGTTTCGTGGTACTCTGGCTCTCCCCTCTTTGGCACCAAAAGAGTGTACAAATTCTGGCTATGAAAAAGCTTACCAATAGCCATTACAAGGGCTATGTGTGTAAGAGGGTTGAAATTTGCAAAGAATTCTCCTGGTGGTTACTATACACATCAATAAGAAGACACATCTGCATCCCTTTATATCATGTTGTTTCTGCTGGATTTCCAGAATATGCGCATCAAAATGCAATGCCTCTTCATTTTTCTCCTGATGTACATATTGCAATAAGAAAAGAAAGAATATAAAGGGAAAAGGGAATGTCAACATTACATTTTAAAATTAGAATGAAAATTACAAAGTAAATAGCAGAGTAGACAATAGTTTCAGGGAAATTTAGCTTGGTAACACTGAAAAATGGAAATTTTAAAACTATCAAAAGGCCCAGAAAAAAAAAAGGCAATCTCTGGATATTGCAGGCATAAACATCCCAATAATCAGTGCAACAACTATGTTTGTCAAAACGAGCTAAACTGAAGAATTAAAATTTATGCAAAATAAAAGGATGCATTTGTTGCTTGGGAGAGTGAGGAATGGGCCTCATTTTTGAAGGCTTCAGCCTTGGCTTAACTGATGATAGGAAAGACCCTCTCAGCAGATGCTGCTTCTCCTCTACAACTCCATTTGCACCAAAAGTATTTGGTTTTGACTCTAATCTTCCCTTCATTCGATCCTTAGTAAGGGACGCTGACCATCTTGGCAAATGGGCATATGGTCCGTTTTCATTAGCTTGATCTTTGCATTGATTCGTGCAAAAGAAAAGAAGTCGATCTGCATCTTGCCTATCAAATGACGATACTGGAGTGCCATTTACACAAGCAATTCTGGGTGCAACCAAGCTTTTGTAAGAGATTTCTTGAGCAAGATGTTTCAAAACTAAGACAGTTAAAAAAAACAATCTTCGGTCAGTGATGAACAAGGAACCAATCTTCAGTCAGTGATGAACGAGGAACCAAATCATACATACTAAACCACCATATGGTTCAGACAGCTCAATCCTTTTGTAATAGAACAGTGCTCTTGAGGAAAACTAGTGACACAGTAGAAAGAAAATAGATTCCTTATAAAGAGCTATGCATTAAAGAGGGCAAACTACTACTATTTTTATAAAAAAGGCATCAACCAGATTTACTAATAAATCCAAAGTACAGAAGATAGAAGAGGAAGAACTGGGACTCCAGTTTATGCTAAAGCACTAGGGTCCAGCTTGAACGGGGACTTCAATATGAACACATGTTCCGTCTAAATTCTAGTGTTCTCCTCGTTCCACTCTGCGTTCCCTGACATCTTTATATTTTAGCATAACAAAATCACTACAAGAAACGAAACAAGCAGCTTTGGTGCTAGGGTTCGCTGGGCGAGACAGAGCGGTCGAGTCGAGCAGTGAAACGAGGGGAGAGGACCGCACGGTAGAGGTGAGGTGAGGTGAGGTGAGGTGAGGTGGATGGGGGATTTTATTCGGTGGGTAAATAACCCTCAACTTGATGGTTATTTTGGTAACAAGAGACCTGCTCTGCTCCTTTCTAGCCGTCTACTTGATGAACCATCAAGCTGAGGGTTCATTTGCCTGGACTGGAGCGCTCCGGGCGGATGGATCCCTGAATTCATTTTTGCCGGGCTCCGCTCCTCCTCCACTGCTCTGCTCTGCTCTGCTCTGCTCTGCTGTGGCCGACAAGTCAGGACCGACAGCTCTTTCCAACGGGAGAGACCTTTTAATATCTGTACAGTGTACTCACTAGTCGAACGGTGTTTGTTTCTCGTTATCCTACTTTATTTCGACCGGAATCGGTGAGGAAGAAGTCGGCGCTGAAGAGTTTGGTTCTAGCTAAACTTTGTCACACTTTTAAGTTAGGTAAATTTGATCCAATTAGATGCTCGTTTGGTTAATAGAAACATAAGTGACAAGATTCTTTTTTACAATTCAGATCTCATGCGTCATTAACTCAAAAAAATATAGCGAATCATTTTACTAGCCATGCTTCGATTTTGATTACCTAACTTTATGCAAGTTTGTCAAAAAAAAAAAATGCTACGACAAAGCATGCCACTCTTAGTATATGAATCAAATATGTCCTTAATCTCTAAAGGCAAAGACCGTATGACTAGTGATTTGTGTCCCGAGCGGTAAGTTGGCTAGCGCATGGTGGTAATCTGCATCGGAATCTTTCCGAGGTAGTAGGTAGTAATTGGAACACCGCAAAACCTGAAAGTCTTAGCTTTTCTAACTCTTTAAAATTTGATTTTGACAAATTTAACCTTCTTTCGTTCGAATTTGTGAAACTAGCTCCCTTAATGAGATCAGAAGGCACAACAGGCGACACAGTCATCTACCATGTCGGGGGAGCTCGATAACTTTGAACCAATAGGTAGGTTCCACGCTTGGCTGATGCGGAATGAATCGGTAGGTAGGTTCCACGCTTGGCTAGCGGAAGGAATAGACACGCTTGTGTGGCCGGGAAGGACGAAGATTAATTATTGATTAATTAAGAAAAATTGATTAAATTAGTGATAATTAGTGGAAGTTGATTTGTGCTAAGGAATGGGAGCTTGACAGGAATCTTGTCACAGTAGTTGACCTGTTGAGCTCTTTGAGCACGGGATGTGACTTGTGAGGGCCAAATCTACATATGATTTTGGAGAAAGGCCATATTTGAAAAAACGTTCGCAAGTGGCTAAAAAAACAAAAAAGTCCCAAACCTACAACTCCATGCATTCTTGATTTCTCATGCACATCGGTGCCATGGAATTTTTTTCCGAAGAGCGGACGGAGGAATTGCTTTGTATTCCTTGCTGGACTAACCGTCTATTCTTTTGATAAATGGCTACGATTGGTTCCGGATTGGGTGACAAGGTCCCGTGCTCTCCATCTGCACCGGCATAGAGGCAGGAGTTGGACGTGCCCAGGTCCACCGGGCTTCGGGCCGCAGTGTGGCGTGCTGTCCGACACGATGTCGGGATTCGAATATGTAAATTTAGACTCTTTGTTTATATACACTAGTCTGGAATCACGCTAGTGCACACAATATTAACATAGATAAATATCACAATCATATATAGCGGAAACATAATAAAAGATTTCATTTATTGAATATAAGAGAGTTAATTGACCTTATAGTCGACTTTACATTATTAGACCACATAGTGCTTAATCTCTTATAAATAAAACAACAACGGAATGAAAACTTCGTAGAAAAATACATCAATATACCACAGGCAATTGACAAGGTTCGAACCTAACAAATTCGCCTCCTCCTGATACTCCTCTTCAAGAGTAGACGTAAACTCCTCTTTAATTGATAGTGTTATTATGGCAAGGGTGAGTACATAAAGCACTTAGCAAGTTGTGCACAAAATGCAATTATATTATAATTATATGTATAACTTATTCCAAATGAATGGCTAATAAGGTTGTTTTGCAATAAAACAACATTTACAAATGAATACGGTAAATAGATTGAAATGACACTAAAATAAATAATAATAAATAATAATCTTCAGGTATTTCTCAATAATAAACTGGCACACAGCCCTAACTAATTTCCAACACTTTCAATGACACACAACCTCCCCTCCTAAACTTATTTTATAAAGTCTAACCTTGACTGAAATTCTTAAGCATTGTCTATAACCGGGGATACGACTATCCGAATAGATTTACACTCTTCAGAGGTTATGCACTTTACCCACAAGATATGATCAATCTTGTAATATTGGCTATTACATGTACCCATCAGCGTGCGACTAAGAAGATCATAACAAAATCTTTCGAAAAATCTATCCGAACATAGACTCTTTCGATAAGTCTGAACTCGCTATTCCTTCTCTCACACAGAGCAGGAGAATAGGAGGGATTTATGTTGAACTAAGATCAATCCTTGTTCAAGATGTGAGACCACTGCACACACACACCATCAACTGATCGCACACACAGTTTAGTTATCCTCTTAAGAAATCATATGTCAAAACTCAGTAACTTACTAAGCTAGATCTGGTTTATAACAAACATGTGGTTGTATGATTACTCCAGTTCAGTAGCTTATAAGGTTAAAACCTTAATTGGCCGAGGCAAAATTTTCAACAATATCAACCCAAATATCACAAAGACCCATCCTAACACCCAAGCTCTTGCCACTTACCTTAATCTAAATTATTTACCACTACAATTGGAAGCCTTTTAACTTGTTCGTCTCCTCTACTTCAACTACTACTCTTTCATATTTCATACACTACTATTGTGCTTGTTACCTGGCATGTCTCGGCATTTTAGTTTCGCGATGCTTGCGCTTTTAAGTACACAAAGGGTTTAGGATTTATGACTAATAAAGATTTTTTTTTTCAAAGCTTAATCTTTTCTAGAGAAACCGTCATTTGGTATTTACCCCAAATAACTTCTATGTGGCACAAGAAACAGCAGTTTGCCAACAGAAATTTACACTCGTGGGAAGAAATCACTCATCTATGTAGAACGATTGGTTGTAGAGCAGCAAGGCTAGGAGCCTCGGACAAAAGAATTGTTCTGATAGTTACAGTCATAACTGAGAAATCAGGGTGTTTTTCAATGGAGCTTCTCTCCAATCAGCAGAGCGCCAATACATAACTCTGTCATCCGAAGCACACCATTATCTTCTTTTTTTTCAACTACCTATGCATTAGGGTGGCTAAAATTGTACTATCTGAACGCAGCCACTGGTGGAGGGGGACATCCTCGCAAGCACCCGAAAATTTATCGAGATCCTAAGTGACTTCCAGCGGAGTAAGGTAAGCATAAAGGACTGGAGCCTCAGTGATCTTGTCATTGGTCTCGACCTCATTTACGTCAGCCAAGCTTCCAATAAAAAGGTACATCCTGCAAACTTCTCTTCATAATGTAGTTTTCAAGATATCTAGGTATTACTAGGCAATAATCAACAGGGATTATATTAATGGTTATTTTCGCAAAGAAGAGCAGAAATAGTTCAATTCAGTCTACTGGCTGGTGATGATGACTGAATGTTTAGAGTTTCAGACTCTTTAGATTATTTATGTTTCTCAAAGGAGCATGCACTTCTAATAGGGATTCATCCCCTTTCCTTTTTCTTGGTTCAAGACTGATTAATCACCTTGAAGTTGCAAGAGGCTGCTATAAGGGCAATGCTACTGGGTTTGCACGGTATAGCATGCTTCGGAAGAGGAATGTTTTAAAGTTCATGAAAGACTCTAGTATTTTGAGACCTGGGTATTGGATTGGCATTGATCCACGCGCTAAATTGGTGATAATTGGGATTCGTGGAACTCATATGGTTTATAATCCTGTTACCGATTTGATTGCTCTAAGCGATAAGAAGGTATCACCTAAAGGTTTCTCAACGTACTTTGGAACATATGAGGCCGCTCGTTGGTACCTTCGCCATGAGTTGGGAATAGTCAGAAAATGTTCAGAAATCACAAGGTGGGAAAGTGTATTTTCAACCGCATTGCTTGGAGGAGCTTCAACCGCATTGCTTGCTATAATGCTAAGGAAGAAGTCGAAGGATGAGCTTGGGTTTAGTCCTGACATTACATCAGTTGTTGGATTTGGAACACCCGACCTTGTGTATCAAGACTCAAAGAGAAATCGCTAAAAGTTGTGCGAGCTGTGTCTCTACTGTTGTACTGCAGGTTAGGCCTTTCCTTTTGTTGGGAGTGGAAATCCTGTTTTTGGTGTCTTCCCTGTGTTAAATTTGTAATTGGGGTTGTCCTTTTCTCTCTTCTTGCAGGATTTTATAATTCCTAGGTTAAGTGCAGATTCACTGGCAAGATTGCGAAATAAAATACCTGAAACAGATTGGTAAGTGTTGAGTCTGGAATGCAAGTAAATGGCCGGTGCTGATTATTCTTCTCACTGGGGTGATTCAACTTACTATGAATAGCTCCTTTCGCCCCTCTTGACTGATTTAGAGTTAAACATCATCTTGACATGTTTCTACAGTCTTCATTTGCATGGCACCTACCGGCAGGGTCGCTCATCCGAAGGCGGATGAGGAAGATGCTAGCATCGAGGAAGAAGCACGTATAGTGGCTAGACTGCTAGATTCAACACCTTGGCGGTGAGAATTGTGAGATTTGGCACCATTGCCTTTTTCTTTCTCTTAGATCGACGACATCTTCTTCAAGAATACCGATGAAGCTGGTGGCACGATGTTTTAAGGCCCTATTCGGCCACGACATGACCGAAGGCCGCTGGCAAGACAATAGGGGAAAGTGGTGGCACAGGTAGGAAGCAGGTGTGAACAAGACGACGGGAAGGCAACTACTATGCCAAGTAGGTTATGAGAAGAGGCGAAAAGAAGAGAGAGTATTTACAGGTAAGGTGGCATGTAGATATGACGTATTTTTTGTGTGTGGAAGAGTCGGATTCATGCCAGGCCGGCTTACAGTCCAGTCCATGCCATGCTGGTCTGGACCGTGTTTTGACATCCGTGCCGTGAGTGCTTGCGCTTGCCCAGGGGCCAGGGTCTCGCAGCCAACTCAAACTGCCTCTCTCCCCGATCTTGAGTACTACTATAGTAGTACCCAGTCTATCTGTTACCTTATAAGGTTAATGCATGGATTTGCATTAACCGGACTTGTAACGGGTATCAATGGAGTATCAAACACCTCCTTCCAATCTGGAATCCCATTTATTCCATGCGCACCGTAAGCAACCATCCTATCATATTTTCCTCCCAACTCACGACGACTCTGCTGCTCACTGCTCGTCCTCAGCGAGCTGGCCACAGTCCTCGATGACGACGCGCTCCACCGTGGTGCCGCTCTCGGATCCCACCGCCTCCATCTTCTGCACGACACCGTAGCCGTCCACCACCTTGCCGAAGACGACGTGCTTGCCGTCCAGCCAGGGCGTGCGCGTGGTGCAGATGAAGAACTGGGAGCCGTTGGTGTTGGGCCCCGCGTTGGCCATGGACAGCACGCCGGGGCCGGTGTGGCGCAGCTTCAAGTTCTCGTCGCCGAACTTGGCGCCGTAGATGGACTCGCCGCCGGTGCCGTTGCCGCGGGTGAAGTCGCCGCCTTGGCACATGAAGTTGGGGATGATGCGGTGGAAGGCCGACCCCTTGTAGTGCAGCGGCTTGCCGGACGCGCCCAGCCCCTTCTCGCCGGTGCACAGGCACCGGAAGTTCTCCGCCGTCTTCGGGGTCGTGTCCGCGAACAGCTCCATAACGACGCGACCGGCCCGCGCCTTGCCGATCAGGATGTCGAAGAAGACCTTGGGGTTCTTGGCCATTGCTCCCTCTGCACAAGAGACACACACACACATATATATATATATATATCCTCATAATGAATGTCTTGGATTTATTATACCTCCAAGATCTGGCAAACACTACATCTGAAGAAACAGTTTCTTCAAGGCTGGCATGGCCTTGATTGAGACCCATAAATAAATAGATCGCAAAGGGAGGAAAACACACGCGCACACACACGCTGGAGGAGTGCTGTTTGAGTGTGTTCATCGTCCTAACATGACCTCCACGGTAGAGATCGTATTCCATGCGGAGACGACAATAGTATGATTTCGCACAAGATTTGAGCTCAATAGGCCTTTCGATTATGACGCCTAAAAAGCCTTCGATATGTGCAGGCATGCTTCATCAATAACAATAATAAACGCACCAACGGAGAAAAGCAAGAGATCACCAGCAGTTGGGGAGGGAGGAGAAGCCGCAAGAATCACCTTGTGTTGGCGTTGTGATGTCGAGGGATTGAAGCGGCGGCGGCAATATAAAAGGAGAGGGAGAGGGAGAGGGAGAGGGGGTGTTAGGGTTTTTGGGACTTCAATGGGCCAAGATCACCTCATATCGAAGCCCATATAAACCGCACCTTATTGGGCCTGACTAGTGACTTCTCCGGCCCACAAGTTTCCTTTCCTGAGACTCACTCCGTCAACTAAAGAAACACAGCTATTAAAAGGTTCATTCGCGTGTCCGTATTATCTGGTTGCGCAGGCAAGCATATTCTATACGCACCTGCAATGTGTTCGCTCGCATCCACTGATCACTGTGTCCGAGATAACTTAAATATTCAAATAAGGTTGCAAGAGATACTCTAAATATCTTCATAGAAGACTAAATTATCTACAACTCAGACTTTTTAGCTATATAAGTTAATCCTCTGTACATGTAAAATTGAAGAAATTAGTGGTTTGTCTTCCATGATTTTTTCTTCTTCGTGAGATTTTTCCACATTAAATCTTGTGTATATGTTTTTGCTATGCTAACCCTAATAAGTGGTATCAGAGCCTAGAGTTTCATATCGAATCGCTGCCCCCGAGAGGAGGCGACTCTCGGGAGCAGCACCCGCACGGCATTGAAGGCTTACCTCCACCGTCACTGCTCCCGGTGACCACGTCGTTTCAAGGCCACCGACGCATTGTCCTCCGAGTGCCGGCCTCTGCCTTTTGGTGATTTTGGTCTTGTCGGACTACCGCCATGTAGTAGACGACATCGGCGATTTTGGTCTTGTCGGCACTATCGCCATGTAGTGGCGTGTCGGCGCTTTCGAGCCGCAAGTAAATTTGTAAGTCTAAGGGTCGCGCGTTCCACTCCTCGAATGGTTAGACTCGAGAGTCCAAGATGTATACCGTTCGGTGAAAGTCCCTACCCGATTCGATGGCGGTATTGTATTGCTTTGCACAACGTTTCTGAGATGAGGCGCTAAATTACTTAATCTCCTCGTGTTCTCATGTGTTCCTCC
Organism: Otatea glauca; assembly: GCA_036346275.1. Taxonomy (NCBI): domain Eukaryota; kingdom Viridiplantae; phylum Streptophyta; class Magnoliopsida; order Poales; family Poaceae; genus Otatea; species Otatea glauca. The sequence continues at coordinate 51,871,785 of CM070724.1, read as the reverse complement.
TCCTAGAATCGTTAGTCCCGCCTCCTTTATACTGAAGGAAGGGTAGGTTACATCGAGAGTCGGGGAAGGCGAGGCGACCTATGGTAGGAGCTCGTCCTTCGTCCCGTGGATCGGTCGCCACACGCCTTGCCCATGCCGGGTCGGTAGCCTTGGTGGTCGGGAGGTTAGGTATTCCACGGAAATAGCGTGCTTGCCCTCCGTGATCCTTACGAACGCCGACGTGCGGTGTGTGACGTTAGCGCCGCCTCGAGGAGCGTGCGTTAAATCAGACGCGATCGGTTGATGGGCCGAAGCTCGACTTCAAGATCACCAAACCTTCTAGGGAAGGAACTACCTGGCCTTGTATAGTCACTCCGATTGACCTTGTTCGCGAGGTACGTGGCGGTAGGCTGATGAGGGCCCCGACACGCGGCCCTCGACGTCCGTCACCTTGGTTCGGTCGGAGTCGGAGATCCCGCCCGCCAAGGGGGTCGGAGCGCCGTCGGCCGAGTCGGAGATCCCGCCCCGCCAAGGGAGTCGGGAGCGCTGTCCGGTCGGATTTGCTTCCCCTGGCCGGTCGGGAGCGGATGTCTTGTGTGGTCTCGCAGGCGATTCGGTCGGTGGCGGGCCGGGCGCGGCCTGTTGGGCTGGAGATATGCTTGAGGCGGCTCGCCGCTCGTCGCCGGGCCGTTGGGTACCCCGTTATTAGTATTCGTCAAGAGCCCCGAACTCCCGAGCGATTTCGGCGATTCGGTTGGGGTTGAACTTGATGAGTGGTGGCGGGCACGCCCGGTCGGTCGTGCCAATCAGTTAGCGATTTTCGCCAGTGTACCCGACGGATCCGACGGCTACCCCGAGCTTGGCCGGGGCATTTGAATCGCCGGAGGTTTTAATCGCCTCGTTGCGCATGCCGAGCATGGCTTGTGTGCCCGCCCGTCGCCTTCTTGATCGCCGGGTTCAGTGCGGACGCTTTTTTTCTGGCGCCGCATTTACTCGAGACGCTTGATCTCCTTCATCCGCTATATAAGGGCTTGTTAGAGCGATGGACCCTTAGACCAAAATCCTCCTTTTTGATCCTTGAAATGGAGGCATCCTTTAGTCTTGACTTTGGTGATGATGCCGCGAGAAGAAGAAGATCCTTTGGCCGAGCTTTGGTGAGTACGACCGGCGATGGTCGAGCTCGGGAGGAAGAAGTGCGGCTTGTGATGTAGTTCTTTGTTGTGTCGCTTGAGGTCGTTCCGAGGCTTAAGGTGGTAAGGAGGCCCTTCTTGAGGCGATGGTGCGAGGGCGCCGGCCGTTGTCGATCTTGGCGCGTCGATGTTCTTGAAGCAGAAGCGGCATGCCATTCTCGTGGCTATGTCGGCGCCTCGCCGCCGGGCAAGGGCCTACCAAAGAAGTCGTCTCCAACGACCTCAGGTCCGCCGATCCCAAGGTCTGTCCCGTTGACCAGGCAAGGAAGGGCCTACCAGCAGGTCACTTCCAACGACCTCAGGTCCACCGATCCAAGATCATCCGTCGACCGTGCAAGGGCTGCGCAGGAAGTTTGATGCGGATATGTTCCTGCCGTAGTGTAGGGTAGGTATCTTTTTTGAGCTTGCCAGGTACCTCATGTAACGTTGTGTAAAGTTTGAGTCTGATGGCATATAATGAAATTTTCTTTTATGAAATGTCTTCGCGATGAGTTTGCTTTGATTTTAATCGTCGCGGATAGATCGGGCCTTGATCGGCAGGAACAACTGCGAGAGTGCTCGTTTAACGTCGTAGCTAGACGGCGCCTTGGTCGGCAGGGCGACCGGATGCCTCTGTGAGGTTCGGGTGTCCGAGTGCTCGTTTAACGTCGTAGCTAGACAGTGCCTTGGTCGGCAGGGACGACCCAATGCCTCTGTGAGGTTCGGGTGTCCGAGTGCTCGTTTAACGTCGTAGCTAGACAGCGCCTTGGTCGGCAGGGACGACCGGATGCCTCTGTGAGGTTCGGGTGTCCGAGTGCCTTGGTCGGCAGGACGACCGGATGCCTCTGTGAGGTTCGGGTGTTCGAGTGCCTTGGTCGGCAGGGACGACCGGATGCCTCTGTGAGGTTCGGGTGTCCGAGTGCCTTGGTCGGCAGGACGACCGGATGCCTCTGTGAGGTTCGGGTGTCCGAGTGCCTTGGTCGGCAGGACGACCGGATGCCTCTGTGAGGTTCGAGTGTCCGAGTGCCTTGGTGGCGGGGACGACCGGATGCCTCTGTGAGGTTCGGTGTCCGAGTGCCTTGGTCGGCGATCGTAGCTAGACAAAGTGCCTTGGTCGGCAGGACGACCCAATGCCTCTGTGAGGTTCGGTGTCCGAGTGCTCGCTTAACGTCGTAGCCGGACGTGAGTGCTCGTTACCGTCGTGAATGGACGTGAGTGCTCGCTATCGTCGAAGCTGGACGTGGGCATCCTTCCCGAGTCCTCGTCGGGCGAGGGTAGCTGCGAGAGGAATGGCCACCGTCTATCCCACATGTATACCCCATCCGCAGGTGTGGGACCTGGAGGGGGTGAGCGACGCACGTTTACCTGCGTTGGTTTGAACGTCGTGCTCGTGGAGCTAATAGCGGGTAGTCCGAGTGGGTCCTGGGAGGTCCCGCCCAAGGGGGACCCTTCCGAGCGGACGGTCCCAGAGTAGGGTGTCCTGGCCCTGCTGTGGGGCGACCCATAAAAAACCTTTCTTTACTCAATCCCGTATGGACCCTGGGTCGTCCGCCAACCCAGAGCACAGCTGGCTGTCGCTCATTGATGAGCTCCCGGGAGAGTGTGAAGTATGGTCTCGGACGCGAGTAGAGGTGATTAGGCCGTCAGCCGACCTAACCGAGGGCCCACCGTGGGGCTCACCTCATACCTGCCCCCTGCTCAAGTTTTGCTGGGGCGGCCTTATACCCATCTGGTGGGGTAGGCCTTTTTGAACACACAGCTTCTCGCTGGGCCCCTGGCGCAAGCCACAAGGTTTTTGCCGTCTTGGGGCCGCTACTGGGTTTGCACGGTATAGCATGCTTAGAGTTTCAGTCATCATCACCGCTACCGTGGTGATGATGACTGAATGTTTAGAGTTTCAGACTCTTTAGATTATTTATGTTTCTCAAAGGAGCATGCACTTCTAATAGGGATTCATCCCCTTTCCTTTTTCTTGGTTCAAGACTGATTAATCACCTTGAAGTTGCAAGAGGCTGCTATAAGGGCAATGCTACTGGGTTTGCACGGTATAGCATGCTTCGGAAGAGGAATGTTTTAAAGTTCATGAAAGACTCTAGTATTTTGAGACCTGGGTATTGGATTGGCATTGATCCACGCGCTAAATTGGTGATAATTGGGATTCGTGGAACTCATATGGTTTATAATCCTGTTACCGATTTGATTGCTCTAAGCGATAAGAAGGTATCACCTAAAGGTTTCTCAACGTACTTTGGAACATATGAGGCCGCTCGTTGGTACCTTCGCCATGAGTTGGGAATAGTCAGAAAATGTTCAGAAATCACAAGGTGGGAAAGTGTATTTTCAACCGCATTGCTTGGAGGAGCTTCAACCGCATTGCTTGCTATAATGCTAAGGAAGAAGTCGAAGGATGAGCTTGGGTTTCGTCCTGACATTACATCAGTTGTTGGATTTGGAACACCCGACCTTGTGTATCAAGACTCAAAGAGAAATCGCTAAAAGTTGTGCGAGCTGTGTCTCTACTGTTGTACTGCAGGTTAGGCCTTTCCTTTTGTTGGGAGTGGAAATCCTGTTTTTGGTGTCTTCCCTGTGTTAAATTTGTAATTGGGGTTGTCCTTTTCTCTCTTCTTGCAGGATTTTATAATTCCTAGGTTAAGTGCAGATTCACTGGCAAGATTGCGAAATAAAATACCTGAAACAGATTGGTAAGTGTTGAGTCTGGAATGCAAGTAAATGGCCGGTGCTGATTATTCTTCTCACTGGGGTGATTCAACTTACTATGAATAGCTCCTTTCGCCCCTCTTGACTGATTTAGAGTTAAACATCATCTTGACATGTTTCTACAGTCTTCATTTGCATGGCACCTACCGGCAGGGTCGCTCATCCGAAGGCGGATGAGGAAGATGCTAGCATCGAGGAAGAAGCACGATAGTGGCTAGACTGCTAGATTCAACACCTTGGCGGTGAGAATTGTGAGATTTGGCACCATTGCCTTTTCTTTCTCTTAGATCGACGACATCTTCTTCAAGAATACCGATGAAGCTGGTGGCACGATGTTTTAAGGCCCTATTCGCCACGACATGACCGAAGGCCGCTGGCAAGACAATAGGGGAAAGTGGTGGCACAGGTAGGAAGCAGGTGTGAACAAGACGACGGGAAGGCAACTACTATGCCAAGTAGGTTATGAGAAGAGGCGAAAAGAAGAGAGAGTATTTACAGGTAAGGTGGCATGTAGATATGACGTATTTTTTGTGTGTGGAAGAGTCGGATTCATGCCAGGCCGGCTTACAGTCCAGTCCATGCCATGCTGGTCTGGACCGTGTTTTGACATCCGTGCCGTGAGTGCTTGCGCTTGCCCAGGGGCCAGGGTCTCGCAGCCAACTCAAACTGCCTCTCTCCCCGATCTTGAGTACTACTATAGTAGTACCCAGTCTATCTGCTACCTTATAAGGTTAATGCATGGATTTGCATTAACCGGACTTGTAACGGGTATCAATGGAGTATCAAACACCTCCTTCCAATCTGGAATCCCATTTATTCCATGCGCACCGTAAGCAACCATCCTATCATATTTTCCTCCCAACTCACGACGACTCTGCTGCTCACTGCTCGTCCTCAGCGAGCTGGCCACAGTCCTCGATGACGACGCGCTCCACCGTGGTGCCGCTCTCGGATCCCACCGCCTCCATCTTCTGCACGACACCGTAGCCGTCCACCACCTTGCCGAAGACGACGTGCTTGCCGTCCAGCCAGGGCGTGCGCGTGGTGCAGATGAAGAACTGGGAGCCGTTGGTGTTGGGCCCCGCGTTGGCCATGGACAGCACGCCGGGGCCGGTGTGGCGCAGCTTCAAGTTCTCGTCGCCGAACTTGGCGCCGTAGATGGACTCGCCGCCGGTGCCGTTGCCGCGGGTGAAGTCGCCGCCTTGGCACATGAAGTTGGGGATGATGCGGTGGAAGGCCGACCCCTTGTAGTGCAGCGGCTTGCCGGACGCGCCCAGCCCCTTCTCGCCGGTGCACAGGCACCGGAAGTTCTCCGCCGTCTTCGGGGTCGTGTCCGCGAACAGCTCCATAACGACGCGACCGGCCCGCGCCTTGCCGATCAGGATGTCGAAGAAGACCTTGGGGTTCTTGGCCATTGCTCCCTCTGCACAAGAGACACACACACATATATATATATATATCCTCATAATGAATGTCTTGGATTTATTATACCTCCAAGATCTGGCAAACACTACATCTGAAGAAACAGTTTCTTCAAGGCTGGCATGGCCTTGATTGAGACCCATAAATAAATAGATCGCAAAGGGAGGAAAACACACGCGCACACACACGCTGGAGGAGTGCTGTTTGAGTGTGTTCATCGTCCTAACATGACCTCCACGGTAGAGATCGTATTCCATGCGGAGACGACAATAGTATGATTTCGCACAAGATTTGAGCTCAATAGGCCTTTCGATTATGACGCCTAAAAAGCCTTCGATATGTGCAGGCATGCTTCATCAATAACAATAATAAACGCACCAACGGAGAAAAGCAAGAGATCACCAGCAGTTGGGGAGGGAGGAGAAGCCGCAAGAATCACCTTGTGTTGGCGTTGTGATGTCGAGGATTGAAGCGGCGGCGGCAATATAAAAGGAGAGGGAGAGGAGAGGAGAGGGGTGTTAGGGTTTTGGGACTTCAATGGGCCAAGATCACCTCATATCGAAGCCCATATAAACTGCACCTTATTGGGCCTGACTAGTGACTTCTCCGGCCCACAAGTTTCCTTTCCTGAGACTCACTCCGTCAACTAAAGAAACACAGCTATTAAAAGGTTCATTCGCGTGTCCGTATTATCTGGTTGCGCAGGCAAGCATATTCTATACGCACCTGCAATGTGTTCGCTCGCATCCACTGATCACTGTGTCCGAGATAACTTAAATATTCAAATAAGGTTGCAAGAGATACTCTAAATATCTTCATAGAAGACTAAATTATCTACAACTCAGACTTTTTAGCTATATAAGTTAATCCTCTGTACATGTAAAATTGAAGAAATTAGTGGTTGAAAGGACAGGGGATGTCGCCTAGAGGGGGGGTGAATAGGCGGATTAAAAACTTTATAGCTTAAATGCAGCGGAATAAAAATATTGCAGCTAAATAAAATCTCCCGAGTTTCCTGAACAATCCGGAGTGTCCGGATACTCAATCCGGATACTCCGGATAGTCCGATCCCGAGGGTCCTAACCCGGAGTGTCCGGGGTATTCAATCCGGATACTCCGGATTATCCGGACTGTCCGGGTTCAGGGATTCGGATACTCCGGATTGAGGACTTCGAATGGAGATTTTAAATCTTTGCAATTTTTCAACAATCTACTTGAATACAAAAGATCTAAATGATGTCAGGTACCTGAGGGCATAGAAGATCTGGAGCCAAACACAACAAAAGAGTAGATCGGGCAATTTCAAGATTCAAAATCAAATACTAAAACAAGAGTAAGAAGCAAACTTGGAGACGATGATTTTTCACCCAAGTTCGGATCCTTGAGGATCCTACGTCTCAGTTGAGGCGGCTCGGTCACACTTGAGCCGGGTCTCTTTCAACCCTCTTCCTCCGGTGTTGCACAAATGCACTCGCCGGTCTTCACTCCTTTGATTCCTTCCCTTACGGAGGCGGAATCGGCCTTCACAAACTTCCCACGGCCAACCACACAAAGCTCCGGTGGCTCGAGGCGACCTCCTAGCCGCCTAGGAGTCCTCAACCTCCAAGAGTAACAAATGCTCACGAAGAACAAGCTTGGAGATGAAATCAAGTGCTCAATCAACTCAAATCTCACTCAACAAACTCTTCCCAACCCTTCTCACAAGGGGATCACTTAGATCTAAGAGTAAAAGCTCCTCAAAGCCCTCACACACACCCTAAAAATCCACTCCAAAAACCTCTCCAAAAGGCTCCTCAAAAGAGAGGAAGGGCTATATATAGACCTCCCAAAAACTAGCCGTTGGGGTCGGTTGCGCACAACCGGAGTCTCGGATTTCAATCCGGATACTCGGATTGGTGAGAAAGGCTAACAGAGAGACTCAATCCGAGAGTCCGGATGAATATCCGGATAGTCCGGATGATCCGGATAGTCCGGACTAACTCCGGATAGTCCGAATCAAGATCGAGCGACTCGGAAAACGAGCATAACTTTTGACTCGGACTCCGATTTCAGAGATTTTGGACTCTCCGAAAGCTAAGAACGAGGGCTACACAAATAACAAGGTCTCACTACCCACAACTAAAAGGATAACCACAGATTTCACAAAGAAATCAAGAGAGACCTACAACCCTCACTTTCCAAGCACTACCAACACCACTCTCTTTCTAAGATTCACAAGGATGGATCACTTGAGCACTTGACACATCTAAAAGTCATTCGACATCGCATCCCTCTTAATAGTACGGCAATCCTTAGACTCAAATTAAATCAAAGATAATATAAGTCTAGAACTAGTCCCTTGCCGTCTTCTTTCTTGATGTCGATGCATGAAGACCTTCACCATATAATTGATGACATCTTCGCCTTGTCCAACTCGACTCGATTCACCTCATGAGACTCTCGTCCTATCAACCTTGACTTGATCATCCTCTCGACGATCTCCACGCCAAGTTGCTCTTGACTTAGTCCTCGCTCTTGGTGACACCGCCGTCTTGTTGACCTCGGCTTAATGATCATCCTCCAAGATACCTTGGTCATCATACACAAACGGGACCTAATTCTTTCCAAACTACTCATGAAAGACATTAGTCCCAAAAGCTCAATAGATATGAATAGAGTTGATATTTGTGAGCAGTTGATTACAACAAGTGTTTCATATAAAGAAGCACAACACAAAATAGAAACACTTGACATAAGAAATGTTCTCTACTAAGTACATCACGATGAATATGTAATTGATCTATATGCACTAGAGAGATATATAATTGCCAATATGATGAATCAATTAAATCATGGCAAGGATCACAGACTTTACTTAAATGAAGCACATGATAGAATATACACGAATTGTACATGTGCAAATAATATTTGGAGTAAGAGTAAATATGTGATCCAACACTAGATAAACTTCACTAAGAGAATTGCATGAGAAGATATACAAATAAAACATGCATGCACCAAGTCAATCTATAGCAATATGAAGTTTAACTCTAGTTAATACATGCATACCATAATGAACTCAAATGAATATATATGCACAAATAAATATGACATGAACCAATGTGCATATATATAATCAACATGCTACTTGGAGTTCACTATGCATTTGCACAAAAGGAATGCAATAACAAATATAGAATAGATACCAAAATTGCATACCTTATCTTTGCTTAACCTTCCTATTTGATTTTCCTCTAAATAGATGAGACTGATACTCAACTAGGCAATAACAAGTTAGTCTCATAGCAATATAATCATATTAGAGGTTTGTCATTTGCTAAGCACTAAGTTAAGCATTTACTTAATTATAGAGATTGTCATTATGAGTGTTTGTCATTAATCACCAAAATAACATTCATTAATCACCAAAATAACATAAGTGCCTAGATGCACTTTCAATCTCCCCCTTTTTGGTGATTTATGACAAACCTATTATCAATTGCACCAAATGACAATATTAAGATATTTAGCATTAAAACAAGCATAAAGATACAATAAGAGATCATACTTACAAATCATCCCTTTTGTCAATCGATTAGGGACAATTGATAAATCCATAAATTCTCCCCTTTGTCATTAATCCCAAAAGGTGCTTAAAAGATTCTTATTGTTTATTCAATAAAATCTGTTCTCCCCCTTGATTGCACACTCAATAAAAAGATTAGGGAGAAATAAAATAAAAATAAGGAGCTAGTAATAGGACAATAATATTAAGCTCCCCCTAAATCTAGGCAAGATATGATACCAATTATTTCCAAGATTTAGGTAATAGATTTTTCCTAATTATACCAAATTAAAGAAGTCATGATTCTTAGGATACACGTGATGCTTAAACATGACACACGAATATGATTTCACATATTCTTTAAACATCAAGATCATATAGCAAATTTATATAATTTAAGCATATGCTCATGATCAAATCAAATTCTAACAATCAAGATCATATAAAGAAGATTACACAAGTAGGAATTGCTTATATGATCACAAGATGTATACAAGATCATGAATCAAGGTTGTATAAGTAAGATGCACTTTCATGATCAAGAATTTCATAAACTTATCAAGGGCATACCTCTTTGCAATGTGTCACCCATATGTACCTTTTAGTTCTTGATAATGCCGAATGCAAGTTAGATGACACTTCAAAACAATTTAGGATTAGAGGATACTTCTTGAAAGATACCAATTAATCATATCAATTGAAAAATACAACACCATTTAGAATAACACAATTTAGCATAATGGTGTGCATGACATTATTGAATATGGTCGAAAAGAAACACGCCCTTTGTCGATTCTTGTCCACCGCATGTTCGAATTGGTCATGATCACCGCGCCGGTCTTAGATCCTCGTACTATGGAGCTCCTCTCCATTTCCTTCATCCCACCGTCGAAGATGACCCCTTTTCCAATACCTTGAACATCAATAGACAAGCACACGATTTCCGGGAACAAATATCTTTTAATTTGACCCAAGTTAGTTTGATAATGTCTAACTACAACATGCATGATATATATGATATACAAGACAATACTCTTTGCATGCAATTTAAGACAATTCAAGATATCAATTAAAGATTTTATTACATCACTTTATAATGAAAATATTTGAAACTCATTCAAATTTAATCTTGACATCCACTTGTAAGAGAGACAATGAGTAAAACACATTCAAACTCACTCTTGAGCTTACAAGGGAAATTTTCTCTTTTCCATAATAAACTCGAAGTTATGCAAGAGAGAAAACATTTTGAGGCTAAGTTACAATTAAATCCAATTTCCAAAAGAACTTAGCCAAAAGATGCACTTTCATTGGAATGAAAACTTAAATAGATATGCTCCACTCAGAAGCTTGGAACAATGAATAAGTTCACTTAGTTTTCATCTTGAAAGGCTTGCCAAGATGCCAATTCAAAACTCTTAAAATCTCGAAAAGATTCAAATAGCAGCACAAAGTCGATTATAACTTTTAAACTATTGCTCAAATACAAAAATCATCAACGCGAATGATCCGACTCAAATCCTCTTCGAGGGCTATGAAGACTGAATATTGATTTGAGCAAAGGAGAAACCCAAAAATAGGATGAACAAGATATTGCAAGAAAGTGTAGATAGCAATTTGAATTTGGGCGAGCAAGACAACCCGGATACTCGGTGTTTTTGATCCGAGTGTCCGGATAATCCGGATACTCCGGATATATTACCCGGATACTCCGGGTTGTTCAGCTTCATCCCTAAAACTGAACATTTTAAATTTGGATCAAATCTTGATCAAATGAAGTCCAATAGCCATAAGATTTTGCAGAAATGATCCATGAACATCCAAGAGACTTTTTCCAAAAGGATTTTCTCAAATATCACCCTCCAATAAAAAATTAGATCAAAAGAAGCATTGGAGGTTTAGTTTTGACACTAAGTCAAATAAAGTCAACAATATCGCAAATGAGTTCAAATAAATTTGAGAATTTTTCAGATATGAACTCCATATGTGAGATAAGGTTTTCCAACAAAGATTTTCAATAAATAAATTTTACTTTGAGAAATGTGGTGAAATTTGCATATGAAACACATAAAAGATTAAGATTTTCACCAAATCCTCAAAATAGAACCAAATGAGTTTTGAATGGTAATATGCAATTATATGGCTTCATATGATTTAGAGAGATGTTTATGAGCCTATTTGCATAATCAAATCCATTCAAATCGTAAAATCCAACTTAATGCAAGAGTATGCCAAATAAGATCGAAAGAGAGAAAAAGGCATAACTATTTCAAATTAAGTTGAAATTATTTGAAATTAGGCATAAACATTATTTAGACTCCCAAGAAACTTTTCCAAAAAGAATTTTCCAAAAAGGAGTCTCCAATCAAAAGATATGCCAAATTTTGCTTTGAGGGTTTGAAAAGAAATTGAATTTTCGCCAAATGTTCAAAATGCATTCCGGATTGAAATTTATGGAGATTTGAACTTTCATAGCTTTGTATGAGTAAGAAATACTATTTCAATCCAAGATATACAAAGAAATCCAATGCAAATAGCGAAATCCACAAAATGCAATAACGGGTCATTTTGGGTGAAATGGATGATTTTGGCCAAATTCAAATGGCTATAACTTTTGAACGGTTGGTCGTTTGGAAAAACTTTGAACTAAAGAAATACTTAAAATGACCAACCCTATGAGTTTTGTATTGACCACTTTTTCAAACTCCAAATAGATTTTGCTTTAGAAAAATTCGAAGTTAAATGCAAAAGCAAGATCACAAAGATCTTTTTAGGCCAAGGTTTGACTTTTAGCTTCTAGCCAAGGGTTAGATACTTGAAAACACTTGAAATGCATTTGAAAACATTTTGAAGACTGTTTTCATAAGATTTTGCATTTCAAACAAATATTTTGCTTTTAACCCTTTTTGAAGCAAGTTAAATAGGAAATAGTTTTTCATAAAAAGCCTTAAAATACAACTCAATTTGGATTTCATGCAATTTCAATTTCCAAGGCTTAGAATTGATTATCATGATGGTTTCTAGCCAACATTTATAATGAAATCCAACTTGAATGCTAAGATTTGAGCAAAATGCTTGAATAAGCTATTTTAGTTCAAACCAAAAACTTTTCGGGCTAAAATTGATTTCAATATAGAATTTTCATTTTGAAAGCTTGTAAAACATTTGAAATACATATTAGAATACTTTTACAAAGCTTTTCACAATTTTGGGCCTTTTAAACATAAGATTTGACTTTTGACCAAAATGGTCCTTTTGAAATAGCTATTTGTAAAACAAAGCCAAATATTTCAACACAAGATTCAAATGAAGAATAAGATGAGATATAGAGATTTGAATTTTGTGTATGAGTCTAAGATACCATTTTGAACCAAGATACTACACAAGATCCGGTCCAAACGGAGAAACTCACTAAGTGCAATAATATGACAATTATGGGTCAAATATAGTTTTTCATGAGTTTCAAAATCAAATAACTTTCACTAGGTTGGTCTTTTGAAAGTCTTTTGAACACAAGAATTGTTAAGAATGACCAACTCTAGGATTTTCGTTTTGGAATTACTTTCAAATTCATTTTACATTTAATTCTATGAAAATTATAAGTTTAAATCCAAAACAAGATACTACTATCTAGATTTTGATCATGAAACTCATTTTCTTTTCAAAATAGATTTTGTGAAGCCAAAACCTTTGAGAAACATTTCAAATATATTTGTATACATTTTGCAACTAGTTTTTCACAAGAATACTAATAGTATACAAAATTTTGACTTTTGGCTAAATGGCTTGATTTTGAAAATATATATATATTTGCACTTATATAAATATGGGCACATGTAGGGATGTAATATACATGGTTATGATTTAGCACTCCCCCTTAATGTGCCACTATTCCAAACTTACTCAAGATTGCAATCAAAACAACTAGTAAGCATGAGCAAGCATATAATCAAGCAAACTAAATTGATTTTCATGAATAATGCAATATAACCTACACAAGGCTATAAGCTATAAGAATCAATTTAAATACTTGTTACCCGAGATGGCATTGGTTTATGATTGAAGTGAATGTCTTCAAGCTTGGCTTCCTTTTTCATATGATGAAATCATCCTCTTGATTGAGCCAAAGCTTCCAATGCATCTCCAAGCACCTACAATTTTTTTAGGCACTTGTTGGTACCCAATTTTCGTTGGGTCCAAAAATGTTAGTCACAATGGATTTAGGAACCCAAATGGCCCTAACATTAATAGTCTTAGGTGAACTATCATGACTAGCAATGGATTTGCGATTGTTATTACTCCTAAGCGAATTATTGGAATTGAATTGAGGAGGCTTAGGAGTTTTAGCATTTTTAGCAAATCCATTTCTAGTTTGATCCTTTCTAAGCACATAATAATCATTACAATGCAAGGGCTTAGAAGATCTAGCAAATCTAGCAAATGGTTTGCTATTGTTATTTTTCCTAAGCACATGATCAACATGATTTTTCTTGGTCTTAGGAAATCTAGCATTTTGAGCAAACACATTTCTAGATTCATTTCTCCTAAGCAATTGAATATCATAATTTTGCAAATACTTGGGAGAATCGACAAACTTGGCAAACACATTGCCATTTTTGTCCTTCCTAAGCAAATAATGATCATTGACAATAATAGGCTTAGGGATGATACCTTTGGGACAATCCTTACCGATGTGTCCCTTTTTCCGACAATTGTAGCAAGTAGGCTTTGAGCGTCTCTTCTTCTTCTTGACTTGCTCTTTGTCGGTTTGCCTCATTGTTGATGGTTGTGGCTTGATCTCCACTTTATTAGGGCACACGGAGGCGAAGTGTCCCTTCTTGTTGCAAGCAAAGCACTTGATGATCTTCGAATGTCTTTCGTTGTGCCTTGTCTTGTTAGTCTCCCTCTTGGAGATGTAGCCGAGTCCTCGCTTATCTTGAGGTGCCCTTGGCTTGCTCAAGATCTCGTCGAGAACGGCTTTTCCCTTTACGCACTTCTTTAAGTCATTTTCTAATCTAATGACTTGGGCCTTGAGCTCCTTGTTTTCCTCTACAAGATTAGTCTCACAAGACATAGAGGAAGTAGAAGCAACATTATTATTTGAGCAACAAGGCATATCATCACTAGAGGTGGGCATATTAATTTTAGATGAAATGCTAGAGTTAGAAATTAAGCATGGCATATCATCAATTAAATCACATGTAATTCCTATGTCCACCTTAGGCTTATGAATTTCTTTGGAAAGGAGGATTCATGATTTTCTTGAAGCATGTTATAATCATTTTGAAGAGATTCATGTTCAAGCTTCAAAATTTTATATTTCTTTTTCTCCTTTCCAAGACATTTATTGAGCTCCTCTAGCAAATTCATAAGTTCATCATAAGTGAGCTCATCATCATCATCGTCACTTACCTCATTCTTACCTTTCGCCATGAAGCAACGGATTTGTGATGGAAGAGCATCTTCATCGTCACTTGAGGCGGAGGTTGAGGTTGATGGAGATGTCGGTTCTTCATCACTTGAGCTTGAGGTGGAGCTTGATGTTTCATCTCCCGACATCTCTTCCTTAATGCAATCCTCAATTGAAGTGGATGATTCAAATAGATCTTGAAGCTTTATCCACATTTCATGAGCGCTCTTGAGATTGCATATTCTATCAAAGATTTCATCGCTCACAACACAAAATAAAACATTAGTAGCTTGAGCGTCGAGATGTAGGCATTTCCTCTCTCCTTCGGTTGGAGCAACTTCATTCAATGGAGAGGAAAAGCCGACATCTACGATCCACCATATTTGGGGGCTCATGGATTTAAAATGAGAAGTCATAATTAATTTCCATGAAGCATAATTTGTGCCATCTAGCACAAGTGGATCATGTGAATGCACTAAACCTCTAGTCGACATCCTTTACTCTCTAGACGGTTAAATCTAATAAAAAGAGAGACCTTGCTCTGATACCAATTGAAAGGACAGGGGATGTCGCCAAGAGGGGGGGTGAATAGGCGGATTAAAAACTTTATAGCTTAAATGCAGCGGAATAAAAATATTGCAGCTAAATAAAATCTCCCGAGTTTCCTGAACAATCCGGAGTGTCCGGATACTCAATCCGGATACTCCGGATAGTCCGATCCCGAGGGTCCTAACCCGGAGTGTCCGGGGTATTCAATCCGGATACTCCGGATTATCCGGACTGTCCGGGTTCAGGATTCGGATACTCGGATTGAGGACTTGAATGGAGATTTTAAATCTTTGCAATTTTTTCAACAATCTACTTGAATACAAAAGATCTAAATGATGTCAGGTACCTGAGGGCATAGAAGATCTGGAGCCAAACACAACAAAAGAGTAGATCGGGCAATTTCAAGATTCAAAATCAAATACTAAAACAAGAGTAAGAAGCAAACTTGGAGACGATGATTTTTCACCCGAAGTTCGGATCCTTGAGGGGATCCTACGTCTCCGTTGAGGCGGCTCGGTCACACTTGAGCCGGGGTCTCTTTCAACCCTCTTCCTCCCGGTGTTGCACAAATGCACTCGCCGGTCTTCACTCCTTTGATTCCTTCCCTTACGGAGGCGGAATCGGCCTTCACAAACTTCCCACGGCCAACCACACAAAGCTCCGGTGGCTCGTAGGCGACCTCCTAGCCGTCTAGGAGTCCTCAACCTCCAAGAGTAACAAATGCTCACGAAGAACAAGCTTGGAGATGAAATCAAGTGCTCAATCAACTCAAATCTCACTCAACAAACTCTTCCCAACCCTTCTCACAAGGGGATCACTTAGATCTAAGAGTAAAAGCTCCCTCAAAGCCCCTCACACAGCCCCTAAAAAATCCACTCCAAAAACCTCTCCAAAAGGCTCCCTCAAAAAGAGAGAGGAAGGGCTATATATAGACCTCCCAAAAAACTAGCCGTTGGGGGCTGGCTGCGCACAATCCGGAGTCTCCGGATTTCAATCCGGATACTCCGGATTGACTGAGAAAGGCTAACAGAGAGACTCAATCCGGAGAGTCCGGATGAATATCCGGATAGTCCGGATGATCCGGATAGTCCGGACTAACTCCGGATAGTCCGAATCAAGATCGAGCACTCGACTAAAACGAGCATAACTTTTGACTCGGACTCGATTTCAGAGATTTTGGACTCTCCCAAAGCTAAGAACGAGGGCTACACAAATAACAAGGTCTCACTACCCACAACTAAAGGATAACCACAGATTTCACAAAGAAATCAAGAGAGACCTACAACCCTCACTTTCCCAAGCACTACCAACACCACTCTCTTTCTAAGATTCACAAGGATGGATCACTTGAGCACTTGACACATCTAAAAGTCATTCGACATCGCATCCCTCTTAATAGTACGGCAATCCTTAGACTCAAATTAAATCAAAGATAATATAAGTCTAGAACTAGTCCTTGTCAGTCTTCTTTCTTGATGTCGATGCATGAAGACCTTCACCATATAATTGATGACATCTTCGCCTTGTCCAACTCGACTCGATTCACCTCATGAGACTCTCGTCCTATCAACCTTGACTTGATCATCTCTCTCGACGATCTCCACGCCAAGTTGCTCTTGACTTAGTCCTCGACTCTTGGTGACACCGCCGTCTTGTTGACCTCGGCTTAATGATCATCCTCCAAGATACCTTGGTCATCATACACAAACGGGACCTAATTCTTTCCAAACTACTCATGAAAGACATTAGTCCCAAAAGCTCAATAGATATGAATAGAGTTGATATTTGTGAGCGTTGATTACAACAAGTGTTTCATATAAAGAAGCACAACACAAAATAGAAACACTTGACATAAGAAATGTTCTCTACTAAGTACATCACGATGAATATGTAATTGATCTATATGCACTAGAGAGATATATAATTGCCAATATGATGAATCAATTAAATCATGGCAAGGATCACAGACTTTACTTAAATGAAGCACATGATAGAATATACACGAATTGTACATTTGCAAATAATATTTGGAGTAAGAGTAAATATGTGATCCAACACTAGATAAACTTCACTAAGAGAATTGCATGAGAAGATATACAAATAAAACATGCATGCACCAAGTCAATCTATAGCAATATGAAGTTTAACTCTAGTTAATACATGCATACCATAATGAACTCAAATGAATATATATGCACAAATAAATATGACATGAACCAATGTGCATATATATAATCAACATGCTACTTGGAGTTCACTATGCATTTGCACAAAAGGAATGCAATAACAAATATAGAATAGATACCAAAATTGCATACCTTATCTTTGCTTAACCTTCCTATTTGATTTTCCTCTAAATAGATGAGACTGATACTCAACTAGGCAATAACAAGTTAGTCTCATAGCAATATAATCATATTAGAGGTTTGTCATTTGCTAAGCACTAAGTTAAGCATTTACTTAATTATAGAGATTGTCATTATGAGTGTTTGTCATTAATCACCAAAATAACATTCATTAATCACCAAAATAACATAAGTGCCTAGATGCACTTTCAGGTTTGTCTTCCATGATTTTTTCTTCTTCGTGAGATTTTTCCACATTAAATCTTGTGTATATGTTTTTGCTATGCTAACCCTAATAAGTGGTATCAGAGCCTAGAGTTTCATATCGAATCGCTGCCCCCGAGAGGAGGCGACTCTCGGGAGCGGCACCCGCACGGCATTGAAGGCTTACCTCCACCGTCACTGCTCCCGGTGACCACGCCGTTTCAAGGCCACCGACGCATTGTCCTCCGAGTGCCGGCCTCTGCCTTTTGGTGATTTTGGTCTTGTCGGCACTACCGCCATGTAGTAGACGATACTGGCGATTTTGGTCTTGTCGGCACTATCGCCATGTAGTGGCCGTGTCGGCGCTTTCGAGCGCCGGCAAGTAAATTTGTAAGTCTAAGGGGTCGCGCGTTCCACTCCCTGAATGGTTAGACTCGAGAGTCCAAGATGTATACTGGTTCGGGCTGAAAGTCCCTACTCCAGTTCTGATGGCGGTATTGTATTGCTTTGCACAACGTTTTACAGATGAGGGCGCTAAATTACTTAATCTCCTCGTGTTCTCATGTGTTCCTCCTCCTAGAATCGTTAGTCCTGCCTCCTTTTATACAGAAGGAAGGGGCAGGTTACATCGAGAGTCGGGGGAAGGGCGAGGCGACCTATGCTAGGAGCTCTGGTCCTTCGTCCTGTGGACTGGTCGCCACACGCCTTGCCCATGCTGGGTCGGTAGCCTTGGTGGTCAGGGAGGTTAGGTATTCCCCGGGAAATAGCGTACTTGCCCTCTGTGATCCTTACGAATGCTGACGTGCGGTGTGTGACGTTGGCGCTGCCTCGGGAGGGAGCGTGCGTTAAATCTTGACTGTGGATCGGTTGATGGGTGGAAGCTCGACTTGGCAAGATCACCAAACCTTCTAGGGAAGGAACTACCTGCCCTTGTATAGTCACTTCGATTGACCTTGTTCGCGAGGTACGTGGCGGTAGGCTGATGAGGGCCCCGACACGCGGCCCTCGGCGTCTGTCACCTTGGTTCGGTCGAGTCGGAGATCCCGCCCGCCAAGGGGTCGGAGCGCCGTCCGGTCGAGTCGGAGATCCCGCCCGCCAAGGAGTCGGGCGCTGTCGGTCGGATTTGCTTCCCCGCGGTCGGGAGCGGATGTCTTGTGTGGTCTCGCAGCGATTCGGTCGGTGGCGGGCGGGCGCGCGCTCTGTTGGGTGGAGATATGCTTGAGGCCGTGGCTCGTCGCCGGGCCGTTAGGGTACCCCATTATTAGTATTCGTCAAGAGCCCGAACTCCCGAGCGATTTCGACAGATTCGGTTGGGGGTTGAACTTGGATGAGAGTGGTGGCCGGGCCTGGTCGGTCGGTCAGGCCGATCAGGTTAAGCGATTTCTGCCAGGTGTACCCCGACGGATCCGACGGCTGCCCTGGAGCTTGGCCGGGGGCATTTGAACTGCCGGAGGTTTTTAATCGCCTCGTTGCGCATGCCGAGCATGGCTTGTGTGCCCGCCTGTCGCCTTCTTGATCGCCGGGTTACAGTGCGGGACGCCGTTTTTAAGCGCGGCATTTACTCGAGACGCTTGATCTCCCTTCATCCGGCTATATAAGGGCTTGTTAGAGCGATGGACCCTTAGACCAAAATCCTCCTTTTTGATCCTTGAAATGGAGGCATCCTTTAGTCTTCAGCTTTGGTGATGATGCCGCGGTAGAAGAAGAAGATCCTTTGGCGAGCTTTGGGTGAAACGACCAGGCGATGGTCGAGCTCGGGAGGAAGAAGCTGCGGCTTGTGATGTAGTTGCTGTTGGTGTGCTGCTTGAGGTCGTTCCGAGGCTTAAGGTGGTAAGGGAGGCCCTTCTTGAGGCGATGGTGCGGCGCGGCCGTTGTCGATCTTGGCTGCGTCGATGTTCTTTGAGCAGCAGCGGCATGCCATTCTCGTGGCTATGTCGCGGCCTCGTCGATCGGGCAGGGCCTACCAAAGAGTCGTCTCCAACGACCTCGGTCCGCCGATCCCAAGGTCCATCCCGTTGACCGTGCAAGGAAGGGCCTACCGAGTCACTTCAACGACCTCAGTCCACCGATCCAAGATCATCCGTCGACCAGGCAAGGGCTTGCAGGAAGTTTGATGCGGATATGTTCCTGCCGTAGTGTAGGGTAGGTATCTTTTTTGAGCTCGCCAGGTACCTCATGTAACGTTGTGTAAAGTTTGAGTCTGATGGCATATAATGAAATTTTCTTTTATGAAATGTCTTCGCGATTTGTTTGCTTTGATTTTAATCATCGCGGATAGATCGGGCCTTGATCGGCAGGAACAACCGCGAGAGTGCTCGTTTAACGTCGTAGCTAGACGACGCCTTGGTCGGCAGGGCGACCGGATGCCTCTGTGAGGTTCGGGTGTCCGAGTGCTCGTTTAACGTCGTAGCTAGACAGTGCCTTGGTCGGCAGGGACGACCCAATGCCTCTGTGAGGTTCGGGTGTCCGAGTGCTCGTTTAACGTCGTAGCTAGACAGCGCCTTGGTCGGCGGGACGACCGGATGCCTCTGTGAGGTTCGGGTGTCCGAGTGCCTTGGTCGGCGGGACGACCGGATGCCTCTGTGAGGTTCGGGTGTCCGAGTGCCTTGGTCGGCGGGACGACCGGATGCCTCTGTGAGGTTCGGGTGTCCGAGTGCCTTGGTCGGCAGGACGACCGGATGCCTCTGTGAGGTTCGGGTGTCCGAGTGCCTTGGTCGGCAGGACGACCGGATGCCTCTGTGAGGTTCGGGTGTCCGAGTGCCTTGGTCGGTAGTCGTAGCTAGACAGTGCCTTGGTCGGCAGGGACGACCCAATGCCTCTGTGAGGTTCGGGTGTCCGAGTGCTCGTTTAACGTCGTAGCTGGATGTGAGTGCTCGTTTACCGTCGTAGCTGGACGTGAGTGCTCGTTTACCGTCGTAGCTGGACGTGAGTGCTCGTTTACCGTCGTAGCTGGACGTGAGTGCTCGTTTACCGTCGTAGCTGGACGTGAGTGCTCGTTTACCGTCGTAGCTGGACGTGGGGCATCCTTCCCGAGTCCTCGTCGGGCGAGGGTAGCTGCGAGAGGAATGGCCACCGTCTATCCCACATGTATACCCCATCCGCGGTGTGGGACACGGAGGGGTGAGCGGACGACGTTTACTGCGTTGGTTTGAGCGTCGTGCTCGTGGAGCTAATAGCGGGTAGTCCGAGTGGGTCTGGGAGGTCCCGCCAAGGGGACCCTTCCGAGCGGACGGTCCCAGTAGTAGGTGTCCCGGCCTGCGTGGGGCGACCCATAAAAACCTTTCTTTACTCAATCCCGTATAGACCACGGGTCGTCCGCCAACCCAGAGCACGGTGGGGTCGTCGCTCATTGATGAGCTCTGGGAGAGTGTGAAGTATGGTCTCGGACGCGAGTAGAGGTGATTAGGCCGTCACCGACCTAACCGAGGGCCCACCGTGGGGCTCACCTCATACCGCCCGCTTGCTCAAGTTTTCTTTGGGCGGCCTTATACCCATCGGTGGGGTAGGCCTTTTGAACCTGACTTCTCGCTGGGCCTGGCGCAAGCCACAAGGTTTTTGCTGTCTTGGGGCCGCAGCCCGATGGAAGCTTCGCGCGCCCGAGCAATCGTTACGCCTAAAGGCGGAGACCAAGAGGTTACGGGACACGTTGTTCGGGCGGCGTCTTTATGGCTCTTCTGCTTTGACGTGTGAGGATTAAAAGCGGAGTGGTATTAGGCCAGGAGTTACGGTGGCGCAATAGGCGAGGGTGGACGCGACGCTTCGTTTGAGGGGGTGCCTGCTCGGCCGGCGTTTGCTTGTCCTCTATAAATACGCCCGTTGGGGTGCTCCGGGTAGTCACGCTTTCTTGCCTTCTTTGTCTCTGTCTCTGAAACAAGAAAAGCACCAGAGAGCCAAGGAAAAGAAAACCCCAGCCTTTCTTTCTCACCTTCCAGTCGCCTCTTCTGTGAAGATGTCGTGGCCGGAGTGCTCCGCGCAAGACAGCCGTGCGCTCGGCTTGGTGAAGAAGGGCTTCCTCATGCCGCAGGACCTTTCCGGCTGGAGGGTGCCGACCGGGGCCGTCACCCCCGCGCCGCGGGGCGACGAGGTCGTGGTGCCCGCCTCGTTCTTGGCGCTTTGCTTTGGCTGCCACGCACCCGCTCGTCGAGGCTCTTTGTCTCACTACAAGGTGGAGGTGCACCATCTCAACCCCAATGGGGTCCTCCACATCGCCATCTTCATCACGCTGTGCGAGGCCTTCCTGGGGATCGAGCCGCACTGGGCGTTGTGGAGGCACTTCTTCCAGGCAAGGCTCTGGAAAGACAGGCCGTCGGACGCCGTGGCGCCCCTGGGTGGCCTGGCCCTCCAGCTTCGCCCCGGTCGGAGCACGGAGTACCTGGAGGTAAAGCTGCCCTCGTCCAACAAGGGCTGGCGTTCTGAATGGCTCTACGTTGAGCGTCGGCGGCAGCGCCCTCGTTTCACCGGCGAGCTTCCCATGGCGGAGGAGGTGGAACCGGGCGCCAAAAGAGGGAGAAGAACAAGCCGCCCCGATCGTGGAGCGGATCGGGGCTCAAAGGAGGCGGGGCTCACTGGGGCGTTGTTGCGCGCGCTTTATAGGGATCGCGTGCAACCCCTTGTGCCTGAGCCGCACCCTTGTTCCGTATCGGGCCGTCCGGCCGGGCGAGGATGGCAGAGCCCGAGTTGGCGCGTCGAGGTGGAGGCACTGGTGGCGGTATTACGGGTGGAAGTGCCACGGTGGCTACGGTGGCCACCCGAGCCATTCTCGGCAGCTCACCCGCCATCCGTAAGTCGGTGAAATTTCTTTCGCTTCTCTTTCTTTGTCCCTAGCACTTGGTCCGACCGCATTCTGCATCCTCTTAGGGGCTCACGGGGATGTCTTCGGCGCCGCTCGAGGATAAGGAGGCGCGCGGCGCCCGCGAAGACGGCAGCGGTGACTCCTCCGCAAGAAGCGGAAGGAGGAAAGGAGGAAGAAGAAGCATAAGGAGCCAGCGGTTGCTTGGCTGGCGAGGATGTGTCGAGTCCACCGCGTGGGGACAACCTCCAGCGGCGGCGGGAGCACCTCCGACCATCCCTATGGTGGGTTTTTCTCGATCCGCCGATCGGCGGCGGCCCGGCGTGGACCGGCCGGCGGCACCACGGGCCCGTGGCGCGATTCCTGTGCGGTGATCTTGCGCTGCGGTTGTCGCATAGCGCCTCGGTGAGGCGGCCGGGAAGCGACCACCGACTTGCCCCTGGCGGGGGGCGGCAAGAGAGCGCGCGCCACGCACCCTTCGACCTTGTAAGTGTTCCCTCTCTTTTTCTTCTTCTTCTTATTGGAGCATTTTTGCGGCAAAGCCGCCGGCGACTCTTGAATCTTTGTAACGTGCGGCGCCTACACAGGCGTGTGAGTGGGGGGCGTGCCGCAATGCTCCGCAAATAATAATACGGCGATTTGGCGACTCCGATCGGGTCGGTGGCGGTCGCGTGTGGCGGCCGAGGGCGCGATCGCCTTCGAGGGCGACGGGCCTCACCCGAGGTCGAGGTGAAGAAGAGCTTCGCCGCCTCCGTGGGGACCCCATCGGACGACGTGATCGTCCTTTCGGAGGATGAGACAGCGGTGCCGCCGCGATCGCGCCCGATCGGCGGAGCCGGTGACGGAGGTGCCGACCCTTTGTCTGGGGAGGTGCCGACCGATGCCCCTCGTGTGCGTCGCCGAGGGGTTTCGAAGGTTGACCTCATCGCCCTTGCCCATGGTGCTTTGACGGCGACGCCCCGCCCGAACGGCGAACGAGCGGCGTGCCGCGGGTGTAGTCCCGGTCGGGCGTCATGGGCCAGTCGGAGGAGAGCGAGTGGGCCGCCCGCCCGGCAAAGCTACTGGATCTTGGCCGAGATAAGGCGATCCGTAAAGGTCCGCTCTTGCTGGAGTCTTCCACGGTGGCTGCCGGGCACGATGGTCGGGGGAGTCCGGCCAGTCGCCCATGTAAGTCAGCCGAAAAGCTCTGACTTGTTGCACATTTTTGATAGTTCTTCCGTGGGACTAACGGAGTGTCCACGTTTTTGCAGCACTTGCGGGCTCGCCGGCGCCGAGTTGAGCTCTGCAGCTCGGACGGTCGTGGCGGTGCGGTGGAGAGTGCGATGGTTGCGCCTTGAGTGCGCCTAGTCCAGGAGGCCATGGACATCAGGCGGTCGGAGGTGGTGGAGATCCGCCAGGGGCTTGAAGAGGCCACGAAGGCCCTTTATGATGAGCACACGGGAGCCAAGGTCTTGAGGCGAAAGTGGTGGGCTGGAGTCCTCTCGACGGAGGTCACCGAGGCCAAGGATGTCGCCGTTGCCGCGGAGGGACCGCATGTGAGACGCAGCAACACGCCGCGGACCGAGCGAAACCAGTGGGGGATGCCGACCGAAGTTCGATTCCGAGCGCGATCGCCGAAGGACTGGTGGCCGAGGACTTCACACGAGGCGCTCAAGAAGGAAGCCGCAATCGACCAACTCTGCGGCGGTAAGTGTCTCAATTCTTCAATTAAGTGCAGGGTGCGACCCATAGGCGAACTTATCCGAAATCGCCGCAATCCGCAGAGGCGCAGAAGAATCGGCGTCGCCGTGGAGGCGCAGAGAACGGCAACCGATGCTCGCGACGTGGCGATCGTGGCGGGGCGAGGCCCAGCGGCGTTGAAGGTTGCGAGGACGGTCGGGCGAGATGGGCGCCGGCGGAGGCTCTTCGCAAGGCCGGTCGGAAGTCTGCGATCGCATCCTTGGAGCCGGGCAGCCCGAGTGCCCTGCCCCGTCTTGCCCGAGTGCGGACCGTAGAGGAGGCGGTGATCATCGGCGCTGTGCTTGGAGCCGTCGGCTGGTCAACACCGTCTCGCACTACGACGCATCGACCTCGCGGTGGTGTGCGTGGCGTGGCGGAACCGGACCGACGAGGAGATCGGCGAGTTTGAGCTCCTGGTCGAGCCGCACGCCCGGGAGATCGCCAGCCACATCCTGCCGCAGGTTGCCCTCCAGGAAGCCAGAGACAGCCAACTCTCCGTCTCGCCATCGGTCGCCCACCAGGAAGAATAAAAAGAGTTAGCTTTATCCTTTTTTAGATTGTAAAGACTGCTATGTAAACAATCTTGAATTTATCAAGTTCCAAAATCGCCTCTCGTCCTCTTTCGTATTTAGGGTGAGTGTTTGACCGACCATAGCCTTAAGGACCGCAGGGGTCACTTATGCGTAGGTTGGGTCGTTTTGGGAGGGGCGAGGTGGATTGGAGACTTGGCTATGCAGCGGTTAGGCGCACTTGTGAGGGATAGGAGTGTTCTAGACCGGCCAAGGATCTTTCCACTTGGGTACTTCCTTCTTCCGCGAAGTGCTACTTAGCAACCATAGCCGCTGGGGCGTAGGCCGTAACACTTGGGTTGAGAGGGTTACCGCTCGGGATGGACCTCATGACCAGTCGGGTCACGTACCCTCATAAGCGCGTGGGATAGCTGAGTTCGTGCGGGGGAGGAGTGTTCCCTGCCGACCCAAAGGTCACTCGCGCGGGTACTTCCTTCTTCCGAAGTGTTAGCAACCATAGCCGTGGGCGAGGTCGTGAGCACTTGGGTCGAAGGGTTACCGCTCGGGAAGGACCTTGTGGTCGGTTGGGTCATCAACCAGCATAGCGCCGACCGTGAGCGACTGAGCAGGGCGCGTAGAAGGGCAGCCCCCGAGTCGTCGCATGGCGACCAGGTGCTCGGAAGGGACAAAAGTAAAGCGCATGCTAGGAAGAGGAAAAGAGTTTAGGGATAGAATCGCCTTAACTTTTCTATATTCCATGCATTCGGAAGAATGCGGCCGTCGGTGTCCTTGAGTCGAAAGGTGCCAGGTCGGAGGATCTCCACGACGGTGAAGGGGCCTTCCCAGGGGGGCGACAGCTTGTGCTTATCCTTGCTGGTTTGGACCGGCGCAGACCGGTCGCCAAAGATGAACGATCGCTCGAACTCGACGTACGTGATAACGTCGCAGAGCTTGTTGATACCTGGCCGATCGCAGGATGGCCACGTCATGCGCCTCGTCGAGCTGGTCGACGGCGTCTTGTTGTGCGGCGAGCCCCCGAGCCTCCTCGAAGCTTGTAATCTTGGGGCGCCATACTCGGTGCATCGGCAAGGCGGCTTCAAAGACCGTATACCATGAAGAACGGTGTGAACCGGCCGCCCGGTCGGCATGGTCCGCAGACTCTCGAGGACGAGGGTAGCTCGGTCACCGGCGCCCGCAAAGTGCTTGAGCCGATCAAGATCCGTGGCAGAGCCCTTGAAGGATCATGCCGTTTGCGCGCTCGACGGCCGTTGGTCGCGGATGGGCCACGGCCGCCCAATCGGCGCGGATGTTGAAGTCATCGCAGAACTCGAGGAACTCCTTCCCCATGAGCTGCGTTCGTTGTCGGTGATGATGGAGTTTGGGACTCGAACCGAAAGACTATGTCGCGGAAGAAGATGACCGCCAGCCGGCGTGGCGCTCACGGCCAAGCAGCCTCTATCCACTTGGTGAACTTGTCCACCGCGACGAGCAAATGGGTAAAGCCCGGGCGCTTTCTTGAAAGGCCCGACCGGATCGAGTCCCCAAGCGCAAAAGGCCACGTGATGGGGATTATGCGCAAGGCTGGTGGCGGATGATGATGCACTGGCAAAGAATTAGCATCCTTCGCGGTCGCGACGATGTGCTCGGCGTCGGACATGGCGGTCGGCCAATAGAAACCTTCCGAAAGGCCTTTCCCACAAGAGATCGGGCGCGTGGTGACCGCAAATTCCGCTGTGTATGTCGTCCAGCAGTTGTTTCCCTTGGTCGACCAGGATGCACTTTTGGAGGACCCCAGAGAGGCTCCTTTTGTAAAGGTCTGGGCCGACCAGGACGAAAGACTTTGCCCGCCGGGCGAGGCGCCGGGCCTCGGTCGGGTCGGGGGGAAGTGACCCGTCCGTCAAACGATCTATGAAGGGCTTTCTCCAGTCGGACTCGGTCGCTAGCACGCTGCGGCTCGACCCGGCCAAGTCTACGCCCGACCGCGCGGCGGTCGAGGCGACCGTGCTAAAGGTAGGTCGGGGACCGCTCGCCACGAGCCCGGTGGATGGAAGGCGCAGGAGGTCGCGACGAAGATCCCGGGCGGGACCGGCTCTCTGCTGGAGGCCAGATTGGCTAGGTAGTCGGCGTCGCTATTGTAGCGTCGGTAGCTATGGTGAAGCTCGAAGCCCTTGAACCGCTCTTCGAGCCCGCACACTTCTCGATAGTACGCGGCCATACGGGCGTCTCAGGGCTCCGCGGCCTTCATGACTTGGTCGACGACAAGCTTGGAGTCCCCGTGGACGTGGAGTCGGCGAGCACCGAGGTCGGCAGCGATCCGGAGACCGTTGACGAGGGTCTCGTACTCAGCGACGTTGTTGGTGGCGTCAGCGTACCGATGGCGTCATCGCTTTGTTCCGGCGGGGAGATGATGGCGACTCCGCGCCGCGCCATTCTTGTTGTAAGACCCATCGAAGTACATTGTCGGTGCTCGGGGTCTTGATCACAGTGGTGCACAGGTTTGATCCACTCGGCGGCGAAGTCGGCTAGAACTGCGACTTGATCGCCGTCAGGGGCGTATGTGATGTCGTGGCGGCCGAGCTCGGCGCCCACTTGGCTATCCTTCCGGCGTCGCGGTTGCGGGCGATCTCGCCGGCGGGGCGTGGTCACCACGGTGATGGTGTCTTGATCGAAGTAGTGGACGAGCTTTCTCTTCGCAATGAGCACCGCGTAGAGTAGCTTCTGCACCTGTGGGTACCGAGCCTTGGACTCAGAAAGGACCTCGCTAATGAAGTAAACTGGCCGTTGTACCTTGAGTTCGTGGCCTTCTTCCGCTCGCTCCACCACGAGGGCCGCGCTGACGACTTGGGTAGTGGCGGCGATGTAGAGAAACAGCGGTTCACCTGGTGCCGGGGCGACCAGGACTGGAGGCGAGGACAGGAAGGCCTTCAGGCGGGTGAGGGCCTCCTAAGCCTCTGGGGTCCAGCTAAAGCGGTCGGATCTCTTGAGTAGCCTGTAGAGTGGCATTCCGCGCTCACCGAGGCGAGACACGAAACGGCTCAAAGCTGCCAGGCATCCGGTCAGCCTCTGGACCCCTTTGAGGTTGCTGATTGGGCCCATCCTTGCGATCGCCGATATCTTCTCCTGGTTGGCCTCGATGCCTCGCTCGGAGACAATGAAGCCAAGGAGCTTCCCTTTGGGGACCCCAAAGACGCATTTCTCGGGATTGAGCTTTATGCGGAACCGTCGAAGGTTCGCGAAGGTCTCTTCCAGGTCGGGGATAAGGTCGTCGGCCTTCTTGGTCTTTATGACAATATCGTCGACGTACACCTCAACGTTACGGCCGATCTGGTCATTGAAGCACGTTTGCATGCATCATTTGGTATGTAGCGCCGCGTTATTTAGGCGAACGGCATTGTAACATAGCGAGAATGAGCGAACGGAGTAATGAAGGAAGTCGCGGTGGTCGGACTCCTTTAGCGTAATCTGGTGGTAGCCGAGTAGGCATCCGAGAAAGAGAGGACTCGCACCTGCGGTGGAGTCGATGACTTGGTCGATCGGGGCAAAGGGCGGATCCTTGGGACACGCTTTGTTGAGACTCGTATAGTCAACGCACATCCTCCATTGCCCATTTTTCTTTTTACAAGTCTGAGGTTGGCTAGCCACTCGGGTGGCGCACCTCTTTACGAACCTGCGGCGAAGTTTGGCGATCTCTCCTATGATCCTGCGCCTCTCCTCGTCGAGCGGCGCGGCGTTGGGCGACCGACTTTGAGCACAGTCGGATGCTCAAGGAGTGCTCGGCGACTTCCTTGGGATTCTGGCATGTCGGAGGACCTCCATGTGAAGACGTCTTTGTTGGTGCGGAGGAGTCGGCGGCGCTTTCCTATTTGGCGGGGCGTGGCTCGATCCGCCGGTCTTGGTCGGATCACGAGGATCGACCGCGACCTCCTTCGTGTCCTCGGCGGACTTGAAGGATCCGCCACGACTTCTTTGGACTCGGGGCGGATTGAGGCTTCCCTCTTGAGGTTGTCGAGCTCGGCGACGCGATGATCGCCGAGGCAAGCTCACTGGCTAGCTGCGCTCGCGATTGTAGGCAAGCTGGAAAGATGATGCCACGGTGATGACTCCTCGTGGCGGGCATCTTCGGCTTGAGGTAGGCGTGGTGGGGACCGCCATGAACTTGGCGTAACACGGCCTCCCCAGGATGGCATGGTAAGAACCGGGGAAATCCACGACCTCAAAAGTGAGGGTCTCGGTGCGGAAGTTTCCCGGTTCCCCAAAAGTAACGGGCAGGTCGATCTGCCTGAGTGGATGGGCCTGCTGGCCAGGAATGATGCCATGGAAAGGCGCCTTGCTGGGTCGGAGGGTTGAGCGCGGGACCCCCATAGCGTCGAGCGTCTCGACGTAGAGGATGTTGAGGCCGCTGCCTCCGTCCATCAGCACCTTTGAAAGGCGCTTCTTTCCCACGACGGGGCTGACCACCAGGGGGTATCTCCCCGGCTGTGGAACGTGGTCGGGGTGATCGGTCCGGTCAAAGGTGATCGGGAACTCTGACCACCGGAGGTATTGGGGGACGCATGGCGCGACGGTGTGGACCTCGCGATAAGCGAGCTTGAGTCGACGCTTGTCGGCATAGCAGGCCGGTCCTCCAAAGATCATGAGGCAGCCGTCGGGTTCAGGGAACTCGTCGTCGCCTTTTCTCTCGCGACTGTGGGGCGCGTGAGCTTCTTCCCTTGCCACGCGGCGTTGTGGGGACGCTGGAGAGGTAACGCCTCAGGACCTCGCAGTCCCGGTACTTGTGCTTGAAGGAGAACCCGTGGTTTGGGCACGGGCCATCCATCAACTTCTCGAAGTGGTCGGGCGCGACGGTCGGTCGCACCTGCTGCTTGGCAGGGCGGTCGACGGTGGCGACCACTTGGGTCTCGCGGATCTGCTTCCCGTGCCGCTTCCGTTTGTCGGAGCGGTCAGAAGGGGACCCGATGTGGACGCCGGATTCTAGCTGGGCCTTTCCTCCCTCAAAGATGGCCCCCACAGCCTCCTCACCGGAGGCGTGGTTGGTGGCAATATCGAGGAGCTCCTTGGTAGTTCTGGGCTTGAGGCAACCTAGTTTGTGTACCAAGGCCTTGCAGGAGGTGCCGTAGATGAATGCTCCCACGACATCGGCGTCGGAGATGTCGGGGAGCTCGTTGCACTGACGGAAAACCGCGGATGTAGTCGGAGGTTTCCCAGGCTGCTGTTGCAGCCCTTCAAGTCAGGAGTTTCGAGGCGCTTGTAAGTGCCCTGGAAATTGCCGACGAAGAGGTCCTTCAAGTCGGTCTAGTTCCTGATGGTTTTGGCGGGCAAGTACTCGAGCCAGGCTCGGGCCGTGTCCGCGAGGTAGATGGGAAGGTACTGGATGATGAAGAGGTCATCCGTTGCTCCTCCCGCCCGACATGCGGCCGTAATCTTGAGCCGACACACAGGTTTGTGGCCCGGTGTATTTGGCAATGTTGGTAGGCGCCCGAAATCTGGCGGGAAGTCGCTGGTGGATCCTGGCGAACGCTCATGATCCAGACCGTCGGGGCTCGAGCACGGTGGTGGTGTCCGCCGCCCGCGGTCGTGAGTGGGCGGCCTCCTCCGCCATCTTTCTTCGCGCCTCAAGGGTAGCGCGAATGTCGTAAACATCACCGAGGCGGCGCACGGGTCTGCGAGCTGGTGTGCCTCGCGGTCTTTGCGCCGCTGTCAGGTGCCGGACCCAACCGGCTCCGTCTGGTGACTGGGCCCGGTGGCCAGAGGTGGCTCCGGAGCGATAGGAGCTGGAGGCGTGCATGTCTTTGCGGCCGCGCGCTCTACCAGCCCCCGGAGGTTTTGATAAGTGGCCTTGGCCTCCGGATCGGTCGGCTCCGGGAGGCCTCGAAGCAGCATTGCAGCCGCGGCCACGTTTTGGCTTGCATGGGGGAAGAACTGAGGACCGTCGGACTCTTCCGCCTGCTGGGGGTGTGCTCGGCGCGCGTCGCAAGCGTCGCCAGCACATGCGGGTCTCGAGCTCCTCTGCTCGAGGTTGGCACGAGCTGGTCGAGCTTCGATTCTTCGTTCCTCCAACTCTTTCGTTGTTGTTGGAGCTCGGGCGCGGCGAACTGGCGCGTTCGATGCGCTTCATGGCTGGTACTCCTCCTCCTGCGCTGAGTGCGCCGGATAGGAGGTCCGTGAGCCGCTGGGCCACGGTCAAATCGGCGGTGCCGCCATGTTGCACTCGCGAGTGCCTCCTCGGCGGTACTCGTGTCGGGTGGAGTCATGGTGGAAGAGTCTTCCAAGAGCTCGTGGATGGAGGCGGCATGTAGCGACCATCGCCACAAGTTGCGAGCTTACGGGGTGACATGGTCACTGCCGGGCCTCTGAGTTTTCGCGGATGTGGCGGAGCACTCCTCGGGTTCGGCCGGGGCTGCAGGCGCCTAAGCCGGAGCTTAGCGGTCGCCGGAGAGGGCGCCCGAGCTCTCGGTGGCGCTGTCCTCGAGGCGGTGGGGACGAGCGTGAGCCCTCTGCCGGGGTGTGGCGAAGTCGAGAGCGAGCGGATCCGGCTCCCAGCGATCATCATGCGTCGCGATGGGTGGATGCCATCGGGAGACAAGCGGAATCCGGAGATGGTGCGAAGACGCGAGCCCCTACAGCGCGCAAGCGCCGGCGCTTTCGGCGCCGGCAAGTAAATTTGTAAGTCTAAAGGGTCGCGCGTTCCACTCCTGAATGGTTAGACTCGAGAGTCCAAGATGTATCTTGGTTGGTGAAAGTCCCTACCCGATTCGATGGCGGTATTGTATTGCTTTGCACAACGCGTTTCTGAGATGAGGCGCTAAATTACTTAATCTCCTCGTGTTCTCATGTGTTCCTCCTCCTAGAATCGTTAGTCCCGCCTCCTTTTATCTGAGAAGGAAGGGCGGAGTTACATCGAAGTCGGGGAAGGCGAGGCGACCTATGCTAGGAGCTCGGTCCTTCGTCCGTGGACTGTCGCCGCCACGTCTTGCCCATCTTTGGGTCGGTAGCCTTGGTAGCCAGGGAGGTTAGGTATTCCCCGGGAAATAGCGTACTTGCCCTCCGTGATCCTTACGAATCTTGGCGTGCGGTGTGTGGCGTTAGCGCGCCTCGGGAGGAGCGTGCGTTAAATCTTGTCTGTGGCCGGTTGATGGGTGGAAGCTCTAACCAAGTGATCACCAAACCTTCTAGGAAGGAACTACGCCCTTGTATAGTCACTCCGATTGACCTTGTTCGCGAGTGCGTGGCGGTAGGTGATGAGGGCCCGACACGCGGCCCTCGGCGTCGACACCTTGGTTCGGTCGGTCGGAGATCCCGCCCGCCAAGGGGGTCGGGAATATTGTCCGGTCGAGTCGGAGATCCCGCCCGCCAAGGGGTCGGGGCCATTGTCCGGTCGGTCGGAGATCCGCCCGCCAAAGGAGTCGGGGCGCTGTCCGGTCGATTTGCTTCCCGGCGGTCGGGAGCGGATGTCTTGTGTGGTCTCGCAGCGATTTGGTCGGTGGCGGGCGGCGCGACTGTTGAAGTGGAGATATGCTTGAGGCCGCTGGCTCGTCGCTTCGGGCCGTTGGGGTACCCCTGTTATTAGTATTCGTCAGGCCGGTACTACCGTAAGTCGGTAGTACCGCCTCCATAGGATGGTAATTACTTTCCAGAAAAGGTCATTCTCGGTGTTTTTATGTTGCCGTCACTACCGCTATGAAATTTGCGGTACTACCACATGTTGGCAGCATCGACATGTGAGTGGTAGTTATTTTCTAAAAAGGGTCATTCTCTGGGTTTCTCTGTTATCGGCACTACCGCCCTCTTGGCTGGTATTGCCGCTCGTGCGATAGTACTGGCCAATTGCTGGCGATACTTATTTTCCAAAGAAGTCTTTCTGCTGGATCTTGTTGAGTTCAAATGTCGGCACTACTGCATTTTTCATATTGGTAATACCGGGGGTACTGTAGCAACGACTCCTACCTACTGCATTAAATGCCAAAATCAACTGTTACTTGGGGGTCGACACTACTGCACTTTACATGTTAGTAGCGACGGTTTTGTAGATTTTTTTATGTATTTTTCCCTTAACGGCTAAATGAGTTGGTGGGGGCTATAAATACCACCTCTCCTACAGCAAGGAGACTTCTTGGACATTCATTACATACTTGTTGAGCCTTAGCAAGTATGTCTTCACCAATTGAGCAATCAATACTTATTTTAGTGGTTGTTAAGAGCATACAAGTGTGAGATTTGATTTTGAGCCATTAAAACACTTGATCATCCTCAAGCGAGCATCATAGTTCTATTCTTTTGGAGTTTGCCGACTCCTAGACGGCATATAGGAGAATCCGGTGATCTCTTTAAAGAAGATTGTGAAGAGGCCCGGTGATTGTGTAAAGGTTAGAGCTCACCAACCCGAAGCAGGAAAGAGATACCCCTAGTGATTGAGGAAGGCTTAATTGCGTAGGAAGCTGGTTTGATTCGTTCAAGCTACCTCAACGTGGATTAGGGGAGACCGGCAAGTCTTCAAGACCACGAGAAAAGGTTATTGTGTTCATCTTGTGGTTTGCAATCTTGTTGTTTCTCTTGTGCAATTTTACATTCCTAGTGACATTGTGATCGATCATCAATCTAGAATTGCTATTTTTGTTATGACTTAGGTTTTTTAAATCATATTTTATTACTAATAGCATAATTATTTCTTGTAGTTTTCTTTATGGAGCACGGCGATTTTCTGTCCTTCCCATGTTCTGCTTTCGAGATTTCACCCGAGGAGCTTCTTGCATCCTATGAAGCTCAAGAATTTGCAGTAGCTATACCATCCTCAGACTCTACAAGTGCTACTATGTCAGTAATCATCGAGGTGAAAAGATCAAGATGCAGTACATCGGGAGTCTGGAAAGATTTCAAGTAGATTTTTGAGACATCAGACGATATTCAGAGCAGGTATGCTGTTTGTAGATATTGTAAGCGCAAACTAATTACAAAATCTTCAGGTGGAACGGGGCCCTTGAAGAGGCATGCTGAAAACTGTAAAAGAAAAAGGAGGGTGGCTTTGAGACAGACGCAGCTGCAATACAACCCCGACGGTACGGTACGTAACTGGGACTACAATCCCGAGGTAACTCGTGAACCTCTTTGTCATTTAATCGCTTCTTAAGATCTTCCTTTAAAGTTTGGTGAGTCACCTGCATTTGAAAACTATATTAAGATTGCTCATAATCCAAGGTTTTCTGCAGTTTCTAGACAGACAACAACTAGAGATTTAATTAAATACTATAATAATTTTTGTAATAAGCTAAAAGAGCAATTTAGTACCTGTACTTTTTCTGTGTCTTTGACATCTGACATATGGAGTGGTAGATCTAAAGAAGATTATCTTAGTGTAGTTGCTCATTATGTAAACAATGATTGGCAACTAGAGAAGAGAATTATAGGATTCAAATTAATTGATGTAGCACACAATGGTGAAAAATTGCTGATTGTATTGTAAAAGTTGTGGAAGATTTTGGCCTTAGTGGTAAGATTTTTGCAATAACATTAGATAATGTTTCAACAAATACTTCTGCCATGAACATTCTTACTCCGCTTTTCAATTCGTATGCTAAATCTTTCTTATTATATCAACGTTGTGCTTACCATATTATTAATCTTATAGTTAAATCTGGTTTGAAAAGGTTAGATCAGTATCTTGAACATTTTCGCACTGCAATATCTTTCTTAAATAATTTTAATCCGTGAGTAGCAGCATATAAGACTTCTTGTATTGCAATGAATGTGTGTCCTCTTAAGTTTGGTTTGGATATGCCTGTTAGATGGAACTCTACTTGCATGATGCTTAAGTTTCTCATACCCTATGAGAACATATTTTCTGTTTTTATTAACACACACTATCGTAGGCAGGATGGTCAACCGCTACTCACAGAGCAACATTGGTATGTTGCTAAATACTTGTTGTCATTTTTAGAAATTTTTTTATTCCACT
Source organism: Otatea glauca (assembly GCA_036346275.1). Lineage (NCBI taxonomy): Eukaryota > Viridiplantae > Streptophyta > Magnoliopsida > Poales > Poaceae > Otatea > Otatea glauca. The sequence continues at coordinate 51,837,479 of CM070724.1, read as the reverse complement.
GTTGCTTTATCTGAAGTTTATTACTCAACCTCTCCTTTAATTGTGCATCATATTTTAGAAATTTCTACCCACTTAAGGACCCACGAAATGATAATATCTTGCGTGAATCTGTTTATGCTATGAAAACTAAATTTTTGAAATATTGGCAAGAAATTCCTATGTTATATACATTTGCATTTATTTTATATCCTAGAGCTAAAGTTCGAGGATTCTCCAATGTTTTTTCACTTCTAAGTGATATGGTAGGTATTGATTATTCTAGTTATTTTTCAAATGTCTGTGCTAACTTATCTCAAGTCTATGTTAAGTATGATCAGAAGTTTGCTGTAGTTTGCATACAGCGACCTCCACCAGCACCCACAATAGGTAAGAAGAAAATTTCTTGGGGAAAGATATGGGGTGCATGTGGCTCTTCCTTAAGGAGTTCGACTACAACAACGTCAAGTGCGGACACAACAAGTGGTGGAGAGTTAGCTACCTATCTCAACAGCGACATTGTCAACTACCAAGAGTAGCAAGAGGAGGACTTCAGCATTTTGCATTGGTGGCACGAGCACAAGTTAACATATTCGGTGCTTTCCATATTAGCACGGGATGTGTTAATGTAAGGCCCCCATTTTTGATAAATAAATACCAAAAATGGATACCATGTGCATCTGATACTAGTCCCATGATCGATGGTTAAATGCGCACAAATACAAATTGATATCACAGATCATACACAAACTTTATTACACAGTGAAGTAAGATTACATATTATTTTTACAATACCAAAAGTAAAACTGCAGTGGAGACAACTTCTTGTAGTATGCCTTTTTAACCCATTGTTCCACAGGCAACTGACAAGGGAAAATCCTTAGATAAATTCATCGTTAAATTCCCCGTATCCTGCATCAACATAAGAATCGTCGGGGAAATCTGTTTCTTCACCTAAAAAAAACATCAACATTGGCAAGTTGAGTACTTACGTACTCGCAAGACTTATGCAAATCCTAAGATATATGCAGGCCGTTACAATGAAAGGCTAATAAGGTTAATTTGCATAAAGCTGGTTTGAAATGTAAATACAGAATAATAGATTGCAAAATGGAATTTAAATAAAAGCAATTTAATATTGAAAGTGATAGAATGTAAGTATCAATAAATCACGAATGTTTGGGTATACTGATCATACTCAAAACCATTTCCTTCCGCACACAGCGTTAATGACCAACACGTGGTAGAAACCACTTTTTATGAAAATAAGCAAAACTTCTAACTATGTGATGACTTTACCAAGTGTCCATGACCGCGGATGCGGCTAATCGATTAGTTTTACACTGCAGAGGTATCTGACTTTCCCATAAGACATGATGACTCTTTGAGCAATCGATATTTGCACACCTTTGGTGTGCCGTGAGAGTCATGTTATAAGCATTACATTATTTAAACCTAACTTTGCACCAGCACGGTGACGATAAACCCATTCTGTGGTGTAAGAACTCAGAGCATAGAAATGATGGAACTACCCACAGTATGGTGTACACCGTTATATTGGTAGACGTTTAATCCATGATCACCTCGGTGTGGACGTCCCGTCGAGCACTTCATTAAGAAACAGCTCGTACTACTCCGGCCTTCCAAGTGCAAAGCTAGTTTTAAACAACTTAATAAGTTAGAGTTGTCCCATACCAGCACTTGTGGTTGTATGAATATTCTTGGCCTGAAAACAACTCAAAGTTCGGTCTTTAATTCGACACGGGCAATAATCTCCACCCTACACTACGTGCAAAGACATGCACAACCGGCTATTGCCAATAATTGCCCGCATCTAAACCATAGTTTTATTTTCATTTTCCAACCAAATACCAACCACAAAAATGGTCATACCCATTTAAATGTCATGTCCAAAGTCTTTAATCATGTCACAGTTTTATCTTCATTTAGCTTTGGCTAAGCATTTCAATAAATGTGAGTAACCCAGATTGACATTAAATATTGTCTAAGCTATTCTAGGTTTTCAAGGTTCACAATTTTCTACTTATCAAGGAAGTTCTATAAGTCTCTTGGTACAATTACCATTACGAAATATAGCAGACTTTAACAAAATAAAGTATGCAATAAAACATTTAATGAAAACATTTATAAAACTGGGATCAATATGATCAAAGGGTTTGCTTGCCTTGTTGAGTATCCTCGACTTGAACTCTGTTAAATCGAATATACTGGTTTAAATCGGATTCTACACGTCGTATGGCGACATATAGTAAATACCAAATTTCAATAGAGCCAAAAGAAATCAGATGGAAATATTCAAATAAAATGATTTCATAATTTCAGGAATGGTTACTTGAGTTATTTGTTTTTCTTTTGCAATTTAAAGATTTGATTTATTTAAACCATTATTGCATTATTCACTACTCATTTTATAACTTAAATTTTTCTTATAACACACCCTAAGTATTTTTACATACTCTGGTTCCTGAGATTACAAGGATTCTAATAAAATTTATTTTACTAAATTTGGAGATCATATACAAAATTTTCATGTATGACATATTTCTAACCTTACTTTTGGATTTGAATTCAAATTTCAAATAAAATTCAATTCTGAAATATTTTTGCATATTATGAATCTACTGAATTTTATATGAATTTAGAAATTTATTTCATCAAATTTGGTTAAGTGATTCAAAAGTTATGGCTAAATGAATATCTAGGTTTTGAATAAATACTAAAAATCGAAGCGCCGAAAATGGAAAATACGCTTTCACAGGAAAACGCTTTCCCTTTTGGCGGGACATGTTGAGGCGCCGACAGCCAGGCCCTGACGATGTTGATCGCCGCGCTGTAAGCGTGGTCGACGCCTGTGAGGCAGTGTCAGCGAGGCGCGAGGTGTGCACGCGCCATGCGCGATCGCGCGCTACTTACTCACGCGACCGACAGTGGGAGGGCAGCGGCGATCGCCAGCTGTGTGACTACGGTGACAAGGCTCTCACCGTCTGTGTGGCGGAAGGAAGAACGCGGCGGAGAAGCTCGCCGGGGAAGAAAGGGCTTCGGATGGGGTTCGGGATGAGCTCCTGGAGGCACGAGGGAGCCTCGGGTGAAATGAATTGGGACGAAATGGACTAAGGCAGAAGATTTGGGGTTTTGCCCTCTTTCGGGTTTTCGCCGGAATTAGAGAAGATGACAATAGCAGCGGAGGAATGGTTGGCACAGAGGCTAGCTGGGTCGGCTGCGACGAGAGGGGTGCCTTTTATATGGGCTCCAAGGCGGTTGGGCGAAGAGGGCGCGCGAAAAACCGAGAGGCAGCGTCGGCGCGGGAGAGAGGCAGAGAGAGGGGAAGAAGAAGGCGCGGGCGAGAGGCTGCCACGCAGGGGCCAGATGGCAGCGGCTATCGGCTGAGCTGTCTCACTGACAGACCGGGCCCACATGTCAGCGAGAGCGAAAAAGAAGTCTGGAGAAGACTCACGACCGAACGGGATAAAAACGTGGTTTTTGATGGTCAAAACAAAGCAAAATTTTATCAAATTTTTACCATAGGTCGGCAAAGATATTACCAGCCTCCTGAAAAATTTTCGCTATTTTATGATGCATGCAGATTTTTATAAAAGTCTGACATTGCAACAGTTGCTGCATTGCCCATTCGGTTTTTCTTTTAATTTGCGATTTAAATGAAGTGATTATTTTACAAAAAATTTTATTACGGTTTGAAATGAAATTATACACCTTCTGTAAAAATTTCAGACTTTAATTATTATTATTTAATTGTTAAAAATTCTGACATTACTTTTTTCCAGATTATTTATTCACTGTTTTTGAATTTTTAAAATTATAAAATGAATTATTAAATTCTTGATATTTTTACTGAAGGTTGATACTGTTTTGATGTCGGCAATATAAAAATTTTGAGTCAGGATGACTTATAGATATTTTTACCAAATTGTTTTACCATTTTACCCTGAGATATTTACTCATGATTATCTTTGATTAATTAATATTTTTACTAATTCAGCTTACCAACCGACTTAATCAAGCTGAGGAGAGCCCTCAGATATTTATGGTGGCTTTGGTAAATTTTTGTTGAATTAACATTTTTACTTTTTACCATTTTCTATTTACCATATTCTTTGTTTCACTTTCTTGCATTAAAGAAAAGCCAAAAGAATATACAGAAAATCCAAAAAATTCAGAAATTTCGAAAATAATACACAAAAGATTTTTCTTTCATTTTTCTTCATTTTATAATTTTTTTTGAGGCTGTTACAGTTAACAATTCACGTCTCCACAGTTTCTTCAGAATCTGTTTTCAGTCTGTCCAGAAGAATAATCGAGGAGAGAAGAACAAATCTAACAAGTGAGATGGTGGAAATATTTCTCACTGTGAAAGATTGGGAACAAGCTGATCAACGAGCTCAACACACTGTAGAAAATGTTGAGCTGGCGAAGACGTTTGAAAATCTTTATCTAGATAATCAGGAAGAATAATTGTAATCTTCACTTTTTTCCTATATCACTGAGCTATAGGCTGTATTCTTTTTTCTTTGCCAAGGTTTTCTCGTGTTGAGTTTTTACTTGGCAAAGTTTTTAACGAGGCATGCAAACATCAATAATGCTCATTATTTAATTCTAATTATCTGTCTCATTTTAGAATTTATTTCGTATTTTAGCTTTTTCTTAATTTTACATTTATTTTTAAAAAAACATTTCTACATCCTACAAGTTTTTCTAATTATTTTATTTTTTCCCATTTTTCTGAATTTTATTTATATTTTCTCATACTTTTTCTATTTTCCTAATTTTTCTAACTTTTTTATGTTTTTTTTTTAATTTTTTTTTGTGATAACGAGCCGGTTCGGCCCTTTTCGGCCCGTCGAACCTGTGCCGACACGGCACAGCCCTTGAGGCCAACGGGCCATGCTTTGATCGCCTCTCCGGCACGTAGACCGATATTGCATGATCCGTTTATTAGTTGGGTCGAAACGGACCATACCTAAATTGACCGTGTCATCCGTTAGGAGCGGGGTGCCCATTTGGGCATCTATAGTGATTACTCCTTTTCCTTTATATACTCTTAGGCATCTGGAAAGCAACACCTTTGTGAGCGAATGCTAATTCTATGATAATCTTAATTTTTGAAGTCAACTAAATTCCTCTCACTACTACAAAGGACTATATTAGACGTCTGTTTTTAAAAACTGTCTGTGTTAAAATCTAATTGAAGACGATTTTAGAAGGACGAGTCATAGTTATTGGTTTCGCTAAGAACCGTTTGTGGCAATGTTCACATCACAGACGGTTCTAAGACTAAAACCGTTTGTGATGTATCCGATCACATCACAGATGGTTTTAATCACTAACTATATGTGACTAGTATAGTGTCATATTTTCCGGTTTCCTTTTCCTAGCACGTAATATATGATCTTTTACTATTCTAGAACGTTTGTTTTCTTTTCCTTAATTCCAGGATATTTGTTTCCTTTTCCTTGAGATAATGCTGGAGGTGGGGGAGATCTGTTGTGGGTCATAGGGATGAGTTAGACACATTAAACAATGGTCATCGGATGTGGGTGAGTAAAGCTGAGGAAAGATCTGAGAGGTTAATTTTGATGGAGGCAGGTTTCTGGGGACGTTTTGTTGGGCGCATGAAGGTTGGGCTATCTCTAGTGGAGTGTATTATTTGGAGTGGACGTAGAAAAAAATACTTAGGTACATTATAAAAAGATATAGATATACAGTGTGATACGAACACATCACCGATGGAACGGTAGATCACAACGCTAAGAAGTCTTTGAACTTGGCAAAACCTTGGCACTCATCTCATTTCCAAATCCTCAAACACTAGTTCCCCCGGCGTCCTCATCACCTCCTCCCTCAAGCCGGCCCGCCTCCCCCTCCCCAAGTGGTGACGGCCCCACCGCGAAGGACTGGAAGGAGGAGGAGTTCGAGGGCCTTCTCCACTAGGCTAGGGCTTGGGTCATGGCGTTCGTGGCTGCGGTGGCGACGACGGCCAGGAGGGTTTTTAGGTAGGTGGTGTCTGAGGATGGATGAGCTGGTGGCCGTTCTGGTGCACCGACCGGCCCGCAGCGGCTGATCGACGAGGCCGACTCGAACCCAAGGACGCCACCAAGAAGTGCGCGCAAGTTCAGGTGCGCTCGGCAAAAATACTTGCTTGGTTGTATTATCTAATTGGTCTACTTTACTGGAATTGGGCAAATGTAATTCGGATTGACTAGGTAGAGAAGCTTGGGGGTACATCAATGGAATAACTTGCAAAAGCAGAGCCAGTTTTGGAAAATTTGAGATGGAGGAATGAGCGTGCAAACGAGTTTTGACTGTTCAGCTGCAAATAGTTAGTCGGCGAGTGGAAATTTCAGGAACCATTGATCATGTGGATCCTGCACCTTCTTCGGTGGACTTCTTTCCCTCTTTGTATGCGTCGCATGCTAGAAAAGGCAAGGGACCTTACAAGCTCATGCACCTTTGCTTGATTTCTAATCAGGTTACTTAATATCTGCTTTTATTTTGTAGTTGAGAGAAGACCATCTAAAGCACTGAGCTATAACGCAGTTTGTTCTTTTTTTTTCAAGGTAATAATTAAATGAATTAGACTAGAAATCCTAGCATTCTTGCACAACTGCAGTGAGTTGACACATAAAAATACGTTAGATGAGATAGTTGCAGTTGTATTTGGCCTGTTCTTGTGCTTTGTTTCTTTCCAACCAATATTTCTTGCATTTCGATCGATGTGGCACCGAGCAACTCTCTTTTTAGGTACATCTAGCAGTAGATTCTTGCAAACCTTATTTAGCTTTGTAGGGGTGAAATTCTTTCTTAGTTTTTAATTTCTGTAGGTTCCTGACTCACTGCCTATTTCTACTAGGTCTGAATTATTCTGTAAAAATGTATTTTGGTGCATAGGTTATATTGGTCCAGTTTTGGAGCTTAGAATTTTCTTATATTGCTGCTCATCTCCACTTTTGTTTGGAGCATGCATTTAAAATTCAGATCTGGAGGTGTTTCTTGATTTTTTAATTCCACTTTTCCTTCAGATCATTGGGTTCATGAGGTCCTGGCCAAGATGTTTGCGTGGATTTTTGAGATGCCGATCGTTGTTTGCATTGACCTCTACATCAGTAATCCTCTTAATCCATATAAACTCGGTGCAGCAGAACTCCTGGTCTTCTAAAGGTTCTTTTTTCAGGTAATAATGATAATAATTAGCTGTTGAGTTCTGGAATTAGCAATTTTATTATTAGGTTGTGGAACTGCCAGGTCTGTATATTCTCAGGCTAATGCTCCTCACTTAGGAGTTGAATTATGCAAGATATACCATTACTTGGGAACTGGAAGCAGAAACATTACAATGTTATCTTCTATCCAGTCCAGTTAGGTACAATAGCTTGCGCACTATTACTTGCATTTGTTTCATGCTGTCAGTTGGAGACATACATTTAGGATTTTCATATGGTTGTTAGAACTTAGCAGCTATTTTAGTCACTGAGTTTAGCATTCATATGTTTGTTAGAACTTAGCAGCTATTTTAGTCACTGAGTTTAGTATTCATATGTTTGTTAGAACTTAGCAGCTATTTTAGTCACTGAGTTTAGTATTCAGCTGGGAAATATGGCAATCAGTATTTCGGTCACTTCAGTAGCTGCAATTATCACATACAGTTCTTGCCAAGATCCGTCTATGATATACAATTATCACAGACAGTTCTTGCCAAGATCCGTCTATGATATACAATTATCACAGACGGTTCTATGTGCAGACAGGATAGCCCATATGAATTAATTATTTTTACAAGCAAAGCTACACTCGGCAGGCCAAGTTGGATTGAAGCATTACTTATAACTGTTCGAGCAGAATTACAAAAATGAAACTTGCAGATTGCAACCATGTGATGAGCTATTATTAAGCTGAAGCAACTAAAGAATACACGGTCAATCCTGCACAATACTTGATTCCTATATACCAAGCGATTTCACTTTTTTTATCTTCAAACAATTATGGTTTTGACAGGAAAATAGCATGGATACAGGGAAAACTACACATGCAGATAGGAGGAAGGATTTAACTAATAAAAACAACCAGAAGAACTGACACCGCTTGAATTTCACAAAGATCAGAAAAGTCTCGGTAAGAAAAACACCTAGCAAAGTAACCGGTATTACTATTATGAAAGTTTCATTGGGAGGGAGAGGGAGAGAGAGGGGGGAGAGAGGGGGAGAGGGGGAGAGAGAGAGAGAGGGAGAGAGAGGGGGGGAGGGAGAGGGGGAGAGAGAGAGAAAGGGAGAGGGAGGGAGAGAGGGAGAGGGAGAGGGAGAGAGAGAGAGAGGCATGAGGCTAATAATGGTATATAGGCAGTAGGCAGCCTAATAGAGAAGTATGCACATCATCAGAGGTTCTTATTAGAGATATAGGCGGCACGCAAGATTGACTGAAAGCGATTACTTAACATAATTACATAACTATCTCACAATATTAAGTGGTGAGGTACTTGATATGGGCTTTGGAACAAGTATATAGATGCATAATAAACTATTTTCCCTTTGGTGCTTTCTACCAACTTTTCCAAGCTCGTCCACTGCCTTTTGTTTCATTGGTTTCTGAAGGTATGTGCTTTTGATAGCAGACCCGTTAATAAATTAGTACTAAGTTTAGCACACTTACAAGTTAAACAAGGAAAAATTTAACAACTTATAAATGTATCTGAAGAAAAACATAAATGGTTTGGGTGTTACCTCCTTTGTCGTTTGAGTCCTTCTGAAAGGAATCTCAAATGAGTATAGAACCTCCTGGGAACTGGGCTTTAGGATAATGAAACCTGTAGCCCATTAGGGAGACCGTGTCACATTAATTATTCAAGAGACTAAGCTAACCCCGCTGCTAAAGTAGCTACCTTTTATGTAGGACCGAATTAGGCGATTAGAGGGGTAGATGATCGAAATATATTTTTCTCCCAAAAATTCAACTCTTCAGAAAATTCAGCTAGATTGACACTACTGCAAACAAAAATCCAGTACCACCGGATGAACAATAAAATCAGGATGAATAGGAAGTCGGGCACTACCCCACTACCCCGGTACTACCGGATGAACAGTAGTCCAGTCTATCGGATGAACAGGAAAATCAGCACGGTTTCAAAACCAAGAATTGATGTAACTTTTGATCTGTTGTTCCAAATCCTATAAAACTTTTGCATGCACCTTTCTATTGATGTTAGGTACCTATTTCAATTATCAATCGAATATATTGACATTAAAGTTCTGATCTTTTTCAAATTTAGGGAAGGTTGCACCAAAACCGGGTTAAAAGCACAAACTCGATCTAAGTTTGCTCGTGGGCTAAATATGATCTTGAATGATATCCCACAAGTCACAGTAAGCTAAATCAATAAAGAAATAGCCCACAAATCCTTAAGAACAAGATCTATCAAAAAAGCTTACTCGTCAAGCCAAAACCGGGTTTCTTGAGAAAACTTTAGAGAGGAAGTGAGATGGTGCTTTAAATGATTGGAACAAGATCTTCTCAGGGTATTTCCATCAATCATGAAGCCATTCCACCACTCAAAAACATAGGAGGAGGAAACTCGAGAAATCAACAAGAACACGATGTTACAAACACAACTTGAGCAAAAAATAAGTTCTAATAGATCTTGCTGGGTTGGAACATATTCTAATTGAATTTCTCAACCTCTTACACATCCTAGATTCAATAGAAACACATCAAGTAGAAGGAGGGGAAGTAAAGCTCAAGTTGTATGAAAGAACCAAGCAAAAATACAAGAAATAAAATAAATTTAAAATGCTAGATGAACTTGAATTTTGCATTGCTTAGAGAGGAATGGTTACAAAGCCACACTTCATGGTGAGCAAAGCTCAAAGGAGCATAACAAAACCAAAAATCCTTCTCTAAGGCTTGGGATAGAGAAATATCTCTACCCCTCTATTTATAGCAAGCACGCTAGGAGTAACCTCTACCCTTAAATGACCTTCTTCTCCCTCAAAAAAACCTCATGGGTTGAGATTCACTCCTTCACTCATACATGAGTTAAGCCATAACTTAATAACATAACGGGTTTTAACCATACACGTGCATGCTTCTCAAAGCGTCACTTAAGTTCAAGATCTAATAACCACTAAGGGCCTGTTTGGGGGGAGCTGCAGCTTTTCTGAAAAGCTGTTTTTTGGCTTTCTGAGCTGAAAAGTGGCTGTAGCTTTTTATAAGAGATCGTTTCACAAATAGCTAATTTTCCTCAGCAATAAGCTGCAAAAGCAGGTCTAGTCCAGCTTTCAGTTTTTGGCTTTTGCTACTTATATATGGCTTCCAGCTTATGTCAAAAGCCACTTAAAAGCTAAGCTGTTTAGAGGGCTTACTGGCTTTTCAGAAGCTGAAGCTGGCTTAAAGCCCCCCAAACACGGCCTAACTTAACCTCTACTCCACCCGCGAACCCTTGATCCAACGATCCTCCTCCGCTTGAGTAGGGCTTGAGTTAGCATCTCATCCATCCTCTTGTCATTCCGGCTTGCAGCAACCCCGATCTTAATCATCTTCTGGTATCATCTTAATCGTCTAAACCTTAGCTCTTCTAGCCTAGTATCGATCTCCTCTGTCTCACAATGACCTAACTCCGAAGTCCTACAACCATCTCAGACAAGCAAAACATCACATAACATTACTCAACATAATATGCAACATGTAATCAACACTAAAATTGTAGATTCAGTTGTTTAAGCTCAAAACAAGCTCACTCAAATTGACACAAGCCTAATAAATATCAAATACTCATCACACATTCATAGGATGACCTCCACAGTCTTACACTTTATAAATGGGAAAGGATGATGATTCACTCACAAGCTGCAAGGAACAGGAATACCAGAGACAGTCACCAGGAAGCCGAAGCGATGACAGGGTTTGGCTCTCCATGCGGTGCATGCAAGTTCCTCCGCAGGAAGTGTGCGAAGGGGTGTGTCTTTGCCCCATACTTCTGCCATGAGCAAGGGGCTGCACATTTTGCTGCCATCCATAAGGTCTTTGGTGCAACAGCAGGTTCGTGAGTTCTACATTACTATTTGATGCACCGAATTCAACAACAATTTCGCTACTTTTCCGTTGTACTATTGAAGGCATCCCTTATAGTCTTCATTCTTGGATGTTTATCCAATGAAAAACTGCTAATTAGCAAAATTGACAGCATGTAATGTGCTCATAGGTGGTAAATCTGCGAGCACAGCTGGAGTCACTCAAAGCTCAAGCATCACAAGGATACACGAATGGTTCTTCGATACCAAACCCTCAAGAAAACAGCTGTAAGACAAAGTTTATGGCTTATCAGCAAGGGGAAGCTAGGATGCCACAGCCGGAAGAATCATGTCCTTCTGTAGAGATTGAGAGTCTGCTACTTTGGAGATGACCTTATGGCTTGCACTTCCATGCAATCTTCTCAGCGTTACAATTCACGTGTATACACACACACCTGATTATACAGCCTCCTCCAATGATGCAAGCAACCCTTATTGTACCATGTTTTCCCTTGATACGCAAGAAGACGTGCAAAAGAATGGATATTATGACAGTGAGGACCTCCAGTCGGTGGCCTTTGCCTATCTCAACTAGCTGATACAGGATGATCATGTGTTTGGTACTCACAACTTCCAGCAGTTTTGGAAATGAGAACCTACAGAAGTGTATCAAATTCTAAGCCACGAATAGCTGAACTTGATTGTTTCGTGTGGAGAGTGCAGCCTCTACTAAATTGTTGAATGAAGGAGGGTACAGGACATAGCTTTACCATTCGTCCTTGAATTATTTAATGTTTTATAAAAAAAACTAGCCAGGGTCACGCACTACTTTGCGTTGTGCGAAATTTCTACACGTGACGCGTCGACGTGCGAAATTTCAGCACGTGACACTGCGATGTGTGAAAATTGGGAAATTTGGTTGTGCGATGTTGTGCTGTGAAAAATTTGGTCCGACGGATATTTCTGAAAAAAACGTATAATTTCGGTTTTCTGTTTTTTATAAAAAAAAATAGGCTGCTAGGAGCTGTTGGCGAATCTGTGAAATTTTTTTTTGAGAAAACCACAGAGGGATTTAAACGGTATTTAGTTTTTTTTGCGTAAAAATGGGTCGGTAGGACCCGTCGATGAATCTGTGGACTACTATAAACCTTCGGCGAATCTGTGTGTTTTATTAGAAAACCACGGAGGTATTTTTTGTGTTTTTTTCGGGTCGATTCTGTAAAAAAAATTTGAGAGGAGCTGAACGTAAATCACATAGGAACCTAAATGTAATTTTGTTTTTTCGAGATCCGTTTTTCTAAAAACCTTCGGAAGGATTTGAACGTAAACCACATAGGGATCTAAACATAATTTCAATTTTTTCGGGTATTTTATGTTAAAAACAACGCGATTTTAAATTTTTCGGAGGACCTTTCCGCGAACTAGCTGATGTAGCTCGCCTGCCCTCGCCGGAATTCTCTCCGCTATAAGTATGTAAATATTAGCCAGAGTTACCAAGGACATAATAATATTACAAAAAATAAAATGACAACCACTGATGGTATCGAATATGATGAGGATATCCCTTTTACTGATATAACCATACCTACTGCTTCTCAACTAGATGTATAAGGACTAATTACCAGAGTACGTGCTCGTCAACTTAATTATCAGGTAACATCGTTTCTCGGAGTGCACTCATTATATGGACACTACGATACTGCCTGATGTATGTGATGTTATTCTAATTAGGAATCAAGATCCTTACATGGTAATAAGGCATGAGAGCAGCGATGGAATAACGGCTACTATACTCAATTGAAGTCACCATGATGCCACAGTGAAGAATAGCCAAACTCCTATGACTCTTTGCTTCGGCCACTACCTCCAAACATTTAGATTTATTTTTAATTAATAGCTATAATGCTGCGCCATCTTATTTAGGTCTAGACCCATGTATCCGATCAGAGTCAAACGAGGGAAGGAGTCCTTTTCGATTGCGGCAAGTGTCCTTATTAATTTTCGCTGTTTTGGCCACAGTCCCTCTTGTCTCCTCTTCTTTTATAAGCTAACCACAGCCTTAGGGAGAAGTGGATTTTGTTTAGTCGTAGTTTTCCTTAGTGAAACTATTTGGTATTCTCTTATTCGGCTAGATCAACAGCAATACTGTACTTTGGAACCCCGCATCAATACTTTAACTATATTTGCAATTTCAGATTGCTCTTTACTTTGTTTTTTGATTGTTTGCAGGAATTGATCTTCGTGATCAGGTCGATCGTGCTTCTAGCTAGATCGACAACAATCTCGGAGTTGGTTCAACGATTGCTTGGCGTATCAGTCATGTACGGTTGCTAACCGGATCATGAGAATCTTCTTCACAAATCAAAGTTATTTTTGTCATCGAAAGATGGGACTAACTTCCCGCATCAAAATATAGGAGGAGCAAGAGTTGAAGGCCCAGCTATGCTTTTTTTCACTTGTTTATTGTCTACAAGCCTGACATTTTATTCTAGTGGAATGGGGAAAATACTTTGATCCTTCGGAATCACAGTAAATTGTGTGGTTTGTCAACCCACATGACAAACGTTCATAGCCTCCCTTTTGCTTTCTGTTTTTCCAAAGATAGAGATGATATGGCATAGTCTCATCTCGGGTTTGAAAAACCGACGAAAACCGCGCTCGATATTTAAAACCGGTCAAATTTTGTTATTTCTTAATCCTATCACTTCTGACGATCTTCGACTCGATATTTTTAAATTTCGAACGATTTTTTGGAAAACGGTTTTGTGAACACTGTCTCATCTTTGGGATTGAAAAAGAAGCACATCGATTGCAAAAGTAAAAATAGAGAGCGTACGAAAGTGGAGGGCACAAAACAACAAGCAAGCTTGACAGAGGTTCGAGTTTTGTGAGACAGTGAGAGTACATAGCAATCACGTTGTCGTGAAGTTCACTGAGCTTCTCTCCATCAGGGTTTCCAAAATCGTCTTGGTGATTATCCACCGAAAACCGATTTTCAATTTTCAAGAAAAATCGTTTAAAAACCGGTAGAAACCAAACAAGTTCAAAGTCAAATTTTTTGAAAACGGCGGTTAAACTTTGTCAAAAAAAATAAAAAATCAACGATTTTCACCGAAAATTGACCACACAGACGAAATGTTCCGACAGTCGATTTTTTTTAGCGTTTTTTTTATCGAAAATCGATGATTTTCACCGATTTTTCGCCGGTTTACGTTGCATAAAATTTCTGATTTTTTTTTAAAATTGGATTGATTTATCGAGCAGTTTTGTTTATCGAACCGTGGTGATAGAGGCGAAAATCACGATTTTTGAGTGAACATGGACGATTTTTGGAATCCTGCTCTCCAGATCCTTTTCCACCTTTTTTTTCTATTCTTTTTTGAACGAATACGAGTACCGGAAGTTAGGATTGAAGAGATGCTTACAGACTCCTAAGTCGGAGCAGGATGGGCAAGATTCTTGTTCGCATCATGCACGTTACTTACGTCCACGAAATCGAATCATTACACCAGGGAAGAATGATTGCCTACAGAACTATAGAGGCAAGCTAATTTGCAGATGATCTGTTTAGCGGCAGCAGTGTGTGATGCATGACTGGGAATTTGGGCCTTCTCTCAGGGAGGGCAATGCCGTGCAATTCAAGAGTTAGATACCCGTGCTCCAGTCCATGTTCCCAAGTGCAGGACAGAGACAGAATGCATTCCATTCCATTCCATTCCATTTCCAACGAGAGACGACGAGGAGAATGCTATGAGTTGGTACGCAATTGGGCCATGTTTGAAGGCCCACTAGATCGGCTGGCCTCAAGCCTTTTTAACGAAACGAAAGGTCCATTCCGGGCTTGTAGTCAGATCATCCATCGCACTATGTGTATATATCATGACCCACCTGGGCGCACTGCTGAACATCCTATCCCATGTACGGGTGAAAACAGATCGGATACGAGCGGATATTGTTCTTTTCGTATTCTAATTCATATTTTTTTTTTCTGGATTCGGAGCCGGATACGGATACGAAACCGGGTTATTCGGGAAACGGATACAGGACGAATATGTGATAGATTCGGATTGGGAACGGATAAAAATATACGGATAATACACGCATACATAGAGCCATATATGTTGAGCCTTACAAGTGTGGTTGAGAGGCAAATAATTCCTATACAATTGTAGCATCCATAGAAGCAAACTGTGCTAGTCCCTGTACTGCCTTTTAGGAGAGCATCACTTGACATGCAAATGCTTTTATTTTTATGTTTTGGCTTTATAGATTGTATGTTGCATTCACCACTATGCTTGGTTGCTTCTGCACTAAATACCTCTGCAATTTAGATGAAAAGAAATGCAAGATACTTTAGGTTTTAGAAATATTACAAAACGAGTTAATGAGCGGAAACTACTTTCTAGTGCGTGCAATGCAGATATAGTGATTTGAAACACATGCAAATATCCTACGGTGTCCAAACAGAGATGTGGAATTTGCATGAGGGGTGAATGGGGAAACAATGTCCCCACATCAGAGAGGAGTGTGGGTAGATACCAACACACTTGTGACGCATGGGCAATACAAGGATGTATCAAGGACTAATGACAACTTAGTTAACAATACATTTTTACTTCTCTCAGCATAAGTGCATGATTGCTGTATATGATTTATAAACTTTTATAATCCTAATTATCTATTGTACAACTATAACACATGTAAAAAAACAAGTGTATGCATGTTCACTTATTTCAAAAAGACATTTGTTGCATCTGTTATCTAAAAGCTAAATACCTCATTTCTGCAATTATGCTATTAGTTCATCGTATCAAATGTTGCATGAAAGAAAATTCAACCTTAACTATTTTATGAAGCTACAGCTTCTTATTTGCAAAATAGCTAGTTTTTCTTTTGCGACAATGGCATTTGTTGTTTACTTGGCACGACGATATACCACTACACAAAAGAACTAACACAAGTACTCATCAGGAACTGGATCAGGCATCTTTTGCTCATCCTTCAGAACTTCCACAAGAAAAGACAGCCCCTTGTAGTGAACCAGGTCAGTTTGCTTGGGCTCATACTGCTCCCCTTCAAGCAAAGAAATGTAGAATCCTAGGACATCTCACTACGCCAAAACCTGCAATAGGTGACGGTCTATTTGTGGCGGTTTTTTTCGAACCGCCATAAATATAATTATCAGTGGCGGTTCTATATTGAAAATGGCGGGAAGAATATCAGTGACGGTTCTATCCTCGAACCGCTGATAACAAATACATCATCAGTGGCGGTTGGAGGATAGAACCGCCACGCGATAACTAAATTATTCGTGGCGGTTCTATCCTCCAACCACCAGCGATACAATTGTATTATCGATGGCGGTTCTAGTTAACAACCGCCAGCGATAATCTGCCTATAAGTAGGTGGTCGATGCAACCTTGGTCTTCTTCCTCCGAGAGCAAACCAAAACTTCTAATTTTGATTTCGTTTTCTCCAATTCTTGTGTTGTACTTCCTCTAGTTGTTCCTTGGTGAGTTATTTTTCTCCTCTCTTGATTTGTGTTAATCTTGTTGCAATTTAATTTTTAAACCTAGTTCAATTAAGGTTTATATGTAGATGAGATGAATAGTTTAGATTTTGTTTATTTTTATTTACCTACCATTTTGTAGTTGATGAATTTATTTCTAGCTAGATTCATTAGATGATGTTGTGTTCCTTTTATAGATGATGAATTATGATCAAGCATATATTTAATATAAATTGCATTTTAAGTTAATTTGGTAGATGATGAATTTATTATCTAGCTTCTTTAGATGATAAGTAATTAGATTAGTTTTTAATTACTATTAATTTGGTTCCATTAGTGTGCACGTATAATATACATCTTGCATATATTAAATTTATTTATTTAAGATTAGTGGATATTAATATACATGAAATTTTAGTTAATTTGGTAGGTGGGTGCTCATCATTTTTAGATGATGAATTTATTATCTAGCTTCTTTACAAGATAAGTATTTAGATTAGTTTTTAATCAAATTTTATATGTTAATTAATTTTAGATGGACCAGGAGATGGATGTACAATGCGAACCGTTACGGTAGAGATTACATCGACGGGTATCTACTTTTCTAAGAGCATTGAGGAGAACAAGTTGCACAAGAAAGCGGAGTACATACATTGTCCATGCATTGATTGCAAGAATGAGAAAATGTTTTGGACAAAGAGCACATCCACTTGCACTTGATTGAAGAGGTTTTGTACTTGGCTATACACGTTGGACAAGTCACGGTGAAGAGGAAAACATACATGAAGGTGATAACGTATTGGATGATGGAGAAGGCATTATGGCGATTGACATTAGTAATGGATCGATGAGGATAGGTTGGACATTGATGGCGATAATAATCTTACTCGGATGTTGCGCGATGCGAAGAGAACTACACTAGTCGAGAGAGTTTAATCAATTCAAGGGTTTGTTGGATGACTCGGACACACCTTTGTTCCCAGGTTGCAGGAGGAATACACAAAGTTGCACACGTGCTTTCACTTCTAAAATTGAAGGCAAGCAATGGTTGGTCAGATAAGAGTTTCACGGCGCTATTACATCTCTTAGCGGACATGCTTCGGATGGAAATGTATTGCCGATAACCACTTATTTAGCTAAGAAGGTTGTATGTCCATTGGGATTGGAAGTAGAAAGAATACATGCATGTCCAAGCGATTGTATACTCTATCACAAAGAGTATCTGAGACATGCATATATGCCCGTGTGCAAATCATCGCGATACAAGTGTAAAGGCCATGACAATGAGGGCACCGTGGTGAAGAAAGGAGCTCCGCTAAAGTGGTGTGGTATTTACCAAGTAATTCCTCGGTTGAAGCGTTTATTTGGAAACAAAAAGCATGCCCAACTGATGCGATGGCACTCAGAAGAGCGTAAAAAGGATGGAAAGCTGAGACACCTGCGATTACGCTCGGTGGAGAACCATCGATAGGCTCTTTAGGAAGGACTTGAAATGAACCGAGGAATATAAGGTTTGGGTTAAATGCGGATGGAATGAATCCTTTCGGTAACATGAGTAGTATTCATAGCACTTGGCGTGACTCTCTGTATCTACAACCTTCCTCCTTGGTTGTGTATGAAGCGAAAGTACATTATGATGTCATTTGCTTATCCAAGGGCCGAGACAACTGGCAATGATATTGATGTATACCTACAACCATTGGTGGAAGATCTTGTCATCTTGTGGAGCGAAGGTGTCTGGTATGGGATGAGTACAAGCGAGTACTTCATCCTCACGGGCATTGTTGTTTTGCACCATCAATGATTTCCCTGCCCTTGGTAACCTATCCGGTCGTCTTGTAAAGGGGCCAAAGCATGCCCCGAGTGCATGGATGAAACCGCTAGTGTGTGGCTCAATAACTCGAGGAAAACCGTGTACATGCATCACCGTAGGTTCCTTGAGAATCACCCCTACCGCAATATGAAAAAACAATTCGACGGGACAAAAGAGGATGGTATAGCCCCAAGGCCTCGTCGTGGGGAAGAGGTATATGATATGGTTAAGGATATTAATATCGTACTTGGAAAGGAGATAGTAATAATACATCAGTCTCGTCTTGAGAAGACCACATGGAAGAAGAGATCGATATTTTGGAACTTGCCCTATTGGAAGGACTTAGAAGTTCGACCTTTGCATAGGCGTCATGCGTGAGAAAAATGTATGTGATGACTTGATTGGTTTTTTTGAACATTCCTAGCAAAACTAAGGAATGATTTGAAGGCACGAAGGGACACGGAAGATATGAAAATCGAGTGAGCTACATCCTCAGGACACCGGGAAAAGGCGACTTTACCTTCCCCCAGCTTGCTACACTCTTTCAAAGAAAGAGAGAACAGACCTTTGCAAATGCTTGCATGGTGTGAAAGTTCGTCCGGTTACTCATAAGCATCAAGAAACTAGTCTCGATGAAAGATTTGAAGTTAAGCGGCATGAAGTCTCATGATTGTCATGTGATGATGACACTAATGCTTCCTATTGCAATTAGAGGTATTTTGCACGAAAAGGTCAGAGAGGCAATCATGAGGTTGTGTTTCTTCTTCAACACGATTTCACGAGAAGGTCATCGATCCCATCGGACTTTCGAGCTGCGAGAATGATGTGGTCAAGACACTATGCCGCTAGAGATGTGTTTCCCTCCATCATTTTTCGATATAATGGTTCATCTCATTGTTCACCTTGTGAGCGAGATAAATGTATGTGGCCCGTATTCACGCATCGGATGTACCGTTCGAAAGGTACATGGGTATCTGAAGAAGTATGTATGCAATCGATCTCGGCGGAGGGCTGCATTGTGGAAGGTTATGCAAGCGAGGAGGTTATCGAGTTTTGCGTGGATTACATGGAGGGTGGAACCGGTAGGAGTGCTGTATCTCGACATGAGGTAGGCTAGTGGGAAAGGACAATTGGAAGGAAATCAACAAATTCTTACGATCATGGATTGTTGAAAAACTCATTTCACGATCTTGCATTGATCGGTTGAGGTGTCCTCGTATATGGACATGCACAAGGATAAGCTACGAGAGGAAAATCGTGGGACGATCGAGGTTTGGGTAACAAAAGAGCATAACCGTTTGTTCAATCATTGGTTCAAAGAGCATATGGTGGGAAAGAAACGAGTGTCATGTTGAGGTGGTGGCAAAGGGCCATCGGTACAATCTTGACATGGCAAGGATCGACATAAATGGATATACCTTTTACACAAGATTTCGGGATAGCAAAGCACTTACCAAAATAGTGGTGTCGCATAGATGCCTATGACAACACAGCGATGAAGAGTAGCTTCTATGGGTTCATAGAAGAGATTTGGGAGCTCGACTCTTTGTATTTTTAAGATCCCAATGTTTGGTGTCGTTGGGTACAACTCCCAAAGGGTGTCAAGGTGGACAAATGCGGCTTCACTACTTTGGACATCGAACATGTCGGATCTGAGATGAACCATTCGTACTTGCGAAGCAAGTAGCACAAGTCTTCTATGTAATCGACCGGCGGATAAGAAGCGCCATGTAGTTCTTGAGGGAAAAGAAGGATCGTCGGAGTTGAGAATGTCGTGGATGAGGAAGAGTACAACGACTTGATGAGTTGCCTCCTTTCGTAGATGGCAACATCGGGCTCGAGAAAGAAACCACTCGAGAAGCTACCTATCATCGCGACGATCATGAAGAAGGGCAAATTGTGAAAGAAAATAATTAGCTATATATGAGTAATGGCAAAATATCGAGGCGGAGCGGCCAGGCGAGGCGGGCGCCTTCCGGGTTCGCGGCGATGACCGAGCCGCACAAGTCTTCTTCTATGTAATCAACCTAATGATGACCCTTGTTGAAGATAATCTTGTGCATGGTAGTTTAAAGTCATTTTGGTTTTGTTTCCTAGCTATGTGCTAGTTTTTCTCGTCTTTAGTCGATTTGAACTTTGCTAGTTTTGGTGATTGTTTGATTATCGAAGAGTACTTGTTTGTTTTTGGGATGACAAAATAGTGTTCTATCGGTTGAAAGTTTGGAGAGTTTGTTGAGTCCGTCGGTGAAAGGAGTCGGATTCTTTCATAAAGCGCTTATGTATTTGCTTTACAAGTAATAGACAAAATCACAAAGCAGCGCAATTGCGCGACACCAAAACCAGTCTTACGAACTCAGTAGCTGCTATTCGACAATACGATGAAGCGTATAAGATTGAAACAAATTTGAGGTATAGAGGCACATCGGTGGCGGTTCTTCAAAAGAACCGCCATCGATAAAATATCTGTGGCGGTTCATATAAAGAACCACCACAGATAATATATTATCGATGGCGGTTCTTAAAAGAACGCCATCGATCTGATTATCTATGCGGTTCAAATAAAGAACCACCACAGATAATATATTTATAAGTGGTGATTCTTAAAAAGAACCGCCACTGATACAGTTATCTGTGGCGGTTCGTACAAAGAACGCCAGCGATAATTATCGTGGCGGTTTGTATAAAGAACCACCACGGATAAGCTATGTCGATGGCGGTTCTTTTTAAGAACCGCCGCGATAATCTCCATCTATAAATAATAGATACCGCCACTTCTAACTCACCTAAACCCTTAAACCCCGCCCTTCTCCGCGCCTAAACCCTTAAACTCCGCGCTCGGCCGTCCCGTCGACACCCCCCCCGCGCGCCCTCGCCCCACGCCGCGCGCGACGCCGTCCCGACGACGCCGCCCCGTCGACGCCCTCGCCCGACGACGCCGCACCGACCCTACGCGCCACGGTCGCCGTCCTGCGCCGCGCGCCGCCCGCCGCCCGACGAGCGCCGCCCTCCACGACGGCGTCGCCCCCGCCAGCTGCCACGATCGCCGCCCGCTCTCCTTGCCGCGCCCCGCGCGCGGCGCCGTCCCGTCAAGGTCAGAGCCTCTTTTCCTCTCACCCCACCGCCGGCGCATTAATTCTTAATTACTCTAATTACTAGTAGCAATGGAACCCTAATTTTGATCTAAAACTGTGGTTGCACCTGTGCTCATATGTGCAATGTAGTGCTATGCGCAATGTGAATTAACGTTGAATGCACACAAACTTTCACTTAATTCTAAAACAAAATGATAATTGTATGGATCTCAGTTTATCAAAGCGATGAAAGATTCATGTTCTATCCTCGTTCTACATGTTTTGAATTGCTTCCAGTACTTGAAATATTCATGTATCACATGTTGGGAACCATATATGCAGACATCCTTTGAATTGCTTCCAGTAGTTCTGAACAGCAGGTACTAAAATGAACATAGCTTTTTATTGGCTAAGTAAAAATTTGCATTCTTCCACTTGTTCTGATCTAATTAAGTCTCTTGCTCTTGCAAAATCATTTTCATGTTAGCACCACACAATATTACACACATGATATGTACTAATAGAATTGTCATGTTATGAAAGTATTTAATACCTAATCACAAAAGAATGGAATAAATAATTAGTTTCAACTCATCTAGATTGTAATACAAAAATAATAATTGGCATTTCCTTGCCTTAATAAAGAAACTTAGAACCCTGTGAAGAAGATAACATGTCAACAATGTTTGCTCTATATTAGAGAGGAGAGGTAGATTTTAGATTAAAAAAACTCCAACAATTTGTTATTAAAAGTTGTTTTTAAAAGACTCAAAATGAATTAATTATTAAAGAGGACCCACATGCATGCTATCCTTCTTTCCCTCTCTCCAACTTCCTTACCTTCCCTTCCCTTTTCTTCGTCCAAGTACGCCACTTGTTACACATACAAATAAAAGCTCCCCCTTCCACATGTGATCGATATGGCTAGAGTAATAAGCAAAAGAACGTTTATGAGTGCCCTTAAGCTGCATAGTTATTTCTACATTGTTTTAACTATACAAATTTTATATGCGAGTTGATGTGCCCTTTTAGTGGGTATATATAATTGATGTTTAAATAGTTTCCATGTGTTTCCAACACTTGGGAAATCCATTCGCGATATGAAGTATTTAATCTGTTATACACTGTAAGTTAGTCATGTTTACCATTGCCATTGGCAACCTTAGCTTCAAAGCTCGTTTACTCAATTAATTGTACTTGCAAAATATTTTCATGAGATGATTACGTACTTTGAAATTCCGTGAGATGATTACTGTAGTAATTGATGGAAATTATGTTTACAGTGATCTGTAGTTCTAATGGAGCCGAAACCGATCCTATAGTGGAGGAGAGCCCAGCGGTACCTTACCCTTCACCCAACCAGAAGGTGCAGAAGCCTCCACCATTGTTGCAGATGATGCTCTGTTGCAAGACACCGGGGCGAGGAAAACTAAGAAGCACGAAGGCGGTACACCATCTTAGAGGTCTTAGATCTTGGGGCCCTGTTGCACCGAGAAAATCGTGACCAAATACAAGTCAACATGCGGGTGCATCGTAAGGGATAAAGTGCCCCGAGCCACCAAAGAGGATTTGTGGACAGAGCTCAAAGAAACCTTGAATTCCCGAAGGAGCCGAAGATCTTGTGCGTCGCGACGCATTGATGACCATGGATGCGGCGTGGAGAAACTTCAAGGCGGTGAACACAAATTATGTGAAGCAAAACCGGTCGACCATCGAGAGTACCCAAGATTGGAGCCATATTGGGATGAGTTTGTGGCGATGAAGCAATCGGAGCGACAAGGAAGTCGGTGAGGACCACATTAGCATCGCAAGAAGGAATACTCACCCCACGGACTTGCACGAGTGGGTGCAGCGGGTAAAATTGCTCAATGGGAGAGGCAAGAATTAGAAGCGGTCAATTGGTGGCACAAGTCCCTTGATCGGACTACGGGCCGAGTGAAGCACTACGTGCTAGCGAGGCGAGATATGTTGTCTCTTGGGGTTTATCATTCAAGAAGCGGTGAAAGCGAAGCAATGATGCAACGAGTTCATGAGTTTCACGCCCGATCCACCCAAGGATCTTTTCACCCGAGACGGGGAGAAAGGCGAGCTAACAGCGGCCCTAGGAAACAAAGAGCACCACAGTCGGACACGGCGTCGGGGTCAAGGTTCCATGGAGAGTGGATTCCCGAGCACGGAGACTCTTATAGGAGTCGGAAGAGAGCTAAAGAAGAGCGGGTGAGAAGGAAATGGAAATGATGAAGGAAAGGGTTGCGAGAAATACAAGGCACCATTGAAGAACAAGTTGAGCGACAAGTACAACAAGCCTTGAGTCGATCGCAGGCCCACAGCGTTTTCTCGATCCTACAGTCGTCGCGGCGATTGCGCGTCACGCCATTAGCGGCGGACAACAACCATTATCTGTGGATGACATACGAGGACCCCACCTGTCGACTCAGCGTGTCGTGATGAACATATTTATGCAGTGCTCTGGGGTAGTCTATCCGTGCCAAGAAGGGTGTCTGCACAATACCCGATAAGCGCCGGAGTTATGCAAAGGTCAAGTGGACACGGTACTTGCATTCTTTGAGATCGGATGGAAAAACCCGCCAATGATGAGATAACAACTCTAGGAAGTGCCGTCCACTCATTCATCCAATGGCGCAAGCGTGACATCGTCTTGGACCATGCGATGCCATCCTCTCCCTTGATACAATCCTCGCATCCATCACGACTGAGATTGAAATGGGAAGAAGCAAAATGAGGTAGAAAAGAAATGCATTGAGGACCCCATCAAGATGGCCTTTGTTAGTACTCCAAAGCGAAGCCTATAACACAGTACTTCAAATGACAAACCTACAACCTCGATCCCAAAAATTGGCACATTAGACAAAATTATATCGGCCGGATCGAGCGAGGCGGGACCGAGTATGATGTCGTGCGACAAAAAGTAAGGGCAAAGCGCGATCGATGACCAAGATGATCAACAAAGATTGAAATTCGAGGTAGGAAGCCCTTTGTCACCACTTGAAGTTAAAAGTCTAACACCCATGATGCGGCGATTACATGCATGGTACTTAGATCGATCCAACCAAGGCGTACTCCCAAAGATGATCACTGCAATTTTCCGTGAGAACATTTTCACCATGAGGGCCATGGCTACTTCTTAATAGAATTCGATAACTTGCACAACTTGTTCTATCACGGCGCCCTCGACATATCTTTTTGAGATCTTTGGTCCTTTGTAAGTGTCTAATATATCAATCTTGGCCTACATTCACGTATCTGATAAATTTCATGTCTAACTAATTCGTTATATAGATACGAGATGATTGAAGTCACGAAGAACCAAGGGGCGATGGGATTCCTCGACCGGAGCGGTTTGCCAACATGAAATCAAAAGAGCACCAAAGGAGGTCGAGAATGCGTATATAAAGTTTTGATTAAACTACAAGACAAGGAGTTTATACTTTTGCCATACCATTTTAAGTAAGTTGCTCACTAGCTAGTTAAATTACTCGTTTATTTAGTTATTTACTCGATGTAAGGACTAATGGTGGCATCATGTATGTGTTTGTAGCTTTCACTTTGGATTCTCGTAATAATTCATCGAGAAAAGAGCAAGATCTTGATCATGGATCCTTTGGATAAACCTAAAAAGACTTTGAAGAGATGACACATTTAGTGAATGAGGCGTTCAAAAGATATTGTCAAAAGAGCTCGAGATACCGCCCATACCACAAATCCCTTACAATCCGTCTGAAGTTTAGAGTGCATACGAAAGGAATACTCTTATATCATATTTCATAGTAAATAGCTCCTTCGGCGACATCTTAGTTCATTCGATTTTTGCGGTGTCACAAGCGGTAGAAAGGAACAAATTTATGTGGGTACTTCGTGTGCGATTACATGCGCGAAATCTTATCATGCACAATAAAGACAATGGCGTAGAAGTCGGTCATCTTGACATGACACATTGATTCGCACCACTCAATTTCTATATTCTCTCTTAATTTTGTTTTTATACTTACAGCGCCTCAAGTTGTCTACGGTAGAATTGCTTCCTTACAAATCCTAGCCATTCGGGGCGGCTCGCCTACTTCATCATGAAGGAAATAATCAACAAAATGGCGAGTTTTATGGCGAAGACAACAACGATCCGATCATCCATACTCTTGTCTCGGATCTCGTGTCTTCAACCTCAGAAGACCAGTAGGCTTCTAGTTTACCTCCACTAGTTTAGGCTTTTTACTTCAATTCTGTTTCATTACAAAGTGTAAATAACTCTTTGTTCCTTTCAAATGGGAACCCCTTCTTTTGCCAATGTCACTTCTTTTGTCTTTGGTTGTGCAAGCCTTTTGGATGCAAGTACTCACGATAGATATTTTGTATATTGTCTTATATATGATTTGTTTGAGCATCGTGTTATTAACACATCCACGATATTATGACTTCCTGTAATCGAGATAGGAACATTTATATCGTGAGCTATATGAACCTTTTCTTGGTCATGGGTGACCACCTTGTATATCTATTATATAGATATATAGCCATACTATTTCAATATATTATTTTACGTTAGAATTGTTATGTATGTAAACCATCAATTGAGTTTATGATGTATGAAACAATGGCAAACCATGTCGATCAAAGTGGTGCAGTAAAGGAACTCTAAAAAAGAACCTTCTTTGCTACGGAGTATGGAATTTTTGTATTTAGCTCATGCCTCTGTCTTTCTTGAGTGCAGATATATTGGATTCTTGATCACTTTAAGCTTTGCTACCATATACTATCTCCTAGATGCTTCATTTTTGTATTTCTAGAAATTTGTGTCTCTTCACGCAAACTTCACTGCTCTCTGTGTTATTCATATCATTTATGAGCTTTGCACTATGCGACTAGAGGTAAGCGACTCTCTTTTCCTCCTTTCTTTCTGGATGGTTTGTATCGACAATTAGCAATACATGTTATTTGGATTATATTGGTTAGTCTATAACTGACAATAGGTACTAATATGTATACTCAAATTTCAATAATTCAATGTATTCTTACGCCTATGTACATAATGAAGAGGCATGGCTAGCGCTACGAGGCTAGCGAAATGCGATTTTTATTTTTAGTGTGTGGGATTATCGTGGCGGTTTTAGCCCAAAACCGCTCTTGAAGTAATATCTGTGTGGTTCTATCAAAAACCGTCAGCGATACTAAGTCTATCGATGGCGGTTTTATATACAACCGCCAGCGATAGTTGTATCGATGCGATTCTAGCCAAAAACCGCCACTAATAGTCGTATTATCGGTGGCGGTTTTGGTCTAGAACCGCTCTCGATATTTGAATATCGATGGCGGTTCTATCCAAAAACCGCCGCGATAATTGTATTATTAGTGGCGGTTTTGGCTCGAACCTCCACTAATACCGAATATCGATGGTTATTCTGGCCAAAACCGCCACGAGATAGTGTTATACGTGGCGGTTCTAGAACCGCCACTGATAATCCTCGATTATCAGTGGCACTAAATCTGTGACGGTTCAAAAACCGCCACTGATGGCAGTTATGAACCGCCACTGATGGCCTTTTTCAAGGTAGTGTCTCCTTCACCATACCCTTCGTCCGCACACTTAGACCTCCATGCCTTGTGCACCTTGGAGCCACTGATGTCGTGGTATCCAAAACCAAACCCATTGTAGTCGACGGGTGTCTGGAGGTCAGCACTGTTGGTGGGCCAGCCAAGGTGGGTGTGGCCAGAGAGGCTGAGGTGCAGGACCTTGGCCTCAAAGTACCAAACGTCGGTTGCAACAACATGGGTGGCGCGTATTATGCGGAAGCCCTTGGTACTGCCGACGGTGAGGTGGTCGTCCGAGAGCTCGATCCTCTTGGACTTGAAGACGCGGGAAAGGAGAACGGGCAAGTCGTCGTTGCACTCGACCGCGAGGCAGGGTGCCAGGGTGAGGAAGAACTCGTCCTCGCCGCATGAGGGAGTGGGGCGGCGGCTGCCGTTGGCGCCTATAGGGAGATGTGGCAGCTGCTTGGCCTTCTTTTTGCCCTTACGGAAGGCGGGTCTGGTCTAGACGCTGTTGCTGTTCTTCTTGGACTTCTTGCTCGGCGGGCCGACGACGCGAGGGTCATGTGCTTCCTGGCCCCCGAGGCGTTGATCCCGTTGTCTTCGGCATCGTTGGGGGCATCCGTGGCCACGTCGGACAAGGTGATGGTGTCCGCTGGTGCAATGGTGGAAGCATCGGCGTTGGAGAATAGGGTGTCGGGGTCCACGGAGGCGGGGGTGTCGGGGGAGATTTGGGGTTTTTGCGGCGTTGGAGGTCGGGGTATCGGCGGCGGGTGGAGACGAAGGCGAGGGTCAGTAGTGACCAACACACGAGTTCGAATATCCTAATGGCCAGTGTTCGAAAATCCGGTCCGGTTCCATATTTTCCGGATATTGTATACTCCGAATCTGATCCGGTATCCGGATCCGACCGGATATCTAGATTTTATCTCGAATCCGGTCCCGATCGAATTCAGATCGGATCGAGCGGATAAAATCTGACCCGTTTTCACACCTAACTGCCTGTGTGCTGGTTTTGCAGTTTCAGCTTTCCTCTTTTTTTTAAAAAAAAATGCGCTTGTCATGCATGATGCATCACTGTGGAATGGACCATGCATTAGTGATCCGCCCCCGCGGCCCGCCTCTCTCTCTGTTCTCTTGGCTGCAATCCATCTTGTCTGATCAAGGAACACTGGACATGTAGACCGTCCTTGAACTAGTCGAGATGTCAGGTTTTCACCGTTCCACTCCTTTTACATGCAGCTGCCTAACCTCACCTAGCTAGCTTTATTTACATGATACTCGATCATGCAATTTAATTGCACAATGTCTTGGCTCCATGCATGGTGATATATCTTTCTTTTATGGAGTACTACTGTCTTATGTATCACTAGTGCAGTAGTAGTGCTTCTGAAACTGCGCTAGTGTATGTACGTACGTGCACATTAATTAAATTGGTCAAATGACTGTCAGAATCATTCAGTTACCCTTGTACTCGATCCTTGGAAACACAAAGTTTTCACGTGAAAAGCGCCGCCGGAGGATCGCGGGCCGGCACGCGGCCGGGGTCGACGACAACGACGAAGATGCTGGCGAGGTGGAGGCAACGACCGTAGATCAGAACCCAGTATGCTCTGGTACCACTTGTTAGGTTAAATGCAAAAACACACAGGGTTTTTACGTAGAAAAAAACACGAGAGACAATAAATCACTATTTCTGTTCAAGGATTACAAGTAAATGGGATTGGCTTATATAGCCTTGTAGATGATAAAGACTCTAAAGATATGAAAAATTAGGATATTTGAGGCAGAAACTAAGGTTCGTTTTAAGCGTACAGTCGTACAGATAAGGTAGGCAAGTCACTTAGAGAGAGAATCCTTATTTGGGTTTTAATTGGATCTGGCCTGACCAATGTTATTGTCAAACTTCTTTAGTGGCAGACCAACGAAGCAAAAGGTGTTGCCCTATTTGCATGCTCTGTTTTACTTGGTGCTGCCCTGACGTCAAACTAGTTGTTCCTTGTCGGCGTTTTCGAGCGCTGGCAAGTAAATTTGTAAGTCTAAGGGGTCGCGCGTTCCACTCCCTGAATGGTTAGACTCGTGAGTCCAAGATGTATACTGGTTCGGGCTGAAAGTCCCTACTCCAGTTCAGATGGCAGTATTGTATTGCTTTTGCACTATATTTTACAGACGAGGCTCCTAAATGACTTAGTCTCCTCGTGTTCTTATGTGTCCCCCTTTGAATCGTTTAGTCACGCCTCCTTTTATCTGAGAAGGAAGGGTAGGTTACATCGAGTTGGGGGAAGAGCGAGTGACCTATGTTAGAACTCGGTCCTTAAATCACTGTGGTGGTCGCCACCGTCTTGCCCATCTTTGGGTTGGTAGCCTTGGTGGTCGGGGAGGTTAGGTATTCCCGGAAATAGCGTACTTGCCCTCTGTGACCCTTGCGAATCTTGTTTGCGGTGCGTGGCGTTAGTCTTTGCCTCGGGAGGAAGCGTGCGTTAAATCTTGTCGTGGTAGTTGATGAAATTTGGAAGCTTTGTCTTCTGCGATCACGGATCTTCTTGGGAAGAGCCACGCCCTTGTATAGTCACTCCGATTGACCTCATTCGAAGTGCGTGGCGATAGGCGATGAGGACGACACGCGGCCCTCGGCGTCCGTCACCCTGGTTCGGTTGAGTCGGAGATCCGCCCGCCAAGAGGTCGGGCGCTGTCCGGTCGAGTCGGAGATCCGCCCGCCAAGAGGGTCGGGGCTGTCCGATCGAGTCGGGATCCGCCCGCCAAGAGAAGTCGGGGCTGTCGTCGGATCGCTTCCTGGCGGTCGGGGCGGATGTCTTATCGCGGTCTCATGGCGATCGGTCGGTGGCGGGCGGTAGCGCGCTGTTAAATTTGGAGATATGCTTGAGGCGCTGGCTCGTCGCCGGTGTTAGGGTACCCTGTTATTAGTATTCGTCGGTAGCCCCGAACTCCGGCGATTTGGTGGTCGGTTGGGGTTGAACTTGACGAAAGTGGTGGCGGGCACAGTCGGTCGGTCGGCGTCCGGTTAGCGATTTCCGTCAGTGTGCCTCGTTGGATCCGGCGGCTGCCCTGGAGTTTGGCGGGGGCATTTGAACCGCCGGAGGCTTTACTCGCCTCGTTGCGCATGCAGAGTATAGTTTTGCGCGCCCGCTGCTAGTCTTCTTTGGCGCCGGGTTACAGTGAAGGGCGCCGTTTCGGCACCGCATTTACTCTGAGGCAACAGCCTCCTTCGTCAGTATATATATATATGTGCTGTAGCTTGCTTGAAGGAGATGAGAGCTCTTTCTTACATTCTTTCAAATGGCTTGAGACACCCTCTAGTCTTTAGCCGGCGATGGCGTCGCGGTGGAAGAAGAAGATCCTCTGGCGAGCTTTGGTTGAGTTCGACGGCGATGGCGAGCTTAGGAGGAAGAAAGCTGCGGCCCGTGATCTTTATACGTTGTGTATTGCTCGAGGCCGTTCGAGGCTCGAGGTGGTAAGGGGGCCCTTACGGAGGCGATGGCGCAAAGCGCCGGCCGTGAATAGTCTTGGCCGTGTCGATGTCATTGAGCAGCGGCGGAGCATCGGCGTGTTACCAGCGGCGCGGCGGTATCCGTCGACGAGCAAGGGCCTACCGACATCTGCGTCGGTGCCACCGATGCCGCCGCGGATGTTTGATAGGTTCTAGGCGTGGGTAGAGTCTGTAGTGGTGCAGCGTGGCCACTCTTGTATCTGTCGAATCTTGTGTGTAAAGTCGTGTAAAGTCCGAGCTTGTTGGCCTATAATGAAATTTTCTTTTCTTTATGAAAATGTCTTGCGATGAGTTTGCTTTAATTTTAATCGTTGTGGGCGGCGCCTTGGTCGTGAGGCGACGGATGCCTCTGTGAGGTTCGGTGTCAAGTGCTCGTTTAACGTCGTAGCTAAGCGGTGCCTTGGTGGCGAGGGCGGCCGGATGCCTCTGTGAGGTTACGGTGTCCGCG
Organism: Otatea glauca; assembly: GCA_036346275.1. Classification (NCBI taxonomy): domain Eukaryota; kingdom Viridiplantae; phylum Streptophyta; class Magnoliopsida; order Poales; family Poaceae; genus Otatea; species Otatea glauca. The sequence goes on along the minus strand of CM070724.1, from coordinate 51,806,580 downwards.
CCTTGGTCGGCGGGGCGGCCGGATGCCTCTGTGAGGTTGGGTGTCGAGTGCCTTGGTGGCGGGGCGGCCGGATACCTCTGTGAGGTTCGGGTGTCAGAGTGCTCGTTTAACGTCGTAGCTAGAACGGTGCCTTGGTGGCGAGGGCGACCCAATGCCTCTGTGAGGTTGGTGTCAAAGTGCCTTGGTCGGTAGGGCGGCCAAGGTGCCTCTGTGAGGTTCGGTGTCAAAGTGCCTTGGTCGGCGAGGGCGGCCGGATGCCTCTGTGAGGTTACGGTGTCCGGCGCCTTGGTCGGCGGGACGGCCGGATGCCTCTGTGAGGTTGGTGTCGGCGCCTTGGTCGATGGGGCGGCCGGATGCCTCTGTGAGGTTACGGTGTCCGAGTGCTCGTTTAACGTCGTAGCTAGGCGTGAGTGCTCGTTCTGTCGTGGCTGGGCGTGAGTGCTCGTTCTGCGTCGTGGCGGGCGTGAGTGCTCGTTACCGTCGTGGCGGGCGTGGGGCATCCTTCTCGAGTCCTCGTCGGGCGAGGGTAGGCTGCGGAGGAATGGCCACCGTCTATCCCACATGTATACCCCATCGCGGTGTGGGACTGGGAGGATGGCGGCGCGTTTACTGCGTTGGTTTGAGCGCCGTGCTCGTGGAGCTAATAGCGGGTAGTCAAGTGGGTCTGGGAGGTCCGCCAAGGGGACCCTTCAGGCGGACGGTCCCAGTAGGGTGTCTGGCCTGCTTTGTGGGCGACCCATAAAAACCTTTCTCTACTCAATCCGTATGGACTCTGGGTCGTCAGCCGACCCAAAGCACGGTGGTGTCGCTCATTGATGAGCTCCGGGAGAGTGTGAAGTATGGTCTCGGGCCGCAGTAGAGGTGATTAGGCGTCGGCCGACCTAGCAGGGCCCAGTGGGGCTCACCTCATACTTGCCCCTTGCTCAAGTTTTCTTTGGGGTGGCCTTATACCCATCGGTGGGGTAGGCCTTTTGAACCTGACTCCTCATTTGGGCCCTGGCGCAAGCCACAAAGCTTTTGATCTTGGGGCGCGGCCCGATGGGCTTCTCGCAGCGTCCGAACAGCAGTTCGGCCTAAAGCGGAGACCAAGAGGTTCACGGGACACGTTGTTGAGCGGCGTCTTTATGGCCCTTGTTGCACGACATGCGAGGATTAAAGCGGAGTGGTATTAGGCCCAGGAGTTACGGTGGCGCAATGGTCGAGGTGAGCATAGCGCAAGCAGCCGGGGTGCTGCTTGGCGGCGTTAAACATTCTCTCTCATCGCCCGTTAGGTGCTTGGGTAGTCACGCTTTCTTGCCTTCTCTGTCTCGCCTGCGAAACAAGAAAAGCACCGAGAGCTAAGGAAAGAAAACCGACCTTTCTTTCTCACCTTCGGTCGTCTCCCCTGTGAAGATGTCGTGGTGGAGTGCTCCGCGCCAAAGCGACCGTGCGCTTGGCAGTGAAGAAGGGCTTCCTCATGCCGCAGGACCTTCTGGTGGAGGTGCCGGCCAGGGCCGCCACCCAGCGCCGTGGCAGCAGATCGTGGTGCCGCCTCGTTCTTGGCCGCGGCTTTGGCTGCCATTTGCACCCGTTCGTCGAGACTCTTTGTCTCACTACAAGGTGGAGTGCACCATCTCAACCCAATGGGGTCCTCCACATCGCCATCTTCATCCTGTTGTGTGAGGCCTTCACGAGGATCGAGCCGGCTGGGCGTTGTGGAGCACTTCTTCGAGCAAGGCTGCGAGAGGCAGGCCGTCGGACGCCGTGGCGCCCTTAGGTGGCACAGCCCTCGGCCGCCCGGTCGAACACGGAGTACTGGAGGTAAAGCGCTCTCGTCCAACAAGGGTTGGCGTTACGAATGGCTCTACGTTCAAAGCGTCGGCGGCGCGCCCCTCGTTTCACGGTGAGCTTCCCATGGTGGAGGCGGTGGGCCCGGGCGCCCATGAAGAGAAGAAGAAAAGTGGCCACGATCGTGGAAGCGGTCGGGGCTCAAAAGCGGCGAGGCTCACGGGGGCGTGGTTGTGCGGCGCCTTTATGGGGATCTGCGTGCAACCCCTTGTGCCTGAGCCGCACCCTCTGTTCGGTCTGTGGGGCCGTCCGGCCAGGCGAGGATAAGCGAACCAGTGGCGCGTCGAGTGGAGGCGGGTGGCGGCCGTTCTGGCGGAGCGCCACGGTGGCCACGGATGGCCACGGAGCAATTCTCGGCGGCTTTCCGCCAAATCTGATGGCCGGTGAAATTCCTTTACCTTCTCTTTCTTTGTCCTCGGCCTTGGTCAGCCAAGCATTCTGCATCCTCTTAGGGGCTCATGGGGATGTCTTCGGCGCCGCTCGAGGATAAAGAAGCCTTGGCGGCGCCCGGCGAAAACAGCGGCGACTCCTCCCGCAAGAAGCGGAAGGAGGAAAGGAGGAGGAAGAAGCATAAGGAGCGTGCGGGCCTTGGCGAGATGTGTCGGAGACCACCGCCGTGGGGACAACCTCAGCGGCGGCGGCGGGGCGCCTCGGCCACCCCTATGGTGGGTTTTCACGACTGCCCGTGGCGGTGCCGGCGTGGACTCGGCGGCGGCATCACGGGCCCGTGGCCACGGATCCCGAGCGGGTGATCTTGCGCTCGTGGTCGTCGCGTCTCGGTGGAGGTGGCCGAGAGGCGACGGTAGGCTTGCTTATGGCGGGCGGCAAAGAGGCGCGCGTGCCGCACCCGCTTCGACCTTGTAAGTGTTTCTTTTTATTGGAGCATTTTCTTTTTGGCAAAGCCGCCGGCGACTCTTGAATCATTGCAGCGTGTAGCGCCTATCACGGGGGTGGCCGTGGGCGTCGTGCCATCGACTCATAAATGCTGGCGCCGGTGATTTGGTGACCGTCGGGTCGGTGGAAGTCGCGGCGTCGGCGTCGGCGCGATGGCCGCCGAGGGCGGGGCCTCATCGAGTCGTGGCGAAGAAGAACTTCCGCCGCCTCGGCGAGACCCCGCCGGACGGCGTGATCGTCGTTTGGAGATGAGACGATGGCGCGCCCGGTGATCGCGCCCGATCGTGGCGGGCCGGCAGCGGAGTGCTCGACCCTCGTCGGGAGAGTGCGGCCGTGCTCCTCAGTGCAGTCAGGGGTTTACGAAGGTTGACCTCGTCACCCTTGCCCATAGTGCTTTGGGCGGGCGGCGTCCGCTCGAGCGGGCGGCGGCGCGCCGCCGTGTAATCCGGTCGGGCGTCATGGGTCGAGCGGAGGAAGCGAGTGGGCGCCCGCCCGGCAAAAAGCCTTGTTGGGCCCGGCGAGATAGAGGCGGATCCGTGAAGGTCGGCTCTTGCTCTGAAGTCTTCCACGGTAGCTGAATCGATGGTCGGGGAGTTGCCCGATCGCCGAGTAGGTCGGTGAAAAGTTTTGACTCGTTGCACATTTTGATAGTTCTTCCGTGCGACTAGCGGGTGTCCGTTTTGCGGCGCTGCGGGCTCGCCGTGCGCGAGTTGAGCTCTGCGGCGCTCAGGCGGTCGTGGCGGTGCGGTGGAGAATGCGATCGAGTGCGCCTTGAGTGCGCCCTAGCCGAGAGGCCTGGACATTAGGCGGTCGGGCGGTGGAGATCCGCGAGGATTTGAAGAGGCCACAAAAGCCCTTTATGATGGCGCTAGGGCCAAGGCCTTGAGGCGAAAGTGGCGGCGGAGTCCTCACGGCAGAGTCACCGAGGCCAAGGATGCGCCGTTGCCACGGAGGGACCCGCGTGACGCGAGCAACACGCTGCGGACCGAAGCGAAACAAGGCTCGGGGGCCATTGCCGAGTTCGTTCGGCGAGCGATTGCTTTCGAAAGGCGGCCGGTGAAGACTTCATCGGTTGAAGTCGGAAGGCGCAATCGACCAACTCTGCGGCGGTAAGTGTCTCAATTCTTCAATTAAGTTTGGGGTGCGACCCGCGGCGAACTTATCCAAAATCTCCGCAATCTGCGAGCGCGAGAAGAATCGGCGTCGCCGTGGAAGCGCGAGACGACCGGATGCTCGCGGCGTGGCGATCGTGGCGGGGCGAGGCGGCGGCGTTGAAGGTTGCGGAGGGCGGTCGGGCGAGATGGCGCCCGGCGGAGGCCCTCGCAAGGCGGTCGGGAAGTCTGCGACCGCATCCTTGGGGCCGGGCAGGCCGAGTGCCCTTGCCCGTCTTGGCCAGTGCGGACCGTAGAAGAGGCGGTGGTCACCGGCAGCTGCGCTTGGAGCTTCGTCGGTGGTCAACACCATCTCGTACTCGGCGGCATCGACCTCGCGGTGGTGGGCGCGGCGTGGTGAGAACCGGATCGGCGAGGAGATCGCCGGTTCGAGCTCTGGTCGGCCCTTGCGCGGAGATCGCCGACGCATCCGCCGTGAGCCGCCCTCGAAGCGAGGCGACCAACTCTCGTCTCGCCACGGCCGCGCAAGAAGAATAAAAATATAGTTAGCTTTATCCTTTTAGATTGTAAAGACCGCTACTTAAACAATCTTGAATTTATCAAGTTCGAATCGTCTCTCGTCCTTTTTCGTATTTAGGATAAGCGTTTGACCGACCATAGCCTTAAGGACCACGGGGTCACTTATCGTGGGTCGGGTCATTTGGGAGGGCGAGGTGGATTGGAGACTTGGCTATCTGTGATTAGGCGCACTTGTGAGGATAAGTGTTCTAGACCGGCGGGGATCTTTCCACTCGGGCACTTCCTTCTTAGCGAAGTGCTACTTAGCAACCATAGCCATTTGGGCGTAGGTCGTAACACTTGGGTTGAGAGGTTACTGCTCGGGATGAACATCATGACCGGTCGGGTCCACGTACCCTCATAAAGCGTGGGACGGTGAGTTCGTGCGGGAGGAGTGTTCCTGCCGGCCCAAAGGTCACTCCACTCGGGTACTTCCTTCTTCGCAAGTGTTAGCAACCATAGCCATGGGGAAAAGGTGTATGCACTTAGGTCGAAGGGTTACTGCTCGGAAGGACCTTGTGGTCGGTTGGGTCATCAACCAGCATAGCGCCGGAACCAGAGCAGCTTGAGCAGAGGTAGAAGGGCAGCCCGAGTCGTCGCTTATGGCGACCGGTGCTCGGAAGGAAGAAGTAAAGAGCATGCTAGGAAGAGGAAAGAGTTTAGGGATAGAATCGCCTTAACTTTTCTATATTCCATGCATTTGGAAGGGCCAGCGGCCGTCGGTGTCCTTGAGCGAAAGGTGCGGTGAAGGATCACCACGGCGGTGAAGGGCCTTCGAGCGGCGACTTGTGCTTATCCTTCTTTGATGCGGACCGGCGAGGACGGTCGCCCGACGAAGACCGCCCTTGAACTGGCGGGTGTGATAGCGTCGCGAGCTTGTTGATACTGGCGTCGCGGGGCGGCCCGTCATCGCCTCGTCGATCCCGGTCGTGAGTCTTGTTGTCGGCGAGCCCGAGCCTCCTCGGCTTGCGGTCTTGGGCGCCATACTCCGGTGCATCGGCAAGGCGGCCCGGCCGTATACCATGAAGAAGCGGTGTGAACCCGGTCGCCCGGTCGGCGTGGTCCGTAGACTCCGGAGGGCGGAGGTAGCTCGGTCACCGGCGTCCGCGAAGTGCTTGAGCCGGTGAAGATCGCGGCAGGCCCTTGAAGGATCATGCAGTTTCGCGCTCGACACGGCCGTTGGTCGCGGATGGGCCACGGCGCTTAATCGTAGCGGATGTTGAAGTCATCGCGAACTCGAAATTCCTTCCCGTGAAGCTGCGTTCCATTGTCGGTGATGATGGGTTTGGGACTCGAATCGAAAGACTATGTCGCGGAAGAAGATGGCGCTTGTCGCGGCGTGGCGCTCACGACCGGCAGCCTCTATCCACTTGGTGAACTTGTCCACGCGGCGAGCAAATGGGTAAAGCCGGACGCTTTCTTGAAAGGCGAGCGGATCGAGCCCCAAGCGCAAAGGCCGCGTGATGGGGATTATGCGCAAGGCTGAGCTAGCGATGTGTGCACGGCAAAAAATTGGCATCCTTAGCGGTGCGTGCGATGTGCTCTGCGTCGGACACGGCGGTCGGCCAATAGAAACCTTGAAAGGCCTTTCCCACGAGATCGGGCGCGGCGTGGTGACCGCAAATTCCATTGTGTATCGTCGTCCGGTTGTTTTCCTTGGTCGGCGAATGCACTTTTGGAGGACCGGAGCTCCTTTGTAAAGTGCAGGCCAAACCGGGGCGAAAGACTTTGCTCGCCGGCGGCGGCGGGCCTCGGTCGGGTCGGGAGAAGCGACCCGTCGTCAAGCGATCTATGAATAGCTTTCTCGGTCGGACTCGGTTGCTATGCGCCGCGGCTCGACCGGCCAAGTCTCGCCCGGCGCGCGGTCGGTCGGCGGCCGTCTTCGTGAGTCGGGGCCGATTCGACCCCGGGCGGTGGATGGAAGGCGCGAGAGAGTCACAGACGAAGATCCCGGCGGGACCGGCTCTGCTGGAGGCAGATTGGCGGTGGTCGGCGTCGCTATTATGGCGTCGGTAGCTATGGTGGCTTCGAAGCCCTTGAACGCGCCGAGCCAGCGCGCTTCTCGGCGATGCAGCGGCCATCACGGGCGTCTCGGGGCTCCACGGCCTTCATGACTTGGTCGACGACAAGCTTGGAGTCCCGTGGGCGTAAGTCGGCGAGCAGAGTCGGCGGCGTCCGGAGACCGTTGGCGAGGCCTCGTGCTCGGCAGCGTTGTTGGTGGCGTCAGCGGCTGATGGCGTCTGGAGCTTGTTCCCAAGTGGGAGATGATGGCGACTCGGCGCTGCGCCATTCTTGTTGTAAGACCCATCGAAGTACATTGTCGATGCTCGGGGTCTTGATCAGCTGAGTGGTGCACAGGTTTGGTCCACTCGGCGGCGAAGTCGGCTAGAACTGCGACGATCGCCGTCAGGGGCGTATGTGATGTCGTGGCGGCCGAGCTTGAGTGCCACTTGGCTATCCTTCGGCGTCGCGGTTGTGGGCGATCTCGCCTGCTCGAGGGCGTGGTCACCACGGTGATGTTGTCTTGATCGAAGTAGTGGGCGAGCTTTCTCTTCGCAATGAGCACCGCGTAGAGTAAACGCACTGTGGGTACAGGAGTCTTGGACTCGGAAAGGACCTCGCTAATGAAGTAAAGCGGCGTTGTACCTTAAGTTCGCGGCCTTCTTCCTTCGCTCCACCACGAGTGTGGCGGCGACTTGGGTAGTGGTGGCGATGTAAGAAAGCGGCTCCACAGTGCAGGCGACGAGGGCCCGGGCGAGGGCGGGAAGGCCTTGAGCGGGTGAGGCCTCTGAGCCACGAGGTCGGCTAAGCGGTCGGATCTCTTGAGTAGCTGTAGAGTGGCATTCGCTCGGCGTAGGCGAGACACAAGCAGCTCAAATCGCTGGGCATCGGTCGACCTCTGGACCCCCTTGAGATTGCTTGATTGGGCCCATCCTTGCGATTGCGAATATCTTCTCTGGTTGGCCTCGATGCCTCGCTCGGAGACAATGAAGCCAAGGAGCTTCCTTTGGGGACCAGCGCATTTCTCGAGATTGAGCTTTATGCGGAATCGTCGAAGGTTCGCAAAGGTCTCTTCGGTCGGGGACAAGGTCGTCGGCCTTCTTGGATTTACGACAATATCATCGGCGTACACCTCAGCGTTCTGGCCGATCGGTCATTGAAGCACGTTTGCATACATCGCTGGTATGTGGCGCCCGCGTTCTTTAGGCGAGCGGCATCGTAGCGTGCGAGAATGAGCGAGCGGGGTGATGAAGGAAGTCGCGGTGGTCGGACTCCTTAAGCGCAACTTTGGTGGTAGCGAGTAGGCATCGAGAAAGAGAGGGACTCACACCTGCGGTGGAGTCGATGACTTAGTCGATGCGGGGCAAAGGAGCGGATCCTTGGGACATGCTTTGTTGAGACTCGTATAGTCAACGCACATCCTCCATTGCCCATTTTCTTTTTACAAATGCAGTGTTGGCTAGCCACTCGGGGTGGCGCACCTTTTTCTGAACCTGCGGCGGAAGTTTGGCGATCTCCTCCCTATGATCCTGCGCTTCTCCTCGTCGAAGCGGCGCGGCGTTAGGCGGCCGGCTTTGAGCACAGTCGGATGCTCAAGGAGTGCTCGGCGACTTCCCTTAGGATTCACGGCATGTCGGAGGACCTCCATGCGAAGCGTCTTTGTTGGTGCGGAGGAGTCGGCGGCGCTTTCCTATTTGGCGGGGCGTGGCTCCGATCCGCGCGGTCTTGGTCGGATCACGAGGATCGACCGCGACCTCCTTCGTGTCCTCGGCGGACTTGAAGGATCCGCCCGACTTCTTTGGACTCGGGCGGATTCGAAACTTCCTCACGAGGTTGTCGAGCTCGGCGAACCACGATGGCTGAGAGGCAAGCTCTAGCTAACTGCGCTTCGCGATTGTAGGCAGGCTGGAAAAACGATGCCGCGGTGATGACTCCTCGTGGCCTGGCATCTTGACTTGAGGTAGGCGTGGCGGGGACCGCCATGAACTTGGCGTAACATGGCCTTCGAGGATGGCATGGTAGGCAGAAATCCATGACCTCAAAGCGAGGGTTTGGTCGCGGAAGTTTCGGTTCCCCAAAGGTAGCAGGCGGTCGATCTGCCGAGTGGATGGGCTTTCTTGGCGGGAATAGCGCCATGGAAGGCGCCTTGCTTGGTCGGAGGGTTGGCGCGCGATCCCCATAGCGTCGGCGTCTCGGCGTAGAGGATGTTGAGGCCGTGCCTCCGTCCATAAGCACCTTTGAAATCGCTTCTTTCCCACGACGGGCGACCACGGTATCTCGGTGTGGGCGTGGTCGGGTGGTCGGTCCGATTAAAGGTGATCGGGAACTCCGACCACCGGAGGTATTGAGGGCGCATGGCGCGGCGGTATGGACCTCGCGATAGCGAGCTTGGTGGCGCTTATCGGCATAGCGAGCGGTCCTCCAAAGATCATGAGGCGGCCGTCGGGTTGGGGAACTCGTAAATGCGCCTTTTCTGCGGCCAGCGGCCGCGCGTGAGCTCTTCCTTGCCCGCGGCGTTGCGGGGCCTATTGGAAAGTAGCGCCAGGACCTCGCGATCCGGTGCTTGTGTAGCGGAGAACCGTGGTTTGGGCGCGGGCGTCCATCAACTTCTCGAAGTGGTGAGCGCGGCGGTCGGTCGCACTTTCTTTGCTGGCGAGGCGGTCGGCGGTGGCGACCACCAGGTCTCGCGGATCGCTTCCCGTCGCCTCCGTTTGTCGGGGCGGTCGAAGGGACCCGATCACGGGCGCGGGTTACAGCTGGGCCTTTCCTCCTCGAAGATGGCCCCTGACCTCCTCCTCGCGGGCGTGGTTGATGGCGATATCGAGAGCTCCTTGGTAGTTACGGGCTTGAGGCGGCCTGGTTTGTGTACCAAGGCCTTGCGGAGGTGCCGTAAATGAATGCTCCCACGACATCGGCGTCGGAGATGTCGGGAAGCTCGTTACCTTGGCGGAAAACCGCCGGATGTAGTCGAAGGTTTCCACAGGCTGCTGTTTGCGGCCCTTGAGTCGAGGAGTTTCGAGCGCTTGTAAGTGCCACGGAAGTTGCCGACGAAGAGGGCCTTCAAGTCGGTCGATTCACGATGGTTTTGGCGGCAAGTACTCGAGCCGGGCTCGGGCGAGTCTGCGAGGTAGATGGAAGGTATTGGATGATGAAGAGGTCATCCGTTGCTCCTCACCGGCATGCGGCCGGTAATCTTGAGCAGACACAGGGTTTGTGGCCCGGTGTATTTAGCAATGTTGGTAGCGCCGAATCTGGCGGGAAGTCGCTGGCGGATCCCTGGCGAGCGCTCGCGATCCCGGGACCGTCGGGGCTCGGGCTGCGGTGGTGGTGCCCGCCCGCAACCCGTGAGTGGCGGCCTCCTCCGCCATCTTTCTTGGCGCCTCAAGGGTAGCGCGAATGTCGTAAACATCACCAGGCGTTAGCGCGCCGGGCGCGCGAGGCTGGTGTGGCTCGCGATCGCGGCGGCGCTGTCACCGGACAGCAAACCGTCTGGCGATGCGGGCCGGTGGCGAGGTGGCTCGGGCGATAGGGCCGGGCGTACATGTCTTCTGCGACGCGTGCTCTACCGGCCCGGAGGTTTGGTAAGTGGCCTTGGCCTCGGGTCGGTCGGCTCGGAGACCTCGAGCGGCGTGCGGCCGCGTACGTTTTGGCGGCGTGGGGAAGAAGTGAGGACCGTCGGACCCTTCCGCTTTCTTTGAGGTGTGCGGCGCCAGCGTCTTGTGCGTCGCGCCGAGCACATGGGGCCTCGAGCCCCTCTGCTCGAGTTGGCTGGGCGGTCGAGCTTCGATTCTTCGTTCCTCCAACTCTTTGCGGCTGTTGTTGGGCTCGGCGCGGCGGTGCGGCGTTGATGCGCTCAGCTGGTACTCCTCCTCCTGCGCTGAGTGTGCGGACGAGGCCCGCGGCCGCGAGGGCCACGGGCAAATCAGCGGTGCCGCCATGTTGCACTCGCGAGTGCCGCTGCTGGCGGTACTCGTGTCGGGCTGAGTCATGGCGGAAGAGTCTTCCGGCTTCGTGGATGGAGGCGGCGGGTAGCGACCATCGCCACGATCGCGAGCCTACGGGGTGACATGGTCACTGCCGGGCCTCGGGAGTTTCGCCGGCCGTGGCGGAGCACTCCTCGGGTTCGGCCGGGGCTGCAGGCGCCCAAGCGGAGCGCGAAGTCGCGGGAAGGCGCCCAAGCTCTCGTGGCGCTGTCCTCGGGCGGCGGCGGCGTGAGCCCTCCGTCGGGGTGGCGGTGAAGTCGAGAGCAAGCGGATCGGTTCCCGGTGCGATCATGCCGTCGCGGATGGGTGGATGCCATCGAGGAGATAAGCGGAATCGGAGATGGTGACGAAGCGCCGCGAAGCCCCTACAGCGCGCGCCAGCCGGCGTTTTTGGCGCGGCAAGTAAATTGTAAGTCTAAAGTCGCGCGTTCCACTCCTGAATGGTTAGACTCGTGAGTCAAGATGTATCTTGGTTGGTGAAAGTCCCTACTCGATTCGGATAAGCGATGTGTATTGCTTTTGCACTATGTTTCTGAGCGAGGCTCCTAAATGACTTAGTCTCCTCGTGTTCTTATGTGTCCCCCTTTGAATCGTTTAGTCACGCCTCCTTTTATCTGAAGGAAGGCGGGTTACATCGAAGTTGGGGAAGAGCGAGTGACCTATGTTAGGAGCTCGGTCCTTAAATCTGTGGATTTGGTCGCCACCGTCTTGCCCATCTTTGGGTTGGTAGCCTTGGTGGTCGGGGAGGTTAGGTATTCCCGGAAATAGCGTGCTTGCCCTCTGTGACCCTTGCGAATCTTGTATTTGCGGTGCGTGGCGTTAGTCTTTGCCTCGGGAGGGAGCGTGCGTTAAATCTTATCGTGGTAGTTGATGAAATTGGAAGCTTTGTCTTCTGCGATCACGGATCTTCTTGAGAAGAGCCACGCCCTTGTATAGTCACTCCGATTGACCTCATTCGGAAGTGCGTGGCGGTAGGCGATGAGGACGACACGCGGCCCTCGGCGTCCGTCACCTGGTTCGGTTGGGTCGGAGATCCGCCCGCCAAGAGGTCGGGGCGCTGTCCGATCGAGTCGGAGATCCCGCCCGCCAAGAGGTCGGGGCGCTGTCGGTCGAGTCGAGATCCGCCCGCCAAGAGAAGTCGGGGCGCTGTTCGGTCGGATCGCTTCCTGGCGGTCGGGGCGGATGTCTTATGCGGATCTCATGAGCGATTCGGTCGGTGGCGGGCGCGCGGCTGTTGGGCTGGAGATATGCTTGAGGCCGCTGGCTCATCGCTTCGGGCTGTTGGGGTACCCCTGTTATTAGTATTCGTCATTCCTCCTCTCGCTTTCTTTTCTCATCATCAAGGATGAAAGCTAGCATCAAGGATTAAGTTCAGCGTTCTACGCTAAGCCTATGCCTTGTCCTTGGAAGATGCCTTCTGCCAATTCGATCGGTGCTGTCTGATGGCGCTGCCTGCTGCAACTAGCTAGTCGAAAGTCACCGCGGTGTGGGTGGATCTGGTGCAAGTGCCGCCCCCATGCAAGTTTTGAAGCAAGAATAATCAGATCAGTGACTCAGATAATTACTACGTACTCCAGTGATAAGTTCAGATGATTAGGACTTGCACATCTAATCTCAAGTTCTGAACGCACAAAAACAAGAACGGCTAGCTAATACCCTGCTTTTCATGCATGTGTGATCCAGTAATTAACTAGCCGGCCAGGCGATCACTGCTTAAGTAAAAACCGATCGATCTAGCTAGGCTAGTTTGACCCACCGGTCAAAATTGATCTACCTCGGGATGAATCAAATGGACAATTAAGTCTTTGATTTGTTTTTGACTAGCTAGCTAGCTGCTAGGTTACTGTTGCCTCAGCTAAAAAAAAACATGGTTGTTACTAATCTTGGTCTTGAAAGAAAATGAGGTTCCAGTTATCTTAATAGTACGTCGGAGTAATAGTCATGCATAGGTTAACAAAGCTTATAATAATCTAGTTGCGCCGAAGCCACCATTGATCTATGCCTCCCCCTGTGACTTTCCTCCCCACCATTCACATTCGCGAAGAGGCTATCTATTACTAATCAATTTTGTATCTTCGTCCAAAAGCAAGCTAGCCTTACGAAAGCTAACCACACTAATAACTCCTAATTAACCTGCCTTGATGTTCATGGAGTGAGTTCGTCCTAGACCAGCAAGCATTCGTAGGTGAGTTGCTAGCTAGCTCAAGCTGGAGTAATTATCTACAGTGTTCGGCCTTGGCAAAACTTTCCGGACAAACTGGATGAACCAGCATTACGCAGTTACTAATTCCTGCGTTGCATTGCAGGACTAGCAACAAGTATGCTAGTTCCAGATCCACTTGTGAATCTCACACAGAAGACTAGCTACTCTCACCAATTGCAAATGTAAGTCGTTTTTGTACATAACACGAAAGGACAAAGTTCACGATAAATGCAGCAATGCTAATTCGATATGACCAATCAATGTTTTTTTTTATTGATGATCCATCTTAAAATTGTTTCACTGACATGGATTTTAAGATAACTTATATTTGTAATCAGATGTAGTAGTAGTCCGGACGGCACGGCCGGGAATATGTCTAGCACGTCGATCGTGAGCAGTACTACTACTAGTAAGTTGCGTTGCTTTAGTCTGACCTTGAACCCACCCAAATCGTGCAAACCTTACTCTAGTCTGGCCTTCGACCCACCCAAATTAGTTAAACAAGCTAGCTAGGGTAGCACGTATGCATCATGACGACGGCCTGTAATAAGGTTACAATTTTGTAAAACTTTTTATCAGAGTCTGAAATAGTGTTACCCTCCTTCTCTAAAATGTTCAGATTTTATTTCTTAATATTTAATTTTTAATAATTCTGATATTACTATTTTCCACTTTATTTCTTCACTATTTTCGAATTTTTAAAATTATAAAATGAATCATTTAATTTTTAATATTTTTACTGGAGGTAGGCACTGTACTGATGTCGGCAGGGTAAAAATCTCAACTCAGGACAGCTTCCTGAGAATTCCTCAAAATTCTTTTACCTTCTACCCTGATTTTCTTTTCACTTTCTTTTGCTTTGATTAAATTATATTTTAATTGGTCCAGGTATTCCACCGACTTAAACTGGCTCTAGAGATCCCTAAGATTTTTATTATGACTTTTGTAGATTTTTGTTGACTTGGCACTTTTATCTTTTTACTTTTACCATTTTACTATATCCTTATTTCTCTTTCTTTTATTAGAGAAATGCCAAAATAAATTGTAACAATTCAGGAAAAATCAGAAAATACAAGAATAACTCACATAAATATTTTGGATGTTATATTTCTCATTTTTTTAATTTTGGGCTGTTACAGAAATTGAGAAAGACACAAGAGAAAATGACTTACATATCCCTCTTAATTATCTTGAAAGATGAGAGATAATACTTTGTCTAGGTAGTAATGTATATGGTTGAGAGAGAATAAATAGGGATATAGTAGAAAAGGCTCCTTGAATATATATACAAGTCTTATATTTCTAAACAAGTGTAATAACCCAAAATTAATAAAATAAAAAATATAACATCCAAAATATTTACGTGAGTTATTCTTGTATTTTATGATTTTTTTTCTGAATTTTTGCAATTTCTTTTGGCATTTACCTAATAAAAGAAAGAGAATTAAAGATATAGTAAAATGGTAAAAGTAAAAAGGTAAAAATACCAAGTCAACAAAAATCTACAAAAGTCATCATAAAAATCTTAGGGCTCTCTAGAGCCAGTTTAAGGTGGTGGAAGACCAGGACCAATTAAAATATAATTTAATCAAAGCAAAAGAAAGTGAAAAGAAAATCAGGGCAGAAGATAATGGAATTTTGAGGAATTCTCAAGAAGCTATCCTGAGTTGAAAATTTTACCCTGCTGACATCAGTACAATGCATACGTCAAGTAAAAATATCAAAAATTAAATGTTGTATTTAATAATTTTAAAAATTCGCAAACAGTGAAGAAATAAAGTGGAAATTACCATTGTCAGAATTATTAAAATTTAAATATTAATCATAAAATATGAATTTTTTTCAGAAGGTGGATAATACTAATTAAAACTCTCATAAATTTTTTCATAAAATCTCAACCCCAATTCAGTCATCAATTAAATGAAAAACAGAATCGGCATAATTAAAGAAGCTCCATTGTCAGAATTTTAATAAACTTTACACTTGGATTTTTAACCTGAAAATTTTATAGGAGATTTAACTTTTCCTTTAAGAGTTAGGTAAAAATTTTCATAAAAATCAAAGACCAAATGACGGTGTAAACCAGTAGAAAAACCCCGTTCTGTCCAGAGCCTTCACCCGAGTTGTCTTGTCTCTCTCACTGACAAAGTGGGCCCGGCCAGGCAGCCAGCCAGCTCGTGCGCCCTCGCTGCCAGCTCGCCCCCACGCGTCAGCCACCGCACCGAACCCTCGCACGTTCTTCTCCCCCTCTCCCGCGCCGACGCCAGCTCGCCCGAACCAACTCGATTCGTCGCCCTGTGCTGCAACCGACTCCACGGCCATATAAAAGCTTCGCAAGTTGCCGCAGCCAGCCATTCTTCTCCCTGTGAGCCTCATTCCACCGCATCTCCCGCTCATCGTCCCCAGCTCCGACGAAAACCGAGAAAAGGGGAAAAATCGATTCCGCCGCCACAGCCAACCCTAGCCCAATTCATTTCACCCGAAGCTTCCTCTTAACCCCTAGTAGACATCCCCGCTCCCAGTTGGTGATCATCTTCCCCGGTGAGCCGTCGCGTCGAGCTCCATCTGCCGCCGTCGCCCTTGCACGGTGAGAAGCTTCTTCACTTACTCATTCTCCGAACCAAACCTGAAAATGAGGTTCTTGAGATGCGTTGATGCTCGCGCGTGGTGATCTTCAAGCTCGGGAAGTCTTAACTTTGCAGCTTCGCCGCCGGCCATGGTGCCGCCGCACCTCGCACGGTGGCACGCCACTGCAGATCGTCTCCAGCCACCGCGAGACCTTCCCTGTGTGCGCATGGACCTCCTGAAGCCCGTCGTGGAACCGATTCCGTCGCCCCGGTGCTAGTTCGCCGCCGGCGAGCTTCGGTTTCGCTCCCTTGCCCCGGGTCACTGACACGCTGGCCCTGCATGTCAATCGCATGTGCATCACGTGTCGTTGCCGTGCGGACCACGCCGTTATTTGCATGCGCGCGCGCGTGCGTGCGGCTAGCGCCGATCCGCGCGTCCGCCAGCAACAGGGCAGCGTGTCGATCGCGCGCGTGCGGCGCAATCCACTGCCATGTGGGCTCGGCCTGTCAGCGCCTTGGCCCGGCGCCAGCCAAAAAGGGAAAGCGCATTTTCCTCGCGAAAGCGCACTTTCCGTTTTTGGCATATTTCTGATTTTTAGTATTTTTCAAAACCTAAAATATTCAATAGCTTATATCTTGCGCATTTCAAATCCGAATTTAATGAAATAAATTGATAAATTCATGATAAATCATTTAGATTCAGAATATGCAAAAATATTTCGAAATTTAATTTTATTTAAATTTTGAATTCAAATTTAAAGAAAGAGCTAGAAATATGTCATACATAGAATTTTTGCAAAATGATCACCAAATTTAGTAAAATAAATTGTGCTAGACTCCTTGTAACCTCAGGAACCTGAATATGTAAAAATACTTAGGGTTTTTATAAGAAAATTTTAAGTTGTTAAATGTATAGTAAAGTAATGCAATAATGATCCAAATAAACTAAATCTTTTAAAATTGCAAATGAAAACAAATAATCCCTGCAACCATTTATGAATTGTGAAATTATTTTATTTGAATATTTCCATCTGATTTCTTTTTGGCCCTATTAAAATTTGGTATTTGCTATGTGTTGTCGAACAGCGTGTAGAACAAGCGAATCGATATAGTCGACGATCAGGAGTTCGACGTCGAGGAGAATCAACAAGGCAAGCACCCCTTTGATCATATTGATCCTAGTTTTATAAATGGTTTTATTAAATGTTTTACTGCATATCTTATTTTTATTAAAGTCTACTATATTACGGGTATTGGTAGTTGTACCTGTAGCTACATAAAACTTCCTTGATAAGTATGAAATAGTGAACCTTGATAACTCTAGAATAACATAGACATTATTTGATGTCAATTTGGGTCACTTACACTTAGTGACATGCTTAGTCATGCTTAAAGAAACACCAAACTTTGACATGATTAAAAATGTTGGGTATGACATTTAACGAGTATAACCTTTCTTTATGATTGGTATTTTGGATGGAAAATGGAAATAAAACTATGGTTTAGATACGGGCAATTATTGGCAATAGCCAGGTGTACATGTCTTTGCACGTAGTGTAGGGGGAAACTATTGCCCGTGTCGAATTAATGACCGAACTATGAGTTGTTTTAAGGCCATGAATTATCATGCAACCACAAGTGCTGGTATGGGATAGCTTTAACTTATTAAGTTATTTAAAATTGGCTTTGCACTTGGAAGGCTGGAGTAGCACGAGCTGTTTCTTAATGAATTGCTCGACGGGGCGTTCACACCGAGGTGATCATGGAATAAACGTTTACCAATATAACGGTGTACGCCATACTGTGGGGAGTGTTATCATTTCTATGCTCTGAGTTCTTCCACCACAGAATGGGTTTATCGTCACCGTGTTGGTGCAAAGCCAGGGTTAAATAATGTAACAGTTATAACATGACTCTCTGTGGCACACCAAAGGAAGTGTGCTAATGTCGATTGCACAAAGAGTCAGTCATGTCTTGTGGGGAAAGCTGTATACCTCTGCAGAGTATAAAACTAATCGATTAGCCGCGCCCGCGGTAATAGGCACTTGGTAAAGTCATCACATAGTTAGCGGTTTCTATTTTCATAAAATCTGGTTTCTACTGTGTGTCGGTGGAAATGGTTCGTGGATATGGTCATGATACCCAGGTACATGAGATTTATTTATGCCTATATTCTGTTACTGTCAGTATTAGATTGCTTTTACTTAAATTCTGTTTTGCAATCTACTATTCTATATTTACATTCCAACTTGGCTTTATGCAAATTAACCATAATAGCCTTTTCATTGAAATGGCCTGCATGTATTATAGGATTTGTAAAAGTCTTGCGAGTACGTAAGTACTCAACTTGCCTATGTTGATATTTTTAGGTGAAGAATCAGACTATCCCGACGACTCTTAAGTTGACACAGGACTCGGGGAATTTAACGATGAATTTTTCTAAGGTTTTACCTTGTCAGTTGCCTGTGGGACAATAGGTTAAAAAGGTTACTACAAGTTGTCTCCACTGCAGTTTTACTTTTGGTATTGTAAGAATATTATGTACCTTTGCTTCCGCTGTGTAATAAAGCTTATGTATGACTGTGGTATCAATTTTTATTTGTGCGTACTAGCTACTGATCATGAGACTAGTACTGTATTCATATGGTACCCATTATTGGTAATTACTATAAAAAAATGGGGGCCTTACAGCAAGATCATTCAAACTATAGGCTTTATATTCATCAACGGGGGAGTATTTAGGCTGAATTTGTCTTTTTCATATCTTTTAAATGCGACTGAGTTTGGTCTTCAAATTTTGCAGAATTGTAGAAGCTTACATCCCCTACGTATGATAATGTTTTCAGAATTTTTTAAGATTTGTACATGTGAATTTCACAGAGTTTTCATGGTAGAAAAGGTTTTTACCGGATATGTTGCCATCAACTAATGGCAGGTACTATTAAGTTTTTTTAAAAGGTACAAAAAACGTATGGGAAATAGACCGACCTTGTCTAGCTATATCTCTACTACTTCTAATTAGGAGTTGGTGGCAGTGGTCCGTTCTCCTGTAGAGTATTTGATTCGTTAGATCTAACATGAACGACTGAGATAGAAGATGATTTAATCATATCTTAGATGGAAGGATTTTGTCGTATCTTTTTTGAATAGAAATATTATTTAGCATATCTCTATTCACATGTTCTTACTATGGAAGGATGTTATTCATATATCTTATAGATGGAAGGATTTTCTCATCATATCCTGCATGGATAGAAGGATATACTCACTATATTCCATAATACGGGAATTGTATCTCATCATTTTTGGAAATGCATAGATTAAAAGGAAAGAATCACGGAACCAAATCATGTGCCAATCACGAAAATGTCGGGGAGACCTAGCTTCTATCCGCCTGCGTACGTTGCCTTCTGCTTTCATCTACTCCTTCCTGCAAGAGGAAGGCAATAACTTTCTCCTCCTTCAATAGTAAGGATTGATATCTCACTACTAATTCTAATTAAGAGTTGGTTGCGATCGTCCGATCTTCTTCAGAGTACTTGATTCGTTAGATCTAACATGAACGGTTGAGATGGAAGAGGATTTAACCCGATAGTCAAATCTCTTTGGAGGAACAAACTTTTCCTACTATTGAAACATAACTAAAGTTAATGTTCTTTGCAAATAATTTTTTTGTCGCAAATTGAGTTTTCGTTGCAACGCACGGGCACATGAGTGAGTAGTAAAGTGTAAATTAGGTAAATTAGGCATAAGTGGTGTTACTGGGCCGCGTGAAATTGAATGATTAAGAGCGAGAGAGAAGGAGCAATAGAAGAAACGTGAAGGCCAGCCCAAATTAAGTTGGAATTTTGGTTGGGTGAGACTTGGGTCTCCTGTCATGTGGTGCAAGCATTTGGATCTTCTTCTTCTTCTTCTGTTTCCCTGAAAGAAAAAAAAGGTGTCTTCTTGTATTGGCACAACCCTGGACTCTGTTCAAGGCTTTTTTTTTCTCCCGTCAAATTTAAGCTCAACAAGTTGCGGATTAGTAAAACTACTTAATGGTCAGTGTTAGACCAAGGAAGGATGGAGCGGCTGCGATCGATTATTTTAAGGATTTATGGACTTTTGTGTCTGCTTTAATATTACAGTAATAGACAGATTTGAGAGAATCCATACATACATACGTACGTACATACATACACAGATACGTACGTACGACATGAGAAATACTAGTTGCCATTGCTGTGCCACGTACGGACGGCATTCCTTAACGAGTAAGCCAAAACGAAGACGAGGGAGCGCACGCGCATGCAGTCAGTCAGTCAAACAACACCGCGTGGGCTCAGGCAAAATCTGATCTTATTTATACACGTCGCCTCGACTGTGCTTGCTTCCTTCATCCACGAATCGATCCATCCATCCAACGCTCAAATCAAGGAAGGATTCATGGGTTCGCCTTACGAGGTGCAGGTCACGGTGGGCTCTGCCCGCGACCTCAAGAACGTCAACTGGCGCAACGGCGACCTCAAGCCCTACGCCGTCGTCTGGGTCGACGCCGGCGTCAAGTGCTCCTCCCGCGTCGACCTCGACCACGCCGAAAACCCCGCCTGGGATGAGAAGCTCACCGTCCCGCTCCCGCCCACCAGCCGCCTCGACGACGCCATCCTCTACATCGACGTCGTCCACGCCAACGCCTCCGACGGCGTCAAGCCGCTCGTCGGCTCCGCCCGACTCCCGCTCCGCGACGTCGGCGGCCTCGCCTCCCGCAACCTCCTCCTCAAGCGCCCCTCTGGCCGCCCCCACGGCCGCCTAGACGTCCGCGTCGCCGTCAAGGAGCCCTCGCGCTACTACGACCCCAACCCCTACCCGGCCCCCTACTCCCAGTCCACTGGCTCCTACGCCTCGTCGCGTGACCCCTACGCCGCCGGCGCCTACGGCTCAGGCGGCTACACGGGCTCTGCTGGTGGGTACGGTTCCGGAGGAGGCTACGGGGGCGCCCAGCCATGCGCAGCGGCGCCTCCTCAGCCAGCGTACGGCGCAACTGCGGCTCCAGCGGCGGCTACACCTGCGTACGGTGCCACGGCGGCTGACCCGAATAAGAAGAACAAGATGGGTATGGGGACAGGGCTTGCGGTGGGCGCGGCGGCGGGTGTGCTGGGAGGACTGGCGCTGGCCGGCGGGGCGAGCTACCTGGAGGACAAGATGGAGGAGCGCGTGGCGGATAGTGTGGAGGAGAACCTGCAGCGGGAGGACTCGTACGGCGGAGGCGGCGGGTACGACGACTATTAGAGATATGGGCGAGCGGTGGCATGCATGAGGAGTACTCAAAATAATTAAGCAACCAATAATTACTGCCGCAAAATTTGTGTCGATCGTTTCGTGTGTGTACTCGGTACTCTAATTGAGATGATGATGGTGGCTTAATTTCTTTCGTAATTGGCCTTGAGTTGTGTGCAATGGACCATGGACGGAGCGAGCCAGCGAGAGACTTCACATTCAATATCCAAGAGTTAAGATTGACTTTTAACTTAAACAGAGACAAACAAGGTTCCTCGTTTTCCTCTTCTCTTGGCTCCGTCCGTCAGTAACCCCCGCCCACCGGCAAGTGAGAGCTTGCGACGACAAGATAGACGTGAGCCCTGCTTGATACGAAAAGTACGTTTCGGCTCAACTGCTTAGTTGAATGGCTGGGTAAAAGGGCTTGGTGTTTAACAATCTTGCTTTTAGGTACGAGAGGGGTGTGGGTCGAGAATGAGGGTAAAAGGGGTGGGATTTGGGATTTTATACTTGGCAGAGGAGGATAATTTTCTTCATTTCTAGTCGCAAAGTCACAACCCTAACCCACTGAAATCGTGAGAAACTAATCCAAACCAGCTTTTAGCTTCTCCTAGTACAAATGAGCCCTGTTTTAGGAAAAGTTCCAAGAAAATAAGTCTAAGTAAGTTTCATGCTTTATGCATGTTTCAGCAAGTTTCAAAAGAAGTTTCCAACAATATTCATTTGTATTTTGGTAAGTTGAATCAAATTCCATGTATGTTTCAGAAGTTTTAGCAGGTTTCAAAAGTGTTTCGACAAGTTCCAAAGAATGTCAAAGTTTTATGTTTCAGTGAGTTCCACGAGTTTCTAGAAGATTTCAAGCTAAAGTTTTAATGAGTTTTAGAATTTAGAACTCAAGTATCACCAAGTTTTAACCCATTAGTTCCAATAAGTTTCAAACAAAAGTTTCAAAAAGTTTCGGTGAGCTCACTTGGCTACGATGGTCTACCACACCGCTAAGGGCCACCTGATACCGTCTGCCGTTGGCACACCATCTTCTCTAGCTTCAGCTTCGACTATTGTTATCGCTATGGAGCCGAACGACATCGCCCGCGGCCGAATCCTTGCTCGAACTCCATGCCAACCGTCTATCTTCCTCTCTTCCTCGACCTGGGCCTAAGCTAGAGATGTTTCTTGAGTCAGGCCGTCGCCTCCCATCGCTAGATCTGGAGCTGGCGGTGAAGCATTGCATCACCACCTATGCCCGATCTGGAGCCAAGGATGAAGAAGGAGGGTAGGGTAGCGCCAGAGTCGAAGGAGGAGGTGGAGGGCCCGTCATGCTCGCATGAAGCCGTGGCCGGATTCGTGTGTCCTGAGATGTGCTACTTTCGTTGGATTTGAAGGATCCACTGCCGTAAGGCCATGCACATTCTCACTACTCTCGTAGGGACCAAATTGAAGTGGCTCAGTGTTATATCTTCCACCACCAGCGATGAATCGGTCGTCGGCGCTCGACGTGGAGAGAGCAGGGGAGAAGGTATTGGAATACTACCGTATTTAAACCTTGGAGGTTTTACGGCTTCTCAGCGGCTCCACGTCGCAATTTTGCCCTCGTGGACGCGCTGCCGAACGCCGCGTCGCCACGTTGCGGAAATGGCGCTCGTCATGCGGTGCCTCGCCGTTTGCCCACGTCGCCGCGTGGCTCGCGGTATGCGAGTTTCATTGTTTTGTTGCGCTCGTCTTGCGTGTGGGGGGGTGTGGTGCAGCGGTAAGGGCTTTGGCTTGCGCCTGATAGTCCCGCGTTCGATTCCCCGCACCGCACCGATGCTCCTGTTTTTCCTCGAGCACATTTTTTGGTCGCGATCGCATCGTCGCCGCGCTTCGGTTGAAGGGTTCGATTTTCAGCTCTCATCTCCCATCGCCACCGCCTACGGGCCTTAGCGGCGATGGCAGTGCAGCTCCTCTCCCTTTCTCCCCTTCTCCTCGATTCTCGTTTGATCTTAACGTTTTTCTTATCTAATGGATTCCGATTCACGGTAGGTGCTCACGGCCGATCGTCATGTTTCTTGTTCTTTCTTCTCGTGTTTGCGTGATTTGATTTGGTTTTGGAAGAAATTTCTTGAGCGGATTTGGTTTGTGTGGATTTTAGGCTGTTTGTTCCTCAGATATTTTTAGTTAGTGGACTCGTGTGATTCTTGTGTGTTCAAGGTTTAAGCTGTGACAATGCTCATGTGGTGTGATTTTTAGGGCTTTATTCTAATCTCCTTTGCGCTCGTTGCTGGTGGGTGTATTTCAATGCCCTGTTTGGATGTGGGTATTGGGGATTCGGATTGGTTTCGATCGGTTTCGGATCGAGTTTTATCGAGGTCGCTTTGCTAATTTGACTTCTTTGTACTTGGAGGTGGCTGGAATTTTGATGTTGGGATTTCCTCTTGGAATGTTCTTAGGCGTAGCTCCCACGTGATCTGTTACTATTCAAAGTTCTGGTTATGCCGTTTGATTGATTGGATAAATGGTTGAGTCTAATCAGATGGGTATGGTGGTTTGGGGATTGAGGTGAAGATGCTAACAGACGAGCAGTGGTTGATTTTGTTGCTGTGACAGTTTGGACTTGGCCTCTTTTAGAGTTTGGACAGGGTTTAGCAAATCATTACATGTATGAATTGTCTCAGTGCGTGTTAGCACCACATAGCTTAATGATGCTGTGGAAAATGATTGCATGGGTTGGTTGGATACATTAGGATGTCTGTACCGCGTCCTACACTACGAGGAATCATGGTCTGTTTTGATGGAAATGCTAAGTATAAGCTGATCTTTTTGCTTCTTGATATCATACAGGTTGCACTTGTTGGAGTTAGGACTTTTGCTACGAAGTTGGACATGGGTTCAGGAAATCTGGTGATGAAGAAGGTGGTGAGGCCCAGCTCTTTTGATCTGGACATATAGCTTGATAAAAGTTGGGCGAGAGGATGTTACTTGCCCAATCTGTCTAGACTACCCTCGCAATGCGATCCCACCGGCGTGCACATCTTATGAGAAGATTCTGAGATCATTTGCTTGTGATCTGATCGGATCCGCTCAAGCTATCGTGTTTAAAGGTGCATAACCCGACGAGCTTGAGTACACACTGGAAAAGCATCGATTCATGCCCTTAAGAAATTGATCGGCTAGGCAAGTTGATTGGGAGAACTTCCAGCAATCTTACGATATTGTAGATGTCACGAGCACAATACCGCTCGGGTTCCCAATGGAATTGTTCGGGAGATTATGTCATTGAGTATGGGGATGATGAAACTGGAGAAGACTACGAAGTTTTCCGCAGGTTAGGAGGAACTGGTGGTCTTGTATTTCAAAAACACCTGAACATTCTCATATGTGGGGATGTCTGGTCTTGCCATGTTCAAAAATTCAAGATCATATGAGGTATGTTTGGGAAAAAAAAGTTTCAGGGACACAATTTTATGCATACTTGTGTATTATAGAAGGTTTACGCGCCCACGTGGACACATTACCTAATTTGTACGATCGGGCAGATGTCTTGCTCTGCGTCTTGCAAAGAGATAGCACACTTCACACGCGACCAGTTGATCGTGTGCTCGAGTCCCCACCCCTACGCATGCACATCGCCCTGCGATTTCCCTCTGTGTGACGCGTGCTGAGAGCACGTGGCGCCAGTTTTTTTTCGTGAAAAGTCCCTCGAAAATTTACGGAGTTACATCCAAGTCCATTTCCTTGCAAGAAGGCCTTCTAAAAAAAACCAAAATTAGTTTTCTTTCCCACAAAGGCCTCTCAAAAATTCTAAAATTACAATTGAATCCGTTTTTCCGAGAATACTCCTTACATTAAATCCGGTATGTAATTTTTACCCGATAGACGCGTGGCGGCTGGCGCGGCGCGACACATCTAGTTTTTTTAAAACAAAAAGGGATTTTGATTGTTAGAGCACGACTCTCGTCACCACGCTCACCTGTGGCCACTCGACTCCCATCACTGCACTTACCCCGTGGCCGTTCGCTGTAGCCCTCGTGTGAGCCCATAACCTTGAATTGAATTGAAAACACAAACAAACAAAACCAAAACAAGATGCATGTTTGACGAGGTCGCATTCCCACTCGCACGGATGGTTCGAGACCAGGTCCGTCCCGTCGTCATGTCATGTGAGGTGTAAAATTATTTGTCTGTCCTGTCAGGGTTTTAACTCAACCCGCACGGTATACCGCTTCCGTAGTCGCGCAAACGACATATTAGATGCATAATAATAATATTACATGCTTTTATTACCACGGATGTTAAAAGACTAATTCGAATTCGTACCGTACGTGTTTATATAGTTAGACGTGGTATGATTGGTTTTTTTAGAACTCTTATTCTTAGCCTGATATATTTACCGCTATGATCTTATGTTTTAGATGACTCTATCGTCTTGTGCTCGTATAATGATTTGGCTTTTTCCATGTGGATTTTTCGCATAAAAATTCGTGTCTTCATACCTCTCTATTTTACAACCAGTGGTATGTGAGCTTTGGATCTGATTGAAGGAAAAAAGTTTCAATAGTGCTTATATGATTTTCCTTCCGATACAAGTCACAAATCTTGAAACAAGCATAACGGTAAATAATCACCATCTACTCTTCATTTATGATTTAATATTTGTACAATTTAAAAAATAATACATAGAAGCATCTCTAAAAAAGCGACTCATGTCTCGCTGCGCCGTCAAATTGGAGGTAGTCGAAGGACCTGTCCAGACAGGTTAATTCCGAGATGAAGTTGATCGGTGGTTTGCGTTTTTTTTGTCTATATCGAAATCGAGGTAGCAATTCCAATGCGCTCAAAAACCGTCGTTTTTGTTGTCTCGACTAAAAAAGCGTTGTGAGGCAAGGAAGCTATCTAGAGGCATAAAAACCCAGGAGCAAAGAACAGGCGCTGGGTGAAGCCAGCAACCAATTCCCAAATATGGAAGATACCCACTGATCAGTGGGTGTTTTCTATTACCAGAGTAGTACAAAAGATGATAATACAAATATTTTTGGTATTGAGATAATCCATCTATGACCGATTCTATCTACAGTAATAATGGTAGACCTTGTTTGAGAGGTCGATTTCCGACCGAAATCCGTGTGGATGGGCCGAGGCCGAGATTAAAGGTGCTAGGAAACCAAACACACGCAGGCAGCTTACGGAAAAAGAAAGGCAGGCCATGCTGCGACATGACATGCTTGGACGGCAGGGGAAGCGATGGAGGGATCGAAGCAGGTGGAGAGG
The DNA here is from genome assembly GCA_036346275.1 of Otatea glauca. NCBI lineage: Eukaryota > Viridiplantae > Streptophyta > Magnoliopsida > Poales > Poaceae > Otatea > Otatea glauca. The sequence continues at coordinate 51,780,935 of CM070724.1, read as the reverse complement.
TCGCTGTAATGCTAAGCCTTCCTTGCAGCTGCCTGCGTCACGTCACGTCGCGGTGCACGAGCGATGGATGCTTTCCCTTCCCTTCCCTTCCCTTCCCTTCCCTCGGACGCCTGATTGATCTTCTTATTTACTACTACTCTCCATCGATCAGCGCGTACGTGTCTGATTGATATGTTACGGCTTGAGTTGACTCGATCTAATACAGAGGCAGAGCAACTCCCAATTCCGAATCCAACAAGAAGCAAGCAAATCTAGACTTGCTTCTTTCTTCCCAGTGCCCCGCTCGACACGACGGAGGAGAGAAAGAACAACGCGTCCTCCCGTCCGTCCTTCTTCCCCTTCTCTTCCTGCTAGCCTAGCCTAGCCTAGCCTACTTCCTCCTCCTCTTCCCTCGTATATATGGTTGGTTGGTTGGTTGGTTGGTTTTCTCTCCTCTTCCCTGCAGCTTCCCATGCCGTGGCTGCCTTGCCAAGCCAAGCCCCCTTTCCTGTTCGCCGGCCAAGCCAGCTGTGTTAAACGAAAGGACTCCCTGCTCTAGGGAATTCATTGAAGCTGTCAAATAAAGATTTCCATCGCAAACTAGTAGTATTTTCTGGCTTGCCCCGCCATGATATGATCATATGACAAGGATGCAGGATGACGGCGTGCACACGGTGAATGCCGCGGCTGTCGTTTTGGCCGCCGCCGCGCGGAGCAGCACAGGTCTGAACCTCCACCACCACCACCACCAGCTCGACGACGACGACCACCGGACCTTTACGGTATGTAAAAAATAAATTCGCAACTTGATGATTTGTTAACTAAGTTAAGCTGTCGTCGTTGGATCAATCAGTCGTCTTAATTTAAGTTTTCCTTCTCTTATAGTAACCTGTCATCTTATTACTTCAATTGTGGTTCTCGATATATACACATAATATGAACCATGGAGTACAACTAGTACTACTACTACTACTACGTGTGTATACGTAGGGGTAATACTACTACTACTACTACTAATAATAATAATAATAATAGGCATCAAAGGGTTGAGGAAATTACTCCATTCTTTTGTTGTTCTTCAATTGTTATGTTTGTTTAATTCTGAGTAGCTCTGGTAAACTGGATGGACTATCCATCCATGTTTACTTTACAGATGCATCCGCCAACTAAACTAGAGTCGTCCTCTGTTTTGTTGCCCTCCCGTAGTGATTGCTCAAATTCATCCAACAAAGACGACGACTTTCTGCCAAGAACTCGTTGTTTCTGCATGCTGCGAATGCCAGTTAGCATAGGAATCGTGGACCGTACAACAAGCATTCGGTTGTTCGCCATGTGCATCAGCAATTGGCAAACAGCTTCTGCGGATAAACGTAATCAGACTACTCGTTATTCTATATATTATCTGCACCAGATAACAAGGCAAGGCAGCTTAATTCCCCTGCCCTGCTATATTCACAAGCTTGAACGAAACGAACCCAAGCCTAACAAAAGGTTTTGTTGCACGTCATGAGATTACTGCCCCTTTCCATGTCAGGTCAGCATCATCTCCATGGCTAAAAAGTCTTTCTACACCTGTGAAGTGAAACATGGTGCATCTCGATCAGCATCCACATTTCTTCTCAGCTAGCGTTCAGAATCCACAAAGCACGCCAAAGTGGCCAGCACATACCTAATTCCCCCCCCCCCCCCCTGAATATATATACCTTGATTTTCTCCTGAACTGAAGCACTAGTGTTCTGTTCTTTCTCCGTCAGCAGAGCTGCGCTTTGCTCACCGTCAAATCCACGCAACAGTAGTGATTACAGTACAGCCTATCAGTTTCAGCAACTCAAACTTCAAAAAAAAAAAAAGAACACACAAAAGGTTGTTTGAATTACTGATAAGATTTACATTTAGCAATCGATCCTGATGCCGGTAGGCCTGCCTCCGTAAATTCGCTAGCGGCAAATTAAAAGAACATTTCCTGTCTATGTTCCATGCATGTGACGATATATCGGTGGGAAGATTCTTCATGCCACCACCACCAGAGTCATTTAACACATGCGAAATATAGAGCTGGCCTGGCTAGGTTAGTCAGCGCAACAGGTGCTTGCCTTGTGGACTAATTAATTTGGTTTGTGGCGCATGGTGACAGACACCACAAGCAAGAGGTGCTTACTACTGTAAATCAGTTGTTGTTTTGAGTTGAAAACTCCACTGATGATCCGCATGCGCATGCGTTTCGCTTTCACTCAGCAACACCCTTGATGAGATTCCTCAAAGCTAAATTTCAATTTGTTTTCTGAACGCGACAATATTAGGCAGCTCATCGTTTTACTGACAGCAGAAAACAAAAAATGCTTCTTTGAAATGGCAGAAGAGAAGATGGTGGTCGCGGTTGACGGCGAACCTGTGCTTCCGGCCTCACACCCACCCCCGGCGCATCGCCGCTGCGGGCCCCACGTCGCCGGAGCCGTCCGCAGCCACCGACCACACGGCAGCCTACATCCACCACGCGCCGCAGCCGGTGCTTGCCTTCGTCGCGCCGCCGCCGTCGCCCGCATCGTCCCTCCTCGCCTCGGAGGCGCCCTCTCCCGTGCTCCTCAACGCCAGCACCTACAGTTCGCCCACCGCCGGCCCGCGCTCCATCTTCGCCATCGGGCCGTACGCCCGCGAGCCGCAGCAGCTCGTCTCGCCGCCGGTCCCGTCCACCTTCACCACCGAGCCGTCCACCGCGCCGCTCACCCCCCCGCCAGAGTGCGCCTACCTCCACCTGGCCACCAACCCGTCCTCGCCGGAGGTCCCCTTCGCCCGCTTCCTGGAGTCATCCTCCCACGCAGCAGAGCAGCACTGCGGCGTCGAGGGGTTCCACACGTACCAGCTGCACCCTGGGAGCCCCATCGGCGGGCCCCTCGTGTCTCCGGGCTCGGTGTGCTCGACATCCTCCTCCCCGCCGCCGCTGTTCCGGGCGACGGAGCAGCCGCCCAGGATCTTGGGGCCGGAGGAGGTCGCGTTCCGTAAGCTGCACCGGTTGCGAGCGCGGAACGAGGGCTCGCTTCTTGATGGCCACATCCCGGCGGCGGCGCCTGCCCCAAGCGTTGGGCAATCGAGCCGCGATGTGTCCTTTGAGGCGAGCGCCGGCAGTGAGGAAGGTGGTGGCAGTGCGAGGCTGTGCGTGGACGATGACCTGCCCAAGAGCGGGGAATTCGTGTTCGGCAATGCTGATGGTGGCGCTGCGCCGGTGGCTGCGGGGAGTGTGCCGTCCGATTGGTTTGCGAGTGAGGCCGGCGGTGGCCGTGCATCCATGGATGCGGAGGGTCGCAACAAGTGGCCTTTCTTCCCCATGGTTGAGCACGGCATGATATGATGAGCCAATTGTTAAGCTTTCAGGCACTGATCGATGGCATGGCATGGCACCCGATAATTAACAGAGCAAGTGAATTAGCGAAGTGATGCTATGCCCTTTGATGCATGTTAACGTGGACAGTTTTGCAGAATTGGATGTAAATCTGTGGGATCTTGATGTTACAGTATAGGCAGGTGGTGGTTCTTTTAGACTGACATTGCGCATATATAGCGTGTAGCGAATTAACCTGACCAACTAAGATCCATGTCACATTGGGATCTTCCTAATTAGCTTTCAACCTGTGCTCTTGCTGCCTCAGCATGTACTATTATTTATCTGTATAATATCTTTGTAACCTGTAGTAATTAACATCAAGCTAATTTAGATTAGTTCTCGATCTAGCTACTTCAGTGCAGTTTGCCAATCACATCTCTCTCGTCATATGTTGCTTGCAATGTCAAAAGCCAGTTTGTTAATCGTCAGGTGCATGCGCAGAGAAGCATTCAGAAGAACGAACAAGCGTGTGCAAGCTAGTAGCTTTAACTTGTCAGATCCATCCTGCAGCAGGAACAAGCGACTTCACAAAGACAAAAGCACGATGCTAGCTAGCTAGGTACGTAGGTAGGTAGGTGTTCTTTTATCTCCCGATTCTGCAACCGTCCTCATTAACAGTAAGTGGAGATGGTAGTACTAATCATCCCGAGCTCATCGCGAAAACGTAACTACAGTGCGTGGTAAGCTGAACATCCCATCAATTATTGGCAGTAGTATGATGCTAGATGCGTGGGGCAACACTAATTCAGTGTTGTCCATAAAATTTAATTTAGTGAATAGTACTGAACAACATGCCAAACATAAAGATTGTATTATTACTTAGAATTGAAGTAAAAGGAGACAGAGAGAGCAAGAACTGATAGTATTTACTGTGTATCCTGCATTAATCCTTGTAAGGATCCGATATAAATCCTGCTCGGTCCAGGAAAGAAGTTAAACTGTCTTGATGTCGACCGGTAGTATCATCCATCCTCAATCAGATTTGCCAAAGGTTTGAGAAATTGCCCTCTAGGAGCAGGAGTATAGTAGGAGGGGGGCAAGCCAGTCAGCTGGCTGGAGTATAGCAAGCGCACGTACCCTCCTCCTCCTCCTCCTCCTCCTCCTAGTTGGAAAAACGAAGCTGCACGCATGCCAAAGTCCCAGAGTTGCCCTGCGGCTGCGGATCAGATCGTAGGTCCCCTGCCGGAGCTCGCGGTCGACATCCACCACCGCTCCGCCTTGTCCGGCGAGCGGTGATACATTGTCGCGGACAACGGCAAAGGCACCGGCAGCGCACAGGTAATTAGCAGCAGCACATGCAAGAGCTAGCTAGCTTACATGTGTGACTGCAGGTTGGAAGATCGAGCCTAGCATTGTGCGCGAGAGGGAGGTAGCTTTATATAGTGAGAAAGTCGGTAGTCGGTACACACTGACAGTCTGATCGATCGATATGATCGATGAACGGCATCTTCGTGGGATATTCGGCTCCACCATCTTCCTCCGCCTTTAATTTTTGCACGGCAGGGGGGGCATCTTGCTCTAGCATATACTCAACAAGATCGAGGAGCTTGGAACAAGAGAGGGAGGGAGGGTGGTGGCATGTTCATGTCGGTGTGCCTTTCCCTTCCTTTTTCCCCCTCACGTCTTTTTCCAGCAGCCAAATGATCAACAAAGGGGCTTTAATTGGAGATTTTTTCTCTCTCTTTGGTCCATGCACATGCATGCCATGCCTTTTAGTTTTTTTCCTAGACTTTTAGCAATTCCTGCAAAACTATATATATATATTTTTAAAGCAAAGAAAAAAAGTCACCACGTTCGTCCTTAAAGACTAGAAACTTTCACGTTAATTGGAGCAAAAAAAGAAAGATTTACACCGTTGATCATGATGAGTCCAGATTACGATGGTCCATATTAAAAGAAAAAGTCCATGTGAAGTACAATTTAGAAAAAGAAGACATTTGGAATTAAAAATAAAATATAATTAAATAAGCAATTTTATTTCCATATGAATTATTAAGTAAAATCCCTAATAAATATAATTCCGAATAAAAATTAAACAAAAACTAGCAATTAGATCTGTACACGAATCCCTAAATAAATGTAACTCAGAAGTAATGTCTCTAAAATTAAATAAACAATTTTGGTTGGAGGTGTGGCTGAGGATCAAATCATGGTGGGTACTATGGTTGATGGAGATGGAACTCGGAGGTTGCGTCTGTGCGATGATGTGTCGTGATGTTGGTGGTGCGAACGGCAAGGACGACAGTCTTAGAGGTAGTGTCTATTGTGATGTAAGACAACTTTGGGAGTGGCGGACGTCTTGGTGGTGATATTTGCCATGGTGTTGGTGATAAGTTTAGTAAATTATTAGATTCTAGCGAGGTATGTATCGTACAACGAGATGACTATGATTGTATCTCATATCCATCTTGATCGGGGAGTGTGGGTGTGAGTTAGAATTAGGGTCGAATAAGAGTATTAGGGTCCAATAGCGTTTGGACCACCCATAGTCTAATTAGAGACCGTGTTACGGTTCGGTTGTAATCATTTGCACTATAAATAAAAGTGTGGAGGTTCTATGGGATTACACACAATTACCCTCAAATTATTCTACAGTTATCAAATAAACGTTCCAACTATTTACATGAATGAAATTTTCTAAACTTACTACTGCAGTGTTACGTTGAAAAAAGGCTTTTACAGAAGAAGGAAAGGATTTTTTTTTTTCAATTGACACTTACCTCTCCCGTAAGATGGGCAACACATGTCTTCTCAGCAAGCAATTCAGCCCCACTCTGCAAGAGAATAGCTAGTACAATTCAACACCCAAGTATGATGGTAGTGGTTCACAGTCTATTATCGAATATACACATGCAACACCGACCTTTTTAATCCGTTCCCAGGGGAAATCATCTACATGACATCTTAACTAGTTCGTAGTCACCATCACCCTGCATGAAAAATGTAATATTTCTTTTTGAGAGAACAGGGTAATTCAACTTCGAGATAATAATACCTTTGATCTGCATGGCATGCTGAACGCAATGTCCTCTGCTATGTCATAAGGATTTCCAGTAGTGTAAACCTACCATTTTTTAGTGGCATGTTTCACAGCTAAGTGTCACCTAGATAGGTTTTATGTTGTTTCACAGTTAGGTTTCACCAGGTTTCGTAGTGTACTTATAAGTTTCATAACGTTTCAATTTCATAGGTTTCATTAGGTTTCAAAAGAGTTTCAAATAGATTTTATAAATATTTCAGTATGTCTCAATGAATTTCAATGAGTTTCTAATATGAAACTACAAGTTTCGTCAAGTTTTAAATCTGAAACTTGATTTGAAACGAAATTCAAAATAATTTTAACTAAGTTTCATGAGGCCAACTTCAAAGTTTCACAAGTTCTAGGGGAATACAAATGGAAACCAGTTTCATGAGATTTGTCAAATATTCAAAAAATCAAGCGTGTTTCACAGGGTTCGTATATCTAGATGAAACACTATGAAACCTCATGAAACTTATGTGTGAAACTTAGCCCTGAAACATGAAATCTACTGAAACATAGTCATACACACTATCAATGCCCGATGAAACTGTAAATGTAAACGTGAATCTATGTGATAAAACCTCATGAAACATATTAATGAAACGTTCGTGGAACGTTATGAAACTTATTTGTGAAAAGTTATGATACTTGAACCTATTGTAACTTATGAAACATCATGAAATCTTATGAAACTTAGCTGTGAACTCATGAAATCTTGGAAAACTTAAAAATGAAATCTACTGAAATATAGTCATAAAAACTATCAAATACATGATGAAACTGTAAACTTAGATGTGAAAATATGTGCTACAACGTGAACTGCACTAAGCTGTCGCACCACCTCTTCATGCACCTCGTGCAGAACCCATGCCTCCCGCTCCACTTCGTTGTGCAAGCCATGCTCGTCGAGCAGCTCCACTCCCACCACTCCATGCTCCTCAGCCACCACCACGCCGCCGCCTCCGCCCCCAGCTCCACCGGGCCGTTGCCGCCTTCGCTCCTCAAGAGCTCCCTCTCCAGCACCTTCAGCGGCGCCATCGCCGCCGCCATGGCTTGGGACGCCGCCAGCATGACGCTTGGCGACATCCTCCAGCGCGACGTCGAGCTTCGCTAGTCCGCGCACATTCGCGCCTCCATGCATGCCACCAACCAACGCATTGACACCCTCGAGCGTGAGCTCGCCGGCCTTCGCTGCCGCTTGCGTACATCTGAGCAAGCGGCTGCAGCCGTAGCCTTGACCTTGATAGACCGCACGCCCGCCAGCTTCCGGATCCCGCGCAGCCGGCTCTGGGATGGCAAGGACCTCTCTTCCGGCACCGCGACAACAGGGCGTGCCGCCGCGAAGGACGACATTAACGCGAGGGGTCTCAAGTCACGGCTGGTGCTGCCGCTCTGGTTGTTTCAAAGTACTGTAGAAAAGCTAGGAACGGTATACCGTTCCTTAGTATTCCTGATTTTTTATAGCATAACAAACAAAGCAAATCAACATAATTTCTTAAGGAATGTTTTTTAGGGGATTTCTTAAAGAATGTTTGTACAAACAAATCTTCAAATCATATTGGATCAGAACCACGAGAGCTCAAGTATTAGGGGAAGTATATGGTGAAAATAGGTATATGGTGAAATCATGAAAATAAGTAAACAGAGACGTTGGATTGAACTTAAATAGTTCAGATCTAGGTGCAATCCCACCTCGTCACTTAAACACATTTTACACATAAGCACCCAGAAAAATTACAAAATTCCACACCTTAAGTGGAGGAGGAGGGATTCCACCTAAATATGAACCATTCAAGTTTGATCCAACAACTCCGTTTGATTACTTTCATGATTTCACTATATGTCCACTTTCACTGTATACTTCCTCCAAGTATTACCCCTGAAGAGAACCAATCGCCTTCTGGGGTTGGATTTACAAGCGAACTAATTGCACCAATGCTAGCTTTCCTTATTTTCACTGTGCTCTTATAGGCAAGGTTTCAAATTTCATTTCCGGACCACATCTCGGAGGTGGCCGAAATCCAAAATTTCGGCGAGATTTCGGAATTTCGGTTAAAAATCCGGATGAAATTCACAAAATAAATTTGAAACTGAAAAAATTGAAATTTTGACCGAAATCACTAAAATTTCGGCGAAATTGATCGGAATTTCAGTGATTTTCAATCCCATGTGAAAATGGTCTCCCTAGGCTAGAAAAAATTGGGGAAAAAATATGAAAAAATCAGGCAAGCATTTATCTACATTTTCTATCTCTTTGAATGCAAAATACTAAGTATTTGCATATAAAATTCTGAAGTTAGGGTTTAGGATTTAGGTCGAAATACATCATGTATGCCCAAAATCTAAGTTAAGATTTAGAGTTTAAGCCGAAATACATTATATAAGGCTGAAATCCAAGTTAGGGTTTTGGGTTTAAGCCGAAATACAATTTAAGGCCAAAATACATCATTTAAGGCTAAAATCCAAGTTAGGGTTTAGGGTTTATACTGAAATACATCATTTAAGGCCGAAATCCAAGTTAGGGTTTAGACTGAAATACATCATTTAAGGCCGAAATCTAAGTTAGGGTTACATAATTTGTATATGTATTTGTTTGCAAACTTTTCACATATATTCCTAATAAAAGACATTACAATTCTCCACAAAAAAATTGGTGCGAAATCCGGTCCAAAAGACCAATCTTGGCGAAATTCACCAAGGTTTCGTTGAAATTTACGGAAATCACTATAGCAAACCCTAATTTTTTTTAAAAAAGTTATCCTGGCGAGATTTGGAATCTCATTCCGCCCAAAATCCGAAATCTCAATCGAGATTTTGAAAATCTCAGCGAGATTTTGAACCCTGCTTATAGGTACATGGTAAAGTTGCCGTACCTTCTGAAATGTCTTGGTGAATTCTTCTTCTAACCATTTCGTGTCCCTGATAACTTCTTTTACTGGCTTGCCATCGGTTATCGCGTTTAAGAAATCGGGAACCTAATCAGTGAAAAGCAGGTTAATGATCAGCAATGCTTTGTAAGAATGATTGATTAATTACTAGTGGAGAGATGCTTAAACAAGAGAAATATGGAAGCAGAAACTTGCATAACTGTCATATGTGACCTGAGTTGTGGAATTCCCCATAGAGTTGTTTGATACTCTGTCGTAAAACACACCAGCCTTCAGTGCTAGCTACAGGAAAAAAATGTGCATGAAGCTTAGTCTGCTATTTTCCTCAAAGTAGAAGAACATAATACAAATGACGATTGTGGCAACACTAAAAAAAGTAACATCAAGCACCTGGCACTCTGCTCTATTTTCATCCAACCTTGTCAGTGCATGGAAGTTTCTCGCTGGTATGCCAGGGGCGTTCTTCAAACAAACGAATGCACTGTAAGTAGCAAAGCATCATGTTAGACACCAAAAGGACTGATGTGAATGGATAGAATTCTAATTCAGCAAGCAGAAGAGAGAGATCCATACTTGGTGTTGCATGGGTTGCTTCGCATTCCTAGATGCTACAGCAAACAAGAAGAGAATCACATCTTAGTCAGATAACTGAAAACATATATAGATTGATGTCCAAAGTAGGGTGTTAGATAATTAGCATACACAACGAGTAATGATACCTGTTGAGCAAAGATTTGCCCATTGATATCCAGTAAATCAGCTCGCTCCATTCCCGGGCCCAATCCACATCTTGAAAGACATCCATACCGATGCTAACTTCCGTTAGGACAAAAATTTGCCGTATTGGCTCCCTCGTCGTCCGTATTTTTGAAAATAGCCATCCAAGCGACAAAATTGCAGAAATGGCCCCCTGGCCCATGCGTGCGGCGACCTGGAGACGCGGCAAATTTTTTTGGAATTTTTCCCTCCGCGCGGGCCCACCTTGCCTTGCTCGGACGGCGGCCCCGGCCAAGACGCGGCGTGGGCGGTGGGGCCCACCGTGCCGCGCCCTAGGCGAGCTGCTCCCGCCACGCCGTGGGCCCGCCGAGCCGCGATCTGGAGGTGCGGCTCCCCCGCGCGCTGGCCGGAAATTTTTTTTGTTTTTTTTGGACACCACTTTACTTAGGTTCTCCTCCTTGGATGGATCATCCTTCCCACCACGCGTAACCTTCAACGTGTGATGAAGAGCTACGCTGCTCATATCAGGTATCCACGAAAATGCTCTGGTAGAGGAGGATCCAGCCATGTTGAATAAGTGTGAGTGGGAGCTGTGGTTGTGTGCCTACGGTTTTGCCCTTTATAGACTCGAAGTGTATGGACTAAGTGTTGGAAAGTAAGATTGAAGCATACAGACGGGTTGTAAAACCACGCCGCAGTGTGTAGTCTAGTCGGGTTGAAAAGGTAGTCATACATGCAAATTGTCAGCACTGACAAAAGTAGGCTGTGAGTGGTCACTTCGAGTTGTGCCAGCATGTATGACAAAGCCTTTGTGAGCGAGTAGAAAAAGATTAGAAGTCCTTCAGCGTGTGGTCAAATCGACGTGAGGAAGCTACAGGTGGAGTGTTGTGTAATCGACCTAAAAAAGTTGTAAGCATTGGGCACGTCAGTTTGCTAATCGCGCTGGAAAAGCCATTGCACGGTCGTCGTCTCCATGAAAGGTTCTAGTTTTTTGGAATCTGCGCTTGTAGTGATTGTTTAGGGTATTTCGGGGCTATTACTCTATAATTTGTCATCTAAAAATTTTATTTTACGGAGTATCTTTTGTGGATAAAATGTTAACTGTTAACAATTTGATGAAGATAATATCCATTAATGACAGAGTGATCGTCAAAGCGGGATGTTTTGAAGTGCTTGATGGTTTGATGTTCAATGGTTTCATGCATAAAGGGTTGCTTCTCCTCGTGAGTTGTGTAATCGTGATGGACCATGGCCTTCATCGGTGATGTGAGTAAACAAAAAATCATATATGATGAAAGCAACATTCATATAACAGACTTTAATGCTATATAAGCCTTCTCAGCAATTAATACAATACCTCAGGTAAGCACTAAAATCCATCAGCATTACAATATCTTAACAAGTCTTAGCAACATCCATTAGCATCACAATAACTTAACGAGGCTTAACAAGTCTTAGCAACATCCATCAGCATTACAATAACTTAACAAGTCTTAGCAACATTACAATAACATAGCAAATCTTAGGAACATGCATAAGCATTACAATAACTTAACAAGGCTTAACATTATAACGGGACTAGTTTTTCCCGAACCATCACTATCAATGTCGATACCCTCATCTTCACAATCGCCAATCATCACGCTTACCCTCGCTCGTCGCTTTCGTGAGTCGTAAGGAAGACACAGATCGTGGTCTACATCCCCTTCAGCTCTGATCCTCTTCGACTCTACTTCATCTCTTTGTATCGATTCACGGATCAGATGGCAACTTGCTCAAGGCTACGAGCTATAGCCCGATATCAATCACAAAACCATTGTGTGCATTGCCACATGGACATGTGTCGAGGACTAAAATTGTCTTGGGCAATTTTGTTTAGGTCGAATCGATGCACTCTATTTGTTCCACTGTCCATGCCAATCCTTTCTTTGAGCTTCTCGAATCCTTGTTCATCTACAAGTATTTCAAGTGTATAATTAACAAACCTAATGTCGCTCACCTCGAGCGTGCAAGCCCTATTACATTGCAATTCGAGTTTAAACCACACATCCAATTCATGTTAGGGCTCATACCTTGCGGATCGGGTCGATCCGCGGCACAGTCGAAGAGGTCGATGGCTAGCGGATCTAGTCGACGACGAAGCCGACGACGCCTCCACGCCGGTTGCGATGGAGCGGCGGGCGATTGCCTCCTTGCGAGTTAAATCGCGGGTGCGGGAGGCAACGATCCTTGATGCAATGAGCAGGAGAAGCGATGGGAATCTCTCCGTCCCTCGCAAAGATGGGGAGGTGTTTGAGGAGTCGATGGAGACGACTTGGATAAGTAAGCTATTTAAAGTGATTCATCACGGTGTATGATCTGTCACCCACCATTAAAGCCGCACGACTGTCACTACACATCATCAAAGCTGCATGACCTGTCACCCATCATTAAAGCTACTTTCTCTACGCGTCGTGAAGTCGGACAATTTTCAAAACGGCCCAACGTGCCCAAGCTCACGAGGATCGCCACGTGTGCGGACTGCGCCCCACCCCCCCTCGCCCATGCGCTTGGCTCCCGCTTGCCGCCACGTACTACGCAATACTCTACTTCTCTCATGCCATATCTTGTTATTTATGCAATTTTGTCGTTACGGACGCTAGTGTTCAAAATATTAATACGGAAATATTAAAGCTGATACCTGTGACTTGTCTAATCGGCCAGGCGATCGTGAATTGTATAAGTTTGGTGGACATATATTATGGAAGCAACATACCATATTGACATAATAAGAAGGATTATCATTCTTAAAGCAGTACAAATTCGTCGACATCAATTACATATACGCACTTTAGTACAGCAATAGAACCGATCGCTGACTCGTAGCTCAACTCGGATCTGTTCCCCGCTTTCGCGGACGACGGAGTTGGTCTTCTGGGAACGTGAACCGGTCAGGCGCGTGTGTTGTGCTCCGTAAGTCGTACTGTGTCTCTTGCGACGGTGGCATGTGTGGCGTGGCCAACATGTCTTCGACCCACCCAGGAGGCTGTATTGCAAAGTTATGTTAGTGCCGTGCTCAACAGTGAATGAGTGCAATAGGTACCTTAGAGTACACGTAATACTTACCGATGCTGGTCGCTCGGTCGTGGAGTGTTGTGCCCACTGAGAGAACTCATCCCTAAAAACCTGCACCCATGTATTGTTAGCACGGCTAAGCGTTGGAGTTCTATACAACTGGAGAAACATACCCCCCCTGTCGGCCGCACTGATGATGAACCTGCACCATATTCGTCGGTGTAGTATGGGGCGTAGTTCTGGCCCAACCAAGTTTCTTTGAGGAGGTCTTTGTGGTAAGCGTGGCGACGAAGCCACCCAAGCCGAGCTTGATGGAGGCAGGTATTGAGCTGGCGTGTCCACCTCGGCCTGCAAAATAGCATGATATGAATGGAAATGTTAGGTAACTCAGAAAAATATAGGTTCAATATGAAGTGATGACTTCAACGAAATATAATGTACCTCACGTGCCGACTGCGTGACCAACCGTGCTCGCTTGGGGGTGTAGGTGCGCGAATGCAACATCATGAGGTAGGCGGAACGACGCGGATGCACCCTCCGTGAACTTGCGGGAGGCAAGTCCCGTCAGCGAGTCCGGTCCGAGCATGTGCTTACCTCGGCGGTGGAGCGGGTAATTCATGTTGTCGCCGAGATGGCGATGGCGTAATAGAGTGTTCCCACGGCGCTGCAAAAATACATGCCATGACGAATAAAATTACATTGCGTAAGTATTACGAAGTTTTTGAGCGAAAGTTAGATGTTATACTGCGTGTCACGGTGAAGGCGCTCGAGCAAAGCTCGATCGTCTTCCGCAACGCTTCGATCGTGACGATCTAGGAGAAGGAGGTTGCGCCCTGCGCGAGCACCCGGACGGCGACGTCGCTATGATGGCCGCACGTAAAAGTCTTTACGATGCCCTTTGCATCATCCAACACCGAACGGAGTACCCCTAGCAGGCCGGGAACTGTGTTGCGTTTCCCTTCTCGTATTGCAATAGAAGCCTCGTCAACTATACGACTGGCACGCTCTAACTGCACGAGCAAGGAAAATATTGGTTAGGCGTGAATACAAATTTTAATGTCACGTACCTTTCGCTCGTACCGTGTCATCCTGCTGTGATGCGCGGTGCAGAGGGTGGCCGAGGCCCAACTGATCCTCGTGCGTGACCTCCTCGGGCCTCGGTGGAGCGGGTCCAGTAAGTCTACCACGCGTACGTGGCACGTACCACTCTAGATACGCTACGTACGACTCTGGGTCGTAGGGCCGATTCTCGGCCACTACCTGCGCTGTGGCTGACTCCTCCCACGCAGTGGTCCATGGTAACTGTGTGAGACGCCATTCATCGCTCTGTTGGCCCTTCCGAGATTGCCTGGAAATAACAAAATTTGTAAGTTATGAACTCGGATTGCATCCGACAGGCAAGTAGACTATTGTACAAATTGAATAGTACGAATTTCACTTACCTGTGCACTTTTTGTGGTAGAGGTAGGCCAACTAGAGGGGATTTCTGATGTAGGCCGATCTGCGCATCACTCGGCGAGTGGCAATGCGGTTCGACCATGTGACAAAACACCATGTGGCATGTTGTCAACCAAGAGTGAATATCCCGCCACACCGCTGCGTGACAATCCGCGGCGCCGTAGTGAACAAGAAATGCGAAGTCCATGGTTGCCATATGATGTCGTTCTCGTGTAGGGTCTCAAGTAATTATGATACTCGGGATAGGCTCGACGAGGCCTCTCCTAGCCCATCCCAACCGATTGGTCATCCACCGCGTACCCATGGTAGGCGGTCGGCCGAGGTCCCGACCTCATCGTAGAATGGAGCCTCCGATGGATACGGTGCACGGCCGCTAAAGTACGGCCGCCCTGGGGAAGTGCTCTCGGGACCAAATCAAGCGGATAGTAACAAGCGCAAGCACGGGCACATCTCCGTAGTCTTGAGCATGCCTCGCACAATCCACAGTATGTCGCGCAGCACCGCCGATCCGAAGCTAAAGCGTGGCACGTCGTCCGGTGGCGTCAACCAATGCCTCGGCGATGTGGATCAAGCTAGGGTACACAGAGTCTCCCTGCGTGGAAGGAAACAACATCCAGTCGAACAAAAATAACAGGTACGCCACAAGGTGACTCCGTACTACATACACCGGCGCGTCAGCAGGACATTCCATGTACCGCGAAGCTGGATCGTGGAACCCCGAATATTCTCGGGACCGCATGGCCGAATCGGTCCGCAACCTAACCCTCCAATCAGGCCACTTCGGTGGCGGGACGATCGGCCTGCCCCTGATAGGCAAACCGGTAATAATGGCAACATCCTGCAGGGTCACCGTCATCTCCCCCCAGCGGAAGTGAAAAGTGTGGGTCTCCGGCCTCCAACGATCGACGAGGGTAGAGAGTGGAGCCCCATCCAAAGAGAAGCAGCGACCAATGTCCATCATCCGTGCGAACCGCAATGCAGACCGCTGCCGTAGAAGAGGGACGTAGCGCGGATCCAAGGGCCAGTGGACGCTCGGACCCCTGAGAACGAACGGCGGTGGACCGTCCGCCGTGAGCCAGGCACTGCTACGATGTTTCCCATCGTACGATGGGTTAAGGAGAGTCTGTGCATGTCCAACCATAACCTGCAGTGAGACAATAAATGACATGAGTTAGATGTACGAGTAGTGGCATAGAGCAGTAAACGTTATAACATGAAAATCAACAAACCACATAACATCACAGTACATAACCTTAAGGTACATGGCATTAGCTTGCACGTCGTATTACATAACGTGCATTTACATTGGTCAACCAAGAATAAAATGACATGCTAGTACTGCAATCACAAGTCGTAATACATTGTCACATGTTACTACGGACAACTCGACGAACCCGCCTTATTAGGCGGTTCCTCATCAGATGACCATCGCCTGCACAACGGCACCTCCGTGCGATGAAGTGCGTCTCGCTACGACTAGCGTCCATGTAGATTCTACGGATTCGTCGTGTTGATCGCCAACGCCACGACCACTCCTCTTCAAACTATCATTCGGCACCAAGTCACTTGGCACGCCACGCCTCACGTAATGCATGTCGGTCCGTAGGAGTTGAACTCGAACTCCATGTCCCGAACAGATGGTCGGTGCTAAAGTACTCCGATATGTAGGGCGCGGATGACTGACGGAGAACCGCGCACACTGCATATACATGGGAGCACGGTTTGTGCAGCAGTTTTGGCTTGTTGCACGTGCAGGTCGCTACATCGCGTATTGTGCACACTTGTTTACGAGAACCCTGCGGTGGCCATCCACGAACTTCTCCCTGACGAACTTCAAATTTTCTCCTAACCCCATCCATGGTGAGCGCAATGTGCGACCGGCCCTTCTCAATCTTCTTTTCCATGTAGGCGTGCATACGTTCCGAGAACTGCTTCCCCTCATCCAGGTGCCTCTTAGCATTGATTCCTCTATTCACGAAGTATCCAACGGTTCATTCGAGTCTCCTCCACGATGGCACTGATTGGGAGGGACCGGACACCCTTCAGAACACCGTTGTAAACCTCTGACATGTTTGTTGTCATTATTCCGTACCATGCGCCGTCGGTGTCATGGAGCAAGGACCACTTCTCCAGCTCTGGAGCATGGAATTGCACCCACTGCGAGAAGTTGTTGATCTGGGCCTCTGCTTGCTCCGTCGTGTGCTTCGAGGTCTCCTCATCCAAAACTCTCCAAATTGCCTCGAAATTCCGCCTTTGGTTTTGCATGCAGAGCCTCTTGAATGTCTTCATGACTTCCTTGCTGCGGAATGACCTGTGCAAGTTCGCCGCGAGATGCCTCATGCACCATCGATTGATGACATCATTCCATTGGTACGGTGGCTGTGTACCTCCTTGCATGGTGCTGATGGCCGACAATAGCCCAAAGATGCCTATCGTGATGAGGCACACGTTCGCCGGTCTGGACAACCGATCGCTTGACATTGGCAAGAAACCACAACCAACTAGTCGTGTTCTCGCTTTCCACAATCGCATAGGCCACCGGGAGTAGCTGGTCGTTGGCATCGGCGGCGACCGCCATTAGTATGGTGCCCTTGTACTTGCCAGATAGGAAAGTACCGTCCATGGTAAGAACAGTCGGCGATGCTTAAACCCCGAATGGTTGGTCCGAATGCCCGTAACACACGGTCCAGGATGAAACGATTCGGACCCTTCGTGGGGTGTGGTCTCTCCATCTTGTTGATGTAGGTACCACGATTGACGGCAATCGGTGAAGCATCCGTGGGACAAGGTTATGCGCTTCTTCGCACGAGCCGTACATCATCTCTATTACTTTCTTCTTCGCTCGCCACACCTTGCCGTAGCTAACGGGATATCCTACCATGTTAACCACGTCGACCTTCGGTAGCCGGAAGCGGTGGCGTCCGCCGTGACCAAGTGAGAAATCAGGCTGGCCACATACGAGGACGTCACATTTCTGTGCTTGTGTAATGGCTCAGCAAGCACACAACCGTGATCCGTCAGGACGGTTATTCTGAAGCCCGAACTTACGGCCTTCGTCTGCGCAAGACGGATCTTGCCAGGACACTCAGGATCCAGGCACTTTACAATGTACGTATCCGGGTTTGACCTATACACCCGGTACGTGCGGCTAATGTTAACCGCATATCTTGCAATTGCTTGCTGGGCGGCACTCTTCGTAGGGAATCGTTGCCCTACGAGTAGAGTATGCTGGTCGAAGGCCCAACCATGGCTGTCTTCGTTCGACAACACGAGGAAAGATATCGCCACATCATCGAGGCGTGAAGACACATAATCCACATCAGTGGACACAATGCCACCGATGGGAGCTGCATCGTCATCTTCACTGCTATCTGTGTGGACGTCATCATCATCGTCGGATGTTTCTACGTCCTCCAAGTCTTCTAGTTGCTCGTGGCAGTCAATACGGGCGGACCACCACTGCCCGATGTCTTCATTTGGGTGAAATTCATTGGCAGTAATGTCCTCTCGGACGCTACCACGAGGACTAGAGGTTTCTCCTCTATCCACAAAGCGCACATAAACCATCGGGCGACGATGTATCTGCGCCTGAGGGTTCATCACAATTTGCATATATTGCCCCCACTGTGAGCTGCCCGCGATCTTGCAGAGCGCCCACAAATAGTCCGTCGAACAAGCCACAGCTCTAGCATGTAGGGCTTCGATTGCAAGCTTCTTTCGATAGGTCTCCTCGTCGAATGCGCTCCGCACGCACCTACGGAGCTCGCCCAGGTCCATCTCCATCAGACCCGGAGCCCGGATCACCTTCCGTTCGCAGTTCGAAAGGTCCACCCCACATGGACCATCTCGAACAACGCCGTCGCCATAAAACACGAATAAATCATGCATATCTGCCATTTAGTACCTACCATAACAAATGGCTCACGCCCATTATATCCTATCCAAACGTATAGTTCGTCAACTTGTAAAAACTAGTACGATGGAAAATCTCGCCATCATTGATTTTCACGTCATCTTCGTTAGTGTAATTATTCTGATTATGCATACATTATGCACTATTACTACTATTGTACGCAGTACTAAAAATTTCATATCCTGCTGGTACTACACTAATATAACCATATTCGTAATACTAGTTTTTTCGCTAAATTATGTCATTATTTACGTCATGAATAATTGTTTTACGGGCTCCTAAATATAATATTATTCACCTCACATGTACAAATGCCGGTATGCCATGTATTATTAATTCCAATAAAATCACAATAAATACACACCATTATTTACGCCGGGTATCATCAGATTTATGTTAATGTTCTAGCCAGTGAGATAATTATTTTTTGCGACGATTAGCATGAGCAAACAAACTTTAAAAAGCGACCGTTATGCGAGGGGACGGGGGGATTGGATATTTTTGATTCAATTTCTAGCGGTCTTGATCCGCTGGACATAATTTTTACCTTTTATTCCGGATCTCGTGGACCACGCATTGTTTTTTCCATCTGAGGAAAACGTGCACAATAATTTCAGTGTTCGAACGCCGCATTCGTGAGGATTCCAAATTTTTTGTGGAAATTTTGGAATCCCTTACGAATGCAGGTTCGAACATTGAAATTATTGTGCACGTTTTCCCATATGAAAAAAAAACAATGGCCGGGTCCACAAATCCGAATAAAAGTTAAAATTATGTCCAATGGATCAAGACCGCTAGAAATTGAATCAAAAATATCCCGCGCTCCCGCCCCTAGATTCCACTGCATAACGGCCGCTTTTTAAAGTTTGTTGCTTCAATGACTAGTCGCAAAATAATTATCTTCTTGGCTAGAACATTAACAAAATCATGTAATCTCCATTAACTACAATTTTACAATACATCAACATAGTCATTTCACACAGTGCTACTTGCACTATCATCACACCAACTTGTCCCATTTTACGTACTACACAATAATCTACTACTGTCATACCATGTCATATTATTTACGCAATTTTTCTCAACACGGACGCTATTTCAACTTTCTAAAAACTTTCTCATTTCATCTACTGCTCGTTGTAGTGATACCGAGGTCTCAAGTACTGGTACTTACACTAATTTCGTACTAATTATGCTAATATTCCAATATTATTATAATACTATCCTCGAAGAATTCATACTAACCTTCCTGAAGGTGTGCTCAAGATCACTAAAGCCCAAAAATCGTGCAAGATAATCTTCGTACACAATACCTGCAAAATAAAATACCAGAATCAAATACTACGTAACAATATTACTCCAAACATAAATGCCAGCAAATTTCATATTCTCGTTTCTTCTTCTTTTTTCCTGACCCTTCTTTCCCGCTCTCCTCCTTGCGCTCGCGGTTGGAGGAACTCCCTCAAAAACTCTCGAACTACCTCGCTCTAGCACTGGTTTCTTACTCTCGCCGACTGGCTGATGCAAACCATCGCAGCGGTCCTCTTAAGTAGCTGGAGAATTGAGACATGCGCTATCTGCTGCATCAATTGCGGACGCCGGTCGATGCTTTCGGTGCATGGAGAAGACGGATGGAAGTGATTTAAAGCGGAATCCGATGCTATATTCTCCGGGGTCCTGCGTTTGGAGCTTGACTCGTGGCTGAGGGGGCCGAGCAGGGAGGCTGCCGCTGAGGCGCGTGGAAAGAAGTCGCGTAAGGCTGACGGCCGGGGGCTGGGGAGTTGCCAGACCGGCCGAGCGCAGACGGCGGCCCCACCGCGACTCTGCAGGGCAGCCTCGCGGCTCGGCGGGCCCCACGGCGCGGTGGGAGCAGCTCGCCAGGCGCGCGCAGTGGCCCCCCCACGCAGCGTCTTGGCCGGGGCGCTCGTCGTGCAGCGGCAAGGTGGGCCCGCGCGGAGGGGAAAATTCCAAAAAAATTTGTCGCGTCTCCAGGTCGCCGCACGCGTGGGCCAGGGGGCCATTTCTGCAATTTTGTCACTTGGGTGGCTATTTTCGAAAATACGGACGACGAGGGAGCCAATACGGCAAATTTTTCCCGTTAGGAGAGGGTACGGGGAATCCTCCAGTTCCATAGTAACACCTAGGGGTGTGCATTTTTAAACTGAAACTGAAAAACCGAACCGAACCGATTTACCGATTTTTTTGGTTTTTTCGGTTCGATTTTTATCTTGCTGTTGTTCGGTTTTCGGTTGTCGGTTCGGTTTTCGGATTCTGAAAACCGATTAAACCGAAATACCGAATCCCGTCAGTCCATTACACCGCTCACTTCCCCGACCCCCGAACGGCTGACCTCACCCGAAGATCCCGAACCGAAGACCTAAACCTAATCCTCCATTCGGCCATTCCCCGTCTGAGCCATCTCCCCCGTCCCCGATCTGATCGGCACTACGATAGTCCGATCCTCAAACCCTCCTCCGCCTCGACACTTCTCCTTGGGCCCCTGGCTCCCTCGGCGTCGCGGTCGCCGCCCTGACGCCTCCGCTTCTCCGTCCCCATCCTCGAGGCTTCCCGCCTCCCCCATCCCTCTCCTCCGCGTCTCTGCCCGGACCGCCGCGCTTCTCAAGCCGCCATGCGGGCTCCTCTGCCTTCTTCGTGGCCAAAAAGAAGAGCTATCACCAGCACCTCATCCGATGCTACGTCGGTGCGGGCTGCGCCTCCCTCGACTTTCGCGTTCCTCCACCTCGCCCGCCTCGATGGAGTCCCGATGCTGTAAGCCTGTAAAATCCCTCCCTTTTTCTTGATTCTTCTATGCAAAATTGCGAATATGTGAATCTATGATGTGGATGCTTGTTTTGGTCGGTTTTTCGATATGTGATGAACTGTGAATCTGTATGCTTGTTTGGTTAGTTTTTCGATAAACCGAAATAATCGAACCAAAAATTTTCGGTTATTTTGGTTCGGTTTTCAAGGTTGGTTCGGTTCGGTTGCTTGTTTCAAAAAACCGAAAAACCCGAATGCCCACCCCTAACAACACATGCAATTGTGATGTTCAAGGGGATGTTGGTGCCAAAAAACGCGAAGGGGGTCTATCGGTCACAACACATCAGACGAACACCGGGTTCTGAGGTTCAATGCGTGCCAACCGATTTGATCCTGCAATCGGTAAGGAAAATATAAAATACGCTCAAAGCCGATCTAGCGAGACAATCGGCAAAGATCTAAACAGCTAAAAAGCCGATCAAATCTAGAGCAACGATAAGTCTAATTAGCCGATTATGGCTAATCAGATGATATAGGTAGATCTTTTCTGGAAGAATCAAACCTGATTGGCGTAATCGAAGGTGATCAATAATTGGCGATGCGCAACTTTATTGATCAAATCAGATTACAAAGAAGAATCTAAATTACAGAGGCTACTCCTAGTTGACAGAAAGTAAATAAAGGTAATGCGAGTTGTTTGATTGATTGTGTTGTTGTCTCGCCACCTTTTTATAGCTATTGACCGATCGTATTATCTTCCAACACACTGTAAAGCATGATCCGTATCGGCTTCAACTCGGACAGTATTCCTCCTGTTTAGATAAATATCGGTCACAATCCAAACTTTAAACCCTTTTTGTATATCCGATATCGGGTAAAATATCTCTGGGTCCTTTAGCCTGATAACTTGATCACTCTTTAACCAAAATTTGATGTAAACAGTGACACATCCAGAAAGAAGCAAGAACAAACAAACAGACAGTTTTAGTTATACATGGGTCAAGTGGCATGCATGTTGATGTACCTAGCTTGTAGCGCTTGGTTCGAATGATCTTTGGGAGCCGAGCCCAGTAACTTAAGCGCAATTGGCTGGTCTGGTCCGAACACCTCACCGGATGCAAGCTGCAGATTACAGTACAGTAAAAATAGATGTAAGCATCACTCGAGTTGGTAGCCCAAAATCAATTTTATTATATTTCATTGATGCAGAAATGAATCTCAGAAATAGTATACTAGCCATCGCCATTGGTACATCGGAGGTTGCGGCGCGTGGCGAGGAAGAAGAAAGCCATGGTGGGAAAGGGAATGGAAGCAAGCAGGCAGCCGCGGAGGATGCGATGGGCCGCTTCAAGCCCACAAATACCCAACCCATTCGTTTTCCTTCCTTCCCAACCCACGCCACGCGAGCCTCAGCCAACTCTAGCCAGGCCACCAGATCTGATCTCCCATGGACCCCAGCCGGCCGCTGCTGGGGCGCGCCGCCCTCCTCCCCTCCTCCTCCCACGCCGCCGCCGCCGTCTTCCTCGTCGCCTTCCTCCTCCTCACCCTCCTCCGCCTCCCCCTCCATCCCCTCTCTCCGCCGTCCCATTCCCACCTGCAGCACCAGCCGACCTCCTGCGACTCCTCCTCCCCGCTCGACTGCGCCGACCCGCAGCTCTTCCACCTCATGATGCGCACCGCCATCGACGCCTTCCCCACCGTCCACTTCTCCCGCTTCGGCCGCCCCGTCCCCGGCGAGCCCCCCTCCTCCTCCTCCTGCGACATGGCCTGGCGCGCCCGCACCAGCTCCAACTCCTCCGCCGCCGCCTACAAGGACTACCGCCGCTTCCTCGTCGCCCGCGACCCCGCAACCTGCGCCTACTCCGTCACCTCCATCGGCGGCTACCACTCCGGCCCCAACGCCCGGAAGCCCCGCCCCGGCGCCTCCAACGCCACCGCCCCTCCGCCCCCACCCCCGCTCACCCGCTCCCAGTTCGCCGCCGGCAGGTACCTCGCCTACCTTGGCGGCGGCGACCGCTGCAAGCCCATGCAGCACTACCTGCGCAGCCTCCTCTGCGCCCTCGCCGAGGCCCGCTACCTCAACCGCACCCTCGTCCTCGATCTCAGCCTCTGCCTCGCTGCCCCCTACGCGGTCGGCATGCCCGAGGAGGGCAAGCGCCTCGCGTTCTACATCGACGTCGACCACCTCCAATCCGAGGTCGGGATCGTCGAGCAGACGCGGTTCTGGGAGGATTGGGACAGGTGGGGAGCACAGGGGCAGCTTGGGCTCCGCCTCATCGAGGACACCAGGGTCGCCCCCGTCAAGGCGAGGGACACCCTCATCGTCAGGAAATTCGGGGACGTCGAGCCGGGGAATTACTGGTACCTGGTCTGTGAGGGTGAGGCGGAGCGCGTGCTCCGGCCGCCGCGCGGGGCAATACGCTGGGCGCCGAGCTTGATGCGCATTGTCGGTGCAATCATGTCGAGCATGCAAGCCGACTTCGATTCGGTCCATGCTGGTGGCAACGTCGAGGACCTCAGGCGGAGGATCGAGCGGGTGGGTGTGGATGGAGGGCGGCAGGTGTACGTTGCGGGAGAGGGGACGGACGTGGCCTTGGTGGAAGCGCTTAAGGCAAAGCACGGCAAGGTGCATTACCTGGATGAGTTCCAGGAGCTCTGGGGGAGGGACAGCAAGTGGTTCTTGGAGATGAAGAGGCTCAACGCTGGGGTTCCCGTGGAGTTCGACGGCTACATGCGCGAGCTGGTCGACAGGGAGGTCTTCCTCAGGGGGAAGGAGAAGGTCGAGGTGCTCCGCTGATTTCCTCTTCTTCTCCGACTCCGAGATCCTCAGGTGAGTGGGTCTTGCATAATTTTCTTCCCACCGGAGATGATTCGGCTGGTGGGTATCACTTGCAATTAATCGCAAGGAACCATCCATTTTTGTGTATGTGTATAGCTCAGTGCTGCTAAGAGCACTAGTTCCATTGAATTGATTACTAGTTTCTTGGTGCTGCTCGCTGCTGATTTCATATCTGTAGCAAAGATTTTGTACTAGTTCACATTGTCATGCATGCCCTTTTGCTATCTAAGTTCGTAACTTCTTCTCCAGTACATACATAGGATTTTTAGCTTTATCTGTTGTTTAAGTGATGCACAAAAAAGTAGAGGAGCAATCGTGGATCTCCTTGGGGAGCAATTAGCTTGCTCGATATGCTGCCTTAGTGCCTTGCCTTCCTCCTGTCCTGGCATCACTTGTGGAAATTGGAATACATACAACTGGGTCTGGGCCCTGGGGGGTTCCATCCCATCTGTATTTACGGAAGAACAGTATCTTCGTTGTTACTGCAAAGAAGCTGCTTGCCCTGATAAGAAGCTTGTATTTTGCAGTCCAGCCCATTAGCAGCACAGCATTGTCGTCACTAGGCTAGAGTGCGTCTCGCTCGCCTCTCCGCGGAAGAAAAAAGCTTTTTGCTTCCTGTGGATCAATCAAAGACCGTTTTGAGCCGCAATGAGATGGAGTAAACAACATAGTTAGTTAGGTGGCGTTTGGTTGGATGGATGAAGGTGGATGGGATATGGCGGTCCCTGGATTTAGTGCCATCCAATTGTTTGGTTGGGTGGATGGGGTGGATATGGCTGTCCAGTTTTTTGGAATATTCCTTCAAGATGCTGGACAGAGTCATCCCAGAAAAAAAGGCCGTACGAGTTCATCCAGTTTGTTGTACGAAGAGGTATACTCGGTCAAATTCAAATTTCGTCAAAGTGTACTCAGTCAAATTCAAATTTTAGTCAAATTTTGTCCGAAAATTCAAATTTTGGTCAAATTTTGACCGAAAATTCAAATTTTGTCAAAAATTCAAATTTGTTCAAAAATTCAAATTTTGTCCAGAAATTCAAATTTCGGTCAAATTTTGTCCAAAATTCAAATTTGGTCAAATTTTCTCCAAAATTCAAATTTAAGTCAAATTTCATCGAAAAATTTCAAACCAAAATTCGAAACCTTTATTACAACTAGCTCATCCATCCTCATCAATGCAACCAAACAAAAAATTAGCTCATCCTATCCACATTCATCCATCCAACCAAACAAAACATTGGCTCATCCCTATCCACCCAACCAAACAACTACCTGGATGGTTTCATCCCATCCAGGTTGGATGGCCATATCCCATCCAACCTCATCCAGGCAACCAAACGCACCCTTAGTATTCGGGTCGGGCTGGACCAGGCGGTGAAGATGCCGCCGCGCCGCGTTGAGGTGATCGACGCTGAAAAACATCTACTAGTATGCAACTACTAGTGTGTGATATGATCGATCATGTATCTGCTAATATCTGGTATGTATTACCTGTCAGGCTCGCTATGATCGATCGGGACGTGCTTTCATTCATTCACTAGGTAGGATTTCGCGCTACGCCGCTCTATGCGAAATTTGGTTCGTGGTTTTTTTTTTTTGAAAAAAACGGTAGGAGGATTTTAACGTAATTTCCATTCTTCTTTGGGGGGATTTTGCTAAAAAAAATGGGCTAGCTAGGAGTCGACGGTGAATTTGCGTTACCACGGGGCCTTTTTTTTTAAAAAAAACAAATGTTGGAGAACCCGTTCGCGAATATACGGAACTACGGGATTATTTTTTGCAAAATTACCATAGAAGGACCTGGAGGTAATTTCTGTTTTTGCAAAACTAACCGGTGGAAGATCCGTTTGCGAATATGTGGAACAACGTTTTTTTTTAAAATAACCGGTGGAAAGACCTGAATGCAATTTTAAAATCCGCAGAGGTCTTTTCGCAAAGAAACGTGACACGTGGTATGGATGACTGAGCTCCATTCTCTTCTGCTTTAATAGATAAGTTATATACGAAACTACGGGGTCTTTTTTTTGCAGAATTACTGTAGAAGGACCTAGATGTAATTTCTATTTTTGCAAAACTAACCGGTGGAAGATCCGTTTGCAAATACGTGGAACAACGTTTTTCTTCTTCAAAATAACTGGTGGAAGGACCTAAATGTAATTTTAAAATCTGCAGAGATCTTTTCGCAAAAAAACATGACACGTGGCATGGCTGACTAAGCTCCATTCTCTTCCGCTTTAATAGATACTAGACAATCGAGCGTAGCGTGCCACGCCGCGATCGCCCGCTCCTCACGCGAGCAAATCGAGAAAATGTGCGACTGTCGCTCCCTACGCGAGCAAATCGAGAAAACATGCGAAACGGTTGAATGGATATAATCTGCGAGTTCGCTGGAACGGAAGGTTCGTGTGGGGAAAAACGGTAAACAGAAAAAAGAAACTAGATTTTTTTTCAGAAAAGGACCTAAACAAAATTTTATTTTTTCAAAAAAGGGCTTAAATGTAATACTAAAAAAACGCAAAAAGGACCTAAATGTAATGTATTTTTTTCTTAAAAAAAGGACCCGAACGTATTTTTTTCTTCAAAAAAGGATCTAAACGTAATTTTAATTTTATGAAAAAGGACCCGAGCGCAATATATAAAAATGCATAAAGGACCTAAACATAATATATATTCTTTTTTAAAAAAGAATCTAACCGTATTTTTTTTTCCAAAAAAGAACCTAAATGTGATTTTTTTTCGAAAAAGCACCTAAATGTGAGTTGAGCCGACTCAAATCATTATGGTGCCAGGAACTCTATGGAGTATAATACACGGAGGATAAGTTATTCATCATCTCTAGCTTGTGCATACCATCATAGATTTCTGTGTGGCTTCCAAAATTCCAGGTGCTCTCTCACACACACCAACAGCATTTCGATTGTCTCTTCTTTTTAATTTTTATTTTAGTGAGTAGCAAAGAAAGTTGCTAGTGTCCGTGTCGATTGCGATGCAAATACACGACGTATAACGAAGCGAATCAGAGAGTTAGGGTGTATTTGGTTGGTGAGATAAAGGTTGAATGGAATGGGATGGTGCCGTACTATTTAGTTTTATTGTTTTAGGTGAATAAAATGGTTTAGTATGCATAAAGAATATTCTTTAATTTTTTATCCTACTTATCCTGGATGCTTCTATTCAAATAACTAAATACATAAATAATTTTTTAAAACTATCTTATACATATAGTACCACTTAGTAGAATCAACTAAACACATCCTTAGTTACGGCAGCAGACATGTGAAAAGGCAGGCAAATGGAGGAGGGAGGGAAGACCCAACAGCCTCCACTGCACTCTGCTCGTCTTAACCCGTGGCTGTCACCGCTCCCATCCCATGTGGATGTGGGTGGGTAGCAGCACCACTAGCGACAGCTGTTTCCCGTATGTCTGTCTGTCTGTCGTCCGTACCTGTACGCTTGCCAAATACTCCCTCCTTCACAAAATATCAAATATATAAACCATATTTTATATTTTAATACAAAATTAGTGTCATATTCTCTCCGCCCGCCCCTCTAATAAATATCTAGTTTTATTTTATATTCTCTAAACGTATGTATCCAACTTATTTATATATATATATATATAAAAGCAAATTGTTTGCCGTCTTCCGATGAGGCAGACGTGTCGCACGCCTCTATTCAGAGTTAACAAAACTGGTTTGGAAAAAATCGCCCGAAATTTAAAAATCGGAAATACCGAGCCAAAAATCGATTGAAAATCATCAAAAATCGTAGAGTTTCAAAATCAAAATTTTTGAATTTATTTTTTCAAAAATCGACCGTTTTCTTGGAAAATTGGTCGATTTCCATGTAAAATCGACAAACTAGTTGAATTTTTTTTGCGGTCGATTTTTTCAAGTGATTTTCGTCGATTTTAATCAATCGATTTTCGGCCGGTTTACATCGAACAAATTTTCCGATTTTTTTATTTTTTTTTGAATTGGACTGGTTTACCGGACGATTTTAGAAGCCGATCCGCGCCGATATGACCGAAAATTTTATGGATTTTGTGAACCCTGCCTCTATGTCTGCAATGCAAACATTATGCTTTTGGTGATGCAGGGATGCCCTTGTTCTGGATTTCTGTACCACATGCTGAATTGCAACATGCCGTGTGGGTACCTGTTTAGTCTCCTAAACACAGAAACGCCATGTAAATATTGGAGTAGACGAATTTTCGTTGTTGTCGTCAGTTATTGACTGCCTGGGTCGTATGTATGTTTAGTAGAAATAAAAACACTAGCAGCCTATGGTTACGAAGCGAAGAAGAAGAAGACGGACGACGACGACGTTAAGGGCTCGTTTTTTTGTGAAGCAAAAGATCTGTCCCGAGCCTCAGAATCCCTATAAGTGTAGTGTCCTTTAATTGTTTACTAGTATAGTACTCTGTCTTTCGATTTTCTTTTTCAAGTATGTAATATATGATCTTTTCCTTTTCTAGAACGTTTGTTTCTTTTTCCTTAATTCCAGGATATTTGTTTCCTTTTCCTTGAGATGATGCTGGAGGTGGGGGGAGATCTGTTGTGTGCCACAGAGATGAGTTAGACACATTAAACAATGGCCATTGGATGTGGGTGAGTAAAGCTGAGGAAAGATCTGAGAGGTTAATTTTGATGGAGGCAAGTTTCTGAAGACGTTTTGCTGGGTGCATGAAGGTTGAATCATCTCTAGTGGAGTGCATTATTTGAGGTGGACGTAAAAAAGAATGCTTAGATGCATTATAAAGGAGTATAGATTACGTCACTGCTAGTGCTACACACGCAGTGGCAGTGCTCTCCTTCCTTTATTCTCCAACCATCCAATTCATTCACTGCCACTCCTCGCGTCTCCATTGTTTGATCTCTGTCTGTTCGATTGCGTACTCCCCGTTTGCTCCACGCATTGCCCATGCCCAAGAATCCAACAGCCTCATCTCATCCGACTGGATGGATCAGTGAAGCACTCACAAGTAAGCTGCTTCTAACCTGTCGATTTGCTTCTTCAGTTCTTGCCATCTCTCTCTCTCTCTCTCCCCCTCCAGAGACGAAAGGATACCAACAATTGATTTGACGGACCCGATCCATCAGCCGTAATGCGTATTGTCTACGTCTCCCAAAATAACCAACAATTTGACTCGATTTTGATCAGATTGTCCCAGCGCGCGTCGACCGCCCATATATATGTCGGGAGAGGAGGAGCCAAGAAGCGGCATGGAGGGGAGGGCGAGGCGGTGTAAGGCCGCCGTCAGGCCGGTGCAGGCCGAAATGCCGCCGCCGACCAAGACACACGTGCCGGTGGTCTACTACCTCTGCCGCAACCGCCAACTGGAGCACCCGCACTTGATGGAGGTGCCCCTTGCCTCACCACAAGGCCTCTACCTGCGAGGTTACTACTACTTACTACTCGTTTACTACCAGAATTAAGGTTGCATCATCTTTTTTGTGCTGGTAGCTTGGAATTCCAAGCTTATCATACCGTTGCCTCTCTTTCTGTTGCCATAATTAATCAGATGTGATGAGCCGACTGGACGCCCTGAGGGGGAAGGGCATGGCCGCCATGTATTCCTGGTCCTGCAAGAGGTAAACCCCCACCCAATTGACATGCATGGCCTGTAAAAACCCAATCTTGTACGTACACATATGTAGACTTCACCTTGGTTGTTCTCTTTGTGGTAATAATTAAATTAAACTCAATAGCTGGTAACCATAACGCGCGCAGGAGCTACAATAACGGGTTCGTGTGGCACGATCTGTCCGAGGATGATCGGCTGCTCCCCGCGCAAGGCAGCGAGTACGTCCTCAAGGGCTCCGAGCTCC
Source organism: Otatea glauca (assembly GCA_036346275.1). Lineage (NCBI taxonomy): Eukaryota > Viridiplantae > Streptophyta > Magnoliopsida > Poales > Poaceae > Otatea > Otatea glauca. The sequence goes on along the minus strand of CM070724.1, from coordinate 51,751,098 downwards.
TCGGCCAGCCACCGCCAGCGTCAGGTATTCGATCAATCATGTGCAACAGTTTGTTGTTGAACCGCCGCTTACGGCATACTGTGTCAACCTTGTTTCAGATCATCAGCAGAATACTAGTAGTACAAACAGTGCAAAGGTTCAGTGCCCCAAATCTAGTCAACAAGATCAGTCGCCTCGTTCCCGGGGATCATCTCCATCTCCATCTCCTGTTGCTGCTGCTGCTGCTGTTTCGGTTATCAAAGAAGAGGCGCCACAACCACAGGCAGCATTTCCGTCATCGCCATCTGCTTCCACCATTGGGGATGACGAGCAATGCAGGACACCACAGTCAGCCTCTTCAGGCAGCTCGTCCCCTAAGCCAACGAGAGGAAGCATGTCTTCCTCAAGCGCAAGCTCACCTAGCCTCACAGCGTACAAGGTGCGCAGTCCTGTCGCTGCGCAAGATGCAGGGACACAAACCGGTGAAAAGGGGAAGGAGCTACACAACAAGGATACTACTACTACCTCTACCGACAATGAGGCGTCGGACACTGTCAAGGTGCAACAAGGAGAAGATGCAGCAAGTACGCAGCGAGCATCCCCAACAAAGAGAAAAGGGCCTGAAATTGTAGAAGAGGAGGATCCACCTGCAGGTGCAGGCGCAGGAGGCTCTTGCTCGAGTGGCAGAGACAGGAGTGGGACCTTGCAGTCCCTGATAAGGGAAGAAGCCGGCAGGAGGGGAGGCGCTAGGATACTAGAGGAGAAGGATGACAAAGTGCACAAGCTGAAGCCAGGCAATTTGCTCATGCGGCTCATCGCCTGCGGGTCCATGTCTGTCAAAAACCACCCTGGCTTTGGCCTCTTGCAAACGTACAAGCCGCAGTTCACGCAGCTTGAGTTCCCGTCATCCCCGGTGCTGTCTCCTCTCGGAGCACTGAGGCATCCTGACCACTCCCCAGGGAGCACTCCAAAAACTATTGCTGCAGTCGGAGTTTCAGAAACCGAGCGTTCCAGTGGGAGCCTGCTTGGCATAGCTTGGAAGCAGCAGGAGTCAGGCAAGGGGACGACGCCCAACCTTCGACGCTCTTCGCCTTACAACCAGGATGGGTATGTCTCTTGTGTACATGCTGATGTTTGTCCCTACACTCTTTCGCATACATCTGATTACATGAAGTATATATAATATTGCAGAGTTTCTGAAGAAGAATGCTCAAGAGGGGATTCAGTTAAGTTGGCGAGCCTCAAATGTCGTCCGGAGACAACAAAAATGTCACCACGTGAGCAACCCAGAAGTAGGACGTTAGTGTCCAAAACCACAGATGTCGGGCATAACAGTGGTGACCAACAGGAATGCAGCAACGGTGGACCTTCCACTCAGAACCTGTCGAGAAGGACCAGCAAAAGGATGAGCGATCCATCCTTAGGAAAAATACGTTCTTCAAGGGTAGTATCGTTCCATGACGAAAAGGAGAAGGTGATCAAGATCGAAGAAAGGTAAGTACTATCAGAATCACTGTTTTAAGTTTTTAGCCAATATTATTTCATTGATTCGAGGAAGGATTGAAGCTAGGTTGCTTTAACCAACCATATATTAATCGCAGGCTTGCTTCTGGAGCTCGGGTTATCATCCAATGTGCGCCCTTACTGTAAGGAACTCGTGCCGTTGGTCCGGCCAGTAACAGTGCAGTGAATTCGGCGCGGCCTTCCTTTCATTTCCACATATAATTCGTGTTTCGTTCCGCTGTGAAGTGTCAAACTAGTACATGTACATCCTTCGGAGTTTACTGGTTGCTGAAAAATGCGCTAGTAATATTTTATTTATGGTCGAGGCCGTGGTAATAATCAGCAACCGATTTTCTGTACCTTTGAGAGGAATTACGGTCGGAGTTCTCCCATCATTTTCATCGATGTTTCTCGTTTCCACGACGTCATACATACTATTGTGAAATCAGCAGTCTCAGCTGTGCGTTTTTTCGAAACATCGTGGCCTTAACGAATCTGAATAGCCCTGGCTTAATTACTTCCTCCATCAAAGTTTGTTCAAACTAATTGAGTGCATTTTTTTTAACGATATTATCCACAAATATAGAGCGTATCTAATGTTCCAACACAAATTAAGTTTTCTCTTTATACGTCTAATAAATGTCCAGATTTACTTGATATGAATATAATGTTTAAAGATAATAATTAGAGATAACCTAGTTATTTTTAATATCATCTATACATATCAAAAGAAAATACTAGTACATGTTATAAATTTGGACCTCCTCCGGGAGCGTTGAATGCATCGCAAGATGAGATTCAGATCAGATCTGACGACGGTTACGCTAGTACTAGTAGCTAGTAGGAACCGTTGATTGGACAAATTAGTTGGCGGCTGCCTGTGTTCTTCGTCCTGGTTTCCGTGCTAGCTGTTAGCATTATGGATCTGCTGCTGCTGCTGCTGCTGTCCAGAGAAGAAGGGAAAAATGAATGGCTTACATTGTTCCAAGGAAAACCGAATAGGATCTACTTGGAAGTTACCTATCGTTAGTTGCCTGTCGATGCTGGGGCCTGGGGCTGCCTGCGCTGTCGTCCAACTGAGCTGGCTGCTGCATTGGAGAGAGAGAAAGGAAGAGAGTAGTACGTAGTAGTATATAGATGCAGCGGTGGAGAGAAAGGAAAGGAAAGGAAAGCACATGCATGACCTTTCCATTGGAATAAGCTAGCTAGGCAACTGAACAGCGCATATAGATAGCCTCTCTAGTTTTGGTTTGAGAGATACGATCATATCCCCACAGAAATCCACCAACCGTTCGGAGGCTGATGATAATTTATAGGCAGGCAGTGCTGCTCTGTTGTGGTCAATTTGGACCAGCTAAGGCTGAAATTAAGGGTTCTTACAGAGCTTTCGTCTAGGAATTAAGTTACTTCAGTTAATTATTAGCTAGTTTACTGGCTTATTTGCCAAAATGGAATTATATATCCTTCTGCCTGTGGTTGGCTTTCAGTTTGTACAAACCGGGCTGATCTGCTATTACACCTCGCACTCGCACTCGCGCTCGCACTTGGCTAAAAAATAGTGGAGGTGTCCTGCCCTTTCATTTCTTTCTTTTTTCCCCTTGATTTTGTGGTTGTAGAAGACGTACTTATGCTGCTTTCCTTAATGAGATTAATCTGGGGACAACCCTTTCATTCGGAAAACAAAAAAAAGCCTCGATCTGTAGTAGTAGTAGACGACGACGACGACTAGTACTCCAGTATATTCATTTGAAGGAACAGGCCAAGGAATTGATTAGGCCTGCAATGGTGAAAAGAGGCCGAAAGATGTACTACTCCACTAGCTAGCTAGGGAGCACTGTCGTACCACACTTATTCATTAGGCGCTCAGGAGTTTGGAGCACGGAATCCATTATGCACGGACTGCGGAAAAAGGAAACCGGAAAAAAAAGGGCCAAACAGACGGTACGGTACGTCGGCATTGACGGAGCATGCATGCCTTGGAGATCACACTAGCTACAGGCCGGAGGATGGTCGGATCATTTCAATTAGTTTTCGCCAGCATATACGAGTACTAAATAGAAACCTACTCATATAGGAGGAAATTAAGGCATCATTTGCGGTTGTTACGGGACTGCATGCTTAAGTCGCTGCATGTTGAAAATCAGTATATATGTTCTTAAACAGTACTCCATAAGACTTGGTCATCGTTTTTTTTATCCAATAGTCCATATATAACTACTAAAGTTACGGTTGTTACGAGGACTGCATAGGATCTCAATTCACATATAGTACATGGTGCATGCCACTACCACACAAAAGAAAATCACAGACGGTTAAAACCAATCAGTATAAAAGGTTTTGAAATCGTCTGCGAAAAAAGAGTCATTGATGATCAGTGGTACGCATCACGAATGGTTATTTACAAAAAACCATCTATAATTATTACACATCATGGACGGTTAGAACATAAGAAACCGTATGTGTTAATGATAAATAGCAAACGGATCCAATTACCAACCGTATGCAATAAGTATAAATAATTGACCGTTTGTAGTTACAAACCAACTGTGACATGTATTTTTTATACATAATTTAAGTTTTATGACTAACATCAAGAATCACGTTAGCCATACCCTCTATACAGATACATAACTTACAGTTGAGATAAATACACATAACACACATTGAAACAGATATAACATACACAATTTACGGTTGAGATAAATACACACAACACACATTCAAATAGACATATAAGACACATACATAATTCACAGTTGAGATATACACATCCAAACAGAATAAATGACTTAAAATTCACAATTCAAATATATCTACACGTACTTTACACAATTTACAGTATAATAATACACATAATCCGCTATATAACTTATGGATTATCCGAGGCATTGAACTCACCCTCAACTTGAATTACATTAGTTAGGAAGGAGGAGACTCCTCAAACCTTTGCAAGATCCTCAGGGGGAAAAGAAGTAGTAGATAATTTATCTACTTGGTCGATACTAAATATATGCAAGATGTTTGGGCCACCAGACTACTTCTAGTCCTTGGTCTCATAACGATCAAATTTGTATTGTTACTATTTTACTACCAACAACCATGCAGAGAGGACGGGACGGGGACGGTGATGACACAGTGACGAGGGCGATAGCAACGCAAAAAGGACGGCAATGGTGAAGAGAGGACGGGAATTGTGACGATGCGATGTCGAGAGTACGGGGATGACGGTGCATGCGGTGATGAGGGTGACTGCACATGTGATGAGGGTGATAGCCATGTAGGGAGGACAATGACGGTTTGGAGCATAATTTTTATATTTGGATGGAGAGACACTAAGAATGAGTATTTGAATCGATCAGGCAGGAAGTTAAATAGGCATAGTCGTCTGCTTATCATTACGGACGATTAGAAGACGTCAACCGTCTATGATATTTGAGAATATAAGCCAATGAGAGCAAAGAATAAGACACATTAGAATAATAATGATAGGTGAAGAAGGCACAAGAAACCGAACCTTAATTATATATATGAACCGTTGCGATAGAAGCTAAAGAGAGTACGTACTTCAATAAAGACGATTTCCTAAATACAACCATCATTGTCGTATCACAGACGGCTACAAAAATGTAGCCGTCCGTGACAAGTTAACTCATCACAGACAGCTACAAAACAAAGTTTGTCTGTGTTTCATCACAAACGGTTATGATGTCCGAATTGTATGTGAAAATGATTTCGGCTAGATTATCATAAACGGTACATAGAACTAACCATATTTGATAGTTTCAGCGTAATTTTTCGTAGGCATTCGCGGACGGATTTTCAGGTAAATAAGATCAGACGTGAAAGATAACTCTTTGTGTGTGGTATTGTTTGATTTGGTTGTTTGTAAGGCGATGGATCGATCCACTCCAGCAAGTGACAGCATATCTACAGTACCGTGCAGGTGCAGTGATATATATATAGATATACTGCATCGACGATGATGCCGAACAATGGTAATGTCAACGCAACGCTAAAGGACGACTAGCTACGTACTGTCTATCTGTCCGGCCGGTCCAATTTATGCGTGGTCCGTCTGTCGTCGTACGTAGCTAGTAGTTAGTAGTATTTTGGGACTAGCTAGTAGTTAGTAGTTGCAGCTAATTAACTGATCGATCAGATGGCCAGGCCAGGTATATATACCTGTCTGTCCCCAGATCTGTCCGATGAGCAAGGTCTTGCATGCTACGTCGCACTCCCACACGAAGGCTGCAGGCATCAATGCATCTTACTCCTATGGGGTGGAGCAAGCATTCAAATTTCGTTTTCGGATAAAATATCGTCTGGGATCGGAATCTGAAATTTCGTCGAAATATGAGTATTTCAGACAAATCTCGCTTGAAATTCAAAAAACAAAATTCAAATCTCGTTCGTTTGTTATCGAGAAAAAGCGAAATTCGGCGAAAAATCCTGAAATTTCGGGCAAAATATCCGAAATTTTGGCAGTTTCGCATTGGCCAAAAAGTGGATCAAACGATGATGATTTTTTTTTTCTGGAGAGTCCTAACACATCGGCGATGTTCCCGTAAAAATTTCAGATGATTATCAAATTTGAGGAATTTTTAAAAATTCAAATATTGCAACTGTCATGATAATTAAAACGCTGGCCGACAAGTTTGAACCGAATGAGAATTAGAACAAACGAGGTTAGAAAATTTTGATTTTTTTTGGACGGTTTGGACGAAAATTTCGACGGAAAAACGAAAACACTGTAGCAATTTATTTTTTTCGATTTTTTTTAATTTGGTCGTTAATTTGGATTTCGTGGCCCGAAATCCTAGATTTTGGAAAAAATTCACTGGTTTTCGACAAAATTTGATCCTTGGGGTGGAGTAGTTTGAATCTCATCTAGGCTAGGGAGCCACCGGGACAGGAGGAGCATGGTTTAAAAAACGGGTTTTCGAAAATTGATAAAAATTGAGTGAAAATCGGTCAAAAAATGGTAGAAACCGAAGAAGTTTGAATTCTATTTTTAATAAAATAAAAAATCGAGCAATTTTACCGATTTTCGATTGGTTTTCTTTGATTTTCGAGCGATTTTCTTATTTTCGATTTTTCAGCACATTGAAGGAAAATCTAAAAAAAATCTAATTTTTTAAAAACAACTACAAAAAATCCCAATTAATCTATGGAACATCTTAGAGAAGTTTAAACAATTTTTGAAATCATTTATTGCTTCTAAAAAATCCAAAATAACAATTAATGAAAAGGAACAAAGACATTGTCAGCTTTTATAAATATTTAAAAGATTTATTATATTCTAAAATTTTAATGTAACCATAAATAATGCCAAAGGATCATGTTCTAAAATTTTCAGAAATATTAGAATTCATTTATTGCCTATATAAAATCAAAAACCGAAGAGCATGTACAATGATAGTAGCACTTTCACAATTTTAAAACAATACAAATATCTGATCATCATCTGAAAATTTTACAACATTATTATAATTACATTAGAACATAACAAAAAAAGTTTAAGAAGTATTGGACTTCATTTTGTACCCCAAAGAAATAAAAAAACTGAAGAGCGTATATTCTAACAGTATCACTGTCAGGATTTTTAAAAAATACAGATCTGAAATTCATCTAAAAATTTTATAGCATCATTAGCATTACCACAGGACCTCACAAAAAAACTTTTAACACTTTTTTGCTAAATTTTTTCAAAAAAATTAAATTTGCATTTGAACTCTAGGGTTTACCGAGCGGCTTCAAATTGCGAACTGGCTCGAAACGGTCGGTTTTCGCGAAAACCAGTCTTCGACAGTTTTGCAAACCCTGAGGAGGAGTATCTTCTCACCCGGGTTTACATTTTTGATTTGATCTTGAAAATCACCCCCTGGCAGGTACCAATTTTCGTCGATAATCGATAAAAAATAGAAGGGTTTCAAAATTATTTTTTAAAAAAAAAGTCGATTGTCACCGATAATCGGTCAATATTCACCGATAATCGGTTGATTTTCCTCGATAATCGACCGACCAATTGAACTCTTTTGGCGGCCGATTTTTTGAGCAATTTTTCGTCGATTTTCATCAAAAAGCACTCAATTTTCTCCGACTTTTGACCGGTTTACGAAGCATAAATTTTTCTAATTTTTTAATTTTTTTAATTGGATGATTTACCAACCGGTTTCAAATACCAAGCCTGCTCGATACTGTCGATTATCACGATATTCAAGCCGATAATCGCGATATTGTTAACCCTGCTTCTCACTTCACCTATTATATCCTTGTACATAGACAGTAGCGGGGTTAACAATACCGATTTAAGGTGGAAAATTGAAGACCCACTAGTACCGATTTTCGTCGATAATCAATTGAAAATCGTCAAAAATCAAACGGTTTGTGAAGTCAAACAGATTTGAAATCGATATTGATTTTTACGGAAAATCGGCAACCAAATGAAAAATTTTGTACTTCCAGAAAAATTTCAAAAAATTTATATAATAGACGGTTCTTTATTTAATTTTTTTGAAAATTTCAGATTTGAACACCACTGTCAGATTTTTTAAAAAAATACACAGGTCTGTCATCGTCTGCAAATTTTACAAAATCATTAGCATTGCCTCTCGACCTCATATAAAAATTTTGCAGAAATATTATACTTCATTTAGTGCTCTTATAAAATCAAAAACAGAACAGTATATACAAAGACAGTAGCACTTTTAGAATTTTTTTAAAAATACACAGACCTGATAGCCATCTGAAAATTTTATAGCATCATTATTATTGCCTGAGGACCTCAACAAATTTTTTTTGACAACTTCCGATAAATATTGTCCAAAATTTTAAAAAAACTTAAATTTGAATTTAAATTCTACTGGTTTACCGAGCGAACGAGCCACCTCGATACGCTTGATAATCGCGATGTTGTGAACCCTGAGCAGCAGATGACACTGCGCGCAATCTCGCCTGCTGGGATGGCAGATTCCGCGCGAGTAGCGTGTCCCAAATCAACGAACTACTACCATCCAACTATCCAAGACTAAAAAAGATCACCAACCGATTCAGATCAGCAGCCTCTGCTCGTGCCGGCCGAGATCCAATCTATTTAAAAGAATATATAGTTAGAGCTCTAGTATTTCATTAAAAGAAGACAACAACTGATCTACAAATGCACACCCACACATATCCTCGGCTCTATGAGCAGCCTGGACAAGTCTTGAACTCGAACCGGATGTACAGACTACATGCTCAACAACGTTTACTAGCCATCCGAGCAACGGCTTGATCTCTGGGGATCCAATCTATATAAGATCAATTTCGGTCGAACGAAACAAAGCCTAATAATGTAGGATGAACCAATAGCTCTTTATATAGCAGTGTTACGAGAGAAGGCTTACTTTGTAATTGTACCCAACTCATCATCGGAGAGTCAGTCTAGCAGCAACTCAAGATGGGTAAAGAAAATCCAATAGAGAACTTGTCGGAGAAAAAGGTTAGAACAACGGATATATTAAAGACGCAAACTTAACAACTCCGTGGAGAGGAAAGAGAGGCCCGACGGCGATGCACATGTGGTGGCTACAGGCTAGTAGAGCTGATAATACTCTTTATGTGCAAGGTTATAAGATGTATTTTCTTTTGTTATATAAACCGAGTAGATAGTAAAAATAACTAGGCTAGCCTTAATTATTATTTCTAAGCATTATATTCATGTATGAATTTAGCGAATAGCAAGGGAAGCAGTATATTTATTACGAGTATAGAGGGAACATTACACTAACTTTACATTGTAAATATAAAATTAAAAAATTTCATCTTTAGTCCCTCAACTCTTTCTGTGATTTAATTTTCATTCCTCATGTGCGATACCAGGTAAAACATATCCTCATCTTCCAATACCGTATAATTTTGGTCCCTCAGGCAAGGAAACAACATTTTGACTCACGTGAGATCCGGCCGGTTTTGTAAATAGACGAATTTATTACAGGTGGTATCATAATAGCATGTGGATCCCATCATTTTGCTGACTGACTGACTGATCTATCATGTTAGTACAAATCTGCCTATTATAATGCCATCTAGGACAAATTTGCCTATTTATCAAACCAGTCAGATCCCACGTAGAGTGCCACATGGGTCAATGCTGATCAAAACTACTGTTTCTTGGCTATATTGAGAGATGAGAGACGTATTTTACCCGGTATTGCACTCGAGGGACGGAAATTAAACCGCATGAAGAGTTAATGATCACACAAATGGACTTTTTCCTATATAAAATAGGTCATATATATATATATATATATATATGTATATGTGTGTGTGGTAGCGCTAATCTGCGCGTAAGGCTATTCCTATTAATAAATGCAACCCAGTAATAAATCAAGAATACATTTTACTGAAGAATAACAGACGCAATTACTACCAAATCTGCTACCGGTTAATGCGTTGGTCAACACAACTAGTTAATGCGTATCGTAGTTTGTACATGAATTTGTTTCTTCTTTATTTTAGTAATATCATTTTATTGGTAACTCGGATTTGCAAATAGTTTCCACCAGTAGTTTACTGACGACGAGATGAATAAAATGATATAAGTATCGCTATTAAACAATAATTGTATTAACCGATAAAATAAATTACTATTTTTATAACATGAAATTACTATCTACAATTAGAAATTACTATCATACAGAATAATTGGATTAATCCTACACAGATCAATTAATTAGCAGTAAAAGTCCATGAAAACTATATGTACAAGTTCTGAAAATTCTTAAAAAATTACTATAGGTATGGAGTGTGAGTTTCTACAGTCCTGTAAAATTTGAATACCAAACTCAGTCGCATTTGAAAGATATGAAAATGAAAAATTTACTATTCAACACAGACTAGTGCTCATCAATTTCTTATCTTTCAAATGCGACTGAATTTGGTATTCAAATTTTACAGGGCTGTAGAAGCTCATATCCCCTACGTATGATAATTTTTTGAGAATTTTTCAGAACTTGTACATATAATTTTTATAGAATTTTACTACTAAAATGATTGATCTGTATATGATCAGTAATTGCCTTTTACTATTTTATACACTAACTTTTACTACCTTGTTTACTATATTTTACTATAAAGAACAAATGAAGCTATTACTGTATCAGAACCGTGGCCAACCAATTAATAAATACGTTCTCTAGTTTGTACATGAATCTATTTTTTCTTTGTTTAGCCATAACTTTTTATTCGCAGCTCCGATTCATGAACGAATTTCACCGGTATATTACTGACAACAAGAGGAATAGCACAATATAAGTTTTGGTAATAAACTTTGCATAAATTAAATTTTACTGCTAAATGAATACCAACTTATTGTTTATTAGCGAGACTTATATCATTTTGTTCCTCTTGTCGTGAGTAATCTATTGATGGAAACCGTTCGTGAATCGGAGCTACGAATAAAAAGTTATGGATAAAATAAAGAACAAAAAGATACATGTACAAACTACAAAACCGTTTACTGATTCATTTCTTTAGCCGAACTACATACTACTAGATCATCCGTCAACTTTTATTCTTGCGTTCACAACGTATTACTTTCTAATAGTCTTATGTTTACTTCATTTTACTGAACTATGTTAACTACCATCTCTGATTTTAGTATAGTGTTCACATAATATTACTAGCACATTATATTAAATTTACTACCATTTGTTGACATACATTTCATTTGTGTAACGTGCTTAGGACGCAATCATCCGTCAAGTTTTACTCTTACGTGCACAACATATTACTTTCTCGTATACTTATGATTACTACTTTGCATAACGAACTTTTCTACTTGTACCATTTCGTCCTAACAACATTACTGTTTTTTTTCAATAGTTTCGCAATGCTATATGCAAACTGCAGTGAAGAACAACCTTGCATTCTACTTGATACAATGATACGAAATACTATCAAATGAAATGAAACCGAAACGAATAGCTGCATAAAACTGTCAGACACGTGAAATACACAAAATTGAAACATCAAACACCCGCTGTACATTGAATGCGCACCTCAGTAAATATCACTTCCTACAATGAGGCACGATGCATGTGCTTTGTAGCTAGCAGTTGTATGCCTGTACGTTTAGTCGATCCAGTCTTGCATGCACTACATTTTGTATTCTCTATTTACACTTAGTTATGTCATTAACTGATCGGTTGACATATACGACCACTGTCGACAAGGTTCCAGGTACTATGATGCATTTGATTTCTCTACATGATAGTAAAACCTACATATACGAATAGTAGCATCTGTTACCAGACAACAAAAATTACTGTTTATTGGAGAGACTTATATCATTCTGTTCCTCTCATCGTCAGTAAGATATAGGTGAAAACTTTTTGTGAATTGGAGCTGCCAATAAAAAGTTATAGATAAAACAAAAAAAGAAAGATTTATGTACAAACATGGAAACACATTTACTAGTTGATTTGCCATGTAGTAGATAGTCATTGGGATAGTTTCTTGCGTTGAGTGCTGTGATAAATAGCTCGGTCAGTATGCGTTAAATGGTTGGGGAGTAAAATAGGCTATTCTACACACAGCTATAGAATAGCATGTATGTATGTATGTATGTATGTATGTATGTATGTATGTATGTATGTATGTATGTATGTATGTATGTATGTATGTATGGTATAATTACTTGGGGCACCATGGTGCTTAGGCACCATGATCTAAAAAGGATATTTTCTCTATGTATTTTCATGCAAATTTTTTTTGAAAATTTTAAGATGATGAGTTTAACCAGTTTACTAACTAGTTCAAACAAGTTTGAACTAAAATTCAAACTAGAGTTTTTCTTTTTGATGATAGTTTGGTTGTAGGTATGTGCTAATTTTATATATAAATCAGCAAAGCATGCGATCCAATCTCGTTCAAAATCTTTGAATTCAAGTATATTTTTTTCAAATGCACGCGTTTCATTTGAATTGTTATAGATGGGTATATACCCTGAAACTGAAATTTTTGAAAAATATACTCGAATATGGCTTGAATTCGCGCATTTGAAATCATGGTGCTCAGGCACCATGGTGTCCCATCTCGACTTCCTCTCTCTCTCTCTATATAAAACCATTAAAAATACGGTCATGTAAACTTGGACGGAGGTGGCTCGACTGCTATAAGTAGCTTGTGTAGAAACTAAGGGCATCTCCAAGAGGTTCCCTACTCCCGTTCCCTTTCTGTAAAAATGAGTAAGCTGTACAAACAATACTGAAATAAGGGCTTCCAACAGCTTCCCCATCGCGTTCCTCAACTTTAGGTATCGGCAAGTGATTCCCAAAATCTCAGAATCGTCGTAGCCTTCCCCATCGCGTTCCCCATTGGCGAGGTACCAACCGTTGCTCCCTCCCACGCTCGCGAGGAGCCTCAGGCGGCCAGGCGACGGAGGAGCGAGCCACAGCTCCGCTTCAGAGGCGGGAGGAGGCGAGCCGCCGCTCCGCTTCGGGAGCGCCGCTTCGCTTCGGAGGCAGCCAGGCGATGGAGGACGCGACCTCTTCGACTACTACATCCGCACCGACGAGCGCGACACCTTCAGCCAGGAGCTCCGCCTCGACACCAAGGTAAACTGGGGGATGTTTGTTTCCTGTTCTTAGTTAATTATGCCGCATAGATAGAACTACTTCCGCTAATTGTGTCTGAGTCGATTTGGGGGCTTATGTGAGAGAGATTGATGCAAGATTTGGCCTAGATTAGGCTTGCTGGATCCTTATTACCTGCTTGTGCCATGTGGTTTTCTTCTTTCCCTCATCCTGAAGTGAAATAAAGGCCAGGGTTTCGTCAGAACAACAGATTTCTTGGTGGAAGAGTGCATTATTTCAAGGGCGAACATATTTACTTGGAAAAACAGTGATAAAATCATCATCTTTCCCAGTTGAGCTTCAGCAAAAATTTACCTTTTTTCACATGGGGACAATTGCTGACTAGCCTTCTCTGTATCCTGCAAAGTCTAGCCATATCAAGATCATTGTGTCCATTAAGTTTTGCTCCCCGTAGCATCTGCATGTTAATTGTATCCCCAATATGCTCAGTAATAGTCCGTTTAAGCTTTTGACCACATAAATTGATTCAACGAAAACAAGCATCCACCATATGGAGGTCCATCCATGTTTGTGATGAGTATTTGACTTTATTTGAGTAAGGTGTGCTCAAGTTTGAGTTTGATTTGGATTGATTTTCAAAATGAAGCAATTTGAGCTGTCTCTGCCAGGAGTGGCAGTACCGGCTGTATGGGCGCGGAAATGATGAGTTGGATGGTTTAATGCATATCATTGTGGGCATTGCTATGTGAAAGGTTTTTCCTTGTTTTTGACGGTTGCAGGACGACGGTGCTAGGTCATGGTGAGGCGGAGGATGACCGGGACTAGGCGAGGAGCGTCGGAGGTCCAGACGGTTGGGAGATCGCCGGAAGATGATCGGAGACGGAGTCCGGGCAAGTCAAGAAGATAAGGAAATGAGTTGATGCTAGCTAGATGCCGCGTGGATCAATGAGGGCCGTCGGATTGAGGTCTAGTTGATAGGTTAGCGGGTCTAGGTAGTATGCTTTGAAAACCGTGCAAGAAAACCCGGTATGTGTGTGGGTTTTGGGTTAGCCCTTGCATAGCTGTGAGTGTGGGTTAATCCTAGCCCTTAGATGAGTGCTCTAGGGTTGAGGGACTCATCCAAGGGTGGTAGGTGGCCCAAGAGTAGTATAAATAGGGGTGGAGGGGTAGCCTCCTCCCCTTGAAGGTTTTGAGGTTTGTGAATGCTCCTTTGAGCTTTGCCCACATGAAAGTGAGGCTTTGTAACCTCTCCTTCCAGAAATGAAAGTTTTATCCATCCATCTCTGAATTTAATTTGCGCATTTACATTATGTCTTTACTTTACGCAATTTAAATTCAGCATTTACTTTCCCGCAATTACATTCTCGCAATTTACTTTCACGCAATTTGGATTTGCCTCCCCTCCTTCTAAATGCTGTTGATCTTGGATGTTTTGAGTGTGTTCATATGGTTTTACATCTCTTTTGCACTCTTGGATTGAGTAGAGAACATCTTTTCTTTCAAGTTCCAACTTTGTTCAGAACTTATTCTTTGCGCAGTATTTAGTATTTGATTTTTATAAAAATATAGAAAAATTCTTTTTAAGTGATTCTTATTGGAGGAGGTGCGGGACTCTGATATCCACTTGCAGAAAAATTTTGGAGTTCACTTGTTGCACAGTTTGGGCGCCATGAGGTGAAAACCGATCCCCAAACTTTCTGCTCGAAGTTCTTGACTGACTGTGTTCTTCGATTTTTCCTGTGTTTTTTGTAAGGATTTTTGAATATAAATTTGGTGGAGTTCTTCATGACTGTGATTCTCATAGGGAGAAAAATTCTCAAAATTTTGTGAGCTGCAGAAACCCACCAACCTCCTGTTCAAATTGAGGACAAGTTCTGGAAATTCTGCTTTTGCTTTTCTGAAAGTGACTTTTGTGATTTGAATTGATGTTCTTTCTAAAAGCAAGAGTTGGATCGATTCCTCTTTATCTTGGACACTAGACAACCAGGATTGTGACTCAAAAATCCCCACATATTTTATGGTACTTATCCATGCAAGCTTGGGGTACACATAGTTGTCTAGTTTTTCGGGTTTTTCACGATTTCCTTTGAGCGATCTTGTCGAGGTTTTTGCTGGAGTATTTTGGGAGAAAATTTATTTGCGACCATTCACCCCCCCCTTTGTTTGCCATCTCGGTCCTTCAATTGGTATCAGAGCCGGTTTTGCTCTTCCATAGATCTTGACCGGTCTCAAGAGCCATGACGATGGACAAGTATGCCACCAAGCCTCCCATTTTTTCTGGAGTCGATTTTCCATTCTGGAAGTCACGCATGGAGTCATACATCACTGCCTAGGGCTTTCTGATATGGCAGAAGGTGAAACTCCGATATGAGGTTCCTGTCGATGAAAACGTCACGGCCGGCAATATGGCTGACGTTGAGGCGAATGCTAAGACAAGGAACATCCTCATACAGGGTCTTAGCCGCAGTGAGTATGACAGGATTTCTCACCTTCGTTCTGCTCATGAGATTTGGGTGACCCTCGATGCTTACCATGAGGGCACTACCCAAATCAAGACGGTTCGACAGGACCAATTCAAGCGTGAGTTCAACAAGTTTGAACAGCACGCTGGTGAGTCTTGATGAGTGCTTCGGTCGTTTTACCAAGATCTTGAGCGATCTTCGAGCAGTTGGTTGCATATACCCTGACTCGGATAATTCTCGATATTTCTTGACCACACTCGATTTGCGTGTTTGGGAGATGAAGGTGACCACCATCAAGGACACCACTGACTTGTCGACTCTGACTCTTGACGGGCTTTATTCCCACCTCAAGACTCATGAGATCGATGTCGTCTTACGGAAGACAAAATCTCAGTCGATGGCCTTGGTCACCGATCCCATTGGATCTTCTTCTTCTGATCCTTCTATTGGTTTCTCTCTTTCCGCCCTTTGTGAGCTAAGCGATGACCAACTGGAAAAATTTCCAGAAAATGAGCTTGCTCTTCTTGCTCGCAAGTTTTCTCATGCATACAAGAGGGTGAGAGAGAGGAAGAGAGGTGGCATGATCACCTGCTTCGAGTGTGGTGGCCCCAACCACATTCGGCCGAACTGTCCCAAGCTGGAGAAGGGCAAGAACAACGTTGGCGGATCGGGCAAGAACGACTACACCGACAAGAACCGCAACAAGAAGCCTCCAGTTCGTGAGCCGACGCGTGAGAAGAAGTATCGCAACTTCTCCAAGAACAAGAAGCTCTTCCACCGCGTCCTCGCGCGGCTTGCGACATCAACCTCTCCGACACCGAGACATGGAGTGACGAGGCGAGGATGAACCGCAAGAAAAGAAGGCGGCGACGACTTCTCGGCATGTGTTTCATGGCCGACACCAACGACATCGGCGACTCAGAGCTCTACAAATGACTCGGACGAGGTACCCTCCTATGACCACTCAACGAAGCTTTCGCAAATTAGGAAAATTTCATGCTAGAGCTAGAGCTAGGTGTACGGAGCTTGAGAAGGAAGTAGGTACCTTGACTCGGAGTTAGCTTCTCTTAGATCTTCTCCCTCCCGAATCACTGATGATTGCTCTTTGTGTGATGCTATTCTTGTGGAGTTGGAGAACTTAAGGACTATGCATGATAGTGTGTTGACTGAATTAGAAAGTCTTAAGTTGAAGAATGCTAGCGATAATTATGTTGATGCTATTCCACTAGATGCTAGTTTTCTTCATGCTCACTCTACTCCTTCTTGTGCTAATTGCCCTAAATTGCTTGCCAAAATTGATGCCATGAGCGATCACCTTAGGAAGCTTTCTTCTAGAAACGATGAACTTGAAATGCATGCTTCTAAGGACCCATCCACTCATGTGAGGGTCAGAGGCAACTAAAACGACAATGAATCATTAAATGTCAAGTGTGCTAAACTTGCAAAGGACTTACTAGATAAGTCACAAGAAAGTTGCTTGCGATGTTCTGTGATTGAGGGGGACTTGGATAAAATCCATGTCGAGCTTAGGAAGAAATTAGAAGACCAAGCTCATAGAATAAGAAACGCGTCTTGCGTTTCTTGTGAGGCCCTTAAGATTGAGGCAGCCGTGCTGAGGGAGAAAAATGCACGTGCTGAGAGAGCTCATCTTTCTGGTTCTTCTTCTTCTTCTTCTTCCCCCTGTTCTTCTTGTGCTTCTTTCTTTCGAGATTGTCAGTATCTTATGAGCACTCTCGAGAAGTTTGTTGGAGGCAAGAAGAAGCTCAATCTTATTCTAGACCAATCCAAGATTAGTAGATTCAATCAAGGTCTAGGATTTGATCCCTTGGAGCACGCTCGGACACATCCTCCCACCATTGTGCGCGGCTCCAAGAGTGGTGAGATTGTGGTAGCTCCCAGAGTGAGTACCATCGTGTTTAGGTCTGCTGGGGTTATCCATAGGACTTCTGACCAGAAGAGTGTTACTCCTATTGCTTCTGCCTCTAGCAAGGCGAAGTACATATGCACCTTTTGTAAGAAGGATGGTCACCTAGTAGATTTCTGCTTCAGGTGCCCCAAGATCACTCGGCGTGGCGTGTTCGCTCTTAGGGTATTGTGGTCATCCCCAGACTTTGAGTGCTCCTAAGACACACACTGCTTCTAGACAGGTTAGAGAGTCGCCTGTTTTTGGGCAGCGTCCAAGACTCGGTTTAATGCTAGTTCTTTGAGTTTTAGTCCTGGAGTTGTTCGTGGTAAGTCTTTCCGCCGTCCTCTTGATATTCCTCGTTTTTCTCATCGAGGTAGATATCAGCGGCGTGAGGTGTTTTATGGTAGGAGATCCAGGTAGCCTTACTGGGATGGTCCGACTTTTGCACCACAGCGGGTCAACCCAGTTCCAGCTCCTAGATCATCTACTAGAGTTGCTATTGTCTTGTTAGGATTAAACGTTAGAGAGACACTCGAGTCCAGTCTTCTTCTGTGACTGGTACTCTGAGGAGTCGTATGGTTCAGTATTGGGTTCCTAAGTCTTCACTCTATCCTAGTACTGAGTCATCTTTCTCTCTTGTGTCTTGATCAGGTTCGTCGGATGGGGAAGGGAGATGTTTGGATTGTTGACTCCGGTTGTTCTCGTCATATGACTGGAGATTCTCGTTGGTTCTCTTCCCTAGTCCGAGTCCTCGGTGATGAGTTAATCACTTTTGGGGATGCATCTTCAGGTAGAGTCATTGCTAAAGGTACCATCTGCATTAACCAAAATTTCATTGTTAAAGATGTTGCCTTAGTAAGTAAGCTGCAATACAATCTGCTCTCTGTTTCTCAGCTTATCGATGACTCTTTCGAGGTAAGCTTCAAGAGTAATGCCTGTAGAATCCTTAATTCATCAGGAGGGTTAGTTTGCGGGATTTTTAGATTTGGGAGAGTCTTTTGTGCTAATTTTTCTGCTTCTTCTGGAGACTCTCTTCGATGTTTGATTGCTTCTGAGTCCCGTGATCTCTCCTTCTGGCATTGGAGACTTGATCACATTGGTTTTGATCATTTGACCCGAGTTAGCAGCCACGATCTCATTCGGGGTTTGCCCAAACACAAGATGGTCAAAGACTTAGTTTGCTCTCCTTGCCGACATGGCAAGATGGTTATCGCTTCTCATCCTCCGATCCGTAGTGATGGTGATGCACGGTGACAGCTTTTACGTATGGATCTTTGTTGGTCCGGCTAGAGTGCGATCGGCGGGAGGGAAGTGGTATGTTCTTGTCATCGTTGATGATTTTTCTAGATACTCTTGGGTATTCTTCATGGCCTCGAAGGATGAGATCTTTTCTCACTTGGGGTTTGGTCGAAGAGGTTGTCTATTGAGCTCCCTGTGCATTATGAGCTATATGCAGTGATAATGGCACGGAGTTCAAGAATTCCTACTTTGAGAGTTTTTGTGTGAGTCGGTTTAAAGCATCGGTTCTCTTCTCCCTCGCCTCTCCAGAATGGCGTAGTGGAAAGGAAGAACATGACCACAGTTGAGATGGCGGGACGATGCTAGATGAGTACAAGACTTCTAGGAAGTTTTAATGAGGCTATAGCTACCGCTTGCCATGTTTCTAATCGCGTGTTTTGAGAGCACATTTGCATCGCACTTCTTATGAGTTGAGGTATGGGCGAAAGCCCAGTGTGTCTCATTTTCGCGTTTTCGGTTGCAAATGTTTTATCTTGAAGTCTGGTAACCTAGATAAGTTTGAATCTCGTTCTTCTGATGGTATCTTTCTAGGTTACTCGACTTCTTCTCGTAGCTATAGGGTCTGGAGTGTTGATGCGCATAGGATCATAGAGACCTGTGATGTGACCTTTGATGAGGCTAGCCCAGGTGCTAGACCTGATGTTTCAGGCTCTTCTTATCCCTCCGAGACCATCTTTGTGGAAGATGAGGATGATGGAGATGATGGTGTTCCACCGGATCCAGTCCCCTCTACACCTGAGGTGCCTCCTGTTTCCATTTTTGCACCTCAGGGAGACCAGCCCTTGCCTTCCGACTCTCATTCAGCCAGTGGCTCTGCTCCTACCTCTTCTGTGCATGAGGTAGAGGCCACTTCTGCTTCTGAACCTCCCCGTCATATTCAGTGCTCTCATCCACCTGATCAGATCATCGGAGATCTATTTGAGCGAGTCACTCGCTCAAAATCAGGTTTGTCCAGTTTCTGCCTTCACTCTGCCTTTGTTGTGTCGTTTGAGCCGAAGGATGTGACTCATGCATTATCTAACGAGTCTTGGACTAATGCTATGCATGAGGAACTTGAAAACTTCGAGAGGAACAAAGTCTGACAGCTTGTAGAACGTCCATCTGGTCATAATGTCATTGGGACCAAGTGAGTGTTCAAAAACAAGCAGAGTGAGGATGGGGTTGTCATTCGCAACAAGGCTAGGCTAGTTGCACAGGGTTTTTCTCAGGTTGAAGGTCTTGAATTTGAGGAGACCTTTGCCCCTGTAGCTAGACTAGAGGCTATTAGGATCCTGCTTGAATTCTCTGCATCCCGGGGCTTTGAGCTCTATCAAATGGATGTCAAGAGTGCATTCCTCAATGGCTATATTGAGGAAGAGGTTTATGTCAAACAACCTCCAGGATTTGAGAACACCAAGTTTCCGAGTCATGTATACAAGCTTTCCAAAGCTTTGTATGGACTCAAGCAGGCCCCCAGAGCATGGTATGAGAGGCTGAAGTCTTATCTTTTCAGCCATGACTTTAAAATGGGCATAGTAGATAAAACTCTGTTCATCAGACACCATGAGTCTCATTTTCATCTCGTCCAGATTTATGTGGACGATATCATTTTTGGTGGCTCGTCTCATTCGCTTGTGTCTCAGTTTTCTGAGGTGATGAGCACAGAGTTTGAGATGAGTATGATGGGCGAGTTGAGCTACTTTCTTGGCTTCCAAATCAAGCAGACTCGGGAGGGTACTTTCTTGCATCAAGGCAAGTATACCCGTGACCTCCTGAGGTGCTTCGATATGTCTGATGGGAAGCCGGTGATGACTCCTATGGCCACCACTGCTGCCCTCGAGCCTGATGAGGATGGTGAGCCTGCTAATCAAAAGAAGTTTCGGAGCATGATCGGCTCCCTCTTGTACCTCACTGCTTCGAGGCCGGACATACATTTCGCTGTGTGTCTGTGTGTTCGATTTCAAGCTTCTCCTCGTGCCTCTCACCGCCAGGCGGTCAAGCGCATCTTCAGGTACCTTCGTGCTACCACTGATTATGGTATTTGGTACTCTTCTTCTTCTTGTCTATCTCTTAGAGCCTTTTTCGATGCCGACTTTGCTGACTGTAGGATAGATAGGAAGAGCACTTCTGACACTTGCCAATTCATTGGCACTTCTCTTATTTCTTGGTCATCTAGGAAGCAGTCTAGGGTTGCATAGTCCACCGCTGAGGCCGAGTATGTTGTTTTGACCGATTCTTTGTCAGAGCAGTGCTCTGGATGAGATCGACCTTACGGGACTATGGGTTAGAGATAGAGAGTGTGCCACTCTTCTGTGATAACACTTCAGCTATTTGCATTGCTAAAAACCCAGTGCAACATTCCCGGACCAAGCACATTGATATTAGATATCACTTCCTTAGAGACCATGTGGAGAAGGGAGATATCGCGCTCGATCAGAGAGAGTGACCTTCAGTTAGCCGATATCTTCACCAAGCCTTTGGATAGCTCCAGATTTGTTGCCTTGAGGAGTGAGCTTGGAGTCGTGAGCCCTTACGGCATTTCTTGAGGGGGAGCTGGTTTGTATATTATGTATTATATGTTTTCTTCCAGCTTTTCTTTTCTTTGTGTTTCTTCTGGGTGACTTTGGACTTGTTTTCTTGACTTGAGTTCACCCACTTAGACTTCTAGCATGCCTTGCATGAACCTCTTACCTTGTGTTTTAGGTTGCTATCATGCGTGATTAGCTGTTCTCTCTTCTCTCTAGGTTGAGTTCCCTCACAGTCTTATAAGTCTAGCAGGTATTGGGCCTCCAGGTAGAGCAGGTGCATGTGCACTCCTTAGTTGAGATCTAGAGTCGACTTCCTATGTCGACCATCGGGAAGATAAGAGCGAGTCTAAGCCATAGTGAGTCTCTTATATCTTTTCTATGCTCTATAGCCATCTAGTTTTGCAGTTTCTCGATTTCTTCTCCTCATTCTGTTTTACTGGTTGTTATTGAGTTCATTCGGGTTTTCTTTATACCTAATCTTGATAATAACTCAACTTTAACCAAATTTGAGCTTAAAATTGATTCATTTTTTGAGGGGGAGTTTTGGAATCTGTTCATGCATTGCATTTAGACTGCATTTTCTGTTTTATGAGCTTTGTCTATTATGCAATTGATTTCTTCTTCATGCTATACACCATGCTACATCATTTGAAGAAAATCACTAGCTTAGGTATGTCCAAGTTCATTTAACTTGCTAAGCTTAAAAATGAAATAAGCCTTAAATGAAAAACTTAATGAAACTGTTGCTTTTACTTGCTAGGTTTCTTCTCTAGAGGTTTGTGCCATAATTTGAGAAATTTTGGAGTTCTCTAGAGTCCCTATAGCAACTTGGGTGAAACTAGTTTGATCCATGCTAGAGTCCTTCAATTGCTCATGAATCATTGTGCTAAAAATGAAAATTAAACAAAATTAACTCTTCTTGTGCACATACAACTCAACACGTTGCATTCACAAGACCGCTTCACATTGCACTTGGGATGAACTTGGAATACATCGTGTTTGACCTAGACCATCCTCTTAAGAGTTCATCTTGAGATGGTCGCAGACGGCTTGAGTCAATTAGTTGTCAAAAGAAAATGCAAATAAATTAAAAACAAAGACATATGTGGGTAAAAAATGCAAATAATGTCAAACATTTGCACCCCTTTATGTCTTGTATGATGATAAATCAAAATTTGCATTAAGTGATAAATGAACCCGAAGGACCTTGTATGCTCTTCTAGATTCCCCAAAGTGTTGAGTAGGTTGAACTCTAGGTTTTCCTTTTGATCCTTAGAGTGGCTATTCTTCTATTTTTGAAACTAAAGCTAAGTGTTGCACTTGTCAAATCTTGCTAAAAATGATATATTCAAAACTAAGCTCGTATTTGCACTTGGACATGTCTTAGTTTAGTCATCTTCTGAAATTGACAAGCTTGGTGTAATATCCTTCCATTTTGATCAATTGGATAATCTTCAAAGCTCTTTCGATTGCATTTCTTGCATACATAAAAAGAGGGAGAAAATTCCATTTTGATGCCTATATTGCCAAAAGGGGGAGAAAATGTAGAAAAGGCATCATTAAAAAAAAGAGAGATAAAAATGTGAAAGCTTGTTGGTTCTTATGATCTATGTAAATCTTTGCTATTTTTTATGGATCATAATCACATTTGGCACTTACGATTGGTTTTTAGAGCTTTTGTGGAAAACTTGCTCTTTTCATGGTCTTGCTCAAAACTCTTTCTGCCAACTTGGTCTTGATTTTATATCTTTTTCTCTGGACCAAGTTTGGCTTTGCAATCAAATTGCTTTCTTCTTCTCTCATTAAAACTCAAATTTATGCCTTTTATGTTGTTTGTCAATATACTCATCAAGGGGGAGATTGAAGGACCATGTGGAGGTCCATCCATGTTTGTGATGAGTATTTGACTTTATTTGAGCAAAGTGTCCTCAAGTTTGAGTTTGATTTGGATTGATTTTCAAAATAAAGCAATTTGAGCTGTCTCTGCCAGGAGTGGCAGTACCGGCTGTATGAGCGCGGTAGTGATGAGTTGGATGGTTTATTGCATATCATTGTGGGCATTGCTATGTGAAAGGTTTTTTCTTGTTTTTGATGGTTGCAGGACGACGGTGCTAGGTCATGGTGAGGCGGAGGATGACCGGGACTAGGCGAGGAGCGTCGGAGGTCCAGACGGTTGAGAGATCGCCGGAAGATGATCGGAGATGGAGTCCGGGCAAGTCAAGAAGACAAGGAAAAGAGATGATGCTAGCTAGATGCCGCGTGGATCAATGAGGGCCGTCAGATTGAGGTCGAGTTGATAGGTTAGCGGGTTTAGGTAGTATGCTTTGAAAACCGTGCAAGAAAATCCGGTATGTGTGTGGGTTAGCCCTTGCATGGCTGTGAGTGTGGGTTAATCCTAGCCCTTAGATGAGTGCTCTAGGGTTGAGGGACTCATCCAAGGGTGGTAGGTGGCCCAAGAGTAGTATAAATAGGGGTGGAGGGGTAGCCTCCTCCCCT
Organism: Otatea glauca; assembly: GCA_036346275.1. Taxonomy (NCBI): domain Eukaryota; kingdom Viridiplantae; phylum Streptophyta; class Magnoliopsida; order Poales; family Poaceae; genus Otatea; species Otatea glauca. The sequence goes on along the minus strand of CM070724.1, from coordinate 51,727,370 downwards.
TGAAGGTTTTGAGGTTTGTGAATGCTCCTTTGAGCTTTGACCACATGAAAGTGAGGCTTTGTAACCTCTCCTTCCAGAAATGAAAGTTTTATCCATCCATCTCTGAATTTATTTTGCGCATTTACATTGTGTCTTTACTTTACGCAATTTAAATTCAGCATTTACTTTCCCGCAATTACATTCTCGCAATTTACTTTCACGCAATTTGGATTTGCCTCCCCTCCTTCTAAATGCTGTTGATCTTGGATGTTTTGAGTGTGTTCATATGGTTTTACATCTCTTTTGCACTCTTGGATTGAGTAGAGAACATCTTTTCTTTCAAGTTCCAACTTTGTTCAGAACTTGTTCTTTGCGCATCATTTAGTATTTGATTTTTATAAAAATATAGAAAAATTCATTTTAAGTGATTCTTCTTGGAGGAGGTGCGGGACTCTGATATCCACTTGCATAAAAATTTTGGAGTTCACTTGTTGCACAGTTTGGGCGCCATGAGGTGAAAACGGAGCCCCAAACTTTTTGCTCGAAGTTCTTGACTGACTATGTTCTTTGATTTTTCCTGTTTTTTCTGTAAGGATTTTTGAGGAGAAATTTGGTGGAGTTCTTCACAACTCTGATGCTCATAGGGATAAAAATTATCAAAATTTTGTGAGCTGCAGAAACCCACCAACCTCCTGTTCAAATTGAGGACAAGTTCTGAAAATTCTGCTTTTGCTTTTCTGAAAGTGACTTTTGTGATTTGAATTGATGTTCTTTCTAAAAGCAAGAGTTGGATTGATTCCTCTTTATCTTGTACACTAGACAATCAGGATTGTGACTCAAAAATCTTCACATATTTTATGGTACTTATCCATGCAAGCTTGGGGTACACATAGTTGTCTAGTTTTTCGGGTTTTTCACCATTTCCTTTGAGCGATCTTGTCGAGGTTTTTGTTGGAGTATTTTGGGGGAAAATTTATTTGCGACCTTTCACCCTCCTCTGTTCGCCATCTTGGTCCTTCAAGTGAACAATTCTTCAGCATGGTTATTACTTTTTTAGTTTCTTTATTATCTTCAGTATGTGTAAACTGGGGGATGATTGTTTCTGGCTGTAGGGAAATTGCATGCCTTTTAGCCCAATAGAAGCTGATGTTTAGTTGCTGTATAGTACTTTAGTATGATGAAAACACCAAGAACAAATGTTTGGCCAAAAGAGTTATCATTATACATTATTCCTGATCTTAGTAGGGTCATGTTAATATGGAAACTGAAGAAGAGAAAAACAGTAAAAACAATGCATCTTGTTGCAGTTGTATCCAGGTAGTGGACTTTTGTTAGAGCTGAGAACAATCGGACCTCAAGGATCCCATATGCTTGAGATACGTGGTTAATTTGCAAGGTTTAGGACTTTGTTGTTGCTGGTACTTTCTTGCTTTCTTTGTTCTATATTACCCAAATGGTTTCTTCCAGGTTCTTTTAGATTGAGTTTTTGATACACACTTCATGGACAAGGATCAGGAGAAACTTAGTAAATGCTTGGCATGGACAGTAAAATAAATAGAGTGCATCGCATTTGATCTTAACAAAATTGCAAAAGACAATTTTAGTCCTAACACATGTCAATGTGGCAATGAACTCAATAGCTTTGTGATTGACATCGAAGCTATAGCTCGCAGCCTAGAGCAGGTTGCCATACAGTCACATCAACTGATGCAAAGAGATGAAGTAGAGCCTGCAGAGGATGTAGACCCTGAGTTGTGTCTTCCTTTCGACTACCAAAGCGATGACGAGGGTAAACGTGATGACACTCAGTATTGTGAAGATGAGGGTATCAACATTGATAGTTATGATTCGGGAGTGTTCTAGTCCTGTATTAATATTTTAATGTTAAGAATTGTTCAGATATTGTAATGTTGATGGATGTTGTTAAGACTTGTTAAGATATTGTAATGTTTTTTGTTAACTTGAGAAATTTTGTTGTTGGCAGAAGAGAAATTATGGATGGCTTCTATATTAACTTGTTGAGTGAGGGAGGGGATGCATTCAATTGGTATGGTTCTGAACCTTCTCCACAGGAAAGCCCAATTTCTATGAGAAGGAAGACACTTTGTTGGTCTCCGCATGGCTTAACGTTAGTATCGATGCAATACAGGGGAACCAACAATCCCGTGCCACTTATTGGAGAAGAATACATGACTACTTCCATGAGAACAAGACTTTCACCTCAGATCGTTCACAGACTTCGCTTACACATCGATGGTCTGTTATTCAAGAAGCAGTGAACAAGTTTTGTGGGTGTCATGATCGGATTGAGTGTCGAAATCAAAGTGGGTTAACTGAGCAGGACAAGGTTGGTCCATAATCTATACACCTTTCCTATTTGTAGATAGTTTGCTTAGTTTGCTTATATTGTTGTTTGTGTGTTGGTACAGATTATGCAAGCTAAAACTTTGTACCAAGAGGAAGAAGGGCGATCATTTGCATTCTTGCATTGCTGGAATGTTTTGCAACACCATCCTAAGTGGTGTGCTCGGTTATCTCAGAGGAAGCAAAAGACATCAAGTAGTGGAAGTCCGGGATATTCCAGTCCTGTTAGCTCCAATGCAATTCATCTTGATGAGGACCATCCTAGTGCAGAAAAACATCACTTAAATAGACCAATTGGACATAAAGCAGCAAAAGAACGATTACGTCAAGGTAAAGAAGTTTCTCCAACAGTAAATCTTTACATGGAAGCATTAAAAAATTTTAGAAAGGAAAAGAGGGAACTTGAGATTATGAAAGAGAGGAAAAAAGATGAGCGATATGAATGACTATATGCACAAGAACAAGAGAGGATTGCACAAGAAAAAGTGAAGATTGAGCAAGAGAAAGAGAGGCTTGAATTCAAGAACATGGTCGAGGAGGAGAGAATTATGAGCATTGATCTAAGTCGCTGCACTGAGCCACAAAAACAGTACTACATGAGCTTGCAGAGCGACATAATAGCTAGAAGATGTAATAGGTCTGGTTGAACCAAGATTGTTTATTTTGCTTCTAGCCATTCAGTTTGTCCCTAAGTCATTAAGTTATGGACTGTTAACTATGAATTGCTGTGAGTCTGTGATGTTTTAATGACTAACTCTACTAAATTTGAGAGCATTGTAGTTTCAAATTTGAAATTTGAAATTTTCGTATTTAAAAATAGCTGTTCGAATTTTAAATTCCTACGAGAATAAATTTTATGTTTCCGTATTTAAAAATAGCCGTTCGAATTTTTCCCGCTAAAAAATAAACGTTTCTCATATGATGGTTATGAAATATCATTATAATATAGGATGGAGAAAATAGGGAATAAGATTTGGGGAAGCTGTTGGAGAGGAAAGAGATATAGGGAAGGAATATTTTTAGGGAATTCTGTATATAGGGATATAGGGATCTAGATTTAGGGAATGCTATTAGAGATGGCCTAATGTAACTGGGCTTGATTTCCCTTGATACGCAATGTACTCATGCATGGGAAAAAGAAGTGTGTGTGAGAGAGGAGAGGAAGGGGCCGCGAGTACCACAACTTAGATAAGTAGGTTTGTCTCCTCCGCTGGGCCGCATCATTATATTCCGACGTGGAGGCCCTTCCCTTTACTCCGATCGATCCGTTAATTCATTTCAAAGCCTTTACTTTGCCATGGACCTACCTAGCTAGCAGCTAGCTTCTACACGTTCTTCTTCTTCTTCTTCTCCGACTCCAATATTTACTCTCTTATAGAGGAGAGAATCCCCACGCTGCCAGGGCAGGGCATCCACATATCCTGACTAGGGTTAGTAAAACCGATCTAGGGTGGAAAACTGAGGGCTGAGCGATACCGAAAATCGTGAGAAATCGAATGGTTTGCGAATTCAAATTGAAAACTGGAGTTGAACCGTGCCGACTGCTACAAAAATCGGTTGAAATGGACCGAAAATTGCCCGATATAGCCCGATTATCGCCCGGTTTTGGAGAAAATCGGTAGAGACTAGAAAATGGAGGGGCAAAAAGGAAAAAAGGGGGAAATTCCAGAAAAATGTGAAAAATTAGTAGAAGGCCTAAAAAGGTTAAAAAAATCAGAAAAATGTTGGAAATGCATAAAAGATTATAGAAAATATGACAAAATTCCGACATGACCATTCCTATATGTGAAGACCATGTCAAATTGTAAAGTACATATTTTGCAACAATAGCACAACTATAGAAAAATATGAATAATTTTGGGAAAATTTCGACATGACCTTTGCTATATTTTGGACAATGTGAAGTTGTGAAATAGGCATGTAGAAGTAATATGTCAAGTTGTCAACAAATAATATTTCATTTCAATACATACACGAATCAATCGATGAAGTCCACATTTCAGTTACATTCATTTAAGTAGCATAGCAAATGATATTTAAATTGAGCTTTTCTCACCTAAAATGAATGTTCCTACTCGACATAGCTTCGTCGGTCTTCCATTATGATACATGTGCCATGGTGTACCTACATGTATTGCTCGATGTTAGTAAAAAATCGAGTTGTAATGAAATGAAACATACAATTAAAACATTACCTTAGAGGCTACAGGTAGTATTGTTGACTGTACACTTGGTTGACTATGTTGTACTCTTCTGTGGACATCATCAGCTAACCTTGTGTAGCTAGTAACTCTGCCTTATATTCATGCCAACTTTGCCCCGTCCACGAGCTAATCGTTTCCCACTGTTGGTACAACATGGTATAAAATTCTAGGTCTTGCCACTCATATACCCATTGAGTGCCAGGTTATGTGGATGAATCCGGGATGGAGTAGTCATATGAGCCATATGAGTCATAACTCTCCTGCGTCTCGGCGACGCTGTACGAACTACAGCTATGCCGCAGTGCATCACGGCTGTATCGACGGTCCCTCCCCTCGACTGTATCGATGGTCCCTCCCCTTGGTTGTAGTAGTCGTCCTAGGTGATTGTGGAGCCTTATGGTCTTTGTCTTGTGTGGCATGAGTGTATTGGGACTACCCTGTAAATTGTATGGCAACAGAAGCTTCTGAGTGGGAAGTAGGAGGGATGGAGGCATCAGCAGAGGCCTGACCATCATTGTTGTCAATCTTGGAGCTGCTATCATTGAATTCTTGATACAACGGGCTCCGATGGCCTATGGGAGTGCTATCAGTTGAGTCATCACTCCCTACGCACTATTCCTGTTGTGTGGGAAGCTTCCCCTTTCCTCTTGAGGAGCTCTCTTTTTTGCTTGCTCCCTCATCGATACTGTTTGGTGCTCCTCTTTCCATGTGAGTGTCCCCCACTGCCGTTTCTGCCCATTCAGGGATGCTTGTAGCCCTAGTATTCTTTTACGACGTAAGAGTGTCTACCGGGTCTATCACGAGGTGTGATGGGAGGGGCTGTCACTCTCCGTCTCTGTATCCTCCTCATCAAGTAAGGGGTCAGTATTAGATCTCCATTTCTCCATCCATTGTCGGATTGGATTTTCTGTGTCGCATAGTGTGAGCTCCATAAGACGCTGAAATGGATCGTTTTCGGCTACGGACTTATCACTTTCTTGTTCTTGGATTCTGAGCCACAAGTTGTAGTTCACATAAACCAACTTATGGAGCTTCTTATATGACAGACAATTGCGAACTTTGGTGTGGATGAATGCGAACGTGCTCCAATTACGCTCGCAACCGCTGGAAGAAGCGCAATGGGAAACGATGTACTGAGCCAACTGCTGTGTGGATGTGTCTGAACCGAAAACACCCCACCAATGTGCTGCAAGTAATGGAAGACAACAATCAGTAGGAGGTGGAAATACGAGATTGGCACTATATTTAAGGTGACATAAGGAATATACCAACGGTAGTTTTGGGATCATATGCCATCCTCTCAGCTAGCGCAGTAGAGAACGATGCAACCTTTCTTTTGAAAAGATCGACCTCGTGAAGACCTCGCATTGCTATATCAATATCATCAGAAAGCGCTTCATAAGTATCCTGGAGATTTGGCAAGAAGGTGTTGGTCGTCCCATACGAGTAATGCGTTCGGGGGTTCAAGGCAGCAGCTACATGAAATTAAAGGAAACATGTTATTATAAGTATTTGCAAGTACAAAATATTTTATTAAAAGAGAAGAATGTATTACCGGCGTTCGTATAAGTATCACGCGTTAGGTCGCCCATTCTTGGGTCCACGACATTCATGTATTGCTCAAAAGTAGCTGGAGAGTCATGGAACAAGCTATCATATTCCTGTCGTATTATATTATATCGCAATATCACCTCGTTCAATATAGGAACCCTGTCTTGGTCGGCGAAACGCAAGAAGGCGTACAACGGTTCCACAGATTTAACAACTGAATGAAGCTTGTCCCACCACTCCCAGCTCGACAGGCACCCATACACGCACCTCCCCTCTACAGTATTAACAAAGCGCGACGACAGAAATTCCTCTAACGCCATCTATTGCAAGAAATTGTCCTTGCGACAAAGGAAACTGTCTAGAAACATGTAATTTGTTCCAAAGTGAGTAGCATTCCACTTCACTAACTCGCCCCTAATATGCTTCTTCATCATAGCATGAAGTTTGGAATTGGTTGTAAATCTATCGTGAGATTTTTCTAGCACTCTCAATGACACTAGTGTGGTCAGGGAACTCTCTAATTTGCTTCAGCATTAAATTAATCGTGTGGGCTATTATTGGACGTACATAGCTGTATATAGTTTGAAAGCTCACTTACCCCATTTTTGAGCTTCCTTGACAGAGCTAACGAAGTACGAATTGTCTGCTTTCCTCCCCGCTATACTAGCCGTGTGAAAGAATTTGACCCATGCCGAGTCAATCGCCTGCTTCGTATTTTTCCCCTTCTGTGTCCACCTCCCAGTGTTAATTCTTGTTTGCACAGGGCCACGGGCTGAGCCAAGGTTGTAATCCCCCACGGCCAGTCTGTCTCGTTGCGATGAATTCCAAAACATCCTTGGCAAGACACCATCGTCCTATCCTCTAGCCCCTCTAGATCCCCCACTGCCACCACCATACTCATACCTGCCACCTGCCTGACTCATAAATTATGTCTTCATCCTGGAGGCATCCATTGCATATTGCAGCTGGTCCTCCTCATCTGCACCACCCGTGTACTCAGAATATACACTTCTTCTCGGCGAGGAATTGCCAGCTACTGCTTCCTTCATGAGCCTCTCCTCCCTAATTCCCTTCTTCTTGTCCTTCGTCCTGTCTAGTTCGCGCTGAAAGTACTCGCGAACCTACTTTGAAACTTGACTGCAATGGATCTACTTTGGAACTTTGCCAAGTGGTGCTTTAATCGGGTTGTACCGCCCCCTTTCTTGTCTTAGTGACAACACTTGCATTGAAAACTGGTCCCTATCTTACTGTCGTGCCCCCACACTACGTCACCCTGCAATGCCATCTACTAATCAAAACAACAAGAAGTCAGGTAACACAAAACATCAATTCATTACATCAGAGCTGAGTCATTACATCAAGTCATTACGTGCTACCAATAAAAGACATTGTCACTAGGATTGAGCATAGTAACGAAAAAAGCTACATTAACAACTCTAATGTTAAGAATAATTTAACACGGACACACATAAGCAAACATGTACTGTATGACGAATATAACATATAGCAAAATACCTCTCCCATCTTTCGTAAGTAAAGCATGTCTACAAGTTCAAGTTACTTGCACTATTGCAAATAAATAATGGTTTAACTCGATCACACATCATGCACTGCTAATCCTAACCCTAACCCTAACCACGTCGTCTATTGCTAAAGTGCTAATCATAGCCCTAACCCTAACCTTGACTAACCCTAGCCATAACTAACCCTAACCTTAAACCATAAACCTAACCCTAACACTAACACAACATGCACTGCCATATTACCATTCATTCATAAATAAACCATAAACACATGCTAATGAGCATAATCAAATGACATTCCTCACAAAAATTCGAAACTCACATAAAATTACCGAAAATCGGTCGGTTTCCCACGAAAATCGACCGAATGCTAACAATTTTCCAAGTGACCGCGGCTGGGTCATCTCCCTCTGCAGATCTGGCGATTTTTGGGGCTAATCGGCCGATTACCGCAACTCCAGCGGTGATTTTCCAAGCTACATCGCCAGATCTAGCCGGAGTGCATCTGGTCGGGAAGAGCTGCTCGAGTAGAGTGCGGTGGAGCAATAATTGTGCCTGAATCAGCCACCTGACACATTAAAACGCCCATCATTTGTGACCAGGCCGGACTGAGCCGAGTGGGCTTGCACTGTGGGTGCACGGCCCATTACTGTTTTTTCTTTTTTTTTTTTGCCTTTTTCATTTCGTATTACATCTTTTGACTCAAATTCGTCTCCAACATTCGGATTTTTCCAAAATTTTCATCCCAGAAATCATAAAGATGTTAATACTAATTTTAGAAAATTTTAGGATAAATTTTTGCAAATTTTTCAAAATTTTGAATTTGAATTCGGCCGGTTTGCCGGCCGGTTCACGAAACCGTGCCGGACCGATACAAGCGATTTTCGCGAATTTAGACCGATAATCGACGGTTTTGTCATCCATGATCCTGACTCGAGAAAAGCCCCTCCAGACTATCGGAAATTGTGGCGACGCCCCGAGCGAGTTGAACTGAATCTTCCATGGGTCATGGGAAGGAGAAATCTGCGATGCTGTTTTGGATTAGTAAGCAACTAGCAGGTTGGTTTGCACGTTTGCGCTTCTAAATTTGTCTCAAAATTTATAATATCTTAGATGCTTAAAAATATATTTAAGTATTTTGTAGCCTATTTACATTTTTTAGACTTCATCGACATTGAAAATGACAAGAAATGCTTGAAGGAAAATACAACTTAAGAAACATAATTGAAATATGAGCTTTGATCGGAAAAAAATCATTGAGCACAAAAGTTGTTGAGGTACTTAGAAACGTAGGGCCCCTTTGGCATGGCTTTTGCTTTGGCTTTCGCTAGCTAGAAGCAGCAAGCTGTGCCAAAGTGTCGGTTTCTGTCCAAGCCAAAGATGTACATAACATAGAAGCAGAAGCCATCCAACAGGTGTACCCTGCGGGAAGCTAGTGCTTTTGCGGGTGGGTGTTACAAGATTACCCCTGGAGTTGAAGAATATTTACCCGCAAATTGCCATCGCATAAAAAGTCATGACTTCCTCTCGATCGAGCATCTTCCACGTGCTCCCCCGATCGGCTGTCTCCCCCGAGCGGCTAGGGTTTGGTTCTCGAGTGTTGGACCGGGTTGTTGGCTATTTTAACGACACTTTCATTATCACATAAAAGAGGCACATTCTTGAAACTTATTTCATAATCCATTAAGGTTTGCCTCATCCATAGTAATTGAGCACAACAACTACCGGCAGAAATATATTCGGCTTCGGCGGTGGATAGATCTACAGAATTTTATTTCTTGGAGAACCATGAAACTAGGGACCTACCCAACAATTGGCAACCCCCGGAGGTGATCTTTCTATCCACTTTGCAACCCGCATAATCCGAGTCCAAATATCAAATTAAATCAAATTTAGCACCTTTAGGATACCATAACCCTATATTTGAGGAATGCTTTAAATATCTTAGAATTCTCTTAACATCTACTAAATGACACTCTTTAGGAGAAGCTTGAAAATGAGCACACATGCAAACACTAAATATGATGTCGGGTCTAGATGCGGTAAGATAAAGTAAACTACCAATCATAAAACGGTAAAGCTTTAAATCTACCGGTTTACCTCCCTCATTGAGGTCTAGATGCCCGTTTGATGCCATTGGAGTCTTGATGGGCTTTGCATCCTCCATGTCAAACCTTTTGAGTAGATCATTTATGTACTTGCTTGGCTCATGAATATCCCGTTCTTGATTTGTTTGATTTGAAGTCTAAGAAAGAAACTCAATTCTCCAATCATTGACATTTCAAACTCCCTAGACATCATATTACCAAATTCTTAGCAAAAATCTTTATTAGTAGAACCAAATATGATGTCATCAACATAAATTTTATAAACAAAGAAATCTCCATCTATTACTTTAGTAAAGAGTGTTATATCAACCTTCCCAATTTTGAAACCTTTTGAAAGTAGAAAATCTCTAAGTCACTCATACTATGCTCTAGGAGCTTGTTTGAGATCATATAGCGTCTTAGAGAGTTTGTAAATATGGTTTGGATATTTAGGACTTTCAAAACCGGGAGGTTGTTCGACAAATACCAATTCAAATATTTGTCCATTTAGAAATGCACTCTTCACATCCATTTCAAATAACTTAATATCAAAGTAAGATACAAATGCAAGCAAGATTAGAATAGCTTCTAATCTAGCTATGGGTGCAAAAGTTTTACCAAAATCTAGTCGTTCCATTTGTGTGAAACCTTGCGCTACTAATCTTGCCTTATTTCTTACCACAATACCATTCTCATCTTGCTTGTTTCGAAATACCCATTTTGTGCCGATGGCATTTTGATCCTTGGGTCTTTCTATTAGTGTCCATACATCATTTTGAGCGAAATTATTGAGCTCTTCTTGCATTGAGTTCACCCAATCCGGATCATCTAAAGCTTCATCTACATAAGTAGGTTCAAGAGAGGACATAAAAGAGTAATGTTCACAAAAAGAAGCAACACGAGATCGAGTTAGAACACTCTTACTATGGTCACCCAATATTTGATCTATTAGATGATTCTTGGAGAGTCCACATCAATTGGTTGAGTTTGACTTGGCGTTGCGGAAGTAGATGGTTCAACTTGAGTGGATGAGGGATGATCTTCTTTGTTCACTTCTGGCTTCACATCTCCAAATGTCATATTTTTTATCGCTTCTCTTAAGCATTCATTACCTACATCATCCAAATTTTCTTGCTCTTCTTGAGAGCCATTAGTTTCATCAAATTCAACATCACACTTCTCTTCAACAAAACCTTTGTTTTTGTTAAAAACACAATAGGCTTTACTATTTGAAGAGTAGCCAAGCAAGAGACCTTCATCACAACGACTTTGAAATTTTGAGAGCCGAACACCCTTTTTCAAAATATAACATTTGCAACCAAAGACTCGAAAGTAAGAAATGTTCGGCCTTCTTCCAATGAGAAGCTCATATGAAGTCTTTTTTCAAAAGATGATGCAAATAAAGCCTATTTGTTGTATGATAAGCGGTATTAATGGCTTCCACCCAAAAACTATCGGAAGTGCCATATTCATCAAGCATTGTTCTTTCCATTTCAATTAATGTTCGATTTTTCTGTTCTACAACTCCATTTTGTTCCGGAGTGTAGGTGGTGGAAAGTTCGTGTTTTATTCCAAGTTCATCACAATAATCTTCAATTTTTGTATTTTTGAACTCGGAACCACTATCACTACGAATTTTCTTTATTTTGAAGTCAAATTCATTTTGGAGCCCTTTTTGCAAATCTTTTGAAAATTTCGGAGGCGTCGAATTTATCATCTAAAAAGAAAACCCAAGTATACCTTGAATAATCATCAACAATGACTAAACAATAAGAATCGACTCTGATGCTCTTATAGGTTATCGGGCTAAACAAATCCATATGTAAGAGCTCTAACGGTCTAGATGTGGACATGATACTTTTTGAAGGATGAGAACTAGCCACTTGCTTGTCAACTTGGTAAGTACTACAAAGTCTATTTTTCTCAAACTTCACATCTTTTAAGGCCACAACTAAATCATTTTTAAAAAGCTTTTTAAGTTGAATCATTCCTACATGAGCAAGTCTTGTATGCCATAACAAACCCAAGGAGGTTTTAGCAATTAAACAAGTTTGAAGATATGACTCATTTGAGGAGAAATCGACTAAATACAAATTTCCAAATCTAAAACCTTTGAATATCAAAGTGTTATCATTTTCTTTAGAAATCACTAGTCTATTTTTAGAAAACATGCAAGTAAGACCAAGATCACAAATTTGAGCAATGGATAGCAAATTAAAGTTCAATATTTCAACTAAGGAGACATTTGAGATAGAAAGGTCGTTTGAGATAGCTATTTTACCCAATCCTAATACCTTTCCTTTGCTATTGTCATCAAAAGTGATCTTGTCATGTTGGCCACTCCCCGATTCAAATGTGGTGAACATTTTCCGGTCACTGGTCATGTGTTGAGTGCATCCACTATCCAACACCCAATGCCGTCCGCCGGTCTTGTAGTTCACCTACAAAAAAAATCAAGTCTTTTTAGGTACCCAAATTTGTTTGGGTCCTTGGAGGTTAGTAACCAAGGCTTTGGGCACCCAAATGGCATTCTTCCTATGGTCAAGTATAGGAGTGCTAACAAACTTAGCAATAATTCTACCAAAACTATTTTTCTTAAGCACATAACAAGAATCATAAATGTTATTTTTTGATGCTTTGCCTAAAGGACAATCATTTGATAGATGGCCTACATCATGACATTTGTAGCAAAGCTTCCCATTTGATTTTAAAAATCGATGAGCTTTGTTACTAATTTTCTTACCCTTCTTAGGAATATACCCAAGACCTTTATTGTAGGAATATTTTTGACTATTCAAGATTTTATTTAGAGTATCTTTGCCCTTAAAGCATCTATCTAAACTCTTGCTAAGTTTATCCACTTGTTCTTTAAGTTCATTATTTTCTACCATTAAATTTTCATGGCAAGAAATTGAGCTAGCATATGAAGATGAAGGCACATCAATTAAATCATTACAAGAAGTAGATATGCTAGTTTTTGCTACACAATATGAATCAATTTCTAAACTAGACATATCATTAATAATCTTGCAACTAATGCCTACATCATTTTGAGGCTTTGAATGGTCCTTGGCAAGGAGAGTCTCATAAGCTTCCTTTAGCTCCTTATAAGATTCTTTGAGAGAAAGATATTCTTTTCTCAAGGCCTTATGTTTAGACTTTTCTTTGCCGAGGTACTCATTCAAGTACTCAAGCATATCCATTAGCTCATCATAGGAGGGTTCATCATCATCATTTGATTTTACCTTAAAATCTTCTTTTGCCATGAGGTACAAAGGAGTGATGAACAGTGAGGAAGCCTCCTTGATAACGATGTCGGCTAGACTCTTCTTCTTTGAAGGTGTATCATCCTCGGGAGAGTTAGAGTCCGAATATTCTTCTTCGAAATCCCACTCTCCAATGTGAGCCTCGCCTTTTTCGTCCTAATTAAGCTTCTTGAAGAGCTTCTTCCTTCCATGAAAAAACTTTTTCTTCTTAGGTGACTTGTTCTTGTCGTCCTTCTTCTTGGGACAATGAGAAGCAATGTTTCCCTTCTCTCACACTCATAGCACCGGATATTTGCATATCGATTGGTGCTTGAGTATTGTCCCTTCTTTAATATTTGAGGAGCGCTTGTGCTTGAGCGCCTCTTCATGAATCTCCTCATTCTTCTTAAAAGGAGGGCCATTTCCTCCTTGGTGTCTTCATCATCATCGGAGTCATCAAGCGCCTCATCGCTTGACTCCGCCTTCGCTTTGAAGGTGATATTCTTCTTCTTTGAAGAGCTTTGTTCCAAAAGCTCTTATTTGTCTTTCTTGTAAAGCTCATTTGAAATGAGGTTTCCAAGAAGTCCCGTTGGCGTCATCCTTGGCAACTCCGGTGAGTTGAGAAACAACGTCACCAAGGTTTCATATTTGTCTAGAAGAGCCCTAAGCATCTTACGAACAACATCGAAATCGGTTAGTGACGCCCCAAGGCCTTTGAGCTCATTTACTATGTTGTTCAACCATTAATACACTTCATTGATGTTTTCATGGGGCAACATAATAAAACTCTCATATTTGATCCGAAGCATATGCAATTTGGCTTCTTTGACCAAGGATGACCCCTCATGAATTTCTGAGAGGGTTGTTCAAATCTCATGAGCGGTTTCAATGTTGCTCACCCGATTGAACTCATCCGTGTTCAAAGCACCAAAGAGAGCGTTCATAGCTTGAGCGTTGAGATGAGTGTTTCGCTCTTCTTGTTCCATTGTGAGTGTGGGATTAACTCCCGGAGTGAAACTCTCAACTACAATTCTCCATATACTTGGGCTCATGGCCTTTAGAAAAACGGTCATGCGAATTTTTCAATATGCATAATTTATACCATCGAAAAATAGAGCCTTACCTGTTGACACCCTATCGCTAGCCATCCTTACTCTCTAGGCGGTAAAGCCCCAAAAGAGAGTCCTTGCTCTGATACCACTTGTAGAATCAAGGATAACCGACTAAAGGGGGGTGAATAGGAGAATTCTACAATTTTTCGATTCTAAAAACAAACAATTAAAATACTAAGCAAGAATTGCAATTTTCTTCAATTTTGCAATTAAGTTCTCTAGTAAATATCAAGTACTCTAGCACTTCAAGTATGAACAAAATAGAAAGCTAAGCACAAATAATGTACTTGAAACGATATAAGATTGAATTAAACACTAGAGGAGTAAGTGCAAATCACAAGAGAGCAAGAGACAAGATTTTTGACCCGCAGTCTCGAAGACTTGTCGGTCTCCCCTACTCCACGCTGAGGTGACTTGAACAACTTCAAGCCGGCTCCACCCGCTTGAGCCTTCCTCGATCACTAAGCTAGTTCTTCCCCGCTCCGGGTAGGCGAACTCTGGCCTTCACAACTTGCTGGGGCTTCTCACAATCTCCGTTGAGAAGCTCACCGTGCATGATCGCCTCAAAGCCGTCTAGGAGGCGGCAATCTCCAAGAGTAATAAGCCTTGACGCTTGCTTGAGGTCAAATTTAAGTGTCTAGAGGCTTAAACTAAATGCAACACTCAAATTTTTCTCTTCACTCTCTCAAATGAAAATTGAATGCACTTTTGGAGAGAAAAAGACTTGCTAAAGCTCAAATATTATCAATGAGGACCAAGAGAGCCTTTAGAGTGCAGGTGGGGGTGTATTTATAGCCCCCACCAACTTTTCTAACCGTTGGAGCTTGAAATGAGCTGAAATCAGAATTTTTGGTGCTATCGCCCATGTAGGACCGGCAGCACCGGGCTCCAACCCAACAGTTGGAACAGTGCATTAAATGCACTACGAGAGCCCGTTGTGCAGAGGGTCCGGTAGCACCAGGATCTTTTTATTTTTGCTCTACTAGAAAAAGGGCTTCTCTGGAATTTTTGCACCGGGCTCAGGGGCTGGTGCTACCGTTCGCCCGATAGCACCGCGCTACCATGGGCGGTAGCACCGGACCTCCCGACTGCCCAAAAAACATGCCCTCTGGAATTTTAGAACCGTACCGGTGCTACCGCTCGCCCGGTAGCACCGCGCTACCATGGGCGGTAGCACCGGACCACCCGACTGCCCAAAAACAAGCCTTCTAGAATTTTCGCACCGGGCTGAGGGGCCGGTGCTACCGCTCGCCCGATAGCACTGCGCTACCATGGGCGGTAGCACCTCCCTGCCTGGTCCACAAAAAATACCCTTCTCGATTTTTTACACACCGCTCTAGGGCCAGTGCTACCGCTTCGCCAGTAGCACCGGGCTTCCAGAAACTTTCTTTCAACAAATATGGAATTTCAATTTGAATTCTTTTATGACATGATGCAATATCTTAAGCATAGATTTGAGCCTTTAAACCTTAGATGACATCAAGATAATTGTCAAGACCCCTCTTAATAGTACGGCCCTAGTTCTAGCAATCCGGTCTTTTCTCCAAACTCCGAGATCGGTAAGAGCTTTGAAAAAGTCCTTAAATATTTATACCTTAGCCATTTTGTCTTGACGTGTTGATCTTCTCTTTATCAACTTCATGCTTTCATAATAATCGAAACTTGGACCAACCTATTCTCAAAATACTCAAATGGGAAACATTAGACCTTTAATCGTAATTGTCATTAATTACCAAAATCAAATCGAATTAGGAGCCTAGATGCTTTCAACAGTAACTTTATTAAGCATCTAAGAGTTCATTTCACCTCAAATTCAGAATTTAATTTGGCTAAAACCAAATTCCTGCAAGTGATTTGCCAGAGCATAATACGTACTGGGGATTTGATTTGTTCCAATCACAATGGAAAGCAGTTAATCCCAATACGCTTAGACTCATTCTCAAAACATGTATGGGCTGGCAGAGTAAGAATAGGAGTTAATTCTATTTAGGGAGAGGAGTGGGTTTTGGCTTATGTGTTTGGTTCACCACACCAAAGCTTGGCTAAGCTGAATGGTACACGTCTACTATCCTCCTCAAGCCACTGGCTAACACAAGAGCCCTGGACTGGAATTAGTACAAGTAAACAGAACTGCTAGTTATGTCTTGTATCTTGCTCACTTTTTACTTCCATTCCTGACCTTGGATTTGTGTACACCTTTTTCTTAGAGAGAAGATTTTGTAGTCCTTTGAGGAATTGACATATCTGTCACCAAAAGAAATGTTGTCTCATTACAATATTCAGTTTGATGAATTATATATATGTTGTTTGTTGAATTTTCTGCAAATTTATAATTGAAGAGGACTTACATAGGACATATTTTCATTGTTATAATTTAGACTACATTTCTTCGAATTACAATTGTAGGCTTGAGATCAGCTCACCATATTCCTTTTTACGGTGTTAAACTGGCTCAATTGTTTAATATGCAACTCATCACTATTTTTTAAAGATGGAATGATTCTTGTTATGCTCTATATTTATAGATGGAAAAAACCAAGCCAACCAAAGCAATATGGGATGCATTTACCAATAGGGTTTTTATAGAAATTTGTTTGGAAGAAGTCACTGCGAAAAATAGACCTTTTCAATGTTTGAACAACAAAGGGTACGATAACCTCGAAACCAAGTTCAAAGAACGCACAAAGAGGGGTTACAACCGCAAGCAATTAAAAAATAGTTGGGATAGCTTGAAGGCTGATTATACCATATGGAAGACATTGAATCATAATGCATCTGGTTTAGGAAGGGATCCAACAACTGGTGCCATTGTGGCAGATGATGATTGGTGGGATACACAGATAAAGATATGCATTTTTTGTTATAGTATGTGTTCGTTAGGTTAAGTGCTACAATTGACTAATGTAGTTAGCTCTTACTTCTTTTCAGGCCCAATCAGGTTGTGCTAAGTTTCTATATACACCACTTGAGCATGAAGAGTCACTACGAGTGATTTTTGATGGTGCAACCTGCTCCAATGCATCATCACTTGTGCCAGGTGCAGCTAAGGAACGGCATATCGATGTTGAAGATATAACCGATCAACAAGAGGGTGATGGTATGGGTGTTGATTGCAATATCACACCTAGCAAGACACCTACTAGGACACCAAACATGGATAAGCATCCGAAGAAAAGAACAATTCAGAATTCACCTAGTGGAAAGATGCTCAAGAAAATTTTAGAGACAAGCAGTTTGAGCGTCTTGTAGACATAGTTGAAAAGTCCACAAGCAGTAAAGCGTCTATGTCTTCTACCTCTGGTGTTGATCCTGTTAGATAGGAGAAATATGAAATGATTAACTTAGTTATTGAGTCTGGTGGTGAAGAAGGGAGTGATTACCATTTCTATGCTACTCAACTCCTCATCAAGAAGGAATATCGAGATGTCTTTCTCACTCTAAAGACACCTCAAGGAAGGCTTGCATGGCTTAGGAGGACTTAGGAGGAGAAGAAGAAGCGTTAGATTATTTGTGTTTCTTTAAATATGGTCTTATTGTTGATTATGTTATTTGAATCTAATATCCCTAAGACGTGTTATATAATTTGAAGAACCTACCATCATATGGATTGTTAAATGTTGGACCTCTAAATTTGAATTTAATTTGAAATTGTACTTACGTGATGTGTTTTGTGTCATATGATATATGATATGTATGTGCAGATGATCTCTTTAAGTTCAATTGAATCAAGTGGTAGCGAATCTAGTGATGATGATGTCTCATTTGTTGATGAAAAGGAACATGAAGGACTAGGATTGTTCTTGCCACTTATTGCTATTGTGGCTTATACAATTTTGGATAATGGGGACTCACCATCAAAAGACCAAAGCGAATACCTACCATTATAGGATATCAGCGGGTTGAGGAGCAACTTATCAACTCACAAGATTGTTACTCGATGTTTAGAATAAGGAGGTTAGTTTTTCTTAAATTACATGAAACAATAGTCAATAAATATGGGTTGAAATCAACTAGCGAGATGTGTTCTAAAGAAGCGTTGGGAATGTTTTTATGGACATGTGGATCACCTCAATCTAATAGTCAAGTTCAAAACCGTTTTTGCCATTCTGGAGAAATGTTAGTAGGAAGTTCGATGATGTTTTGGAATGTATGAACCTCTTGGCTATCGACAACATAAAACCTAAAGATCCTAACTTCAGTTCTGCGCATACTAGACTTAGAGATTCAAAACTATTTGTGCTATACTGACATTTAGCAATATGTAATATTCTATTTAATTTACTTTACAAGAAAATACTACCTTGTCGATTCAGGATATCCAAACCGAAAGGGTTTTCTAGCTCCCTACAAAGGCCAAAGGTATCATGTACCTGAATTCCGTCAAGGGGGACAACCAATTGGAATGAAGGAGATATTCAATCATGCTCATTCATCCCTTCGGAATGTTATTGAACGTTGTTTTGGTGTTCTCAAGATGAAATGGCGTATTCTTTTGAATTTGCCAAGCTATACTATCGAAAAGCAAAAGAAAATCATAATTGTGTGCATAGCTCTACATAATTTTATTAGAGTCAGTGCTTTAGGTGATACAGATTTTGATGGGCTCAAAGCAAATGATGATTATGTTGATGGTGGTATATCAACACAAGTCAATGTTGAAGATGGTGTAAACACAATGGATGACGGTGATATGGGTGCTTTGCGTGGTACTATTGCTATGGCTTTGATGGCACAAGAATGATACATGTAAACCCTCAAGTGGATGCTATAGTTTTTGTGTGTTATGTTACTACAAAGTAAAGGAAGCAACTTTGCATTTCTCATAAGTGAAAATGATGATATTTGTTATATAATTCTTCGTTCATAACCAATTCAAAGCAAAGGAGCAACCTTGTAATTTTCATAATTGAAAATGATGATATTTGTCAATTCTGATCATCAGTTAGTTTTGGTAGCTTAGCATGATTAGCTGTTTGAGCATGCATGGAGCTTCACACCGTAGCTACATCGTTCCAATCCCTTTTGGTTGGTGATGTCGATAAGGTACTATCATGGTTTGCCACTTTGCCTTCAGGAACAAATGAATAGATGTGCAAGAGGACATCTTGCCCTTTTCAAACGTGGCAACAGATCGATCACCAGCGGAGTAAATCATTTCTTATTTGTTATATATTTTTTATGTAATGACATTTCTTATTCAACTTGTAAAACAACCCAAAATAGTGATCCTAACCCTAAATTATCCTACAAACTAGACATCACACTCCTCAATGGTATTTCAGACATTTCAATCATCATATACAACTCAGAATAACCATTCAGCCTTAAAAAAGCCAAACTACCAAACGACATGCTTTTCAAGACAACAACTTCTCTAGTCAGCTGCTTCTCAGGCCAGCTAGCCAAAAGTGAGATTCTACACCAGCTCCAGCTATGCCAAAGGGGGCCGTAACCCCTCTCCATTATGCATGGATTATGTAGCTACGTGCCTCTATTCTTCATCCATTAATTACTATTTTTCAAAATACACACATGCACATGTACATCTATTTAACCTCAAGCAATACATTGATTATATGAGTGACAAATTGTCTTATTAGTTTACAGTTTATATGGTATTAGAATACTTTACTCATGCATACACGGACACACCATGGACGACCTATCTTAAACTTATCTTCTCTCACACATCGGTTGCCTCACCAACCATTTGTCTTCTATCTCTTCTCGTCGCCATAACTTTTATGATTCAACCTCTGTCAACAAACCCAATTCTAGATCGATCCATCTCAACTGCTACCCATTCTAACTAGTATAGTGCCTGTGCTAACGCTACGACGGCAGTACACCCGTTTATCAATTAAATGAGAAGATAAGTATGAATACAACACTTAATAATAAAAGAGAAATTTAGAATTTTCAATGAATTTAGAAAGAAAAATGGAACTAAATGGAGGTCGAATGGGCAAAAATGGGCTCCCAAAAGATTTTAAATCAAGAAAGAGAAAGAAAAAAGAATTTTCTGATTTTAGATTATTTTTTGTAGCTTCCACAGAGAGCACAAGCGTGCTCTCAGGCTTAACAGCGCGCAGGGGAGGAAGGCCAGGGGTGGCCGGCCAGTCGTAGTGGGTCGGCACTGGTGTGGCTAGATCGCCGGCACCGACGCCTGCGGAGGAGGAGTCACGGTTGCGATGAATTTCACGGAAAGATGATGGTGATGGCTTGGGTTACCTCAAAATCCAATGATCTTTACAAGAGGAGCACTTGGGATTTACGCAATGCGATGGGGTGGAGGAGAGCTCACGGCTTTTATAGCCCCAAAACAAGCATATTTATGGAAACCATAATTTGGGATCAAATCAGATTGAGAGAAAATTTTGGCAATAGAGCACGAAATTTGGGGAATTAACACCATAGATGGAAAGAGGAGATTTGGTGCGGGATTGATGGAGCTTTGGAGCTTCTTTCTTGCTTTAATGGAGGGAGGGAAGAGAAGAAGCTTCTCAGTCTAGGCAGACTAGAAGAAGCTACAGGTGAGTTGCCTTTATTTTTTTAAATATAGAAGGATTTTTGAAAAGATAGCACATTAGGTTAAAAAAATCTAGAAAAAATCTCAAAAAAACTTTCGATTATTTTGTACTTAATAAAATTATTTTCAAAAAAATTTAAATTATAAATTTTTAGAGAGCACGGCGTGCCATGAGGTCGCTGACCAGCAACCTCGCCGCGTCGGCAAAGCCACCGATGGCGATCGTGGAGCTATTGTAGACCTGCGTTCTCCCGGCTGCGCTGCCCCATCTTCCGGTTTCCTTTTCCTAGCACGTAATGTATGGTCCTTTCCTTTTTCAGGACGTTTGTTTCCTTTTCCTTCGTTTCAAGACGTTTGTTTCCTTTTCCTTGTTGATGCTGGAGGTGAGGGAAGGTCTGTTGTGGGCCACAGGGATGATTTCGGAAAAATATGGAAAAATAAAGCTGCGCTTCGCCGATCATTTGGATCCGTAGGGAAAAAGATAAAAATTAGCGGTGCTCGCCATTATTGGTTCGCGAGAAAAAATTGAAAAAATTAAGCAAGACTCTGCATCGTTGGTTCCTTAGATAAAAATAAAACAAAAATTCAGCGCTCTCAGCACCTTTGAAATTAGGCTCTATGGGGCTAGATCCGTAAAAAAGTCTCGAGAAGGGTCATATTCGGGAAAAAATACGATCACAATGCCAAGACAATAAAAAATTCAAGTCTTGTTTCCTTGTATGCGGATCCTCCCTGTTTATTTCCTTGTTTGATTCACTCTCCTTCCAAATATGTAGTACGTACAATTTTGGCCAGTAAAAAATTCAAGTCTGGTTTCCTTGCATGCGGATCCTCCTTATTTATTTCCTTGTTTGATTCGCTCTCCTTCCAAATATGTAGGTGGGGAGGTCTGTTGTGGGTCACAGGGATGATTAGACACACTAAATAATGGCCATCGGATGTGGGTGAGTAAAACTGAGGAAAGATCTGATACGTTCATTTTGATGAATGCAAGTTTCTGGGGACGTTTTGCTGGGTGCACGAACATTGGACCATCTCTAATGAGGTGCATTATTTAGGGTGGACGTAGGAAAAATTGCTTAGGTGCATTATAAAGGGGTATAGATGCAATACTCTAACACATAGTGATCTTCTACTTCTTTCTAATTATTGATTAATGCCAACCACTACGACATCAAACACACATACATGTGCAACTGCCGTCAATTCTTACAGGGAACACCCATGACGTTTTCTCCGGTGGCCCCAATCCTATTATGTACTATTGCGTCATCTCTACTCAAAGCTCTTTGCTCCGCTTCTTCTATACATCCATGCTTCTATTCGTATGGATACATGTAGGTAAATCCACATGTATGATGTTATTCGTGTTCGATGTCATTTTCTCGTGTCAATTGCTCCTCTTTTTTTATATTGCCCAACTTAATGTTTTGGCTTTCTCACTAACCGCGATGACCTCTCATCTTCACTGATGTGGGTATGCCAATTTTTTTATTCTGAATTATAATTTTTTTTGTTGGAATTCATATAAAATCCAATTGTTAATTTTTATTTTAATTATGGTTATTTAGGGAGTTTACTATGAATTTGTATCGATATAAATTTTTTAATTTTATTTTGCATTTTATTCTGAATTCTAGTTATTTTTATTGGAATTCGCGCATAAATCCAATTACTAGTTTTCCTTTAATTTTTAGTCCCAAACTACATGTATTTAGGGAGTTTACCTTATAATTTGTATCGAAAACAAAGTTCTAATTCTTGTTCTATTTTTTATTCTAGATTCAAGTTAGTTTGTTGTTAGAATTCACATACAAATCCAATTTTCTAATTTTTGTTTAATTTTTATTTTGTAGTACATTTATTATGGATTTTACTTTGGAATTTTTATTGGAATCAAAATTTATTTTAATTTTATTTTTTATTCAAAATTTAAATTATTTTTGAATTTCTACTGATTTAATTGCTAATTTTTGTTTAGAATTATATTTATTTAGGGATTTTACTTAAGAATTAGTATGGAGATAAAATTACTAATTTTATTTTATTCTTTATTTCTAATTTCAATTTTTTCTGGATAAACGAACTCTTTCTTTTAATTTGGACCGTTTGACCCGCTAGACAATGGCGTAGATCTTTCTCTCTTTTTTCCAATTAACTTAAGTATTTCTAGCCTCTATTTTTTCTATCTATATAAGATAGATAGATAGATAGATAGATAGATAGATAGATATGCTGAACCAGTCTAAAGAAAAAAAAGTAGTCTTTATCAATTTCTAGCCTCTATTTTTTCTTTCTATATAAGATAGATAGATACTCTGAACCAGTCTAAAAAAAAGTAATCTTTGTCAACCGGCCGGTACAATAAAAATCGCAAGCGTCTACTGACTGGAAGAAAAGGTAGCGTCTACTTGCCAGCACTGACCTTTTTCTTTTGACTTATGGGCCAAAAGTGCAAGTTTAGCGAGACAAGTAGTACCACTAGCTTGCAGACTAGAAGGTGTGTTGGGTAGAGTTTTAATTCTATCATATCTACATAGCTAGGTATTTTTATCTCCACTAGATTCGTGAAGCTGGACTTGTGAGTATATTAAGAGTGTTTATATGAATTATCTTGTTTACATTTTAGATTAAAAATATAAACTAAATTCACTTTATTTTAGCCTACAAGTTTCAGATCTAAGGTGAAGCTGAGATCTAAAACTCTACCAAACAGACCCTAAATCCAAATGAATTCGATCGTCCAATTTACGTTGACTTACAAGATTGCATGGGATTTAATAATATCACGTCGTGATTATTAGAATATATCATCCTTCTCCGTTACTAACGAGGACATCAATTCTATGAATATAGCCACCACACCTGTAAATCCATCACCTACGCATCAATCGGAATCCGCTGCTGTAATACAAGGACCGATTACTCGAGCTCGCGCATGTCAACTCAATTACCAGGTGAATGCGTTCTTTGGGTTGCATATAAACATTTTAATGGATAGAATGCTATTTAATTCTTGTGATGATTTTCTTTGCCTCAGGAACCAGGACGAGGAACCAAGCAAGCTGAAGTATAGAAGAGACGTGCATAAGATGGGTTCAGATTCGACTCCAGGACAGGGCTGACTTGTTTCGGCCGCCACGGCTACATCCGGACTCCGTTTGGAGCGTTCTTGTACTTCACCGAAAGCTTATCAAGTCTACTTTCCAACGGATCTAAAATCACATCTAAACTCCTTCTGAGTCAACGGGAATCGTCCAAGCAAGTGGCGTCACTTTTTCGGTCTAAGTTAAAGTGGGCCTTTAGCCTTATAACAAGGCGAGCCCGCTTTACCCTGCGCCCTAGGGTTCCTGGACTCACCCTCCACCATATAAACAGCCAGCCACTGCCATTAGGGAGGTGGGTTTTCTTTTAGATTAAAGATAGCAGTTACTACTTCTTGTAATCGCGCGTGTTGGTTAAACCGTCCGAATTACTTGTCTTCGGAAACCCCTCTTTTGTGATTCTGACTGAACTCGTGGTTTCAATTCTATTTTCAGTTGCTTGTTTATCTTGTTCTTGCGTGTTCTTCGATTGCTTGCAGGGACAAAAGCCTTCGTGGTCAGGTTGATCGTGCACCAGCAAGATCAATAACAACTTCGGGAGTCGGTATAACGATTGCTAAGGCGCATCGTCTGGAAACGGTGTAGTCGGATCGCCAACGTCTTCCCCCTCCCAATCGAAACTATTCCCTCTCATCGAAAGGTTAAGACCTATCCTTCTATCAGTTACTCTCCAAATATTCACACCAAATATTGGATGTATCACTGTCGCTTGCTTTTTCTAAGACTTATTGTCACTTGCTAGAAAATCTATTATACGACAAAAGCTCGTGATACGAGTGGTTAACAACTCTAAGATAAAACATAGAAAATGAAGAAATTCGAAGAAACAAAATAGAAAGAGCCGGCCCTTTATTTTTTTGGGTCCTAGCTATAAGCCTAAGCCATAATCATCGGATGCTATTATAAAGAGAAAAATACGATTCTCAAAACATTAGCCCTTAGATACTGTTTGCACCAAAATTTGGTAAGTCTAGTCAAAATCGGCAATAAAGTCAAAGATACGGAATTAACGGACAGGATGGAAAGGTTTAGAGATATTTTAGTAACGGCAAGATCTTTAAGGAAATAACTGTCCGAGATAAGGCCGATACGGATCAAAATTTGAAACGTATTGTAGTCGGACACGATCGGCCGAAAGGTATAAAAGAAGGACCAGAGCAAGCTGCGAAAACAACAACACAATACAATCAACCAGCTTTTACTTTCTTCCTGTCGACTAGGAGTAGCTTTTGTAATTTAGTCTCTGTAATCGATCTTGATCAATAAAGTTGTGCATCGCCAATTGTTGATCTTCGTCAATTACACCCTGTGTTTGATTTGTTCGATTTTGTTGCGCATCGCCTTCTTCAGAATCGATCTACCTTTATCCTCTGATTAGCCTTAATCGGCTAATTAGATTTACCTTGTTACCTCGATCTTGATCGGCTTCAAGCTGATTAAGTCTAAGCCGATTGATCTTTACGATCGGCTTTTGAGTGAATTTTATATTTTTACCTTTTGATTCTGAGTCAAATCGACCGCACGCTCTTGAGCAGTGTGTTAAATCTGTGTATCGCCGTCGAAACCCTACTTCAAGTTTTTGACGTCAACATATACGATGAACCCTAATTATAATGGAACATGTGCTGTTAATCTTGTGATTCTTGGATTTAATCTCTTCCTTTGTTTTAGACCAACTTAATTAATTAATCTCTTACTTTAAAGATGGTTTTTTAATAGACCGTGCATCCAAACTGTCCTATCCACATCTTGCTTCATTAATTAAGTAAGAAAAACAGCATGCGCACTTAAGTTTCCTCACGAAAAAATCACAATCGGGCCTTTCTTCCTTGCATGTGCGTGTGAAATCTATTTGACGTACAACTGTCAGACAGTGAAATTGTCTGCTGCAGGGTTCGAATTATCGACCATAATCGGTCCATTATCGCGATGATCAGCCTTACCAAGCCAGTACGGCAATATATACTGGTCGGCATACCGATCAAATTCAAATTTAAATTTAAAAATTTAGAAAATTTGCACAAATCTGTCCTAAATTTTTCTAAAATTAGTATTAATATATTTGTGAATTCTGAGATGAAAATGAGTTAAAAATACAAATTTTGAGACATTTTTAACGTATAACCGAATTGATTTAATTGAAAAGGCTTAAAAAATAAAAAGAAAAACAGTACCCAGGCCCATTAGGCCTAGTCCGGCCCACTTCACTTGATGAAGATATACACCCTAGTTGGGACCCCGTTCGGATGCATTGAAGCCACTTCCGACATCCTCACGTTGCGCTCTTGCTGTAAGGATTGAGACTCAACTGATAGCACTCCCGGGGACAATTGGAGTCCGTCGTACTAAGAATCTAATGACAGTAGCTCCAAAACGGACACCGATGGTGGTGTCCGGTGACGGCGTCTCCATCCATCTCACTTTCCGCTCAGAAAGACAACGTCCCATAGAATTTACAAGGGAGTCCCCGTTCACTCATGCGATACAGGATAGAGACCATAAGGCTATACAATTATAGAGGATGACTACTTCAAGCAAGGGAAGGGATCATCCACATAGCCATGACGCACCGCATGATAGCTCCAGCTCGTTCAGCGTCCCCGAGACACAAGGGAGCTATGGCTCATATGGCCAATACGACTACTCCATCCCGGATGCTCATGTACAACCTCCCACACAGTGAGTCTATAAGTGGCAAGACCCCGATTTTTATGCTATATTGTACTAACAGTGGGAAACCACTAGCCCATGAAAGTAGCAAAACTGGCACGAATACAAGGAAGAGTTGCTAACTGCACGAGAATTGTTGATGATGTCTATAGAGGAGTACAACATGACTAACTAAATGTACAGCCAACAATACTATCTGTAGCCCCAAAGTTAATGTTTCATTTGTATGTTTTATTTTATTGCAACTCGATTTTTTTACTAACATACCATTCATGTAGGTTCAACATGGCATATGCGACAATGGAATGACGACGACACTATGCCAACTGCATGCAAATGTCATATGCCATGCCATTGAAATTAATGTTATTGAAATGTGGATTTGTCGGATTGATTTGCAAATGTTATTTGTTGATACATTATTGCTAAATGTATACTTCACAATGTCTAAAATATAGCAAAGATCATGCCGAAATTTTCTCATAGTTTTTCCATATTTTTTCATATATAATTGTCATATTATTGCAAAATATAGCAAAGATCATGCCAGAATTGTCCTATTTTTCCATATTTTTATATACATTTTAACGTTTTCCCTGATTTTTAAGGCTTTTATCGGCTTTTTACAAATTTTCCACCATTTTTCCTAATTTTTTTACCCATTTTCCAATCGGCAGCGATTTTTCATCCTTACAGCTCGATAATAGGTCCATACCGGCCGATTATCGAGCCTTACCGTTACCGGTCGGTAATCTCGAAATTTTGCCCTGGTTTGACCATCTCGTTCAAATCGGTTTGACCTCGGTAACCATTCGATTTTCTCCGATTATCACTACGGCTCAGGTCACGATTATTTTAGTAGCAATGATATTGTCAACCCTGGTCTGCTGTGTGCCAGCAAGGGAGTAATTTTTTTCTAAGCTAATGTCTCCACTCTCCAAACAAGATTGAAGCGTGTTGTTGGCACCGAAAAAGAGCCAATCGGCTTCAACACAAGCGAATACCAGGTTCAGTAAGGTTTGAGACGTGCTATCCGATTTAATCCTACAATCGACAAGATAGATCGAAATAGCTATTGAACGATTTGATCAGCTTAAATCAAGATAAATAGAAATAAATCTCACGGCCGATTAAACTAGGTAATCAACAAAATAGATCTAAACAGCTATTACAGCAGATTAGATAATAGACAAAGATCTGTTTTCTCAAAAAAAAAAAGGTAATGCATAACAAGATCGGTATGAAAACAAACCTAAGTTGGCGTAAATCGAAGATGATCAAAATCGGCGATGCGTAACTTTATCGATCAACAGCGAATTACAAGGAGTAGATGTTAAGACTAAAAACTACTTCTAATCGACAAAAAGTAAATAAAGTAGATGCGAAGATTAATTGATTGTTGGATGTCCTCTTCGTCTTGCCTTGCAAACCTTTTTATATGATATAGATCGATCGTGTCCTTTTCTGAATCCTCAAAATCCATAACTCGTATCGGCCTCTGTCTCCTGAGGATAAATTCCATTTTAAACTGATATCGGCTAAAAATATCCAAATTTAATCCTATCCTTACTAATCGGTTATATCTTCCCAATTCTAATTCCAACATGTGTATAATTTTATTATTTTTCAGAATTCTTTCTATTCCAAAACACTTTAATGTTCAACAAGTATTGAATCTGTTTTGTGGTTATGATAGCCATAGATACACGACCGACCAAATAGCTAATGTCAAAACAAAACCATATATGTGTCCAATTTCCTTGTTGTGGTTGTGCACGAGGACTGTATCTCACCTTATAAAGTTCAATGAAAACTCATGACTTCCTAAAGAATGAAGATATTAGAATTCGACGGCGAATACAACAAGTCGCTGGTTACTTCTCATAGATAGACTTAACGTAAAGATTGTGTTGCGGTGACGGCATCATAACTTTTAAGCGTGATCGATATTGGGTGCCCTGTCAAGATCGTGAGGAAGAAACAATAGACCAGCTTTTCTTTTATTGCAATTTTAGCATTTTATTCTGAAATTATATTGGTTTTAATTGGAATAACACAACTTAAATCAAACGGAAGTGACATTTCAATTCAATGTTTTACATGGAAATATTTATAATTACAGCATGTCAGATCTGCAAACGGCGAAATGGAAAAATCTTCGAGAATATCATGCCAAGTATTTCAAATTGGAAGATTCTTTATAAGAATAAGCTAACCCTACACGTCGAGTTAGAGAGCAACATAAACATGTAATCTTTTTTTGTCCAACTCCTTAGCTTACTACTTTGCCACTTGAGGATTGTAACATTTTTTCTTTTCTCTTCTCCTTATACATAAACCTTTTTCGGAAATTACTAATTTGACGGAGTGTGAGGGCACTCTCATTGTGATATATATTGATACATCTTTTATTCCTCCACCTTTCTTTCATATCAAAGGCTCTCGCGTCGCGATACTTGGCAGTATCCTCTTCAACGCTTTTCTCCCCTATTCTCTTCGTCTCAAACTCAAAATAGTTTTCTTTTTCAAATTTCTCCCAAGTTTTTGAATAGGAGTCATTTTTTAACCATTTTTGAATCAAAAGTTTTTGAACCGAAAGTTTGTTGAGGAGAAAGTTTTCGAATCGAAAGTTTTTTGAGTCAAAAATTTTTGAACCAGAAGTTTTTTAATTGAAAGTTTTGAATCAAAAGTTTTTGATTTAATTCATCTGATTTTTTTTTGGTATTAGAGAAGGAAAGGGTGCGAAAGTGAAAGAGAAGGGAGAGTGAAAGGAGGGGGCGCTATGTGGCAACACATGGATATGTCCTCACCAAATAATTGGTGAGTGTAATATCAAATTAGCAATATCCAACCTTTTTTCTTATATATATATATTTATACATACTGTAGGCGTCTACTTTATTGATTTTGATAAAAACATATATACAACTAGTCGCTAGTTACTTAAAAAAGAGATAGTATTGTGTAGAGATTGTATTAGAGTACAGATAACAGAGTTTAATCCCAAATTGGATCAGGAGTTGCAATAGCTAGGATGCTTCAGAATTTGTTACTACTGATCAGATTACTCAAGTTGAGATACTGCTGCTGCTACTACTAGTTAGGGGTGGGCATTCGGTTTTAGAATAATTCGGTTTCCGAAAACTGCATGAGGAATTTCTCTAGCCAAAATGAAAAACCGAACCGAATTAACCAAAATATTTCAGTTCAGCTAATTTATATTTTTGGTTAACCTAGATAAGGCACCAGAGCGAGTTCATGCGGCACCAGAGCGTGTGGAGCAGAACCAGAAGGTCGACGTGGTAGCGGTAGCGGCCACTCGCCTGCGTCGCTGTTGAATGCCACCTTGTTGTTGCCGCCCGATGACCACGCAACCGAGGCCACCAAGCGCCTCCACTCGAGGACAACGTGGCTGAGGCCGCCGCCACCTCCACGTACTAGATCCGACCACCGCAGAGCGCCTCCGCCCGAGGACCACGCGGCCGAGGTAGCCGCCGTCGCTGCTGAGTGCCTCCACGCTGCCTTCACGTGCCAGATCTAGCCTCTGCCCGAGGACGACGTGGTCGAGGCTACCACAACGATTTCACCATCACGACGGTCGAATCTGGTCACCGAGCACCTCCGCGCCATCTCCACGTATAGATCCACCCGAGGACCGCGCGGCCGAGGCTGCATCATCACGATGGCCGGATCTGGTCGCCACCGCTGCCCTCCTTCGTTGATGGACCGCAAGGAGTCCGCATTGAGGTGAAGGACGTGCGAGGTCGAGGAGTGGAATCCGCGTGAAGGGCCTAAGCTTCCACCCGTGGCGGTCATGGATCCTGGTGAGCCTCCATAGCGGGGTGATCTAGATGTGGGCGTGTGGCTACCGTGCGTCTAGGCGTGTGGCTCTGTCCGACGGAGTCGGGCGTACAACCTGCGGTGGATCGCGGCATCCGACGAAGACTGCCTCGGGATCTAGGTTTGGGGGATGGGACTACAGAATACGGATTGGGGAAATGGGGAGCGGCGGCTTGGCCGCTTGGGACCTAGGGAGGACTGGACTAAGAGAGGATTTGGAGACTTAGGGCGTGTTTGGTACGGCTTCAGCTCCATCAGATTCATGGATCTGGTGGAGATGGGTATTTGTAGCTCCACAGATCCGTGAAGTTGGATCTGTGGGTATATTAAGAGTGTTTTGGTAGGTCATCTTATTTAATTTTAGACTAAAAATATAAACTTAATTCTATTTATTTTAGCCTACAAGATTCAGATCTGAGGTGAAGCCAGAATCTGGAGCTCTACCAAACAGGGCCTAAGAGTCTGTTTGGTAGAGCTCTATATCCCAGCTTCACTTGAGATCTGAAACTTGTACGCTAAAATAAAATGAATTAAGTTTATATTTTTGATTTAAAATGTAAATAAGATGATACATGTAAACACTTTTAATGTACTCATTGATCTAGTGGAGTTAGGAATACCCAGCTCTACCAGATCCACAGATTTGGTTGAGCTGGAGCTCTACCAAACACACCCTTAGACCGCTTAGACCTAGGAGACTTGGAGTTGGTCCATCTAGACTCTGAACAACGGACCGGACACGAGACACTGTTGGTGTTCGGTTTCTTGGTTAACAGGAGTTCAAAACTGAAACGAAACCATAAAACCGAATAGCTTTAAAATACAAACCGAACCAGAACCTTAAAAACAAAAATAATCGGATAATTCGGTTTGTTTTTTCGGTTTCCGTTCATACGTGCCCACACCAACTACTAGGTCAGAAAAGTGAAGATAGTCAAGGGGGCAAAAGCGCGAATTAGGCCGAAAAGGCGGCGAATTCCCATCCTTGGCGGCACCAAACCTCGTCTGTCCAACGAACCCCAGGCGCAGCGCAGTAGGTTTAATGTAATGGGATTTGGGATCTTATGCCAGGAGGGAGACGGAATCCATTCACCAAGATTCCTCATCTCGTTTCCTTCCAGTGACCGAGATCCCGATTCCGCCGCCGCCGCGGCAGCCCACCCGGTGGGGGATCCAGATCCAAACGGATAAGATCGATCGTTGAACTCCACTCCTCCCCTCCACTAGGGAGGGAGCACGAGCACGAGCACGCAAACCAAATATTTCTCCCTCTTCTTCCTGATGCGTCCCCTACGCATCGACGCGAGCTGGAGCTTCTTAGATTTGGTTCTACTTCCCACCAACTCCTAGCCTCCTGACTCCTAGGGAGGGAGACCAAAGATTTCGTCCATCTGCTCTACTCCTTGGCTGAGGTGAAGCAAGCCAAAGGGAGCACCAAAAGAGATGGGTATACCGAGCGACGAGGTGGTGCAAATCCGGCACGCCGATGTCGCCGGCGAGCCCACCGTCGTCACGATTAGCTGCCCCGACAAGACGGGCCTCGGCTGCGACCTCTGCCGGGTCGTCCTCCTCTTCGGCCTCAACATCGTCAAGGGAGGTCAGACACACAATAACTAGCCACTCATCGTGGTTTTGACCACCTTAATTCTTACTCTTGTTCCATAGACAAGACCAAAAAAAACATTTTTAAAGCTCAATTTCGGCATCGTGCTGCTTCTGCAGATGCAAAATCATCATATTCACCCTTTCATGCTATTCCCGTGTAAAAGGAAGCTTTTTTAGTTGTGTGTTCATGAAATTCCCTGAAACTTTCTTGCTTGTCTCGTAGACATGAGCACGGATGGGAGGTGGTGCTACATCGTGTTGTGGGTGCTGGCGAGGAGGGGGCGAACCATGAGATGGGACCTTCTCAAGAAGAGATTAGTTGAGCTCTGCCCCGTCACGGCTCCATTCGGCTTCGAGAGCTCCTACCTAGCAGCTGCTGGCCTCCAGGACGATGCTATGCCTGCCGCGCCACAGGTCTTCTTGCTCAAGTTCTGCTGCTACGACCGGATGGGCCTCTTGCATGGTACCCCACTAGCACCTTCAGTTTTACCTCTTCTCTTGTCTTCGAATTAGATTTGTTAAGGAATCATCTAATTAATTCAGTTTCCCAGCAGCAACAAGTTTTCCTTACTTGATCCTCTGGTGATGCACTCTGACAAAAAGCAGTAGTCTTTAATTCCGTACTACTGTTGAAAATATTTCCGTCTTTGTGAGTCATCTTACCGGACAACCAACCCTTCAACTCACAGTGGCTGAAACTGAACACAATTTAGTTCTCAAATTTCTTGTGGCAAATTGCCAGCCGTTCATTATAGTGTAATTTCAGCATTTATTTCTTGGCTAGACGGCTTACAAGGGAAGTAATGCACGTGTATTTGTAATGTAATCAATAGGAATTCCTTTTCTTCAATTTCAGCTTTGCACTAATGTTGCTTGGTATCTTCGTATCTAGCGACCTTGGTATTTTTTTGTTGAAAGTTTTAACAAACTAAAGATAGCTATTCCTGAAAGAGGGAGGGTTTTAACTTTTAATGGAGATATTTTTCAGAAAGGTCTAATTCGGACCTTCTTACTGGGGATTCTGTTTTTTGCAGACGTGACACGCGTGTTGTGCGAGCTGGAACTCACGATTCGGAGGGTGAAGGTCTCCACTACTCCTGACGGGAGAGTGCTGGACCTTTTCTTCATCACAGATGCTAGGTCCATTTCTTA
The DNA here is from genome assembly GCA_036346275.1 of Otatea glauca. Lineage (NCBI taxonomy): Eukaryota > Viridiplantae > Streptophyta > Magnoliopsida > Poales > Poaceae > Otatea > Otatea glauca. Next base: position 51,694,405 of record CM070724.1, on the reverse strand, counting down.
TCTTCTATCACATCCTTGTCGGTGCCTCATCCTGTCATCATATTCTTTTGTTTCCTTCAATCCCCCAAGAAAATTTGGTGCAACTCTTTATTTTATGGATTTTGAGAAAACGAAAATTCCTACCATACTCTGTTTTTACCCTTTCATGATTGCCTTTCTCTTTGGTCTTCCTGCTCTACAAACTTCAGTGGTGCTGATTAAACACTTTTTTTCTGAGGGATATGGTATTCTGTTAGGTTATCAAGAATTATCCTTGCGATAATATGATGAAAATCTACAATCCTGTATTACTCGTGAAACAACTTGGCTGAGAGGAACGAAGTTGTCCAGTCATTTTTTTTATAGTTTATACAGGTATCATCAGTTGTCGGTTTATGTTCAGTAAAGTCCATCATTTGAAATATAAGCTCCATGCCCCTTTCTAAGGTAAATGATCAAATTCCTCTTCCATGTGATGTGATAACTTGAGACATCTGCAATGATTTCAGGGAACTTCTACACACAAAGAGCAGAAGGGAAGAAACTCACGACAAACTTCACAGTGTCTTAGGCAACTCCTTGACGAGTTGTGAAATAGATGCTGCCACTGAAGACATGTCTTCTTGCCTCCAAGCTTCCGCAATTTTGCCGCCATCTGTCGTAGAACAGATGTTTAATATAGATCTTGTAGAGGAGCAATCCAGTCGCTCGAGGTCTAATAGTAGCTTGTCAGTCACAATGGATAACTCTCTCAGCCCAGTTCACACGCTTATTCAGATCCAGTGTGGTGACCATAAGGGCCTCCTATATGACATCATGAGGACACTGAAGGACTGCAACATCCAGGTAATAACAGTAGAAGCTTAAATCTCGCCCACCGTATCTCCATCTCATTTGGAATATAAAGGAGGGGAGTTCCTTTCCTGTCAGATTTCGTACGGCCGATTCTATGCCAGCCAAAATGGCAGCTGTGAGGTAGATTTGTTTGCGGTGCAATCAGATGGGAAGAAGATCCTTGATCAACACAAGCAAAGAGCACTGTGTGCTCGCCTAAGGATGGAACTCTTCCGTCCACTTCGTGTGGCATTGGTGAACCGGGGTCCTGACACAGAACTACTGGTGGCAAACCCGGTTGAGGTGTCTGGCAAGGGTAGACCGCTGGTGTTCTACGATATCACCCTTGCTCTCAAGAATCTTCATAAACGGATCTTCTTGGTATGCAGTTGTTTATCCTTGGGCATCTTTTCCGGTTACTACATGCCCGTCTCATGACTAGCATTTGACCCTTGTTGTCTCTTTTAAGCTAGCGTATATTTACTTGATCACTGTGATGCTTATAGGCTGAGATTGGGAGGCATGTCGTGGAAGATAGGGAGTGGGAGGTTTACAGAGTGCACTTTGGTGAGGATCATGAGCTCTCTTCATCGCTGCGGAGCAATATTGTCGATGGAGTGACCAACATGCTGATGGGGTGGGAGTGATTAATTTCCCTCTTAACATCTCATGATCCTGCAAAAATCCAACTTGATTTAATGTTACCCCTGACCCGTCATTGTACAGAAGGATGTCTGCTGCCGGTGTGAATTCTGCCCACTAAATTCATACCGATGCACTTGTTCATGATTCATGAGTTTGGTTTGTCTAGGAGCCGCTGGCCAATCTGAAATCATGTATTTGTGTCGTAGATGAGTAACAACTAGCACTGAAGACCGAAGGAACTTGTGTCGACAATAATTAGCTTTGCTTCTAATTTCTAACTTCTATTAATTATTAATTCCAGTTTGGACCAATACTGAAGAATCGAGACTAAACTACGTGCCTTAAAAGAAGACTAAGCTACGTATTAGTTAGTATCTAAAGTACAGACAGAATGGGCTGTTTTGCCCAATAACAAATAGCAGAAACATATAACATGAAAAGAATATACAAATGAGCGACTGCAGTAGAGAAAACAAAAATCCAACTGGAAGAAAAGTTGTAAAAATCATCCTACGTATCCTACCGTGCAAAGTCCAGCGACAAAGCAAATACGAAGCTCCAACGTTGATATGCACAAAATGGAAAATTATCAAACATATCCTATCATAGAAAAGCCATTACTTTTTTGTCTGCAAGGAAAAGAAATGGCGCTAATTAACGTCAAGAAAGGCACTAATCAACTAATGCGACTATATATTCACCGCAAAATCAATATGATTACCGGCAGCAGATAAATCAACATCCTGACGTTGGTTTTCCCATATTTGAAATAATATTCGGGGGAGTGTAAAGTCCCAATTACCCCTCTCTCGTCAATTCTCTCCTTTTCTCTACGGGTCTCGTGGTACCCCAAATGTCACCGCCAACGACCATTGGTCACTCCCTGTCATTCTCTTGCACAAGCTGCGTTGAGAGCATGGGCAATTTGGGATTTTTGAATTGTTTGTCGCTCCAAATCCCCTTAAAATCATTTTTAATGGCCGGAATGTGTTCTCGGCAAATGACTATAAATTTCAATTATGCGATGTATCCCAACAAATGCCAATCATGAATAATGTCCATGAGGTATTTGTGCCAATTAATTAACACATGCTGCAGGTGGAGGCAACATTCTCTCTTTAGAGCAAGTATGATAACAAAATCTGCTACTTACTCTATCTCTTATCTATTTTATCTAGAGTAAGCACTATTGTACAATAGCTATCTCTAAAGGTCAGCTCTAGATATTGTGCGATAACTATTTCTTCTCTCTTGTACATAACTAATCTGTCTATGCTCTCGTACAATACTTACTACTCCCTTTGTTCATTTTTATATAGCGTATTTTGACTTGGCATAAGGATTAAGATTGCGTTGAAATTGATAAAGGTGTGAGAGAAAATAATTTAGATATCATGGTTGAGAGAGAATAAATAGGGGTGTAGAAGAAAAAATCTTATTAAATCTACATGCAAGCCTTATATTTGTGAACAAGACTATTCAAAAAATAAACCTTATAAAAATGAACGGAGAGAGTGCTAAATAAGAATCAACTATCTTCTTTTTTTCCCTTTTCTTACTCTTTCACATAAGATAAAACTAACGTGAACATAATAAAAATAAGTTGAGGTGATCTTATTTTACGTATCATTGTCTCATCCAGTTCATTTGGGCGTTCGTTGGGATGGCACATACTAGCTAGCTAGCTAGCCTTTAGAAAAGGGTCATGGACCATCTCTCATCTAGTAATAATCTGGATTGACTACTTCGATCCAGACCTCCAATGGAGATGCAGACTGGACCATCGCAACAGCCTCGATCTTCTTCCTCTTGCGTCACCGACAAACACCAGAGAATCATCGTGCACCATGGCTGTACAGTTGAAATGTCCACTCCATTTGCATCTATTTGGTAATGCATGCTACATTGCCACACCTTGCCACCTCTCACTATTACATAATGACTTATATTAGACTTCTCATCACTGACGGTTTTTAAAAATCGTCTATGATGAGGGGTCATCACAGACGGTTTTTTTTGCAAAAATAATCAATGATAAATGTGAGTCTCATCATATACGGTTTTTGGCTAAAATCGTCTGTGATAGCACCGCGCTCATCACAAACGGTTTTTGGCTAAAACCGTCTATGATATGATTCTAGGGCTCCATCCATCCGCTGCGAAGTATAAAACTTGTATGACAAAAATCTCGGCCGCAAACCAAAGGCCCAAATTAACCCTCCGCCCCTCTGCCTCCAAACACCTCCACTGTCCTCGCACTCGCCTGCGCGTGGCCGCGCCGCCATCCTTCCCCGGGGAGGCGGAGCAAGCGCCGAAGGAGGCGATGCTGAGCACGTTGTCGCCAAAATCGGGCAAGATGTTTGTGTGGAGGGATCACTGGTACCCCGTCTCCCTCGCCGGCCTCGTCCCCCATAATCGGCGACGCGACTACTACATCTCCCTCTCCTCCCACTTCTCCCAAAACACAAACCCATGCGCCGTCGCCCTCTGAGGGCCCCAGGTGGCTCCCCATGCTCTATGCCGTGACGTGCGGCGATTTCGGGTAGGGTCTTGATTCTCCGTCAGATTATGTGGCCGTGTCGAACAGATCTGGGGCCTAGCCCCTTCTCATGGTCGCCGCCGACACCGCCGAGGTAGAGTGCCTCTACGAGGGTGGCCTACCCCAGCCAAATCCGCACGTACGCAAGATGTAGATCTATTTCTTGATTGTTGCTCCTTCGTTGTGTGCAGGTAGACAACAGTCGACGAGAGCCATTAGAGGACCCTGTTCGACTACCTTGTGCTGTTGGAGCGCGGTCCTGCGGTCAACCTCGTCATGTTGTGCCTCAACGGCGGCCCAGGCTGCTCCAACTTTGATGGGTTTGTCTACGAGAATGGTGACATTGCCACCCTAACTGATGAAGTTGTCAAAGGTTGATTTTGTGACTCACAATGATTTGATCGCGTAATTGAGATCATCTAAAGTTTTTTACCTCTTTATGCTTATGTCTTGACAGGGATAGAAAAGGGTTTTTAGCCAAGAACCAAAGCCCGTGCTGGAGAGGGTGAAAAGTTCCTGCATGAAGCTTTCTCTGATTTATATCTATACTGGTTCATAGTTGCTCCATTTGATTAACATTTTCTGGTGTTCATTAACTGAATTACCCGCTATTGGAAATGCAGGCCTTAGCTGAAGCAGATGCTTTCTTTTGCTTTGTCCAATTGCTCAGTGGCTTTGAAGGCAATTGTTGCAAGCGTCTTGACAACATCCATGTGGGTATTTGGTCTACGCTTTCAAAGTTGTCTCAACTCTTGAAGAGACATGATGAAGAGCTATGGCGTCATTTGGAGGTCACTACAAAGGTTGGCAATATTCAACACTAGCTTTCTGGTGGCAAATAATACAATACTTTTGTATTTTATGGGCTGGAAAATTTGGTGTACCATCATGTGAAAGTGCACTTGCAACTGCAACGAGAAACTTCTGTTATATTGGTCTTCTTTAAGTTTTCATCAACTGAATTTGGATGTCACATCGACATGTTGTGTTTTCTTGCTTTAAGCTATTCACATTTTGATATAATTTGCAGCCAGAATAATGTTACATGTGCATGTCGTTATATTAATCAGATATGTTGTTTTAGTATTGATGATTTAGGAGTTTCTGTGATTTCAGAGATTACTGACGATGATCAAATGTACATGCACAGTGATGTTAGAGGTTAATTTTGTCCAACCATTGTTGCCCTTTAAAGCATTATTCCATCAGCTCTAATCAACTGAACTTTTTTTGTGCTATTTGTTCTTTATACGGTTTACAGCCTTTGATATTTTCATCACTAGCATGATTACTTATTGTTGATGTCAATAGTATTCTGGCTGTCTGTAGTGCTACCTTCATGTCATCTCTAGGCATTTTTTTTGTGTTTATATTTATCATACTTCTGGTTTATAGCATTTTCATTGACAGTAAAGTTTGTGAAAGCTAGATCGACTGGAAATGGTTGGTGACTGTTAGGTGTACATGTGATATGTCGCGCGAATTGAAGACAAGCCAGCTATAGACTATGCTTGCTTGATTAATTAATTGGCTCATGTGGACTTATCACAGACGGTTCCAGATTGGAACCGTTTGTGATATAGTGTCATCTCAGACGGTTCCAAATTAGAACCGTCTGTCATGAGCCCACAGCACAGATGGTTCCAACTTGGAACCATCCGTGATAACTTTTTTCTCTGACGATTGGAAAACAGTCTGCTGACAGTTTAATACAGATGGTTCACAAAATCGTCTGTGAGGTGGTTTGTGAACCGTCTGTGATGTTAATGTGCACAGTAGTGTCTGTCATGCTAGCCTAGGCCTAGTCCATTTAGACTGTTGCAGAGGAGATGGAGAGGAGCGGGGCACCTACCGATGTGGCCGTGAGGACAGAGTGCAGCTCAGCCGGAGGTGAGGAAGACGCTAACGTCGGGGAAGAAGCACGCGTGATCATCGTGATCATGCGCCGTCACCGTCTTCTTCCTCTCTAGTCGCCGTTGTCTTCTTCCTCAAGACAATTGATGAAGTTGGTGGTGCGGTGCCTCAAAATCGTATCTGGTGGTGGCGTAACCGAAGGCCTTGGATCTGGCACTGAGGCAGCATGAGGAGGTGACTGCGCGGATAGGAAGCGGGGGTGGAGGAGGAGCGAGATGAGAGAGAGAGGAGACGACGGAGGCGTAGGGTGACAGTGACTACGCTGGATGGGTCATTGTATTGACCCCCATTTTCACATAAATGCAAAAATGAAAATCTCATGTGCATACAGTACTAGTCACATGATCAGTGGCTAGCGCGCACATTTACAACAATTGATATCACATCCATACTCTTTATTACAAATGATAATGGTAATATATACAATAAGATCTTACAATACAGAGAAATACAGCGGAAATATTTAAGTCTTGTAGTGTGCCCATCCAACCCTCAGGCAACTGACAAGGCATAATCTCTAGAAAAGCTCATCGTTAATATCCCGAATCCTTGACAAATATATTTCATCGGGCTAATTTGATTCTTCACCTAAAAACAACAATTAAGCAAGGGTGAGTACTTTTGTACTCCGCAAGACTTTTGCAAGACCTATAATATATGCAAGCCATTTCAAAGGAAATGTTACTACGGTTAATTTCCATAAAGCTAATTTGAAATGTAAATACAGAATAATAGATTGCAAACGATATTTAAGAAAAAGCAATTTATTACAGAAATAACAATATGTAGAGTACGAGTAAGTAAGTTTCATGAACCTGGGTATCATGACCATATCCACAAATCATTCCTACTGACACACAGTAGAAATTACCGACACACGGTAGAAACTAGATTTTATGAAAATAAAAACAGCTAACTATGTGATGACTTTACCAAGTGCCCATAACCGCGGGCGCGGCTAATCGATTAGTTTTATTCTCTGCAGAGATGTACATCTTTACCCATAAGACATGACTGACTCTTTGTGCAGATTATTAGCACACTTCCTTTGGTGTGCCGTAGAGAGTCATGACATAACCGTTACGTTACTTAATCCTAACTTTACACCAGCCCGGTGACGAACCCATACTATGGCAGTAGAAGATGTGTGACAAGTACTACAAGTGATGACACACACCAAATTGTCCCACTTCTCCCTACGGCGGCAGAAGATAGATGACTAGTACAACAAATGATGACACACCAAATTATCCCACTTCTCCCCATAGCATGGCGTACACACCGCTTCAGCCTACCAATGTGTAAAGCTAGTTTTAAATAATTTAATAGGTTAAGACTGTCCCATACCAGTACTTGTGGTTCTACGTATTTCTTGGCCTGAAAATAACCAATAGTTCGGTTTTTAATTCGACACGGCCAATAATCTCCCCCTATATTACGTACAAGTCCCTTGAACATCCGGCTATTGCCAATAATTTTCCGCATCTAAACCATAGTTTTATTTTTATTTTTGATCAAAATACCAATCATAAAGAAAGGTCATACCCATTGAATGTCATATCTAACATTTTTAATCATGTTAAGGTTTTATGTTTCTTTAAGCATGGCTAAGCATGACACTAAGTGTGAGTAACCCAAATTGATATTAAGTATTGTCTATGTTATTCTAGGGTTATCAAGGTTCACAAATCCATACTTATCAAGGAAGTTCTATGAAACTACAGGTACTACCAATACTCATAAAATAGCAGACTTTAATAAAAGTAACGTATGCAGTAAAAACATTTAATGAAAACATTTATAAAACTGGGATCAATATGATCAAAGGGGGTGCTTGCCTTGCTTATTTATTGCTTATAACGAAGATGAAGCCACGTCTGACGGAGGCAACGACGAAGGTAACGACGTCGGATTCAAAATAGGAAAGTGCGCCTTCAAATTGTGGTTACGCTTTCCCTTTTGGACTCGGGCTGGGCTGAGGCGCTGATTGGCCGGGCCCAGACGGCAGAGGCTGCGACGCATGCGAGAATGACGCGCTGGGTCGCGCATGATCGCGCACGCCACGACGATCGACCGACGGACCCGCTTTCAGCAATGATCGACGCGCTCGTGGCGATCGACACTCGGGACTAGGCTGTCAGTGAGCTGAGGCAGGGGAGACGACACCGAAACTCGCCGCCGGCGAAGGAAGGCCGGAGGCGCGGAATGGGTTCCACCAGAGCACTAGGGCGTCCATGCGCACATAGGGGTGGTGCTGGTTCGGTCGGAGATGGCCGGGAAGTTGGTTGCCCCCGGAGGGAGGCGGCGGTGGCCATGGCCGAGCGACGGCGGAGCAAGAACTCGAGTTCCCAAAATGCATTTTCACCACCATGAGTATCAGTACGTCACAAGGATTCGGTTTTTGGTTTTTATTCAAAGAAATTGGTACCAGGGAAGGGTTCTCACCGTGCGAGGTAACGACGGCGGAAAAAGGTGTTGCGTGGCTGCTTGCCAGGGCGAAAGAGCTCAAATTGATGACGGTGATGGGTGCTGGTTGCTACTAGGAAGCTTTAGGCCAAGCGATTCGGGTGGTGGTTGACTACAGCGACTAATTAGCGTTTTCCCTCTTCACTGGAATCTGCGGCTGAGGTGCCGAAATTGGGGAAGACGACTGCACGGAAGAGACGCTCAGGGTTGAGGAGTGACGGACGATTTCTATGGCTGCCAAGGAGTGACCGGGTCGGTTTATATAAAGGGGTAAGGCGGTTCAAGCACAGGATTTGAACGCGGTAGAAAACGGCGGCTCAGCCGGAATGTCACGCGAGATTTCTCGACTGCGGTAGCGAGATGAGAGCCGTGACAGAGCTTCTGGCAGGAGTGGCAAGTTGGTGCTTCGGAAGACGAGTTGCGGCGAGATGAAGACAAAGAACAGAGGCGGCGCGGCCTTGCTTCTGCGTGCGTGAGACAGAGAGAAGAGGGCGCAGAGAGGAGAGGAAGAAGGAATGGAAACACGCTAACATGTGGGGGCGAGCTGGCAGGGGAAAGTGGTCGGCAGGGGACAGCTGGCCAAGATGGGCCCACAAGTCAGTGAAACTCAAGAGTAACCCGAACAAGAATTCTGGACAGCTGAGGGAAATCCACTTAATTGGGACAACAGACAGGCTCAAAATTTTTATGACGATTTTTCCATAGGTCGGCAAGGAATAGATAAGAGTCCAGTAAAATTTTTAGGTAAAAACTATGGTAAAACTATTGCTAAAAATCTGACAATACACGGTTATTAATTTCTGGTGATTCTGGTTTTTATTTAATTGGGGATCAAGATCAGATTATTATTTTATCTAACTTTTTGAGAAGATCTGAAATGGAATTATTTACATTATATAAAATTTAAGATTTTTATATTTTATATTTTAATTTTAATAATTCTGACATTACTATTTTCAGAATTATTTCCTCTCTATTTTTGAATTTTTAAAGGGTTAAAATATAACTTTTAATTTCTGATATTTTTACCAGAGATAATTATATAGTTTATGTTGGCATGGTAAAAATCTTGGCTTCTGAAAAGCTCCAAAGATTTATAAAAAAATCTGACATGCTCTTTGATTAATATCACTCCTTATGATTACAATATCTAATCTTTTATTTCATGTATTCAGATTATCTTTGACAGCATGATAAGGTCATAGACGGTTTATAATATTTTATTATTATTTTTGCAGATTTTTATTGCTATTGTGTTTTTATATTTTTACTTTTACCATTTTACCATTTCAATATATATGTCTTTTCTTTTAAAGCAAAAACTTAAGAAAAACCAATAATTCAGAAAACTCAGGAAATTAAAATTTAAATTAAATATAACATCTCAAATTCATTTTTATAGTTTGTTTATTTTGAAAGAAATAGTTTTAATATTGAAATATTTCTTTTCTTTAAGATTAGAATGCAAGAAAAGAGGAAAAGATATTGTTTAAAATCAAAATCTTGATTCCAATTGAAATTTTTATTCAATTTCATTTTTAAATTTCAAACTTTTTATTTTTCATATTTTTGAATCTTATGGGATGTCACAGTCATGGAGGCAAAGGAGAGAGATACTATTTAATGATGAGTTGGGCCGCATAAAGTAGTTGATGATGAGCTGAGCTGTAGATAGGATAATTTTTTTATGAAAAGGCTGCATTTGTGCTGTGCCAGCTAAGGCACGATACCCAATAGGTTATGTTGTGTTGAACCGCTCATCATGCTAAGTTTTCAGGGCCGGTACGAGTCATCATCCGTATCGTGTCGTGTTGGACTGGCCGTGCCGAGGATCGACCCAAAAAGATACAATCCATTGCTGAGGTCTAATCATGCTCATACCAATTTTTTCGGAGTATAAGGGAGATATACCCACTGACACCACCACACATCCGAAGGTCTAGAATCTAATGCAGCACGGGCATCCTCACTGTCACCGCCAGCCCACTGTCCAATCCTTAATTATACCACTTACAATGTGAATATGGTTGGACACCTATAGCACTGGGTATTTCTGTTTTCTTGGAAGACTTTTTCAGCCTGTTGAACACGGTCTAATTAAAACCCACTGGATTCTTTTGAAGAGCTAGCATGAGTTCTCATATTCATGTCCTTCCACTTTCCAGTGAAATGGTCTTATCTACCTTGAAATTCGAAGTGCAGCTAGCGTCGATCGACGAAATAGAAGCCCAGCTAGCATAGCATGCATTGCATGCCCTTATCCAGAGTCCAAGCACTTCGAGAATCCACCGTGGATGCATGCAGCTCGATCTCTCTGGTCATCCACTCCGAGGCAGCATGCAGTAGTAGTTGTAAAATGTAGTCGTTTACCCATCATTAATTAACAGCACATCAATAAAATTATAAGAATAGGAACTAAAGCACACACAAAATAGTGGGCAAAGTTCTCTCGCTTTATTAGATCGATCTCTTGTACAAGGGGGTGCCCAATATATAGAAAAACTGGCAAGAGATGAGTTCGGATTCGTCCACACATAAGAGATAGAGTCTAATCGAATACGGTTACAAATATCTTATCTCATAACACTTCCCCTTAGACGAATACAGCATAATGCACATGTCTCGTTAAAAAATCCTCCCAAAAACCCGGTGGGAAAAAAAGGACGGAGAAAAGAGTACATTGCACTCGCACTCCGTGTTACACTAGTTGCCTCATTAAAAACCTTCATGTGAGAAAACTTCAAAAAAACTCACTAAGGGAAAAAGAGTACAACTTATAATCTTCAGGATTTAAAATATGATCTTCTGGATCATGCAAAGGGTCATGGTTCAGGGATTTACTCCCCCTGAACTTTGTATATCCTTAAATCGTCTCATTCCAAAACCATTAACACATCTTTGGAATGTATATTTTGTCAAGGACTTAGTGAATAAATCTGCAAGATTTCCACCTGATTTAGTTTGCAAAATCTTTACCTCACCATTCTTCTAGAGTTCGTGAGGATAGGAAAACTTATAAGCAATATGCTTCGTGATATTGCTTTTCACATAACCCATTTGTATTTGTGCAACACAAGCAGCATTATCTTCATGATAATTGTGGGGTATCGACGATGTTAAGACCACATGACTTCTGGATATGGTTAATCACACGTCTCAGCCAAACACATTTACGTGAGGCTTCATATAAAGCTGTAATCTCTGAGTAGTTGGTAGAAGTAGCTATCAAGGTCAGCTTAAAAGACTGCCAATAAACGGTTGTACCACCGCAGAGAAATAAAAAACCAGTCTTAGATTTGGTACTGTGGGGATCAGACAGATAGCCAACATCTATATATCCCACCATAGTTAAGTCTTGGTTCTTCTAGAAAAACAATCCAAGATCTTGAGTACCTTGGAGGTATCTGAGTAAAGTCTTGACACTAGCCCAATGTCTTTTGGTTGGAGCTGCACTGTGTCTTGCTAGCAAATTTACTGCGAATGCAATATTAAGCCTTGTGCAATTCACAAGATACATCAATATGGGACTTTGGGTCCTAATACTTTCTCATTTTCCATCCTTGATCTGTAAAATGGTCTTTATCTACTTCAAGGCATCTTACGACCATGGGGTTTTTAATGGATACGATTTATCCATATTAAATTGAAGGACCATGTGGAGGTCCATCCATGTTTGTGATGAGTATTTGACTTTATTTGAGCAAGGTGTGCTCAAGTTTGAGTTTGATTTGGATTGATTTTCAAAATGAAGCAATTTGAGTTGTCTCTGCCAGGAGTGGTAGTACCGGCCGTATGGGCGCGGTAGTGATGAGTTGGATGGGTTTAGTGCATATCATTGTGGGCATTGCTATGAAAGGTTTTTCCTTGTCTTTGATGGTTGTAGGGCGACGGTGCTAGGTCATGATGAGGCGGAGGATGACCGGGACTAGACGAGGAGCGTCGGAGGTCCAGACGGTTGGGAGATCGCCGGAAGATGATCGAAGACGGAGTTCGGGCAAGTCAAGAAGACAAGGAAAGGAGATGATGCTAGCTAGATGCCGCGTGGATTAATGAGGGCCGTCGGATTGAGGTCTAGTTGATAGGTTAGCGGGTCTAGGTAGTATGCTTTGAAAACCGTGCAAGAAAATCCGGTATGTGTGTGGGTTTTGGGTTAGCCCTTGCATGGCTGTGTGTGTGGGTTAATCCTAGCCCTTAGATGAGTTCTCTAGGGTTGAGGGACTCATCTAAGGGTGGTAGGTGGCCCAAGAGTAGTATAAATAGGGGTGGAGGGGTAGCCTCCTCCCCTTGAAGGTTTTGAGGTTTTTGAATGCTCCTTTGAGCTTTGCCCACATGAAAGTGAGGCTTTGTAACCTCTCCTTCCAGAAATGAAAGTTTTATCCATCCATATCTGAATTTATTTTGCGCATTTACATTATGTCTTTACTTTACGCAATTTAAATTCAGCATTTACTTTCCCGCAATTACATTCTCGCAATTTACTTTCACGCAATTTGGATTTGCCTCCCCTCCTTCTAAATGCTGTTGATCTTGGATGTTTAGAGTGTGTTCATATGGTTTTACATCTCTTTTGCACTCTTGGATTGAGTAGAGAACATCTTTTCTTTCAAGTTCCAACTTTGTTCAGAACTTGTTCTTTGCGCAGCTTTTAGTATTTGATTTTTATAAAAATTTACAAAAATCCTTTTTAAGTGATTCTTCTTGGAGGATGTGCGAGACTCTGTTATCCACCTGCAGAAAAATTTTGGAGTTCACTTGTTGCACAGTTTGGGCGCCATGAGGTGAAAACCGAGCCCCAAACTTTCTGCTCGAAGTTCTTGACTGATTGTGTTCTTTGATTTTTCTTGTTTTTTCTGTAAGGCTTTTTGAGGATAAATTTGGTGGAGTTATTCACGACGCTTCTTCTCATAGGGAGAAAATTTCTCAGAATTTTTTGAGCTGCAGAAACCCACCAACCTCCTGTTCAATTGGAGGACAAGTTCTGGAAATTCTGCTTTTGCTTTTCTGAAAGTGACTTTTGTGATTTGAATTGATGTCCTTTCTAAAAGCAAGAGTTGGATTGATTGCTCTTTATCTTGGACACTAGACAACCAGGATTGTGATTCAAAAATCTCCACATATTTTATGGTACTTATCCATGCAAGCTTGGGGTACACATAGTTGTCTAGTTTTTCGGGGTTTTCACGATTTCCTTTGAGCGATCTTGTCGGGGTTTTTGTTGGAGTATTTGGGGAAATTTATTTGCGACCATTCACCCCCCTCTGTTCGCTATTTCGATCTTTCATAAATCTTTCTAATACATTCTTGGTATAGAAGACTGGTGTACAAAAAAAAATCCTTCTGGAAAATGCTCTAGCTGCAGACTTAAGTAATATTTGGTTTTACCCAAATCTTTCATCTCAAAACTCCGTCGTGAGGTAAGCACTTGCTTCCTCTATCTCCCCTGTGGTTCCGATGATATTAAGATCATCGACATATAACTGAGATGATACAGAATCCATTCTGGGATTTCTTTATGAACACACAGGGGTAATATTCCTTCTTCAGGAGAAACTCACTAAGTCGGTTATACCATATTCTCCCCGACTGTTTTAATCTATATAGCGATCTCTTCAGTTTAACGCTATACATGTTGTGATTATTAGGATTCAGGATTGTAACTCCTTCAGGGATTCTTATGTAAATATCCGTATCCAGAGACCCATATATATGAGGTCACTTCATCCATCAACTGCATTGATAAGTTTAAGCTTGCTGCCATTAATATTAAATTTCGGAACGTTATTCCACTCTTTAGAGGAGAATATATTTCATCGTAATCGATGTCGGGTCTCTGCGTGAACCCTTGTGCTACAAGCCTCGCTTTATATCTCACCACCTGGGTATTTCATTTCTCTTCCGGATGAAAAACCCGTTTGATCCTACAGGGATCACTTTAGGAGATGTTTGATCAACGAGATCAAAGCTTTCCTTTTAATAAGCGAGTACTGTCTCAATTGCTTCTTTTCATTTGACCCTATATGAGCGCTTCTGACACTCTGCCATGGACTTTGGTTCTGGATCCAGCTTTAGCAATTTTAGAGGCAATTATATGTCGACAATTATAGTCTTTCTTTTACACAATTCTCCTGCATCACTTCAGGGATATCTCTTTATAAATTTCTTCTAGCTCCTCGTGATTTCCCACAACGATGGAGTTTGGGTGTTCCGATTTCCCAGCGTTGAATTGTGCGCGCAAATATACGCTGGGGTTATCATCTTCAGGATGGATCACTTCAAGGATGTTACCATCTCCAGGATGGCTCACTTCAGGGACTTTCTCAACATCAGGTTGAGCTTCTTCTACTATCACGAGTAGTGTTCTCATTTGATTGGTTCTCTACTTCTGCGAACGTCTCCGCAGAATTGAATACCATGCAACTGGAGGCCTCCCCCTCATTTTATCATGAGGGTCAAGAGTGGGTTCAATATCCTTCTAGGATATTTCCACTCTTTCAGGTGAATATACTGCAGGTATATGAGATCTTTTCACTTCCTTATGATCAGTGAAGGCATTTGGCAGATATTTAGCTTCTTTATTGCAGATTTATCACCTTCCGAACTTTAAGTTCGATCTCTTTAGTGCGTGAATCTAAAGACTCGGATAATGTGGTACTTATCTCCCCCCATAGATCCTCAACTTCCGGTGAGGTCCTATGGTGGTACACTGTGGTGGAGAAATTGATATGTATACGGCACAGCCGAATTTTCGCAGATAAGAAATACCTAATTCTTTTCCACGTACTATCTGCAATAGGGAAATTTCATGATGTGCAGTTGATCTGAGTTGAATTAATACCGCAGTATGCAGCACTACGTGGCCCCAACAACTGGTGGGAAGCCTACTATTCTGTAAGAGTGGCCAAGTAATAAGTTTTATTCTTTTAATGACTCTGCAAGACCATTTTGAGTGTGGACATAAGGTACGATATGCTTTACATTAATTCACATAGCCATACAATAATCATTAAATATGCTCTTGAGGTAAACTCGCTAGCATTGCCCATTCAAATAGACTTGATCATTTCTTCTGAAAAGTAGGCTCTTAACTTAATAATTTGGATAAATAATTTTTGGCAGAAGCATGGTTCCTAGTAGATAAGAGATATACATAGGACCATCTAGTAGAAGCATCTATCAGTACCATAAAATTTCTTAGGAGCCCGACAGGGGCTGAATAAGTCCACAAATATCACCTTGAATTTTCTCCAGAAAATTCAGCGATTCTTCTTTAACTATTTAGGTAAGAAGATCTAAGAATGAACTTTCCTTTAGCACAACCAGGGCATAAAAAAAACTTCAGGTCTAGGAAAGATTTTATGCTATGGCCAGTAGAATTATTAATTATTCTTTTTATACTATTTAACTCAGGGTAACCCAGTCGATCTGCTAGATCTTAAATATTTATAGGTTTTTCATCACAACACAAACTTCAGGTTTTATATGTGCATAGTACAATCCGGAGGAGAATAAATGAACCTTTTTAACCACACGTTTATTACACCCATTAAACTTAGTCATGAGTAGGTATTCTGTACCATTCTTATTTACTATCTCCATATGGAAAATATTAAAGGAGTACGACTGGACTCAGGGTATAATATGGCATTCTTCCAGTGCCAACTATGAGAGTATCGCTTCTGGCGATAGTCATAATATTTTCAATTCTCTTAGTGTGGTACAACTGTCTTCTAGATAGATTTTCTCCTCCGCCATCAGATTATATTTTGTTCTATATTGGAAGTATGATTTAACAATCAAACAATTGTTGCATCAGGAACAAATTGTAGAATATAGAACAAACATAGAACAATTAATCAAATATCTGGGAAATATCAATTTATTCAATTTTTGAATGATAATCGCTTAACAGGAGCGTAGACCAAATGTTCATTTAGGAACTAGGGCTAAACTGATAAGGTGACTTATAAGGAATATGTGACATCGACTTAGCAAAGTGAAGAGATATTAAGGAGACTAATCTAGGTCTCCATATGAGATGTAGGTGCCCTCCTGGGACTTCTCGAACTCAATAATTTCAAGAATCATATCGTCACACTTCTCAACATCCATATCAACAACAGGTTGAACGGTGAAGTATAACTTAATATTATTTCCCCGGGTCTTATTTAGTTTTCCAGTGGATTGCATGTAAAAGTCTACCACATGCTTCGGGATGCGATAGTTGCATGACCAATGGCCACTATTCCATATATAAAATAAGGTTATTCAGGGTTTGCAGCATTACTTCTGGGAGCATTGGCCTTTTACCTTTACTATTTCACTATGAATTGTCTCTTCCCCTATTTGATTTGTTATTCTTCCACTTATCCCTTATATTCCATTGGCCCTTTCTGCGGCTTTGGCTATTGCTAGCCTGTTGAGCATTTGCATGTGCTTCGGGCATTGCAAAACTCCCATTAGGAAGTACATGATGATTCTTCACCAGGAGTTCATCATGCTTTTCTGCTTCTAGCAAAATGCATATAAGCTCGAAGTACTTCTGGCACTTGGCGATGATACTGTTACGGTAGTATCCTCATATTGGGGTGGAATGTGCACAATGTCTGGTTACATAATGTTAGATAAATGACAAGCTTGTGTATGACAAAAATTATGTGTTGCCACAACCTTTAAAATACTGAAAGCGTGGGAAGATCCATTCGCGTTGTACTTCTAGCAACATAACGGATCTTTGCTGGATATATATTTTTCCTTCAGGGAATCCAAAAGTACCAGCTGCATATATAACATGGAATAATGCTAAGAAAATAAATACATCAACATGAATCTCAGCAATGGGTCATAAATAATTTTCTAGCATTTTCTGTTAATTTCCAAGTAATTATCATAATTACTTAAATAACAGAAAATAAATTTTAGCACATATTTAAATATGGCATAATACTAGAAAATAAACCCAGAGCATGGGGCTTTCGATATGTGCTAAATATCAATTTACCAAATTTTACGAAAGCCCATATATTATGAAATTCAATTTCTAGTATTTATTATCAATTTCCACAATTAATAAAATCTAGGGCAAAAAAATAAATCTTCTCCATTTTTTTCAGAAACAAAAAGGCATTGGGCCGGTTTGGCGCACTTTGTCATGCGGCCCACTGGGTCTGCTAGGCCCAAAGACTATGCGGTAGAAAAAGATGACGGCTAGGTTTTCCTGCCCTAGCCGCCGCCTGCCTTTTGCGCATGCGCAGCAGCCTATTCTACCGGTCTCGACGCCGATGCTTTCACCGGGCGTAGAGGTCACGCTGGGGCCACTCAGGCACAGGTCGCCAGTGGTCAAGGGCGCTACGGGCGTCGTTGGGCCGAGTCGAGCGCGAGCGCGGGCCTTCATCGTCGTCGAGACGGGCGCTGCCGCTGACGGTTCGGCTTCGCGGACGGGTGCGGGTGCGAGCACCACCAGGGGCACGACTGCTGGTCACGGGTGCTACAGGCAGTGCTACTAGCGTCGCTGCCGCTGCCGCTTCGAGAGACAGCCACTGCGGGCTCACATGCCACCACAGGCCCCAGCCGTTTCTTCGGCTTCCGACTGGTGTAGTGAGCCTGGAGCCTACCGGCGTGACGGGAACAGAGGTCTCTACCGGGGCCTCACGGGCGCGACACCGCGACTCCTCGAGCGCATCACCGAAGCCGCCCGGTGCGCATCGCTGGGACCGCTTGGGCGCGGCGGCGGCCGCGGTGGATGATCTGCGGGCTCATGACCAATGGCGGGTGAGCGGCGCTCAGGCGCAGCGGGAAGCTCTGGTGGAGGCACAAGATGCGGATCCGAGGCAACACGGTGGCGCAAGGCACCGAGCTGGCGGCCGAGGCGTTGCATCGGCGCAAGGCGCGGAGGCCAACGGCCCGAGACAACGCAAGCGTGGGTGTGAGCGCCGTAGCGATGGCAAGCGCTGCGGGCGCTATGCAACCGGCGCGGCGAAGCGAAGTGGGATGCGCCACGCCGATGCTACTCGTGGGCGCGGACTCGCGGATCTGGCGCCGACGCCTCCGCCGCTTCGGGGGCGTGGCCACGGTGTGGAGTGCGGTGCAGCGGCGCGCTTCGTGCTCAGGCCACCGTGGATCTAGTCGCCGGCGATGGCAGTGCCGTCGGCGATGGCAGTGCCGTCGGCGACGTGCGGCCTCCGGGGCCGGCATTTTTTAATAAACAGTAAAGATAGAGCATTCTCCTGCTTAATTAGCTTAGATAGTAATCTGCAAATATGATATGATGATCTGCAGGATCCATATTTGCGTAGAAGCACTTACATAGCTCAAACTTACTTAGGGCTTGTTGGAGGATGATCGTGTGTAGCAGGATGATTTCGATGTCATGTAGGTTGTCGCAGGCAAACGATCACGATCGGTAGCTTCGGTAGAGTCTCATGCTGATAACGTGTTGTAAAACGTAGTCGTTTGCCCACGATCAATCAACAGCACATCAACGAAATCACAAGAACAGGAACTAGAGCACACACAAAATAGGGGGCAAAGTTCTCTCGCTTTATTAGATCGATCTTTTATACAAGGGGGTGCCCAATATATAGAGAAACTGGCAAGAGATGAGTTCAGATTCGTCCACACATAAGAGATAGAGTCTAACCAAATACGGTTACCAATATCTTATCTCATAACAGTAGTATTCTGCACAAGTTATATACCACGTCGCCCGTGTCTGTCGCTGCCGCGTGTCCACCCACGTGTAACGTATCCCTCCCCGCATCCTCTTACATAAAGCCCCAGATGCATGCTCACGACGTGCAGTGCACCTGTCTCCCTCCCTCAGCTCGCTCCTTAGCCACATTAGCTTCTCCTCCTAATTGCAATCCTGTAATTTGGCTCTCTGCTCAATTGACTAGCTAGCTCTTCTTCTTAGTTCTTACCAAGCCAAGCCAAGAAGAAACTCCATATATATGGCTCCCAAGCGTCGTACCAAGGTGGTCGGCTCCGTGGTGAAGAACTGAAGACCGTGAAAGAGACTGTCCAGGTCGCCACCGCCGTTGTCGCCGACGACTAGGCCGAGCCGGCGGCAGCCCTCACAGTTGATGTCTCCGGCTCCACTGTCGTGCAAGTGGAGGTCGCCAGCTCGGACGGAGACGCAGAGCGCCCCGCGAAGAGGCAAGAGGCACTACTAAAAAGTTCATTACAGACGGTTCGAAACTATCATCACAGACGGATTTTTGAACTGTCTGTAACCATATGTCAGTGATGTCATAGCATATCGCAAACAGTTTCCAAATCATCTCTGATATATGACATTACAGACGGTTTCTAATTAAGACCGTCTGTGAAAATACCTATCACAGGTAGTTCATATTAGAAACTATCTGTGATAACAAACTATCACAGACGGTTTTTACTAAGAACCGCACATACGGTTTTTACTATGAAACACTTGTGATGTTACTTTTGGAAACAAAAAAATATCGTCACGTACAGATGATATTTCTGTGATCTAGTTACTTTGTGCTAGTTCAGGTATAATGGAAGAGCTACTGGATGTGAGATATCCCATATCCCTGCTCTGAAAACCTTGAAAACGCAAAATCGACGAAAAAAAAAACTTCGGAGGACGGCCCTAAATGACGTTTTTTCACGATCGACGTTTTTTCGGAGCCTCGCACAGAACTTCTGATATAGCCCTCTAACTTGAAGTTATGCCCGTTTTACCGAAAGGTGTATGGATCGAAAACGAAAACACCATAACATCAAGAGTGCAAAAGAGAAGAGAAGAGGGAAAGAAAGAGAAAAAGGAGAGGATGAGCTATGACAATTTAATTGAACGATTCGAACACCACACTTACCTAACATATGGATGGCGGTACGCTCTAGTTGCGACCGGAGTAGAGTAAGAGGAGAGAAGTGAAAATGAGATGAGAAGAGGAAGTGGAGAAGAAAACATGAATATGAGAGGAGTGGAAGAGAAGTGAGAAGGGAGAATAGAAGAGGAGAGTGGAAGAAGTGAGAAGAAAGCGGCAGGAGAAGAGCCATGGGCTGATATTTTAAAAGAAGTTGAAAACGAGACGAGCGGGAAGTTCAAATTTAGTGAGAGCGAGAAAAGATGAAATATTATCATAGACGGTTCTATTCATAAACCGTCAGTGGCTGACATAGAATCTCAGACGGTTTTAGAATAAAACCATCAGTGAAATATTACAGACGGTTTTATAATAAAACCGTATAGGATAATACATGTTATCACATATGGTTTGGTACAAAAACTGTTTGTGATATTGTTGTATACCATTGACTTTTTATAAAGTGTACCGTCTGTGATGATATCACTGACGATTGTATTATAGAGCTGTCAATGATATTTCTGTGTTTATGATGAGACGTCTAATATATACCTTTCTATAATAGTGAGGCCGTAATCAGTGGGCTGCAGGAGACGCCGAGCAAGGCGGCGGATAAGAAGTGTAAGCCAAAGCAGGGGATAAGGGCGGCGTCGGCGCTGGGGCCGCGGTCGTGTGAGCAGCGCGGGCGACGCCGGGATGGCCGGCGTGGGTGGGTACAAGCGGTACGTGTGGCGCGTGCTGAAGCAGGTGCACCCGGACATGGGCTCGTCCGGGAGCGCCATGGAGGTGCTCGACATGACGATGGCCGAGCGCCTGGCAGACGAGGCGGCGCGCCTGTCCAAGTTCATGGGTCGCGCCGCGCTCACCTCCCACGAGGTGCAGAGCGCCGTGCGCGTCGTCCTCCCCGGCGAGTTCGGCAAGCACGCCGTCTCCGAGGGCACCAAGGCCATCTCCCAAGTTCATGTCCGCCTAGCTAGTATAAGTTCCAAGTTAGTGACTTGGCTGTGTAGTCCTAATGTATATGTACCTGCAGACGATGCTAATGTAAGCGTGCAGGGGAATCAATGTAGGTAGCGGGTAGTTGGTTGATTTTTATAAGATGCCTTTGCTTTTAGAGATTTTAAGTTTGCACAGTTAGTCTAATAATATACAGGTTGCACGATGCAAAAGTGATACCTTCTATGGTTATGATTTTATAGCTATAGATAAAGTATTACTTAATGTCAGTGACCATATTAACTTAAACCACACCTTATAAAAATCAACGGGATTGCTAGCTAAACGCACCCTATATCTCCAGTACTGTACTGTTTACTGGTTTCTTGATCGGTTCAGTTACGCCGGTGGGACTGACCGACTGAATTGTAGGCCCAGGCAATCAATCTCAACCATTTCCAGGCCGCAGGAATCTGCTTGTTGCAAGCATGTCCTGTGGCTGTGCTGTGGGCACTGATATTATTTTCACTTGCTTCTGCTGCTCGTCACAGGCACAGTACGTTGGCAACCGACAGATCTAAAGAGAACAAGGACAGAATACCTTATATTAAGCGTCGAGAGATTACCGGACGTCCAGGGCCGCCACGTCGTTCCCTTCGCGAAAAGCCCCTCCGAAGAATTCAAAATCACGTTCGGGTCCTCGGCTGGGTTTTTAACAAAATAGACCTAAAAAAATTTAAAATTACATATGTAAACCTTTACGTTTTACGTTCAAATCCATCCGATGGTTTTTAACAGACCGAACCCCAAAAATAAATACAAGAGCCGGCCAATTGGAGGCATGCATGCACGCATGGTCTACATCTGCTGTGCTGACACATCGCATGCATATATCTCGTGTTCTATCTGCGCTTTCACCCGTATTTGCTGCATGCCAAATTGCCGATGTGTCCACGGTTAAATGTTTGGAAAAACGGTTTCAGTTTCAGGTTCTCTCCTCTAGAAGTCAGAATCTATTTTAAATGATTAGCTTCTCTCTAGTCGAAAGCTAAAAGACAGCAATTCATTTGTATTAGCATAAGTTGAAAGCCAAAAAGTTAGTTCGGGAGAGTTTTCTATAGCTTCAGTACGTTGGGATTCTGACTTTGTCACTATAGTTAAAGAAAATTATCCTCTCCTACACAGTATAAAAATCCCAAACCCTACCTTTCTCACCCTCATTCCCGACCTGCACCCTACACACCTAAAAGCCATACTAAAAGCTAGACTGCCAAACATCAAACCTCTTCAGCCCAACCATATAGGCGTGCAGTCTTTCAACCATGCAGCCCCGTCGAAAGCCACTTTTCATAAAAGCTATAGCTATACCAAACAGGGCCTGAATGCGTCAAGTAGGTATGGGCTGAGCAGTGCTCTGCCAATCATCCCTTAGTAATAGCTATATTTTTGGACAATTAAACTTTTGAAGTTTTGACCATCAATATTTTTTTAAATACTTAAATTAGATACATGAAAATAGATTATTTCAAAAAGTGATATTATAATATTATAGTTTTATCGGGTTTTATAAATATAGTATAATAAAAATTAGTGATTAAAACTGTATTTTAAATACCATATTAATATTAAAATGATAATTGTTTGTAACCGGAGGGAATATCTCGATACCATGGGTAATACTCCTCCTTATGTGAGGATCGCGCATTAATATGATATGATCATGTAGTAATGGAGTATATCGCACACCGAACCACAATTAGTTAGCCGGTAATGAATTATGGTTATTGGGTTGGTCATTCGCACCGCGCGCGCGGCAGGACTGAACTCCTTGCGACTGTTGGACGGACTGGCATATTTCTCCTTTCTCTCTCTTTGGCCTTTTGGTTATCCGTAGGTCACGAATAGTTATCATTTTAGATATTGATATAATCTCTAAAACATAGTTATAATCACTAATTTTTATTATAATATATTTTGTAAAACTAAATAAAATTATAATATTATGAAAGTACTTTACCAAACAAATCTACGTGTATGATTTTTATGTATCCAATTTAAATATTTAAAAAGATATTGACAATCAAAGTTTTAAAAGTTTAACTGCATCTATATTCAAAACAACAACTATTTGTGACTGGAGAAAATAATACAGCATCTCCATGTTTTAGCTTGAGAGATTACAAGTAGTAGTCACTTGGGAGTAGAGTACATTTTAGGCTTGTTTAGGACGACTTTAGCTTCGACTTCTCTCATCTAGAAGCTGAAAGCTATTCCAAACATCTAACTTCTTTGTAATTAAAAGCTGAAAGCTACCAGCTCTTTTGTACTAGGAGAAGATGGAAGCTGAAAATTAGCCTAGGATGGCTTCCTAAGGTTTTGGCGGGTTAAGGTTCTAACTTTTCCCTATGAGTTGGATAAAAATTACCCATCTCACGCCAGGTATAAAAACTCACATCCCTCCCTTTCTTTTCCCATTCTCGTACCCATGTCACTTCCGCTAAAATATAGACTGCTAAACACCAAACCTCTTCAACCCAGCCATGCAGTCCTTCAGCCGCCGTGCAGCCAAGCCGTAAATTGTTTCTCAAAAAACTTACAACCATGCCAAACAGAGCTTTTATGTTTTGGCATTGGCATCAAGGTCCCAAAAAAGCTAAAGCAGCTATCGTGAAAGCTATCATTCATCGTGTTTTCAGTCTTTTAAAAAAATAAAAAATAAATATGTATATATATAATAGAAATCATCTCCAAATAAATCATAAAAATATAGTCTTCAGAAGGTACTAATATTTTTTATAATAATAATATGAGTCAAAGTCCGTAATAAACATGCTAATGCGTGTCCTAAAGACCATAAATGATAACGATATCATAATGTTGTTAACAGCAAGTACTTACTTAGAAATATGAATGTTGGATTCACTACTACAGAAAAGGCCATCACAGACGGTTCGCAGACCACATCAAAGACGGTTTTGCAACCGTCAATGCAAAAACTCATCACAGACGGTTCCAATTATCACAGACGGTTCTAAGGAATAACAATCTGTGATGTAGAATTATCACATACGGTTCTAAGGAATAACCGTCTATGAAGATCCCATCATCACAGACGATTCCATGTTGGAACCATCTGAGATCATTCGACATCACAAACGGTTCTAATTTGGAACTGTCTGTGATGATGTTATTATCCTAGACGGTTGTAAGTAATAACCGTCTGTGAAGATCCCATCATCACAAACGGTTCCGTCTGAGATAGTGACCTCATCACAGACGGTTCCTAATTGGAACCGTCTGTGATTTAGTAACATCACTGACAGTTCCAAAATGGAACAGTTTGTGATGATACTACATGACAGACACCAAATTTGGAACTGTCTGTGTTGAGCTTCACAGATGTTTCTTCCTTCGAACCGTCTGTGATGTTAATTTTGTATTTTTTACTAAATTTTAATTTATTGGCTAGCCTCAGGAAATGCTAGCCATGCCCTCTGAAACAAAAGGCAGTATACAGCATCAGCAGCATATTATTACGACATACATTTAAAAATAAACTCCAACCACATGTTACACCACATACAGCACATCCATTTCATAAATCAACTCAGATCGCACGTTATAACATATGTACAGCGCATCCATTTCAGAAATCAACTCACATATATACTAACTATTTAGATTCAGAACTACAAATGACAAATTCACAGCATAAGGTTCACAAATTAATTAATTCTGAATGCATGGTAAGTAACAAATTCACAACTCATTGGTTCAACTATGAGTGGCATCTACCCTTTGGATCTAACACCTCACGCATGAAGAAGGTATAAAGGTTTCCTCGAATACTCAGGAGGTCAGCCTGTTCCAACGCAGATTCAGCGCATTGCCAAGCCTATCGATGAGATGACTAAAGTCTTGCGTGTATATAAATTTAAATTCATAAGTGGAGACAATTGTTGCAAGATCAACACACCTGTATGTCATTGGTCTTCTGTGAACCAACGAGGAGTGCCATGTTGTGGCAAACGTAGAATCCACATTGGTCAGTGGCCTTTGGCTGCTGGTGGCACTGTCAGAACATAATAGGTTAATTAGTTTCGAAGGTATTATTATGGAGTGTGAAGGATTAATGCGTACTATCAGATACCTAAAAGTTAAAAGTATGCCTTAGAATGGCTGGGTTCTTCTTGTGTGGCCCTTCATGATATTTGTAGACACTAAATGACGTGTCGAGTAATTCTATGATAGGTTTCAAGTTGTGGGTGCCGTCCTTTTTGGAATCAAGGTTCGACCGGAGCCATGTAGTCCACACAGAATTCGACGACCTCTTCGGTTGCATAACCTTCAATAATGCTACCCTCTGATCGAGATCGATTCCGTACGACTTGAGAACTCCCATGTACCTCTCGAACGCGTACATGCTACGTAGAACACAAGCCCGCATATATTTATCTCCCTCACAAGATGAATAATGAGATGGACCATGATATCAAAAAACGACGGAGGGAAATACATCTCAAGATTACGTAGAGTCATTACCACCTCGGCCTGCAGAGCATCTAGTCTTTCGGGATCGATGACCTTCTGAGCAATTGTGTTAAAGAAATAACACAGCCTTGTAATTGTCTCCTGGACCTTGGTTGGTAAAATACTTATAATTGCCACAGGGAGCATGTGTGTCATAAGCACATGGCAATCATGGGACCTCATGCCAGTTAAACTCAAATCTTGCATCGAAACAAGTCTCTTCAAGTTTCACGAGTAACCGGACAGAACTTTCACACCATGCAAGCACTAGCATAGTTCGGTTCTCTCAGCCTTGGACAGAGTGTAACAAGCAGGTTCACAGTATGTTCGCCCTTTATCGGTCTCTTTCGATGCTAACTCAGGTCTGTTGCCCATATCGATCAAGTCAAGCCGTGCGTTCATACCGTCCTTTGTTTTGCCCTTAATATTCAGTAAGAGACCAACCAAGCTATCACAAACATTCTTCTCTACGTGCATCACGTCGATGCAGTGTCGAATTCTAGTTGCTCCAATAAGATAGGTCACAAAATATTGATCACTTCTTCCACATGCTCTTATCACGGGTCCTCGATTTACGTCCCTTTTCAAGCGCAACATCCAAGTTCTTAACCATATCATGAATGTATGCCCCGCTTAAAGACGTTGGAGCTAAACCGTCTTCGGTCGTACCGTCGAATTGTTTCTTCATCTTGCGGTATGGGTGATTCCTCCAAAGGAACCTATGGTGACGCATGTACACGGTTTTGCGCGAGTGATTCAGCCACACACTCTCGGTATCATCCAAGCAGTGAGTACATGCTTTGGCTCCTTTTGTACTCTGTCCCGATAGGTTAGCAAGGGTAGGATAATCATTTATGGTGCAGAACAACATGCAGTGCAAAGTGAAGTACTTCATTTGTGAGCATCCCATACCTGCACCCCAGGAGCCCACAACGTGTTCAGATCTTCCACCAATAGTGCTAGGTACACACCAATATAGTTTCCAGGTTGTTTCGGATCTTGAATGAGTATAGACATCAATATATACTTTCGCTTCATACACAACCAAGGAGGAAGTTTGTACACACAAAGATTCACTGGCCAAGTGCTATGACGGCTGCTCATGTTACCGAAAGGATTCATTCCATCCGTGCTCAATCCGAAACTGATGTTCCTGATCCTCGAATGCGCTGTGAATTCTTCAAACATCCTATCGATGTTTCTCCACTGAGTGGAATCAGCAGGGTGCCTAATCATTCCATCGTTCTTACGCTCATCCAACTGCCACCGAAGCAATTTTGCCTCTTTTGGGTTCACGAACAAACGCTTCAAAAGGGGAATTATAGGCAGATACCACGCCACCTTAGCAGGAGGTCCTTTGTTCTACTCCATGCACTCATCATCATCATCCAATCTATCTTTACGCTTGTACCGGGATGCGTTGCACACCGAACATACATGCAAGCTTGCGTACTCTTTGCGGTAGAGGATACAGTCGTTCGGACAGGCATGTATTCTTTCTACTTCCATTCTCAAGGGATAGAGAACCTTTTTGGCTTTGCAGGTGGTTGTCAGCAACTTGTTTCCCACCGAAACCATATTCGCTAACAGACCTAACAGCGCCGGACGAGGACTCGGGATGGATTCCCCACGTCCAGCTACGACGTAAAACGAGCCACGTCCGGCTACGACGTAAAACGAGCCACGTCTGGCTACGACGTTAAACAAGCACTCGGACACCCGAACCTCACGAAGAGGCATCCGGACGTCCCTGCTGACCAAGGCACGGTCTAGCTACGACGTTAAACGAGCACTTAGACACCCGAACCTCACGAAGAGGCATCCGGTCGTCCCTGCCGACCAAGGCACGGTCTAGCTACGACGTTAAACGAGCACTCGGACACCCGAACCTCACAAAGAGGCATCCGGTCGTCCCCCGCCACCAAGGCACGATCTAGCTACGACGTTAACGAGCACTCGGACACCGAACCTCACGAAGAGGCATCCGGACGCCCTCGCCGAACAAGGCACGGTCTAGCTACGACGTTAAACGAGCACTCGGATACCCGAACCTCACGAAGAGGCATCCGGTCGTCCTTCGCACGCCGACTACTCGCACCTGTAAAGAAGCAATCACCGCCGACACGATTCTCGAGGCCAAGTTGGAAAATAATCAAACAAGCTCATTGCAAAGACAACCATAAGGAAAAGGAGATTTCATTATAGGCCAACAGGCTCAAACTTTACACCATGTTACATGAGGTGCCCGGCAGATTCAAACACTGCGCAAGGCTACAAGATATGGCGGAGCTATTTCTGCACCAAGTATCATATCTTGAGCATCGATGTCGCATCGGTCGCAACGACCGACGGCTACAAATTCTGTGGTCCGTCGGCGCCGCCTCCGCCAGACCGACAATAGCACAGAATCCCGCCATGCCACGCGATCGACGGCTACTCGCGCGACCTGCGCCATCGCTTCCAGAGGGCCGCCTCACTCAAGAGCTTCAGACGACCCCAAGCAACGCGCCGGCGGCGATGTCGCGGGCCACGGCCTCCTCTTCCTCCCGAGCTCGCCATCGCTCGGTCGTGCTCAACCCGAGCTCGCGGAGGATCTTCTTCCTCCACCTCGTCGTCATCACCAAAGTCAAGATCGGTGGATGCCTCGAAGCCATTTAGAGGATTGCAAAAGAGGATTCGGTTTGGGGACGATCACTCAAACAAGCGGCGCCTTTATATACCTGCACGGAGGAGATCGAACATCTCTAGAATAAATGCAAGCGCCGAAAACGGCGCCTTCACCAAAACCCGGCGATCAAGAAGACGAGCGGGCAAGGTGCACCAAGCCATGCGCGACGCGCACAACGGCGATTAAAGCCCCGGCGGTTCAATGCCCCGCCGAAGTTCCAGGCAGCCGCCGAACGCGCTGGGTACACTGCGAAACCGGTTGGCCTAATCGGTCGGACCGTCCAATCGGGCCCAGTCGCCATTCACATTCAAGCTCAACCCCCAACCGAATCCGCCGAACTCGCTCGGGGGTTCGGGGGCTACTGACGAATACTCATACCAGGGGTACCCCAACGGCCCAGGGTGACGAGCGGGCTGCCTCAAGCATAACTTGAGCCTAGCAGGCCGCTCCAGGCCCGCTACTGACCAAAAGCACCTGCGGGGCCACATAGGACGCCCATTCTCGACCGGTCGGGATAGGCATCCCCGACCAAGCAGGGCTCCCGACCTCCGCAGCAGGTCGGATCCCCCGACTCCGATCAAACCAAGGCAACCTCCGCCGAGGGCCGCGTGTCGAAGCCTCCACCGGCCCACTGCCACGTGCCCCACGGACGGGTCAATCGGTGACTATACGAGAGCAGTGGCCCTTCCCAAGATGGTTTAATGACTGCTGAAGTCAAGCTTCCATCCCATCGACTACCACGACGACACGAAAGCACGCCCTCCCGAGGCAAAGCACCAACGTTATACACAAAGAACGCCACACACCCGTCGAGCTCACTGTAAGGCGGTGCGCTATTTCCCAACGGCGCCTAACCGCCCGCCCAACAAGACTACCGACCAGCGTGGGCAAGACGAGCGGTGACGGTCGATGTAACGAAGGACCAAGCTCTTAGCATAGGTCACCTCGCCCTTCCCAACTCTCGATGTAACCCGCCTTCCTATCAGATAAAGAAGGCAGGAACCCCCGGGAAAGGGGGAGAGAGGGAAGAGGCACACGCACAAGCAACGAGCATTCTTGCGCTAAGGCTCTTAGCTCGCTCCTGTAAACACTGTGTAACCATCCGCCCTAAAGACAATACAATACCACCACACGAACTGGAGTAGGGACATTCGGCCCGAACCAGTATACATCTTGGGCTTCCGAGTCTAACCATTCAGGGAGTGGGAACGCGCGGCCCCTTAGACTTACAAATTTACTTGCCGGTGCTCGAAATGCCGACAACAATCTATATCATCTGGAGTATCGTTGACGTCGTTGACGATATCCAAAGTATCGTTGTCTCCATTGACGATGGTAGTACTACTTGATCTCTGCGTAATCTGCTCTTCACCGTGATTAGTCC
The DNA here is from genome assembly GCA_036346275.1 of Otatea glauca. Taxonomy (NCBI): domain Eukaryota; kingdom Viridiplantae; phylum Streptophyta; class Magnoliopsida; order Poales; family Poaceae; genus Otatea; species Otatea glauca. The sequence continues at coordinate 51,664,679 of CM070724.1, read as the reverse complement.
AACAGGTATACCCACTTTTAAAACCTCGTAGAATCAAGTGTGCTTCGATCTGCGCTGAGTTTGAAAACATCCTAAGATTCTCGCAGTCAATTCATGGACAAGGCATAAATTCCACCCACTTGTTCAATATATCTTCCTCTGTAGCTCTTCTAAAAGCGAAGACACCATTAATGTACTCGACGCTCGCACGGTTCTCAGTGTACATCCAGCTTCGATCCATCTACGCTACATATGTAACAATAGGTGTTAAAGGATGAATTAAGTACGCTAGGAGTGCACATGCGCACATATGCTACATGTAAGCTACATTTCAACTTCCCTATTAACTTATATAGCTCCTAACATCCAAAAATAACGAATGGATATATAGCTCTACAACCAAGCTAGATCCAGTAATTAACCAGCTTCATTTCCCTCTTTACTAAGGTAGATCTTACATGTATTGCAAATTTCAACCATTTACTACTTTACATAACACAGAACAAATGGATTTACACCTAGATGTAGAACCCTGCAGCGTCATTTCCATCTTTTACCAAGCTTCAAAATATAATGCTATTTTGAAGCAATTACTAACCTTAGATGACCTAGAGAGCAAGGATCTACAATTACACCTCCAAATCTAGGGTCTCTTTTACCAGATAACCTCTCAATTGCGGTCACCACAAAAATATCTACGAAACCCTAAATACACAGAGGATCGAGGTCAAGGCTATCTTTTGGTATGTTTTCTCATAGTTCAGTTCTATAAGAGATACATTTGGGACTTTTAGTAATGTTGGATTTCAAAATGTTCCAATGTTTTGGCCTATGGATAACTATGCAGGATAACTGAGCTATCACTAGCTACAAGTTATACCAAATAGTGGAGCTATTGCTAGCTATAGCGCCTGTAGCTAATATAACTAAACATTAGCCCGTAGCTTCGTGCTTGGGATCTAAAAAAGCTATACCGTAGCTATAACTACACTATAAATAGCTATTTGGAACATTGATTGACATTAGGGGTGAAAACGGGTTAGATACGGGCGGATATTGCTCTTTTTGTATCTTAACTCATATTTTTTCCCGGATTCAGAACCGGATACAGACTAGCCAGATAAGGATACGAATCCGGGTAATTCGGGATACGGACACACGGGACGAATATGTGACGGATTTGGGTCAAAAATGAATAAAGATATCTATACCCCTTATAATGCACCTAAGCAATTTTTCCTACGTCCACCCTAAATAATGCACCTCATTAGAGATGGCCCAATGTTCGTGTACCCAGCAAAACGTCCCCAGAAACTTGCATTCATCAAAATGAACGTCTCAAGATTTTCCTCAGTTTTACTCACCCACATCCGATGACCATTATTTAGTGTGTCTAATCATCCCTGTGGCCCACAACAGACCTCCCCCACCTACATATTTGGAAGGAGAGCGAATCAAACAAGAAAATAAATAAGGAGGATCCGCATGCAAGGAAACCAGACTTGAATTTTTTACTGACCAAAATTGTACGTACTACATATTTGGAAGGAGGGTGAATCAAACAAAGAAATAAACACGAGGATCCACATGCAAGGAAACAAGACTTGAATTTTTATTGTCCGGCATTGTGATCGTATTTTTTCCTGATATGACCCTTCTCGAGACTTTTTACGATCTAGCCCCATAGAGCCTAATTTCACAAGACGGAGAGCGTTGAATTTTTGTTTTTATTTTTATCTAAGGAACTAATTGTTCGTGAGTGTCGCTTAATTTTTTCAATTTTTCTCACGGAACCAATGCCGGCGAAAGCATTTGCTTAATTTTTATCTTTTTTCTTCCGGATCCAATGGTTGGCGAGCGCAGCTTTGTTTTTCCATATTTTTCCAAATCATCCTCGTGGCCCACAAATGACTTTCTCTCACCTCCAAAGACCAACAAGGAAAAGGAAACAAACGCCTTGGAATCAAGGAAAAGAAACAAACGCCCCGGAAAAGGAAAGGACCATATATTACGTGGTTGGGAAAAGGAAACCGTGGGAAAAATTCTAGCACATCTCTCACGATTTTTCGTGTCTCAAGGCTACAATCGCAAATTCATCGCCCGAGAGCCCGATTTGAAAAATTATAACGACGATACTAATATAGTAAAAGTTCGAGCCCGAAAGGCCGTAAATAATACTGCGCCATCGCTTACGAATTTTTCCGCCGAGGCTACAATCATAAATTCATCGTCGCGAGAGTGATTCGTAAAAACTTATAACGATAATGCCAACACAAGAAAAATTCGAAAAATAAAAAAAACAATCAAGCGGTGTTCGTCCGCTTAATAATTTTGGCAAAAAAATAAATGCTTGGTGGTCACAAAAATTCAAGCGTGGGAGAAAAATGAAAAAAATTCAAGCGTGCTCGCCCACCAATAATTTTGGAAAAATATGGAAAATAAAGCGTTTCATGGATCACTGGATCCGCAGGAAAAAGATAAAATTAAGCAGCGCCACCACATTGGTTCCGCGAAAAAATTGAAAAATTTAAACAAAGACTCACAAACCGCCGGTTCCGTGGATAAAAATGAAAAAAATCGCGCTCTCAGACAAATTAGGCTATATGGGGCTAGATCCGTAAAAAATCTCAAAAGGTTATATTCTAAAAAATACGATCACGAGGCAAGAACAAAGAAAAATTCAATTATGGTTTCCTTGCATACGGATCCTCCCCGTTTATTTCCTTGTTTGATTCGCTCTCCTTCCAAATATGTAGTACATACAGTTTTGGTCAGGACAGTAAAAAATTCAATTCTGGTTTCCTTGCATGCGGATCTTCCCTATTTATTTCCTTGTTTGATTCGCTCTCCTTCCAAATATGTAGTACGCATAATGTGATCACAAGATTATTTACTATTAAGTGTTATATTCATACTTATCTTCTCATTTAATTGATAAACGGATGTACTACCGTCGTAGCGTTAGCACTGGCACTATACTAGTATAGATAATGCACGTATATATAGAGTAATATATGTTGAATTAAAACTATACAAGTATATGACCATAGTAGCAAGTTATATATCAATCAAACCCAATAGATGACATAAAAAGAATATGCTACTTGGAGATCAATATAACTAACTAATTGTTAATATAAATGGGCTATCATGAAAAAAATACAATAAAAATGGCCTGAAAAATTTGGATATTCGGATCATGTCCCATATTTACCGGATATTAGTTGTTCCGTATCCAATCCTGGATCTGGATTCAAGTATTCGAATCCCATCTCGAATCCGACTAGATAGTTAAATCTGATCCCGATCAGATTTAATCCCGAATCGAACGAAAAATATCTTACCTATTTTCACTCTTAATCGATGTAAACGCACGCACCACCAAGAGGGGAATAAGAAGACACCAAAGCGGAGCTACTCTAGAAAGGGAGAAAGGAAGGAACCTCTCCGCCCTCTTGCCATTTGCGGCATCTGGCAAGTGGGAGGCATTGGGTCGGACTGCGCCGGCTCGCATATGATGATGCGGCGGGTGGCGCCGGCGCCGGCGTCGCGCCTTGTGCCGCAGTGGCTGGAGCCGCTCCTCACCACGCGCTTCTTCTCCACCTGCGCCGCGCACGCCGACTCCCCGCGTAGCGAGTGCAACATGTTCTGCGTCGACTGCAGCGCGCCTCCGCCCGCTTTCTGCTACTACTGCCGCGCACAGCGCCACGCCGCCCACCGCGTCATCCAGGTCCCTACTAGACTACTGATAGCTCTCTCTCCCTCCCTCTATGCGATTCATGCAAACGCGCGCGCGGTACATAATATTTTGGCTTTCATTTTGCCAAAATGAATTAGATACGGCGGTCGTCCTACCACGACGTTGTGCGCGTCTCGGAGGTAGAGGACGTGCTCGACATCACCGGCGTCCAGACCTATGTCATCAACAGCGCCAGGGTCCTCTTCCTCAACGAGCGCCCGCAGCCGAGCGGAGCAGGCCCCTCGGCAGGCAAGGCGGCGGCCTCGCTGTACAACTGCGAGATCTGCGGCCGCGCCCTGCTCGACCCCTTCCGCTTCTGCTCCCTCGGCTGCAAGGTACGTCCGTCCGTCCGTCCGTCCCTCCCTACATTGCTTGCTCTCGATCGCTAGCTCTCTCTCACGCATACACTACTCCTCGAGTAAGTTGCTCTACCGGCATTGCATCTATTTTCTTGTTTTCCTTTTGGCCGCCATCGATCTTGAAATTGCGATTAATGATGTGTCTGCGCGCGTGCGCGCAGTTGGTGGGCATCAAGAGGAGCGGCGGCGACGCGGCCTTCCTGCCCTGCGGCAACGAGGGCGGAAGCGACGACGACAATGAGACCGCCGGCGGGAGCAAGAATGTGGGCTATGCTGGCGGCTCCCGCGGCCGGGGGAGGCAGACACCGGCAAAGCCAGCTGTGCGTCATCCTCACCGACGGAAGGGAATCCCCCATCGCGCGCCGTTCGCTTCGTGATCATGTTTAATTGTAACTTGTTTATTACTGGAGTGGAGATCAACCGCGCCGCGCGCGCGCATACGCCAACCACTGCATTGCAGTGCAAGAGATGGATGGATAGCACCAGTGCAGCAGGCTATAGCCAGGAAGGAGACGCCAATACATACAACAACTACTACTCCATACGGCATGCAAGCAAGGAAGGGAATCAACAAACAGCTAGTCTAGGCAGAGAAAAATGATAGTGTCTCTGTTCCTAAATAGACGAAGTTATAGGATTTTGTATTTTAAGTGAGGCATATATAGAAATGATTAAATCATCATAGCTCCTTCATTAGCTCATTTTTTGTTTTTGGATGGTTTGTATTAGTCTACGGAGGGATTATTCTACAGTAATAAATAACATTGGAAAATAATGAATGGTAGAGATTTGCAAAGGAAAAAAAAAAGTTAAAAGTTGTCTTGAAATTGTAGAATATTATGTATTAAGAAATAAAATTTTAAAACTAGAATGATATGTATCTACGAATAAATAGAGGGGTGCCTGCTACCTGCGAATAAGGTTAATTTAGGGATTAACAGGAATTAAAGAAGGAAAATAGACCGGCCGGCCAACTAGAAAAGCAGACAGCCCGAGCCAATCACCGAAACCGGCCTGGAGTAAGCAACATGTCCATGTCGACCTCTCCCTTTCTCTCTCCCCTATCTTGTTCAATTGTGTGTCATGCTAGCTACATGATGAGATCGAGGAGATAGTACACCCCAAAAAAATGGAGGAGATAGTATGTCACAGTAATTAATTATACCATAATCTATATAGATCAATACTCACCCAAGGTAGGTAGGTCGAACACACTTCTCCTTTCTTTTCATTTGTTCATGTTAGGAAGCGCGCGATTGTTGATTGGTCACTTCTGAGTTTTGACATTAACTACATAATCATACGCGGCGTGCCACACGGTAGGCGTCGCTCCTCACGCGAGCAAATCGAAAAAACGTGCGACTGCCACTCCCTACGTGAGCAAATCGAGGAAACACGTGAAACGGTTGAAAGGATACAATCTGCGATTTCGCTGAAACGACCTCGGAAAAAACGGAAAACCGAAAACAAGATTTTTTTTTCGAAAAAGGACTTAAACAGAATTTTGTGTTTTTCGCAAAGGGGTTTAAACGTAATCCTAGAAAAATGCAAAAAGGACCTAAATGCAATGTATATTTTTTTCAAAAAAAAGGACCTAAACGTATTTTTCCCGAAAAAGACCTAATTATAATTTTGATTTTCCATAAAAGGACCCGAACGCAATGCTTAAAAACGTATAAAGGACCTAAACGTAATATATATTCTTTTTCCAAGAAAAGGATCTAATCGTATTTTTTTCGAGAAAAGGACCCAAACGTATTTTTTTTTGCGGCTTGGCTCGAGCCGCCGCCGAGCCGGCTCAAAGCTTCCGGGGCGCGATTTCTTCCAACTTTAGTGTAGGTTGATTAGGGTGTGTGTCCAATTCAATTTTATTTAATATAATTGGCGGAGCATGGTATACTAACTAACATAAATAGTGTGTATTCTGGTCACGCCTACCAGCTGTACGTGACGGCATAGCTAGATCAATGTTTAATTAGTCCGGCTGTTTCTTTCTGCTGAGGTAATACCTCGGTTGAATTTTATAAGGGCCGGTTTAACTTGTTACGGCCTTTAAACTTAAACTTTGATAGTTAATTTTTTTATAATACTTTGCTCATAGCTATAAAATCATAACCATAAAAAAAATACTTTAAATACAAATTCAACGGTATCACTTTTGTGTCACATATTCTATATATATTTTTAGACTAATTGTTAATTAAAGTTTATAAAACTTTGATTCTTGAAATGTGTTGACGCTTTATAAAAATCAACCGAGGGAGTACTGATCTTTCTAATCTATACTCCTTTATAATGCATCTAAGCATTCTTTTCTACGTCCACCCCAAATAATGCACCCCACTAGAGATGGCCCAACCTTCATGCACCCAGCGAAACGTCCCCAGAAACTTGCCTTCATCAAAATTAACCTCTCGATCTTTCTCGCCTTTACTCACCCACATCCGATGGCCATTGTTTAATGTGTCTAACTCATCCCCGCATTCACAACAGATCTCCCCACCTCCAAAGATCATCTCAAGGAAAAGGAAACAAATATTCTGGAATTAAGGAAAAGGAAACAAACGTTCTAGAAAAGGAAAAGACCATATGTTACGTGTTGGGAAAAGGAAATCGAAAGACAGGACACTATACTAGTGTAGTAAGTCGATCGGTTTGTTACTGGACTAGCTCCTTTCATTTGTAGCAGGGAGAGGAGAGGAGAGAGAAGTAACAAGGCAAGCAGTGCATCTATCTATGCGCGCAGTTGCTGGGATGTCATGTTCAGCACTTGATAAAGACGTCCTCCTCTTTCCTTTCTACTGATGCTTAGTGAGTTAAGCAAGCACTTGGTTGTCGGTGTTGTAGACTGATGCTCCAATTAATCAACGTCAGATTAAACGAGGAGTCAGTAAGTAGAGCTAGCAATCCCTCCGTTCCCAAGTTCATATTGCTTCAAAATTTGCGCAAACAAATACTATATATATATATATATATAAATATATATATATATATATTTAAAGTCTTCGCCACGCACTAACATTCACAAAATCTATTTACAGTAATCTTCGTATGGAAATGATATTAATTACTCCTACTAGATATCCTATCAAAATTTTGCTCCTCGTCACGTCTAGACTCTTCCATTAATTCCTTTGACGTGGACTCAAAGTGGGGTATTAGTAATTTATTGCATTACTTGACTTAATCCACCAACCAATTAATTCGTCAAGAAGCTTAGATTGTTGACAAAAGGTGAAGATTAATACTATGTTACTAGTATGTTTCAGCAACGAGCGGCTGGAAGGTGGCTCGAGACATAGCTAGCTAGTACTGCAGAAATGTTTGCAGGAGCTAGCTTTTGACGAGGTTTATATGTGTTAGTTTTGGCCTAATAAATCCCAAGGCTCGTATGCAATACTAGAAGTTACGAGAACATTAGTCTCACATGGGTAATTGAAAGAAGGTTTGACCAACTTAAATAGTTTGGACTATTGTCCATCTGTTGTGAGGTTGAAAAAAAGGAAAAGGCGGTGCCACACGCGCGCGCGCCGAGTCGAGCTGTGGCGTGTGCGTGTGCGTGTCGAGTCGTGCTGGGCAGGAGCGGTTTGTTTTTGCCGGGTAACGGTTTCAGGAATTGATGGCTGGTAACTCCTGTCCGTTGGCGGCCTATATAAGGAGGGCAGCGGCTGTGTTTTCCTCAACCAAACCAACGATGGCTCTCACCTGAACTCTCCCGCAAGACTCCATTGTTCCATCTATAGCTGCATTGCTTGTCTCTCCCCACCTCCGTTTTCTTGCGCGTACAAGTAGCGCTGCATTGTGACTGCTCAAGCTTTTGTCCCGACCAGAAGCACCGACGTTGGAAGGAGCCCTTCTGCACTGCATCAACCTCTCCACTGCAACAAAAACTTCTCTGCGACAACCTGTGATCCTCTACACCGACCGTCATGGCAAACAACAATGAGCAAGCCATTGTTCCGCCTGTGCCTGTGCCTATGGTGGCACCGACTCAAGGGTATATTCACTTATACCGTGTTTTTATCGTGTTGATTTCTTGTTCATTAGCCTTTGCGTTTGAGATAGATAGTTTGTTATCTACTACCTTTGGTTTTGAACTAGAATTGTGCAATTGTTTAATCATGATTTACATAATTTTGTGGATTAAAATATTGAGAAAATTCCTAATATTTTCAACAATCCAAAAACCTTATCCTAGGAATTTTACAACTACTGGTTTCGCTGTCGCACTTAAGCCAACTGTATTTGACGGCACAAATTACAAGCGTTGGCACGCCAAGATAATTCTGTGGTTGACTGCCATGAACGTGTATCATGTTGCGCAAGGCAAGCCACAGCCTGAGGGTGGCTCTCTCCTGAGCAGGAGAGTGCCTTCGCGGCTGCGGATAACTTGTTTAGAGGCGCCGTGATTAGTGTTCTTGGAGAAAATCTTATTGATGTGTATATGATTTTGCCGAGTGGTAAAGAAATGTGGGATGCACTAGAGGCAAAATTCGGAGTCTCTGACGCGGGTAGTGAACTCTATGTCATGGAGCAGTTTCATGACTACAAGATGGTTGATGACCATTCTGTAGTAGAACAGGCTCATGAGGTTCAAGCCTTTGTGAAAGAACTTGAGAATTTTACATGTGCATTGCCCGACAAGTTTGTGGCAGGATGCATTATTGCGAAGCTGCCACCTTCTTGGAGGGATTTTGCCACTACTCTAAAACACAAGAGACAAAAGTTCAACGTCGCTGGTCTCATTAGGTCTTTAGATGTTGAGGAGAAAGAGAGGGCAAAAGATATACGTGGGAAAGGAAGTTCTAGTGTCAATGTGGTACAAAAGAAAACCTTTCAATTCAACAAGAAGAATAAAAATAAATCTGAAAAGCCTGAGAACAAGATCAAGGCCACTCAAACTACTAGCTTCAAGAAGAAGAAGAAGAATAAAGGAAAGGGAAACTGCTTTATTTGTGGTAAAGACAATAAGCAGAAAAAGTCCACCAACGTTGTTATTGGCAATACTGAGAAGGGAACATCCAGGTATGTTTCAATACCTACCGTTCTATCAGTATGTCGTTCACCTGATTGGTGGATTGACACAGGGGCCAATATACATGTTTGTGCTAACAGATCCTTATTCTCTTCTTACCAGATCACAGGGGCTACCTCCGTGTTGATGGGGAATGGGTCGCAGGCATTTGTACGTGGAATCGGCACAGTTGACTTGAAGTTTACTTCAGGCAAAGTCGTGCGACTGAGGAATGTGCATCACGTGCCCGTGATAAATAAAAACCTTGTCAGCGGGTCTTTATTGTGTAGAGATGGTTTTAAGTTAGTTTTTGAATCCAATAAATGTGTTGTTTCTAAAATAGGAACTTTTATTGGAAAAGGCTATGAGAGCGGAGACTTGTTCCGCTTGTCTTTGATGGACATGCATAAAATTGTGAATCATGTTTGTAATCATGAGACTGATGTTTGGCATTCACGACTTTGTCATATTAATCTTGGTTGCATGATGCGATTAGCCAGTATGAATTTAATCCCAAAATTTACCCAAGTCAAAGGTTCTAAGTGTCAAGTGTGTGTGCAATCTAAGCAACCTCGCAAGCCTCACAAGGCAGCTGAGGCGAGAAACTTAGCACCGTTAGAACTAGTTCATACCGATTTATACGAGATGAACGGAGAGTTGACAAAGGGTGGTAACAGGTATTTCATGACCTTGATTGATGATTCTACTAGATATTGCTATGTGTATTTATTAAAGTCAAAAGATGAGGCTTTTCACTATTTTAAGATCTATAAAACTGAAGCTGAGAACCAACTTGAGAGAAAAATCAAACGGGTTAGGTCAGATCGTGGTGGAGAATACTTTTCTAGTGAGTTTAATTTATTCTCATGAGGAACATGGAATAATCCATGAGAGGACGCCTCCCTATTCGCCCCAATCAAACGGGGTTGCCGAAAGAAAGAACCGTACTCTAACTGAGATGGTTAACGCCATGTTAGAAACAGCGGGACTTTTCAAGGAATGGTGGGGTGAGGCTATATTGACTGCTTGTCATGTCCTAAACATGGTTCCTACAAAGAATAAAGAAATCACACCATTCGAGGAATGGGAGAGGAAAAGATTAAATTTCTCTTATTTACGTACTTGGGGCTATTTGGCTAAGGTCAATGTGCCTATCCCAAAGAAGCGTAAAATTTGACCAAAAACCGTTGATTATGTCTTTATTGGTTATGCTTTTCACAGCGTTGGATATAGGTTCTTAATAGTGAAATCTGGAGACTTGATATGAGTGAAGGTACAATTTTAGAGTCCAATAATGCTATATTCTTTGAGGACTTATTCCTTATGAAAGAGACACTTAGCTAATCTGGTCAAGAATCTATCTTCTCTCCTAAACCTTCCACTCCTATACAAATTGAGCCCACTTTTGGGGAAAATCCAACAGATAAGGACAATGAAGTAACTCGTAAGAGTAAGAGACTAAGGACTGCAAAGTCTTTTGGTGATGACTTCATTGTATATCTAGTGGATGATACTCCAAGAACCATTGAGGAGGATTATTCATCTCAGGACGCTGACTGTTGGAAGGAAGCGGTCCAGAGTGAGATGGATTCCATCTTGAGCAATGGAACTTGTGAAGTTGTTGATCGTCCATATGGGTGTAAACCTGTAGGATGTAAGTGGGTGTTTAAGAAAAAGCTGAGGCCTGATGGTACGATTGAAAAGTATAAGGCAAGGCTTGTGGCCAAGAGTTATACCCAGAAAGAAGGCGAGGACTTCTTTGATATTTACTCACCTGTTGCCAGATTAACCACTATTAGAATACTACTATCTTTGGCTGCCTCCTACGGTCTGATCTTTGGGACAAACCTTAATGTGATTAAGGAAGTCAAGGACTTCTTGTCCAAAAACTTTGGAATGAAAGATTTGGGAGTAGCGGATGTCATCTTAAACATTAAATTGTTAAGAGAAGGTGACGGTGGGATTACTCTTGAGAAATCCCATTATGTGGAAAAGATGTTGAGTCGCTTTGGCTATAGCGATTGCAAACCTGCTCCAACACCGTATGATCCAAGTATGCTATTATGAAAGAACCAACGAATAGCAAAGGATCAATTGAGATATTCCCAAATCATTGGTTCACTGATGTATTTAGCTAATGCAACGAGGCCTAATATCTCGTTTGCTGTGAGCAAACTAAGACGGTTTGTTTCAAACCCGGGAGATGATCATTGGCATGCTCTTGAGAGTAATGCGCTATCTAAAAGGGACATCAAGTTATGGAATTCACTACACCGGGTACCCTAGGGTACTTGAGGGTTATAGTGATTCAAACTAGATATTTGATGCTGATGAAATAAAAGCCACAAGTGGATATGTGTTCATATTGGGTGGTGGAGCTATTTCCTGGAAGTCTTGCAAGTAGACCATCTTAACGAAGTCTACAATGGAAGCAGAACTCACAGCATTAGATACCGCCACTGTGGAAGCCTACTGGCTGCGTGAACTTGTGATGGACTTACCGATGGTTGAGAAACCGATGCCTGCTATCCTTTTGAACTGTGACAATCAGACGGTGATTGTCAAGATGAACAGTTCTAAGGATAACATGAAGTCATCAAGGCACGTTAAGAGGCGGTTGAAGTCTGTCAGGAAAATGAGAAACTCCGGAGTTATAGCGTTGGACTATGTCCAGACGGCTAAAAACTTGGAAGAACCTTTTACAAAGGGACTATCACGGAATGTGATAGATGAAGCATCGAGGGAGATGGGCTTGAGACCCACATAAAATCATGTCTTAGTGGTAACTCATCCTATTTGATCGGAGATCTCGTGAATTAGGATGTTGAGACAAGCTTGTGACTGGCTGAGAGGAGAGTACTTCTGTACTTAGCCCACTCCGTTTGAGATGCAATACTCTCCTATTTTGTACGGCACCTAACTAACAACCTGATCTCCCATCCAAACACCGAGACCGGTAAAAGACTAGGAACACATTCTTAGCCCTAGCTAGTTATACCTTTGCCTTTAGCACATCCACTTGGAGCTTTTATGATTTCCATCTTCTCTCCAAGTCGGAATCTTTGTCTTGTTCATCAACACATGATGAACTTCCCTTGTCTTAGCTTCGGGATCCTCTCTTGCTGCTCATCAACACATGATGACGTCCTTGTCCCGTTTATCCATCTCAACCTTGGACTTAACCTATTTCAAACTCATTGAAAGTGTTAGTCCAAAACTCATGGTTGTCTCAATCATCATTGCACTCCATTAATACATAATGGATACTCCCAAGATCCTTTGATCTTTTCCTTTGATGATTGACCACAACACAAAGACAAATGATTGAAAGAATAATTGTGTCTTGAGTATATTAATGCAACTAATGCTTCATATACTCAAGAACTTTCGATTGCCCTATGATCAACAAAGTGAACCATCAACACATGACTAGTTCTTTGTTGATTGAATGGCAACCGAACACAATTTAAATTGTATTTAAATTGTTATGAGTATATATTAACTACACAAGTCTCATATACTCAGTTCGATGGAATCTAAAAGTATTGATCCAATTTGTATGGAGTGGTGGAAAGGGATCAATACTCTTAAGACCATTAATTACAGAATAAACTCCGTTAGATGTGTGCATACAAATAATTGAACTTGAATCAATATGCACATATTCAATTTTTAATTGCTTTTGAGTTTATCCTATATTGCCATGAGTATACTACAACTACACAAGTTAAATATACTCAAGGGATTGTTTCAGAGTAATGATCTTTGATACAGAAAGATGAATTAGATCAATACTTTGAAACTTCAAGATTAAGCATGAACTCCCCCTAAATGTGTGCATTCATGTATATATGGAGTTGAAACATTAATGCACATCTTGAGGTTAAAACAATGATGGAGTTCACCCTTTATCTTGAATCTAAGAAATATATCTAGAAATAATAAAGTTGCATTGGATACATATCTTTTGGATTTCTATTTTTCTTTTTCACGAGACTATTCAAAAATATACTCAATAAACATGTTAGTCTTACATTTAGATTTATCAATCATAACATATTTGTCATCAAAGAATGCAACAAAATATGATAATATGAACTCGAATGCATACCTTTGATATTTTCATCTTTTTCATCCAAAAGAGACTAATAAGAGTTAAGCTCAACAAAAGAGCTAGTCTCATAAAAGATTTGTCATTAATTAACAATTGAGACTAATCAATATTATGATTATCAAAAGAGTTAGTCTCAATATTATATTTGTCATTAACACCAAAACCAAATTAATGGAGCTTGAACTTTCATCGACGCCGCTGCTCCGGCCGTGGTAGCCTAGCCCATGGTCGCTCTCTGCTGCTCCGCCATGGCTCGCAGTTCGCGCATCTCACCTCCTCCCCCTCTACCTCTACTGGCACTGGTTCTAGGGTTCTACCCATCTTTTATTTTCTTGCATTTTGGCTTTGAGGCTGTCGATTATACTAGCAATGTGGGGGTCTATGATGACGTTGGGATGGTTGATCTACTCAAGAAAGAACAGATGCTACACTAGAGCTTCCCAACTACTGAGACCACGGGGGAAAACGACCCGATCTACCCTCTACACTAGGGCTGGAAAATTGGCTCGTGGCTCGCGGCTCGGCTCGGGCTCGATCAGGCTCGGCTCGGCTCGGACAGGCTCGTGGCTCGGGGCGAGCCCGAGCCGAGCCTGTTTGTTAGCTCGTTTTTTTAAGCGAGCCGCTCGTCGGCTCGTCCCATTAAGGTCCAAAAGGAAAAAACCTAAGTCCCTAACACACGCAGAAGGCATAACGCAGAGAGCCTGTGCCGCTACTGCTAGTTGAATTTCTCTAAAAATACTTCTATGTGTTATTTGTCAATTTTCATATTGTATTACCTAGGCGAACTGCTGCTGTGTGTGCTACTAGCTACTGTTGTGTGTTGGTGCTTTTTTTTGTCTAGCTCGACGAGCCGGCGAGCCAGCTCGCGAGCCGCCATCGAGCCGAGCCGAGCCAGTTTAACCGCTCGTGAAATTGACCGAGCCGAGCCTGGCTCGGCCCGTTACCTAGGCGAGCCAAGGCGAGCCGAGCCGAGCCGAGCTCGGCTCGTCTCGTTTCCAGCCCTACTCTACACTACCCCATCTTCTAGCTACTGGTGGTGTGCACCTAAGGGTCGGTTGGAGCTGGCTAGGTGCTGATGAGGTTGAAGTCGGTGAAGAGGAAGCATTGCCGCTCTTCTTGCTTCAGGCTGCTTCCTCCTTGGCCTTCTGGACTCCCTCTTCTTCTGGCTTACGGATGGCCTTCTCTTCTTCTTCTGGATGCTCCTCCCCTTCACTTCCTCTTCTGGCTCCTCCCCTTGCTTCGGCTGGAAGCTTGCTCTTGCTGCCTCTCTGTTTGGAGTGAAAGAGGAATGGGAAATGAGCTGGCTATTGGCTATGCCCTTGGCTGTGAATGGGTTGGCTTGGTGCTGGGCTCACTCGGCTGGCAATGCACTGGCTGCTCTTTTATTCACTCACTTGGCTGCCATTTTACCTCCTGACCCTTGGCTTTTACTGGCCTCTATTGGTTATATAGGCACTACGGTCATTTCTCACTCAAAACTCTAACGGTACCCGCAACCGCACCAGGTAAGCAACTAAACATTGAATGATGAACCCGAAACTAGCGAGAGGGGCCGGCCTGGGTCTCGGACAGGTCGGGTATCTCGATAAGTGATACCTTCACTGCGGGACTGACGGCACCTCTCAAATCCTTACATTTTAATTTTTCTTGTCTAATCATGTTTTTATTGTTTTATTACTGTTTTACTATTTTTAATTAAGTGATAACCCCGGGTTATCACATTGATATTTGCGGCAAAGGTGCTGTGCTGTTTTAGTGCAAAAATGAAGAACACAGAGCTCTTTCGGAAGTTTAGTTCATACCACGTCTTCACAGTAATATAATCAGTAAGCAATAGAGCAGAAAAAAGAAAAGCTGTGGGAAGGTTTTGCAGCACCAAAAACTGTGAACTCTGTTTGCTGTTTCTTCTTGCCGTTTGCTGGTTCTCTGCATTGCGCTGCTATTCTGTGTTGAAGTAAAACAGAATCGGCAACGCGAGGAACTAGTCTGACAACTTCTGTGCCGTATTTTGGCAACACAGAATACTAGTTCGTCCATACAGTAGCTTGCTCAGGTTATTACAGATTAGTAATGTAACAACTATCAGAGAGAATTTGCAACGCTCCTTCCTTCTCTCGTTGAGCACCACCACAACACCGCCGCCACCTTTGCTCACCGTCAAATCCAAATCGATGTGCGTCTGTTCCGCTTCCATCCTCCTCGCCAAGCACCACCATAGCGAGGTGACAGTGAGGTCGAGGCCGACTGGACCGCAGCCAGAGTCGAGCTCATCTGCGCGGGTGTCGACAGAGCGGAGGACGTCAACGATATAGCCATCACTGAGGCGACCACTCTGCCCTCTCTATATGGAGGATGATGGCCTTAGCCTCAATAATCGAGATCACTTGGATTCAGTTACTGCTTGAGCAGTCGACGAATGAATAGCTTCCCGTACTAGTGGTTTGTCCAGATGGAGGCCATGGCCGTGAGGGGCATCCCCTTGGTCTCAGCAGCATTGCCACGTGCACCGCCTGCCCTGTCGACCGAACTTCCACCGGGAAGATCTCGCTCGGCACTACCTACCCCAGCGGCCCCCACGACCACCCGAACGCTGCCGAGTGGCACACGTCAGCACCAGCACCGCCACCGCGTACGCCCTCCGCCCCACCTGCGCCTCCATGATCCACGCCACCACCACCTTGCAGATGATCATCTGGACGCCACCCACGGGGAAGAGTCATGGGTGCCACGAGGAAGAGTCATGGATGACCGGTCGATGACTAGCGTCAACAGGAAGATGGTTCATGGCGCCGAGGATGACCGACCCCGTGAGCGCCGCGTTGCTCCTGAACTCTTAAGATCTACTAGTAGTTGGCCTGGGCTTTTTCGGGGCAGATATTTGATAGGATGGGACAGCACACAACAGACTTAGAATTTATCATAGTCCATAGACATTTTCATGGATAGCGCGGTCAGTGCCTAAAATGGGTGAACACCAGACCAGCCACCCGTAAATCCGGTACTTCACCTATAACTAGAGGTGGGCGTCATATCGGACCGGTCCGATCCGGGCCCATCGTGCTTTATGTTTGAATCGTGTCGGGCCGCGATGGCCCGTCGTGCTCGTCGTGCCGGGCCGGGCCGGCCCAGCTCGCCTTCAGCGAGCCCAGACACGGCCTATTTGCGTTTCGTGCCTGCTTCGTGCCGTGCCGGTCCAGGTCCGACCCATTTGCACTATTGCAACGAGAGGAAAGGAGCCGGAGATGCATAGAATTGAGGCAGTGAATACAAATATTATGAAAAAAGGAACTAAAATTTATTTATTATTGAACAGTTACATAAAGCGAGAAGGATGTGCTCAACATAGGCGAGAAAGAGAGTGAGCAATGGGCGAGAAAGAGAGTGAGCAAGACAGACTAGATAGATTGTGAGGGAGATTGAGAGAGACTGGTGAGAGAGAGCTGAGAGAGATTGAGAGGGACGAGCGAGAGAGAGAGAGAGCAGCTTCTTGCACCGTCTCTTAATCTCTCTTAGCTATCTCTCCTGTTTTGTCCGTCTCTCTCAGGTGTCGGCGATATGGGTGACGTTCATACTACTGAGTGTATCCATGACGGTAATGCTCTGTGAGACAGTGACCTTCATACTAAGTTTCTTCCTCATGCCCTGGGTTATCGGGCCTGGTACAGCCTATTCTACAGTATCGTGCCGAGCCGTGCTGCCCATCGTGCCTGATTCTCGAGCCCACGACCCGTGCTACAGTGTCGTGCCGGCTCGACACGGCCCACTTCGTGCCGAGTTGGATTTCGTACCCGGGCGTGATGTCGTGCCTCGGGCCGGCCCGAGTGCCCACCAGTATGACCAACCATCTGGCCGGCCGTAGCCCAGCTTTATTATATTATTATAACTTGGGAAAAGTCAGGCAGGCTTTGTTCTCAGATGGGCGCCAACCGTGGACTCTCTAGAAATATATAATGGGCCTTGAAAAGTAGCCAGGCTATATAAGATTGCAGTTTTGATAGTAGGATCGGGGAGCATGCGGTATGGAGTGTACTACCTACTGCGAATGTCGTTTCTACTGGAGTAAATTTGACTGGCTATATAAGATTCGAAATTTGGTTCCACAATTAATTCTGAAAAAAACGTAGTCAAGGTTGCGCGCTACACTGCACCGTGCAAAATTTAGTCGCGCGACATTGCGCTGTCCGAAGTTTGGTCCGATAGATATTTCTGAAAAAAAAAGTTATGAGGACGTCAAATGGGATTCGATTTTTCTCAAGGGCTTTTCCAAAAACGTGCTTGCGTAATTCCGGTTTTTCTGTGTTTTTTTAAAAAAAGGGTTGCTAGGAGATATCGGTGAATCTGTGGATTGCTAGGAGGCGTCGATGAATCTAAGGAATTTGTTTTAGGAGAAAACCGCGAAGAGACCTAAACGTAATTTTATTTATTTTTTGCGTAATTTCGCTTTCCTTTTTTTAAAAAAACGGGTTGATAAGAGTCGTTGGCGAATCTGTGGATTGCTATAAACCGTTGGCGAATCTGTGGGATTTTTTTTAGAAAACCGCGGAGGGACCTAAACGTATTTTTGTTTTTTCGGGTCCATTTTATTAAAAACCATCGGGAGGGCCTGTATATAAACTGCAGAGGGACCTAAATGTAATTTTGGTTTTTTTGGATCCATTTTGTTAAAAACAGACGGAAGAACTTAAACGTAATTTGGAATTTTTCGGAGGACCTTTTCGCAGGGAAGGTGACATGGCGCGCCTGGTCGAGCGGCATTCCTCCCCGCTATAATATACAGTAGTAGCCAGGGTCGCGCGTTACACTACGTCGTGTAAAATTCGATCGCACAACGTTTGTACCGTACGAAATTTGATCCGACGGTTATTTATGAAAAAAGATAGCAAGGGTCGCGCGCTACGTTACGCCGTGCAAAACGTGGTCGCACGACGCTGCTCCATCCGAAGTTTAGTCCAATGGATATTTCCGAAAAAAGGTATGAGAATGTAAATAGGGATTTGTTTTTTCTCGAGAGTTTTTCAAAAACGTGCTAGCCAGGAGTCATCGACAAATTTGTGGCACCACGGGTCCTCTTTGTGTAGTGCGAAACTTGGTACGATGGTTACATACGAAAAAAAGGTACGAGGACATGAATGTATTTTCGTTTTTTCTGAGGGGATTATTTAAAAATGCGCTTGCGTATTTCTGATTTTTCTGGGTTTTTTTTAAATAGGTTGCTAGGAAATAGGTTGCTAGGAGCCGTCGGCGAATCTGTGGAATTTGTTTTGAGAGAAAACCGTGAAGGGATATAGACGTAATTTCATTTTTTTAAAAAACAAAAACGGGTTGTTAGGAGCCCTCGACAAATCTGTGGATTGTTATAAACCATCGGAGAATTTGTGGGGTTTTTTTAAAAAAACCCGCGGAGGGACCTAAATGTAATTTTTTTGGGTCTAATATGCTAAAAGGAAACAGGTTGCTAGGATCCCTCGGCGAATCTGTTGGTTTTTTTTTAGAAAACAGCGGAGGGACCAAATATATATTTTTTCGGGTTCAGTCTGCTAAAAGCCGATTTCTTGGGACTTAAACGTAATTTCTATTTTTTGATCATTTTGTTAAAAACGTTGGGAGGACCTGAACGTAAACCATGGAGGAATTTAAACGTATTTCGGATTTTTTTGGATTCATTTTATTAAAAACCGACATAAGGATCTAAACGTAATTTCAAATTTTCCAAAAAAAAAACCTCCTCACAAGGAAAGATGATGTGGCGGGTGTGGTTGAGCTCTATTTCTCTCTGATATAATATAAGGTATATATATATACACACATTTGTTCCCCTCCCCTAGTAGGCTACTACCAGGCCCAGCCCTGTAGGCTGCAGCTACAACTAGAGTTCCAAATCTCGACGAATTTCGGATTTCGGATCACCCCGAAATCTAAACTACCGGCCAGATAAAAAATTTAATTTTTTTTGAAATTGCTACATTAACCCAAAATTTTGTTTTTTTCTCGACGAAATTTCGCCGAAATTTCATGTTTTTTTGCCGGTTTTAAAACTTTTAAGGCCGGATTTGACCGGATTTGGTCCAATAACCCTTAATAAAGTCATCTCCTATGAAAATTTGTTGAAAAACCGAATTTTTGAGACATTTTAAAATTTTGGTAGAAACACTATTAGATTTTTATAAAATTGTACATGTTTGATAATGAGCTAAAAATTTTATGGTACTATATTTATTATCTTAGGATCATACATAAAAAATTTCAAAATAATTTAACTTAATTTGTTATCCTTAAAAAATCAAAAATAAAATGAATATAATTGGGACAGTTACATTGTCAGAATTTTCTAAATTTTCTTGAGTGTGATTATGATCTAAATTTTTTTTGAGAGATTAATAATTTACTCAGTACCATTATATAAATTAAAAAAAATTCAACTTTGTTTGTTTGGTTAATCAAATCTATGTAAGCATTGAACTTCGTTTGTTATATTATATTTCAAAAATAAAAAAGAAAAAAACATAAATGGTACGAGCCTTGTAAGAATTTTATAAATTCACTGGAGTGTTATCATGATTCAAAATTTTTATGAGATATTAAGAACTTCCTTATCACCCTTCTGTAAAATATTTCAAAAATTTTAAACTTTTTTCATTGCTAAAGCAAATCTATGTATTGATCATCACACTTTTATCAGGACGTAGCACTGTCTGAATTTTTAAACATTATTTAAAAATTATCATCATCTAAAATTTTAAAAACACATTAATGTTACATCAGGACCATCCACAAAAATTTTCAAAAGTTTTTAACGTGGTTTAGATAATTTTTTATTTTGTTCAAGTTTTCCGGTAAGCCTTTTAACAGGGCATTAGTACTGTTCGAATTTTTAAAAATTCATGATGTTTGATCATCATCTGAAAATTTTATGAGAGCATTAGAGATAAATCATAACCATTCAAAAAAAAGTTCAAATGTTTATAACGTGGTTTGAACTATTTTGCATTCGGTTCAAAATTGCCGGTCAACGTTTTATCACGTTAGTAGTAATGTTTTAATTTTTAAAAATTCCATATACTTCAGAATTATCGAAAATTTTTATGGAAATATCAGCTGTGTCAGGACTCTCCAAAAAAATTCAAATTTGTTCGACATCGTTTGACCCACTTTTCGACCGTTGCAAAAACGCCAAAATTTCGGGTATTTCTCCCGAAATTTCAGGATTTTTCGGCGAAATTTCGTTTTTCTGGGTAGAAAACAAACCGGCTTTGAATTTTTGTTTTTGAATTTCGAACGAGATTTGTTCGAAATATCCGAATTTCGACGAAATTTCAGATTTCGGTCCGAGGTGATATTTTATCGAAAACGAAATTTAAATCCTTTTCTACAACTAGAAATGCACGCATCTTTCATCTCTCAGGATGGATGGATCCATTCCAAGTCGACACGTACAGCGAAAAGAAAGAAAAGCAGAGGAGCACTGGAATTTGTCAGAGTGAAGAGTACTCAGTCGGTGGCAAGCACAACTAAAGATATTCTTTGTGCAAGGGACATTCTTGATATGTTTATATTAATTAATAATAATAACTTAACTATATATATATATATATATATATATATATATATATATATATATATATATATATACCCACTTTAAAGCTGAATGAATTCAAGCCCTCTCAGTCGCGCCACATCATCGGCTTTATGAGAAGGCCTTTTAAAAAATTCAAAATTATATCTAGATCCTTTCATCAATTATTTTGCAAAAAGACCTCGTAATTCTGTAGATTTGCGAATGGGTCCTTTACCAATTTATTTTGCAAAAAAGACTCTGTAATTACGCAAATTTGTCGACAGTTTATACCCAACACATTTTTAAAAAACTCCCAAGAAAACAAAATTAAGTTGTGACCCTCTTTCGGTGAAACATCAAAGAAAATTGCTCAATAAACTATCAATAATAAATCTCACATGAATACTGTTAATAATAAGCACAACGGTCTAAATTGCAAAATAAATCCACCAAGAATATGCATAATGGCCTGAACTGTGCATGAATGACGTCAATAATATGTATGACAGCCTGAATTTGCGATGAGAATCCGCCAATAATACGTGCACAAAATAATAAGCATAAAATTATGTATGGAATACCGCCAATAATAAGCATAAAAGCCTGAAATATGCGCATGATATCCCGCTAATAATGAGTATAAAATAATAGGTATAATGCTCTAAATTGTGAATGAATACAGTCAAATAATCAGAATTGCAATAAAATCTAACTTCCGTTGGCACTGGAACAGTCCGGGGGTGAAAAACGGAAAACAATTCTTTTTCATGCCCACTAATATACTTTCGGGTGTACGTAGCAAATTGCTAATGAGAAGCTGGACTAAGCTGCATTGAAACTGAGAAGCCACTGTGACTGAAGCTGAAATAATGAACTGAGAGCCGGAGGAAAAAACCGATGATCTGGAGCCGAAATCAATCGTGACTCAAAAGAAAAATTCAATCCGGTATTGAGATGCGATTCAAGTCCAAGCACAGATCAAAAGCTTCAACAGGTGACGCTCCTCTTTGTTTCGAGTCCAGGAGCTCTTTAATGGCTTTCGGGTGTTGCTATCGATCACGGGCCTCTTTGGTTGATTAGCAGGCAGGCACGGGCGGTCGGCCGGAGTCGCAAGCCGGGCGTGGTGCCTAACACGGACTCGGAGGCGATCATTGAGGGGCAACGCTAAGGCGAAGCTCGAAGGTAGATTGAATCGATCTACTGCATGCAAAATCAATCTACCAATTGAACTTGGATGCCGTGCAGGTGACGTGCAGCGGCGTGATGAATCCTCGCTTGGATCGCTTGCGTAAACGAAGAGCAAAACCTTCAGAACTGCATGTTTGACGACCAGCGGCTGCAGCTCTTCACGTCGTCGCTGCCAGGAGGAGCAACAGAGCGCCGGGCGGACGGCTCGGTCGGTGGCGCCCGGAAGCGTCGGAAGCCGAAGAGACGGCGGTGCGGGGCGCCGAGGTGACCGGAGCAAGCACGCGGCGGTCGGCGCGCGGAAGCAGGGACAGCCCATGGTAACCATCTATGCTCGCATGTCAATACTGTACTTTGTATTTGGCCACTTGAGGATGGCATAGTAAGGCAATTGCCTTTTGCTGGTAACTGCTTCTTGCTTATTTCTTAATGTTGCTGATCTTCCTATTCGTAACACTAAAATGCTTTTCTAGATATTCAGTCTAAATCACAGGTTTGTCACTTATCAGATGATTTGATAGGTTTCTAATTTAGTCAAACAATGTAAGTACAGAAGGCACATCGGATGATTTCTATGTTCAGATGTGTGTAGGCTTGCCACTGCTAGATTAGGATACATTGGGCAGTAGGTTTGGAAGTGTTTACTGTCTCTGAGAGCAGTTTTGTAATTGCTTGGTCTTTGTTTTACCTTTAGAAATTACCTGGAATTCTGCCCAGTTACATGTGTTACTAAGACTGCTTTGTTTACTATTATATTGGATGTTGAGTACCTTGACAAATGGAAAACAAAACCATCCATGTATTTTAGGTTATGGTAATTGTACATGTTAGCTGCATACTTTTTGTTGCAAAGCAAATAGTCTCTGCTGAAATATATTTCAAATTTCTGTTTTATTTAGTTCTTGATACCTGACGATGTAGATCAGAGCATCATTCTATTTAGAATTTAACTTTATTTATTAAGAGACTTGGGAAACTTCTCTGTATGTAAGTGCTCACATTTCTCTTGTAGTGCACCTTATATCTGCAACATTTTTTTTATAGGATTCAGGATAGATGCTATGTAAAGTGTGGTGGCTAGAGCTTTGGTACAGTTTAAAAAGCATGAAGCTCGGAACCATGGAGATATGACACCTTCAAATGCTATTGCCCAGGTAATTGTTCGGATTTCCTCTTCAAGGAAAAGATGCATTTGTTTCTCCTATGTTTGGATTGGTGATGCAAATAAGTTCAAAGCTTCTAACTATTATTGTTTCATTGTGCATGTTTGACTGCCACACTGGAAATGTGGCTGCACTGTAATTGTGATTTTGTGCATAACATTTTTGACAGTAGAGAAGCTAAGAGGCTTATCTTTGGGAACGAACACCTGAATAGACCTGAGCAAAAGTTATGGATTCTTTGTCACAACGGTTAAGTTCATTACACAACTACTTCAGCTTGTGGTTGAACGTTCTCTTCCTTTGATGCATCATCTTTTGCTTGTGATTATTCTTTGTTTTCTACATCTGCTATGAAGAACCAAAAGCAAATCTTGCAACTACAGGTGGTTTGCTGGCTGGACAAGCCAACTCAAATATTGTTCTTGGCCAATGGGCATGAAGAACATGAAGCCATGGCTGAAACGTTTTAAGGTGATTCTCTCACTACATTTGGTTGATGCCTCTCTTTATTTTTTCCTGGATTAGATTGCATCTGCTCTTGTGTATTCTATAGAAGAATTGGGTTCAGAATCGTTCTATGTTTTATTTTAGTAGTTAGAAATTTCAGTTTCATTTGAGTATTCAACAAAAAAGCACTATATATGCTTTTGATGGGCTATAAACAAACATCTTTTCTTAAACGTTAATGTGCTTCAGACTTCTAAATTTCATATTACCTACTATTTGTGCTTCTTCCTGTTGGAAGTAACAATATATCTCAAAATCAGAGGCTCAGCGCCAAGGTCAACTAGGTTGGGTTTCTTCAGGTTACTTGAAGATACAAACCCGCTCACATATCTGTATTCTTGTGCTCTTGTTGTTTCAGTTTTTTTGTTTCTTTTTCTTTTCATTCTTCCTTCCTTCCCTTGTTGTATGCATAACAAGTAGCGCATCGAATCATTTTGGAAAATCTATAAGAAGGTGATGTGTTCCTTGTTGTATCATCGCTTAAACGAGCTCGCAACCAATAAATACAAAGAGAATATCTGATAGAGATCAAAGCAATGGAGCATGGCAACAAGCCAGATGCTTATTATGGTGTCGTCTTTAGTCTTTGTTTCGCTCATTGATTTGTTATAGAAGTTAGTTTATTGTGGATTCGGTTTATTTGATGTTGTTTTGGGCTTTAAAAGAAAGCAAGGTTTCTCACCCCCCGCCCTCGATGTCACTTGGTGTAGCTTAATATGGAAAGGCAACTGTTGTTTCATCATAGGAAATTAGCCAGTGCTTGATTGTATTTCTGTTCCATTCGTGAACCGGAAACTAATTGTTTTTTATTTGCAATGATGATCAGCATTACTTCTGCTAAGTGTATGCTCTTCACAGCTAATTTTGTAGAGTCAATGGATGAACCTGCAAATTTTTGTAGTATATACGCGAGGTATGCTTAAGTGGTGCTGGCCTTTTTTTTTGGTTATATGACTGTCAACTAGGCCAAACCATGATATGTACATAGCTCTTGTGTGTAGTATCTGTGTCTTAATCATGGCAAATTTCTCCACGCACTCTGTACCCGTAACTCCATCTAAGTATCCTTTCCTTTACATCGCTTAGAAAACAACGGCTCCTCCGATGCAAGTTTTTTTCTTCACCTGGATGATCGGTTTTTGTGCCTGAACTTTGTGTCACTGTCAGGTAAGAAATTGCTTCCCTCTCCCTCTTCTTTAATTCTCTCTTCACGTAAACGTCAACACTAAATAAATTGTAAAAGGTTTCGCTCATGTAGGAAGGAGCAATCCTAGCCGTCACTTCAGTCAGGACTGATGGTGGTGGAGTCATTAATATTGAGTTGCACGCACCAGCCAATTCACCCAAAAGCTTAAGCTGATGAGGAAAGGTGAACAATTCACTTATACTTCAACACTCCCTCTCACGTGTAGGCTCCCTCAGGCCTAGGACGTGGAATAGAAGTGGACTGTAATTATTTTTTTAATTGCGTCAATCGGGTCTTGAACTCGAATTTTTTTAATTGCGCCAACCAGGTCTTGAACTCGAGACCTCTTGACTCTGATACCATATTGAGTTGCATACACCAACCAGTTCACCCAAAAACTTAAGCTGATGAGGAAAGATGGGCAATTCACTTATACTTCAACACTCCTCCTCAGGCCTAGAACGTGGAATAGAAGTGGGCTGCAATTATTTTTTTTTAATTGCGCTAACCGGGTCTTGAACTCGAGACCTCTTGGCTCTGATACCATATTAAGTTGAATGCACCAGCCAGTTCACCCAAAAGCTTAAGCTGATGAGGAAAGGTGGGCAATTCACTTATACTTCAACACTCCCCCTCACGTGTAGGCTCCTTCAGGCCTACGACGTGGAATAGAAGTGGATTGCAATTTTTTTTAATTGCATCAACCGGGTCTTGAACTCGAGACCTCTTGGCTCTGATATCATATTGAGTTGCATGCACTAGCCAGTTCACCCAAAAGCTTAAGCTAATGAAGAAAGGTGAGCAATTTACTTATACTTCAACAATTAACCCTTTTCAGCTTCGATTGTGATCGAGTACTACTAACTAGTCTTCCTTTTTCCCATCCCCATCTATTATCATCTGTCGAGATGTTATCCTTCGATTGGCAGCCTTGCTTGGGTTTTGCGTTTGGGTTGGGGCCCAACGCAGCATCCAATCGATCCTCCTAGCTTCTCTTTTCTTTCTTTAGCTTTTTTTTTAGTAGCCGGCCCGGCCTGGCCTGGTAAGTTTAGTTTACGGGCTGGGCCGGCCCCATGGTATTATTTATATATGTATGGTAGGGCTGGGCATTCAATTCGTATGGTGGTATTGTATCGTATGCATGATCGATGATTATGCAGATAAACAACACTAGGCACGTTTGCGCGGCGGCACGCCGCGCCGCGTAGGCGGGCAGCGATGTGCATAGATGGTTTTTTAGTCGAAGAAAATAATAGCAGTAAGAATTTAATTTTTTTTGGAGGGCAATTTTGTAAAAAAAATTTGGTCAGATGTAATTTCCAAAG
The DNA here is from genome assembly GCA_036346275.1 of Otatea glauca. Lineage (NCBI taxonomy): Eukaryota > Viridiplantae > Streptophyta > Magnoliopsida > Poales > Poaceae > Otatea > Otatea glauca. Next base: position 51,638,553 of record CM070724.1, on the reverse strand, counting down.
TATTTCACGTGATTTTAGGATCAAAGAAAAGAACCGTAAGAAAAATACAAGAGGTTAAAGAACTTAGATTTTCCAATAGAAAATGGCAAGTCTTGTCTACCATTGTAAGAGTATGTTCTTGTGTGTAATGGATACTTGTTAATAACATAGTACAGTGGCTAACATCTAACCATTTCACCAATTGCAATACGCTTTGTCCACTTGATAAGAGTGCCAGATGCAATTGAAGATTGCTTTAATGGGAAAGAGAATGTAAAACCGAGCTCTCTCTTCCTCTCCTCAGGAAGATAAAAGTTTACACCCTCCGAGGCAACAAATTTTTCGAAAGCAGAAGCAATAAAATCAAGTAGTTTCTTAAACAAAATTACATGAGATGTGACATACTTATCATTTCAATGGAACGAATGCAAAACAGACAAATGGAAACAATTTTTTACATGTGAACTCCCCGTCATTAAATATGTCGGAATTGAAATCTCATCATATTCTTGCTTGAGAACTCGCCCTTCCTTGCCTCCTAATTGAACCCGTAAAACACGGAAATTTGTTCCTCTAAGGCAAGAGCATAAAATAGAGCTATCTGCATAGATGACCAAGAGAATTTCAAATTAGCAGAGAAGATTTATGAATTGAAGATAGCAAATCAAATCTATGTTAGAAAACAAGGGGAATGCCAGAAATATTGATAGTGGTGAAATCTATGGCAGAGCTACAACTGTAGATTATGTCTTTAAAGTGTTTCTTTTCTGGATTCCCCGTTCTTCTTCTGGTCATCACTGGTCAGGTCTGTCATCAACAAATCTCATCAAACTCTTCAATCAAGGTAATACATGACATCATGATTAGTTTTAGCAATCATTTTACCAATTGAAATTCCATATCCCACATAAAGGTCATCAGTTTATTCAATATCTAAGCATATAAGTAAACAAATATTGTGATGTATGTAATGTAACCCAAAAAAAGAGAGTATTTTACACTTTTTGGCAATGCTTGTCTTTTCTTACAACAGGTGGTGCTGGCATACGAAATACATCTGGCTTATGTTCAGATTTGTGATAGCATCGCCACCCATCATGGTCTACAAACTTGTTTACAAATGAGGTCCTGGATTTCCTTTTTACAGTCACAGTATAATAGTTAATCAATTATGTAATTCATTCTAAGACTGGGAAAAAATTGGCCAGTACGATGTTAAAACAACATAAAACATCATTGTACCTTATGACAGTCATTATTGTAGCTTCTTTCTTGTAGCACCAGAATTCTCTATGTACCATTTGTTTTTTGATTCTATAATCAGTATCTGATAGAGGAAATTAGGAATATTCGATTTCTTAAATACAAAATGCTGTATCATTCAAGATTCGTGCCACTGCATTTGTGTTAATTATACGCTAAATGACTTGGCATAAATTTAATACAACATACACGTATATGTCTGCCACAAAGGTCTTAAAAACGTACGTGTTGATGAAATTGTCAAAACCAATGGATGTTTATTCACATGCCAACGGTGAAAAGGGAGGAATGGAAAAGGGAATTCTAGATAATTCTTCCAAAGGGATTTTATTCACAGTGATAACAATGTAGCTAATCTCTTGAGAATAGCTCAATCCGTATGCATTGCATGCGCTTGCCTGTGATGACTGGGAAACACAGATATCTTAAAATGTTCTCAAAAGACATACCTTTGACTATCTATCTCTTTTTTTTTGGCTACTGAAATTTTACAGACAATATCATTTGGCCAAATTTTTAACCCCATTCCGTTGTCCATCACCCAAGCATGCTCATATATAATCAGTACCATTAGCTAACCAACCAAAAAGCAACGATATAAATTGAGATCAACTAAAACCCAACAAACTAACAACTGCACAAGTAGAGATCAGGACAATATTATTTAGCCACATCTTTTAACCCTATTTCGTTGTCCATCACCCAAGCATGGCCATATGCAATGCAATTAGTACCATCAGTTAATCAACCAGAAAGCAACGATAAGAAATTGAGACCAACTAAAACCCAACAAACCAACAACTGCATAAGCAGAGTTCTGGAAGGTCTCACAAGCTACACCTGTTGGCAGGTTGCACCCTAAAGTACAATAATTAAAAGAAAAGTGTAGAATTCTATGAGAAAGCATTAATTAGGCAAGCAATCAAGGAAAGAAGCAGCAGGCAGGATGAAGAATAGAACCAACTGCTACCTGGAACAACCAACTAAGATCTAACCTTTTCAGTAACAACTAAATCCTAATCACCACCATTAAATCTAAGCAAAAGCCATACCGTATGGCTTTGCATTCACAATCTGACAGACTTAAGCACAGAGCAGCAGCCGAAATCACCTTTTGCGCTAGGACACCAATGTTCGTAGATATGCGCATATGAAACTGTACTTTTTTTGGAATATAAGATTCTACATTAATTTAGCTAGCCAATTGAAGCATGGGGCACCAGCTGAAATCACTTAGAACAGAACCCCCAAATAGTCTAGCTCAGAAAACCCTACAGGTAGGGATTTTGCAGCTGCTGAAGCTACAAGTGCATTAACAAAGCTGACTTCACCAAAAGAGAGAAAGGGAAAGATCAACACATCTGCAAAGAAACTTACCTTCCTAATGTCAACGAGCTTGACATCGTCGCTGTGGAGGGCAACCCTGGGCACGAAGCCTCTGATCCTCCCGAAACCTACCCCCAAATTGACGCATGTAGGCAAGAGAACTCGACCAAATCAGCACATTAACCGCTAATCCCGATCTTAATCTTGGCTACATCTGAAAATCCACCATAAAAATTAGGGAAAAAATGATTAACTAGGACAGGAGAAGAAGAAGTAGTACGAAGCTATAATTAGACGAAGAAATCTGCTGCGGAGGTAAGCACCCTAAAGAGCAAAAATAAACACGCCGAGTGAAGAGGGGAGGATAGGAACTCAGCGGCGACATGCGGACAACGCGAGAACGCCGGAAGCCTCGCGAAGCACGTGCACTCGTCCAGCGAGAGAGCCGGGGCCCGGGGCGCCGTGGCAGGCGGGCGCACGCGTCGAACGACGACGGAGCTGCAAGAAGAAGAAGAGGCGGAGACCTCGGAGACGATACGAAAACACGCTGTGTGCAGGCCAAAAAGCCACGGACGGGGGGAGTCGATGTTAGTGTTATGCCCTTGAGGCAATCATCTAGATGATTGTAACATGACTATGTTTATGAATAATAATATGATTATTGGTCCAATGAATGTATATCATTGTATTGATCAACAAGTATGTGACTTGATTATGAAGCTCTTTACTTAATGATGTAATTCGATAAATATCTCGATCGGATATCATCGATAGGACTACGATGAATAGATCAAGACATGTAGTGATCGATGATCATGCTTCATAGATCATGGGATATGGAGATATCATCTCTACATTGTGGACCATGTTGAAGAACATGGGTTACATAGACCCGCTTATGGGACAACTGCGAGAATGTTTCATTCTTATGTGTCATCGTGTATCTCATACCTAGAAGATGTATGATCCTTAGACACGAGATTGTCATATTCCCTACATGTGTAATAGTTTTCCTTGGGGCTATCAAACACTACTTCCTAACCGGATAGTCATAAAGGTAGCTTTCATGTTTACTATGAAACGTGCAGAGGAAGTGAGCGATCAAGATGGAATTTGCCACTCCAATGAAACAGAGATATATGACAAGGCCACTCGTGTGATATGATTAAGAAAGTGCATGGCCATGCCGTGATTGAGGAGTCAATCACAACTTATTAATATATCACGGATACGAGAGATGGATTGAATCATCAAAGGATGACATGCTTCGCCTTGAGATCAATCTTCATATACTTGGCAAAGGGATTATTTCATGAGTTCTTTTGATAGGTTCTGCTCGATTTGATCACAAGTATGTTTGGGAGTTGGCATACTTTGCAAGAAGCCGCTACCAACTATTGGATTGAAAAGGAGTTTTCGAATCCATGTCCAAACGTATGTGAACTCGCAGGTCACACACTTAATGGTGGGACGCATTAATTTGGATTGGATCCGTAATTAATGAACCTCGTGGGCTTAGCATCTTTGGTGGGCCCTGGTTTAGGTTTCATCTCGTGGCTATATAAGGAGGGGAGGAGGGAGGCGCAGTGGGTGCTTTCCACGGTTTAGGTTTGATTCACTTGAAACCCTAGCCTCCTACTCGCCGCCGCCGAGCGACTAGGTGCTTGCACACGACGCGGCGTTCCATCTCGGACGTGTGGACTCTGCGGACGTGGCTGCTGCGATGCGGCGTGGGAGGGCGATCCACGGCAGGCGAGGACGATCCATTACATCGACGCAACGACTGCGGCGAGGACGAACCACTACATCGACGCGCGAAGGATTCCGCAACTGCGCGTCTAGTGGTAATCTTATCTATGATCCTCTTCTTGCGAGTAGCTTTCTGGTTGCGCGGTAGTTTTTTTTTCTTTTTCGTGCTAGCGTAGCATACCGCGTTTCCCTTCAGTCGAAGCCGCGACCGATGGCGTGAGGGCGAGGTGCCTTACCACTGCGCCGCGCGCTCGGTTGTGAAAACTAACGGCGATAAGCTATATGAGCTAAAGATCATCTTTATGCTTTACAACTACATACATATATACTACCTATATTAAACTTGGGAGAGTTCCTGGTAGGAGAGCCCTCCCACGTGTCCTCCCTCTATAAAACCTCCTCAAACAAATGTGTAATTACGTTTAGGTCCTTCCACTGGTTGAGGCAATTCTTGTTTCTAATTTCATTGAGCTATCAAATAGTGTTAGAAATTTTTTAAATTTTTTTATAGCGGTCCTCAGAGTATGCCTAAGATACCATAAAAAATTCGAGTCACGATCAAACTTATATAGTTTTTAAAAATTCCGACAATGCTTCTAATGCATTTATATCAACCCCACTGATTTAATTGAGATAATAAATCATGTTAAAAAATTTTGAAACTTTTTTATAATGGTCCTGAGAGCATGCATAAGATACCATAAAAAAATTGGACCATGATTGAACTTGTGCAATTTTTATAAATTCTGAATCCATTTAAATTTCGCTACTTTTGTTTTTCCAGTGCCATCAAACGAATTTGATTTTTCAAACTTTTTTAGAAGGGTTCAGCAAGCTTGCCTAAGCTACCATAAAATTTTCAGATTATGATCAAAATTGTGCAATTTTGTAAGAATCTGACAATGGTGCTAATGCATTTAAAGCAACTTCACTGATTTAATTGAGCCGTTAGAGAATGTTGGAATTTTTTTAAACTTTTTGATGAGAGCCCTGAGAGTATGCCTAAGCTACCATAACAATTTCAAAGCATGATCAAGCTTGTGCGATTTTGAATAATTCTGACAATACTATTGGTGCGTTTAAATTTCACTGATTACCGAAGGGTTCTGCAAGCATGCCTAATCTACCATAAATTTTCAGATTATGATCAAAATTGTGCGATTTTGTAAGAATCTGACAATGGTGCTAATGCATTTAAAGCAACTTCACTGATTTAATTGAGCTGTTAGAGTATGTTGGAATTTTTTGAAACTTTTTGATGAGGGCCCTGAGAGCATGCCTAAGCTACCATAAAAATTTCAAAGTATGATCAAGCTTGTGGAATTTTTAAGAATTCTGACAATACTATTGAAGCGTTTAAATTTCACTGATTACCCGGAAACTCACTCTGGCGCGGCGTGCCGCCGCGCATAGTCATCTAGTACTACAAATTTCTCGATCACTGGCTGGCACACAGGCTTAGCTGGTTAGCTTTACCCCTTTGTAGGCAGATGGTTCAAAGGCAGAAAACTTTACTTTTTTAGCATCTGTCATCTCATTTTTTGTACATCTAGCACTCTTTCGAATACAATTGCAAATCTAACCTTTTTCCTCACTGCGGAAGGCGTGGCAGGCGATACCTATCACCTGCTGCGCTCGGAGAGCGAGGCAGCCAGCGAGAGCAGGAGCAGTGAGTGCTGAACGCGGGAGCAACGACGTGCCATGGTTTGGTGACGCGGCATGCCATGGCTAGGAGGCGCGGGACATGGCCTGCCAAGGAGGGGCAGCGCCGGAGCTGGCCTCCTGTGGTCGGCACGTGCAGGAGGGTCTGCCGCGGCCGGCAAGCGTGAGAGGCACCCCCGCGGTGAGGAGAAGGCTAGTTTTGCAATTACGTTTGGAAGTGTGCTAGATTTACAAAAAAAAAACACAAGTGCTAGAAAAATGATCACTTCTCTCGAGGCACAACTAACTTACATAGCTAGTGTTCGATTTTTTTAAAAATAATATATTTTTTTATTCAAATTGCAAAAATATACGACGAACTCAAAAAATTGCAAAAATATACCTCTGTCGCCCTTTGAACGGGCGACATGGGCAACTGAGGCCTCTGTCGCCCTCTGATTGGGCGATTTTGGCACTTGTCGCCCTTTGAATGGGCAACATGTCGTATTTCCTGTAGTCAGTTTCTAAAGAAAATCATAACTTTTTCATATGATCTCGGATAGAGATAAACTTTAGATGAAAATTATAGCTCTCGACGAGATCTACAACTTTGGTATATAATTTTTTTTCATTTGAATCCATTTGGATTACCAAAAACGAGATAGAAGTTTCAGATGTAGTGTAGATCTGATTTTTAGATCTGAACTTTTCATCCCATTTTTTGCCATCTAAATGGATTCAAATGAGAAAATTTGTATACAAAAGTTGTAGATCTCGTCGAGAGCTACAATTTTCATATAAAGTTCATCTCCATACTAGATCATATGAAAAAGTTATGATTTTCTTTAGAAACTGGCTACAGGAAAGGGGACATGTCGCTCATTCAGAGGACGACAAGTGCCAAAATCGCCCATTCAGAGGGCGACAGAGGTATATTTTTGCATTTTTTTTGAGATCGTGGTATATTTTTGCAATTTAAATAAAAAATGTATTATTTTTTAAAAAAAGTCGCTAGTGTTCAGCCCTTCAGCACAGTACTACACTAATTGCCCATGCATTTTTAACAACATTTTAACTAGCTTCACTTAGCTAGGTGCATGCTTTAAATTTGTTACTCACTAATTGCCAAGAGGGAGATCTAGTGAGAGAGCTACTGCTTAATTTAGGGTCGGCTGGCCAGTAGCAACCGGTTGCTTTGCCGGATCCGTTAGCTAGCTCTTTGGTGTCTCTCTCGTGTACATGGCCGAATTGAAGCTGCTAGCTGTGGCCCTGTAAGTGGAGTACTCTTTGCCAAAGCGAGCCTACTGAATGAAGCTCAGCGAATTCTCTTGTTTCTGTGGGGTTAAGCTAGCAAACATGCATAATATGTAGTCATGATTTTCCTTCATCAACTCGAATAGCTAGCGATCGATGACGTGGCTCAACGAAAATCTATCCAAGTTTTAGTAATTTTTAAGGATTGGATTGGAGTGTACACACACACGTTGATACACTTACGTGACTGAGCCTAGGATAACTCATTCTGCCCTCCAGCCAGTCCCGCTTCCCTATCCGATGGAGCCTGTGCCCCTCTCCTCGCGACGTGTCCCGCCTATCCCCACCCACTCATACCAGACCTACCCCGCCGTTGATGTCACATGGTCAGTATGCACCACGGTTAGGTGTGGCAGTAAACTATAATGACAGGTTCAGTAAAATCGTGAGTATAGTAAAAACCCGTTTCATTCGGCAGTGAACTGATATGTACTTGGTAGTAAATGTGGTTCCCTTTTTAGTGTCACTGTGACATGGACGGCATGCGCTAGTTAAGTGTGGTAGTAAACTCTAATGACACGTCCAACAAATTCATATGTACAATGTAAACAGTTTCATCTGAACTTAAAAGGGAATGTATCTGGTCGTAAGTGTGGTTTTCATTTTTACCGCCGACTCTGTCATGTGGTTCAGGTCGCGTGATTCATCTTGGACGTAAGTTGATATGAATCTTGACATAAATGTGATTTCTTTTTTTTTACTGTCGCCGTTACACGACCAGTATGCGCTATAGCTTGGTCTTGAAGTAAACTTTAACAATGCGCCTAGTAAATTCGTCAGTACAGTATAAGTGGTTTCATCCTATCATAAAATACAATCTATCTGGTCGTAAGTGTGGTTTCTATTTTTTGTCACCATCACATAGTAGCATGCACCATGGCTAGGTGTGGTAGTAAACTCTAATGATACGTTCAATAAATTTAGCAGTACAGTAAAAACGTTTTCATCTGACCGTAAAATAGAACGTACACACGTGCGGTAAAAACAATTATAGCAGAATGAAATGTACCTGAGCACTCAAGTTGGCAATTGTTTAGAGGTAGTTTTTTTTGGCACATTGAGGAGAGAATGTGCAAGAACTTTAAGCATCAATGCTTAGTTAAGCATCAATACTTGTTGGGTGGTGCTTGTGAGTAAAGAAGAGATGATTGCATTGGAGGGTTGACTTCTCAGGTAGACACTTCAGGGTTAACACACACTCACTTTTAAACACCTATCGAAGCATCTCTCGCATAGAAGACGGTCTTACAATCACCTGTGCATAGTTAAGAGACAAAATAAAAGTAAAGTGACTGTCAAGAAGAAGAGGAGCTTTTTTTTTTGTCTTGAGGAAAGGAGAGAGAGAGAGGAACCGAAAGAGAGAGAGTGGCTATTACTCCACTAGCCCACTTTACCCATCTGATCCGATCTGATCCCGTACGACGCGCGCATCCACCCAAAAGCCCCAACAACCGGATCATCGCCTCCGACTGTTCCTTAAGGGTTTGTTTTGTTTTTACCGTGAATTCTCTCTCTCTCTCTCGGGGATTCTCTAAAAGCTGATTTTGAATTTTGAATTTTGGGATGGTATTTAGTGTGTAATTACTTAGAACTTTCAGTGGTATTATCATATTTATATTCCTTTCAATCCAAAGAAACACATGTGAAGTATATTGTGGTTTCTAGTGTATATGGGTGGGCTAGATTATAAGAATCGAAATTTTTAATTTTTATTCAGCTGTTAGGACTAAAATATAGAATCTACGGTAAAAACAAACACGCCATAATTTTCTCTCCTCGTTCAATCCAATCTGTCGATTAGCAGCTGCATCTACCTACTGACAATTAATTTCTACTACCCTTTTATTATCCGAGGATAATAAAACAAATTATAAAGAATCCGTACTCGCATGCATTTGCACGATTAATCATCAATAATTAGATGATACTTCCTTTAGCTACGAGAGGAGGTCATTTTGGTTACACGCAGTCAAACATTTACGAACTTTAGCTATCTATTTCTTTTTGAATATTTTGAATGGACACATAAAAATGATATTTCTATATTCGTCTCGAAAAATACTTTCATTGTACTGTAGGTTTTAGATAACATATTCTATATATGCTTGTAGAATAGGAAATTCTACGCGTGACCAGTCCGACCGATCGGAAGTTTTACCGGTTCGAACGAGCGCATGACTAGAAGATAGTTTTGGGCCGCATTCAGTTCCTTAGGTTAAGGCCCATATATTATTGCGGGGTTCAGCTCTGCAAGGCCCATATATTATTGCGGCGTTCAACTCCTCGTAGAAGTTCAGTTCCGCGTTCATCTTTAAAATTCGTTGTCACATTTTCTTAAAGTAACCGTGTGTTTTATAAAGAATTTTTTAGGTACCAGTGTTTATAGGATTCACATGAATAGAAGTCCGTATTACGGTTGTAATGTCAACATTGTATTACATAATTAGTAAATTATGATGTTTTGTTGTTTTAGCACTAACTATATATTGTCAACTCAAATTTACTAACGATTCTCACTATTACACTATTGACGACGAGAGCAAGACACTGATATAAATCTTAAGGCCTTAGTCATAGTTTACTACAAATATATATAGTTTTTACCAATGTAAGTCATTTTTACTATAAAGTAATATATGTGTACATAATAATATAATTTATATGCAGTAGTAAATGTTGCGTGTTATAGGCTTGTACGTTAATGATCGATGGACTTAAGGCCCAGTTTCTCAGCCGCACAGTAGTTATTTAGTACCACATTGCTCGCGGTGCTTCATGTTTACCACTTTATATAGCAAAATTGCCATCGTTTGTTCGATCAAAGTGATGTGTGATGTTAGTAAGGGTAGGGCTATGTCTGTGAGCCCTGCTGCACTATGTGCTGGTGGTGATGGACCCGGGCACCTTACCCTTTAACACCACGGTCACTTTTTGCTGTGTGTTTTCGATTTTCTTTTTCCACGTGCTTAGCATCATCCTCGCGAGCACCGGCAATGTAATCGGATTTTTGAAAGATAGTAATATACCGTATTCACTTCAGTAAGAGTTATACAATTGCAAAAGGCACTTAGTGGTAATTTTATTAACTTCGTATGGGTTGTAGAAGATTACGTGTCTATAAGTATCGTCAGCCGATAGTCACTTGTTATTGGTGTGAATTTTTTTAAAGTTATTAGTAAATTAAAAGTTTATATTTAGTAGTTAGATGTATTATAGACAGTAAATACGAATAAGCATCTTTTTATTACTTTTACCATTACATAAAACTATCTGTTGTATTTTATGTAACATCCCATAAAATCCAAAATATGAAAAATGAAGATTTTGAAATTTAAAAATGAAACTGAATAAAAATTTCAATTTGAATCAAGAATTTGATTTTAAACAATATCTTTTCCTCTTTTCTTTTATTCTAAATTTTAAAGAAAAGAGATATTTCAATATTGAAACTATTTCTTCCAAAACAAACTATAAAAGGAATTTATGATGTGATCATTAATTTGGATTTTAATTTCCTGAGTTATCTAAATTATTGGTTTATTTTGAGTTTTTATTCTAAAACAAAAACTATATATATATTGAAACGGTAAATGGTAAAAATAGAAAGGATAAAAATCCAAAACCAATAAATTTGTAAAAATCCTAGATAAATCCTAAATCCATTCAGGATCCAGAATATGCAATTTTCACTAATCTGGATTCATAAATTAATCAAAAGACAAATGTAGTTATGACTAAATGCTCTGAACCGACAGTGCAAGAATTCTTTAGAAATCACGCAACCTTAGCCAGAGTTAAAATTTTAACCTTGCCTACATAATTGTCTTATCTGTGTCTGGTAAAAATATCAAGAGTTTATTCCATCATTCAATAATTTTAAAAATTCAGAAACAGAGAGATTGAAAAACTGAAAATAGTAATGTAAGAATTATTAAAATTAAAATATAAAATGTAAGAATCTGAAAATTTTATATCATGTCAATAATGCCATTCCAGATCTTCATGAAAAGTTTCATAAAATAATAAACAAATTTTGATCTTAAATTAAATAAAATTCAGAATGTGCAGAAATTGATAAACATGCATTGTCAGAATTATTTAAAATTCTACACAAATCCTAAAAATGTGAAATTGTTACTGGAACCTGGTAATTATCTTTTTAACACATGGTAACATTTTCATAAAATTTCTCAGTCGTTGGACCACCGAAATCGCTGATATTCTCCCGGGCTGTCCAGAGGTTTCGGCCGAGTTCTTCTCTACCAGATGCTGACTTGTGGGCCCGACGAAGCCAGAGGTCTCTGCCGACCTCTCCCGCTGCCAACCGTGTCCCACTTGTTAGCCTCTCCCGTCTATTGTTCTTTTTCCCTCGCTTGAGTCTTGCGCAAACATCAGAACTGCACCGCCTTAGCCGATGCCGCCTCTCCATTCCATCGCGTCTCGCCTCAGTGGCACGCAGCCCTGAGTGCCGACCAATCCTAACGTCGCCCCGGTGCTATAGCAGCCATCCATCCCCGCGAGAGCCCTCTATCTCGGCCGAGAGTACTCGCGCTCCGCCTTGATCTGCCGAAGCGCAAAACCGTGCCAAACCGACTTTCCTTGCCTATTTAAGCGTTGCAAAGCCGCTGCTAGTACTCGTGTACTTCCTTGGAACCCGCAAAACCGAACCAAGCTGCCGGCCATCGCGCGCTCCATCTTCTTCCCGAGTCCGTGAAATCAGTGAAAAGAGGGAAAAACCCAATTCAACCTCTTCGGCAAATCATTCCTTGAACCATCACACTTGAAGCTTCCTCTTGGCACCCTGAAGCCTTTCCCAACCTCAATTGAGGGTCATCTTCTCCAGCGAGTCGTCACGCCGAGCTCCTTCCGCCGCCACCGTAGCCGCTCAGTGAGAACCCTTTCCCAATACTAATTTCTTTGAGTAAAAGACAAAAACCGGATCTCTGTGATGCGTTGATTCTCACGGTGGTGAAATCTCGTCACAAAAACCTGTGTTTTAGCTCCTCCGTCGTTCGACCATGGCTCTCCGCCGCCTCCCTCCGGTGGCAGACCGCCTCCGGCCATCTCCGGCCGAAGCAGCACCACCCCCGTGTTTGCTTGAACCTGCTGGTGCTCAAGGTGGAGCCGATTCCTCGCCTCCGGCCTTCCCTCGCTGGCGACGAACATCGGCGTCGTCGCCTCTGCTTCGGGTCGCCGACAATCGGGCCCACCGGTCAGTCGCGCACCGCACAGTTCGCGGCCCCGCGTGTCAGTCTCAGTGCGGGAGGCCTTTCGCTGCCAGCCGGGGCCCAGCCGTCGGTGCCTCAGCCCAGTCAAGTCCAAAAAAGGAAAGCGCATTCGTAGCGCGAAAGCGTACTTCCATTTATGGTAATATTTCTATTTTCTGTATTTTCCAAACCGCAATACATTTAAATGCTTATAACTTTTGAACCATTAGTCCAAATGAGATGAAATAAATTTCTAAATTCATGATAAATCCTGTAGATTCATAATATGCAAAAATATTTTGGAAATTAACTGTATTTAAATTTTAAATTTAATTTAAAGGAAAGGGGTCAAAAATATGCCACATGAAGAATTTCTACAAATGAACTCCAACTTGAATGAAACTAATTTTGTTAGAAACCTTAATTCCTCAGGAACCTAAACATGCAAAATTATTTATATTTTGACATGATTTATATCATTTTCTAAAGTAAGTTGTTTCCAATGTATTGGATATTCAAATATGAATATATCATGCAAAAATGATCCAATTTATGTCAAACCAGTTTCTATGTGTTTAAAAGTTAGTAATCTACTTAAATATGCAAAAACATTTAGAATTGAATCTAGTTCGAATTAAACCTGAAGATAGATTACTTTCCAATGTATAGAAATCAAAATAAATATAGCTTAAAGCATACAAGTTCAAATGATAGTAAAATGATTCCTAGGACTTTAATAAAATCATAATGCCCCTGTTATTCAAGAACATTCCATGTTGGTGCAGATTTGGATTAAGTATACATTAAACCTTAATGTTTACTTATATGAAAAACATCTCGGATAAAAGCAAAATACTATGAAAACAACTCAAAAACAATCCTAATGATGTCCCATGCTAATGCCAGAAAGATGAGTGAATAATCACGTAAGGATCAATCGCAAACTAAGAACTAAAAGCGAACTTTTATCGTGTAAACTATAAAACTAATTAAGCATTTTGTTAGCTTTGTCAAACATCTCGTCTTAATACAAATTTTATCAAGATCAGTTCAGAAACAATATTTAAGATATGTACTACCATAATCTAGAAAAATATTTTATTTTCAACTTGCTTTGCATCTGAATTCGGCTAACCCAATACCAATAAATGATATGGTTGTCATAACCCTTAATATCATGTAAGCTTTTTCAACAATGAATATAATGTCTTGTCTAAACACTAAAATGTATGAAATTAGCTTAGAAATGTTCTTCAAAGTATAGACTATCGTATTCCGAAGAAATAATCTTATTTCATCATGTTTTACATATAAATCCTAATAGCCAAATAACCTTGAGCATTATGTTTTATGGACTCGATTATATGGATAAGCAAACTTTGTAATAATGAACAAATATGTAATTCAGATATTTGTTTCACCAGAATCTTCTTAAAAACCATAAATAAATCCAGTAACCTAACTCAACAGACCTAACATATTCCAAGTCACTTATTATGCTAAATCAATTAAAAAGGATTAAGTGTTATTCATTTATAGCTTTCAGCTCAATTGTCTAATATGTTAATTCTAGTAATCTAAATAATTTTAGCATCTATAATTCGAAGATATAAATGCAAGAATTCATAATTTTAGTCTCTTGAATTCGTAATTCAAGAATAGATAATATATAAAAGAAACCATGTTTGTTCATCATAAAAAGTCATTAACAATATGAATGTATAATTAACTAAATCATGAGGACTTGAAATCATAATCCTAACCCTAAAATATTCCTGTTTTCTTTAATGAATCTTTATTTGATTTTCTGTCTGTTTTCTTTTTGCCCTTATTGAAGTTGGATATTTGCTATGTTTCTGATTGAATGACGTGTAGAATCCGACGTCGCTATTTCCATCATTGCCTTCGTCAGCTGTGGCTTTGTCTTCGTCGTAAGCAATAAATAAGCAAGGCAAGCACCCCCTTTGATCATATTGATCCCAATTTTATAAATGTTTTCATTAAATATTTTACTGCATACTTTACTTTTATTAAAGTCTGCTATATTTTGGGTATTGGTAGTTGTACCTATTGTCACATAGAACTTCCTTGATAAGTATGGATTTGTGAACCTTGATAACCCTAGAATAGCATAGACAGTACATGATGTCAGTTTGGGTTAATCACATTTAGTGATATGCTTAGCCACGCCTAATTGAACATAAAACCTTGACATGATTAAAAATGTTGGTTATGACAATCAATGGGTATGACCATCTTTTGGTTGATATTTTGATCAAAAAGGAAAATAAAACTATGGTTTTGATGTGGGTAATTATTGGCAATAGCCGGGTGTACAAGGGACTTGTACGTAGTGTAGGGTGGAGATTATTGCCCGTGTCGGATTAAGGACCGAACTATGGGTTGTTTTCAGGCCAAGAATTACCGTACAACCACAAGTGCTGGTATGGGACAGCCTTAAACCGATTAAGTTATCTAGTTTAACTTTGCACATTGGAAGGCTGGAGCAGTACGAGCTGTTTCTTAATGAATTGCTTGAAGGGACATCCACACCGAGGTGATCATGGATTAAACGTTTACCGATACACCGGTGTACGCCGTACTCTGGGGAAGTTCTATCATTTCTATGCTCTGAGTTCTTCTGCCATAGTATGGGTTTAACGTCCCGGAGCTGGTGCAAAGTTAACCTAGGTAATGTAAAGGTTTCCGTCATGAACATTCTGGCCACTACGCCAAAGGTGCGTGAACTATGCGACAAAAGGAAAAGGTCATGACTTGTGGGTAAAAATGTACACCTCTGCAGAGTGTAAAACTAATCGATTAGCCGCACCCGCGGTTATGGGAACTTGGTAAAGTCATCACATAGTTAGCAGTTTTGTTTATTTTCATAAAATCTGGTTTCTACCGTGTGTCGGCAATTCCTACTGTGTGTCAGTGGGAATGGTTTGTGGATATGGTCAGGATACCCAGGTTCGTGATTTCACTTACACGTACTTTACATACTGTTATTTCAGTATTAAATTACATTTACTTAAGATTTGTTTGGGAATCTACTATTCTGTATTTACATTTCAAATTGGCCTTATGCAAACTAACCATACTAGCCTTTCCTTTGAAATGGCTTGCATATATCATAAGTTTTGCAAAAGTCTTGCGGAGTACGAAAGTACTCACCCTTGCTTAAATGTTGTTTTTAGGTGAAGAATCAGATTAGTCTGATGCAACATATTTATCGTAGGATTCGGGATATTGACGATTAAGCTTTTTTAGGGATTATGCCTTGTCAGTTGCCTGAGGGTTGGATGGGCACACTACAAGAATTTTAATCTTTTCTGCTGCACTTCACTCTGTATTGTAAGATTTTATTGTATAAATTACCAATATCATTTGTAATGAAGAGTGTGGATGTGATATCAATTGTTGTAAATGTGCGTGCTAGCCACTGATCATGGGACTAGTACTGTATGCACATGAGATTTCCATTTTTGCATTTATGTAAAATTGGGGGTCATTACATTTTATGTTACTACTACCTACATTACACAGTAGGAAATTTGTTAGTTACATAGAGTGACTCATTGGATTATGGATAGTAAAATCATATCAGCTATTTTTTTCATGGGTACCACGGTACCAGTGTTTTTATTTACTATGTATTACACTTTTTGAATATGTTTTACTATATATCCCTTTCAATTTACTTCTGCTACGGAAGGGGTTATTTGTTTGCTTTGAAGCCAAAAAGTTGTGAAGTTTTGTGAACATAGTAATAACTGCCCGCTATTAGGAAACGAGAAGTGGCCTTACTGATGTTTTTATGTCTTGTCTTTTCAGCTTCCTCACGTAAATACATATTATATCCCGGACTTGGCTACAGCCTACAAGCACTCAAACCTTTCTTTTTCCTATCTAAAGTCATCTTGCCCCATCGACATCGGCCATTGTTTCCTTCAGTTGGATTGGACACCGACGTTGATTTTCAGGGTTTTGTTTTGATCGATACTGAATAATATCGAGGTTAACACTGTATGTATTTAATCGTTTCTGCAATATCCGGTGTAGAATTTCTGTATGTTTTTCCCAAATGTCACTCAATAGCTTGTTTTCGATGTCGTACTTGTTGGTTTTCTGAATCCTCGCTTTTCATTTCGGTTTGGCTTGGGTAATGGATATAGTCATAGTATAAGTTCAAAATCCCCCATTTTTAATTGTATATTTACTACATCATTTTTTTGATGTAAATATACAAAGATTTTACACTAAATTTTATAAAATCTGATGAAATGATTTTCTCTTCCGATGTAGATGAGGACTTCCGGTAAGGTACCATCTATGGTGAATAAGATTATTTTATCGGGGAGCCAGAGTTCACTGGAAATTCAGCTAGATGTGTCGTAGACGGAGCCAATAGCAGCTGTTTTCCCGCCTTCAACCCATACCGCTCCTGTTTCTCGTCGTGATCGGGCAGGAAGGAAGGGGAAGTATGCGGAGAGCAGTGTCAGTGTTTCCACGTCGGACGATGATTTTGTCCCCCCCAAGCAAATTTAGTAAGAACTCGAGCGATGCTGTTGCGAAGACTGATGAGGTAAATATGATTAATGTAGTAAATTTCCTTCATTTAGTTCGGCGTTGTATGTGTAGTAAATTTTATTCAAGATTGCAGTAAAAAATTAATTGTTATAAAAAAAATTAATCGGTAATTGAACAGGCAGTTGCAAAGAGAAAGTGCCTGGCTATGTGCAGGTGTGCCCCTGCCCTTGTAGTTTCCACTATTGGCAAGCTCACTATTGATCAGATTAGTGAGGTTTGCAAGTATGGTTTTGAGGATTTTTTTTGAAATTTAACCTCGAGGGTTTGGAGAGTATAGATCTCCTTTGCTATTTGATGGATAGGATAGATCCATCTGACATGGTAATTCGTGTCGGAGGGGGACAAAGCTTACCAATTACGGCTTGTGCTGTCAAATGCGTTTTAGGGCTTCCTTGCGGTGGAAGGGGTGCTCCTCTAGTTACTTACGCCGAAAGCACCGCTGAGCTTGCAAAGCTGAAGAGTTTGCTTGGTGTGTCATATGGGACGAAACTGAGGACAGAGACATTACTGCAGAGGATTGAGACGAAGGGAATGGACAGTTTGACAATGAGATGTTTTTTTCCTCATTTTGTTCAACAAGTTGTTATTCCCGGGACTAGCAACCACGTCACCGGCAAGGAAACAGTGTTGACAAGAGAGATGGAAGATTTTGCTAGCATTGACTGGTGCAAGGCTGTTGTTGAGGACCTCAGGGTTGCGGTACAAAACTGGAACAAGAAGGAGACAAGCATTAAATCAATTAGTGGATGTGCTGTCTTTTTACTTGTAAATATTAATTGATTTGCACTTTAAGTTTTAATAGATGTTACTGTTAGTAATTCTGCATTTTCTTTGTAGTAATATTTGTTAATGTTAGTAATGTTGCATTTTCTTTATAGTAATATTTGTCATCGATTGATAGTAATTGTTTCAACAGATCTACTATCTTGACAACTTGAGGTGTGTTCATAGCATTTCAACTGTACAAACACCACGGGCCGCTTATTTCACGACCACGCTCGTCAACAAGATAGTTGGGGCGGACAAGATGTTAGACCGCCTTGGGAACGACACGTTTGGCAAGCTCAGTGTGAGTGTTATCAGGGAAAAAATAATTATTATTATTTGTCTGATAGTAAAAAAACAGTTGTCTAGGTTGTTATTTCATAAAGTAATTTCGTCATCGTAGTTGTTCATTTGTCTGATAGTAAAAATACAATTGTAGAGGTAGATTCATTGTCTAAATTTCATTGTAGATGTAGATTCATTGTATGAATCATTTGAATTTCAATGTTATAGCTTTCTTTAGTTCAGGAGTATGGAGGGCACATGCTACTGGTCCGGTTGTGTTCCTAATGCAAATCCTTACGAGGATATACCCAATGCTCCTTCGGTCGGTATGCAGTTCCCTAGTTTGCTTTCTCTTCTGGGCGATTCCATCGGATCCATCAGCAAGTCCAAGAAGGAGGCTATCTATAAAAAATTCAATGACGAATCAGGCAAGGCAATCAGGCAGATATACAAGGCCCAACGAAGGATTGAAACCATGCAGACAGAAGTTGTGCATGCGCTACGTACAATTATTGCACCAACAGGCAAATCTGTGAGGTCAAAGACTCCCAAAGAGAAGAAGGATAGGGCTGAGGTGGTGCATGACTTGCATCATTCTGGAGATGACATGGGTATCAGCATTCCAGATCCACCCTCACATGTTGCGCTTGCACCACCCAGCCCGGCGCTAGAGGCTCCCATTGATTTGCAGCCTTGTGAGCCTGCGAAAGCCATGTATGTGTCGGTTTTATTTTACTTCCCTGAATCCCAAGGAGATGATGAGAATGCAGCTCAAGAAGGTATATTATATTGTTGTTTCATTTTTAATTTACATGAAGTAAATTCTCACTTGCTAGGAAGTGTACTTTTTAAAAATTGTTAGAAGATATATTTATTGCGCAAGTAATGTTATACGATAGAGATAGTAATTTTGAAAAACATACATTTTGATTATCATATAGTAAGTTCCGGTAGTAATGTTTGTATGATAGAGACAGTAATTTCTATGACATAGGTTTTGCGATAACCATTTTGTTTGATTGATTGTATCATTTATGTTAACAGTGCAAGAGTTGGTGGTGACATATCCGCAAAGATTGATTGTATCATTACTGCGATTGAGGAGGATATGCCCAGAACTACTACCTGTAAGGTAATAATGACATACGCATAGTAATTATTAAATAAATACTTAGTAATATACATGCTACATTTTGTTTAATCAGAAACCAGATGCCCCAGACATTGTCTTGCACATTGAGGAGGACATGCCCATAACAAGTGCCCGCAAGGTAATAATCATCGTACCCATAGTAAATATTAGATATATACTTTGTAATATCCATGATGCATTTTTTTAAGCAGGAACCAGATGCCCCAAACGTTGTCATGCAGGTTGTGGAGGACGTGCCCAGAACAAGTGCTCGCAAGGTAATAATCACATACGATAAGTAAATATTAGATATATACTTAGTAATATCCTTGATGAATTTTGTTTAATCAGGAACCAGATGCCTCATACATTGTCAAGCACGTTGATCAAGTAAGTATCACTCCAGATGTCACGAATATTGTGCATAAGGGAAACATGGCTATGATCGGGAAGAGGCTCACAAAAGTCCCTAGCCAGTTTGTGTCACCATTCAAGTGCCGTGGTGTTCGACCGATTGTTACTATTGACGTCGCCAGCAAGGTTTGGGAGATTATTTCAAATGATGATGCACTGAAGAGGTAACTTTCCTTTGTTTTTAATAATGTTTTGCATCATTTTATTGCATAAGTTATGTAGCGTTAGATCACACTGCTATCATATAACTATTTTTTTAAGTGAGATTCTTATAATTTCTCAAGACTATCGTTGCATGGCAAATGGTGAAGATGTGGTAAATTCGTTCAAAGAAGTTCAGACTACAGAATATATGTTTATGGGACACTTTCTTAATTGCCCTAGACATGATAACGCTACGTGAGGCTGAAAAGCGCTGGATATTATAACCCTACTATACCTGGAATAATCCCTGGATGGGGAGAGCATCCACGTGTCGCCGGAGCCGACTCGGCTCGAGCCGCGAGCCGAGCCAAAAAAAAATTACGGATATATCTTTTTTTATTTACGGATAGGTCCTTTTTTACAAAAAATTTTACAATCGGGTCCTTGTCTGTAAAAAAAATTACAAACAGGTCCTTCTTCCCGAAAAAGAATATATATTACGATTTGGCCCTTTATGCAGTTTTAAGGCTTGCGCTCGGGTCCTTTTCCACAAAAAAAATTTACATCTAGGTCCTTTTACGTTACGAATAGGTCTTTTTTTTCAAGAAAAAAATATATATCACACTTAAGTCCTTTATGCGTTTTTAATGCTTGCGCTCGGGACCTTTTCCACAGAATCAAAATTACGTTTAGGTCCTTTTCCGTCAGAAAAAAACGTACGGATCCTTCTTCCCGAAAAAAAACATATATTTCTTCCCGTTTTTTTTTACCATTAAGTTTAAGTCTTTTTCCTGAAAAAAAAACTCAACTTTCTCGTGTGGAAGGCGACGCCCGCGGCGTGGCACGCCGCGTCCAAGATACTAGTAGGCTATATCTCCCATGGAGTCTGTATTAGCCAACAAATTGACCGTAGGCACTGCACAGAAACGAAACAAATAAATGAAATCGATCGGTCACCTCGATCGAACATGCACCTGCAGCTAGTATTTGCCGACATACATACATCATACATAAATCTATTTTATAAAAAGCAAAAAAAAAAAAACAGACCATATAAAAAATTTACAGAGACATACACAGTCCAACTGATCCGTGTGCAGATCCAACGAGACCTGAGAAGTTGGTAGCTAGCTGTTTACGTTCTTAAGCCAAGAACGATACGATGATCGATCGATATATATACCAATAACCTATATATATGACGTGCGCGCATGCAGACTGACAAAACTAAACGCAACAGATGAAGACAAATACTACCGATTTGAACTCTGAATAAGTAGCTAGATAGAGAATTGATGTTGAATTAGTTAATACTCGGATCTGTTGAGATGTTTCGCTTCCTCTTCCTGCAGTTGCCGTTGGTATCAGCAGCTGGCTTCCTCCTCCGGAACGCCGCCTCCAGCTCCTCCATGGAGACGGTGATGACTTCCGGCGCCGGCGATTCCAAGTCCGATGAGTAGTACTCCTCGGACTCCAGGTCCTGCAGCAGTAGCCGCCTCTTGAGCGGCCTCATCAGCACGGCCCTCCTCGGCTTCCTCGGCGCCGGGGGGCAGATCATGTTCGCTTCTGACGACGGGGGCTGGCTCTCCGGCGAGGTGGGCGTGCGGTTGCAGTAGTCGTGCCCGTGCATGCTGCCTTCTGCTAGCTGGTGCTGGGCGTCGTCGGCGTTGTGTGGTGGATAGATGGTGGTGATCGGGTGGAGGGGAGGTTGCGGCAAAGCCGACATGGACGATCGATCGATGGATCGGTGGAATGCAAGGACGACGACTGATGGAGGCCGGCCGGGAGCAGCAGGCAAGCTGGGTGCGGAGAAGAAGCTGCTAGCTGCAGCTAGAGGGACTCGCGAGCTAGCTAATTACTGGAGTAAAATACTGGCTAGCGTGCGTCACTCCTAGCTAGCTGCTTGTTGCTAGGATCCCATTCCCAGACGGTGTAGACGTCACATACTACTTGCTGTGCTGACCATCAGCTCCAGGATCCTACCTCCTTTTCTCCGCGCTCTCTTTTCCTCTGTTTGCACTGTAATTTAGCGAGGCACGACCAATTTAGATAAAAAAGAAAAAGTTAAAAGATAAAATTACGATCAATATTAATTCAAATTTACAAATTCTGTCCGTGTAAAAGTATCAGAGAAGAATATGATCGATCAATGCACTATAAAGTGGATGATCGAGGGCGAGCATAAACAACATAATCAATCAAACAACTCGTATCTACTTTTTACTTTCCTGTCAACTAGAAGTAGTTCTGTAATTTAGAATCTCTCTTATAATCCGATTTTTATCAATAAAGTTACACATCGCCGATTGTTGATCTTCATCGATTACGCCAGGTTTGGTTTTCTCTTATCTTGTTGCACATCGCCTTTTTCGAAAAAGTCTTACTTTTTATCTACCATCTAATAAGCCATAATCGGTTGTTTAGATTTATCGTTACCTTTTGATTTGATTGGTTTCTTAACTTTTTAGATCTTTGCCGATAGTTGCGTTAGATTGCTTTGAGCATATTTTTTTATCTATCTTACCGATCGTAGAATCAAATCAATTTACACATCGCGAACTAGTTTAAATCTGACGCTTTCGTCGATAAATCCATCGTCACGTTTTTTTTTTGACGCAACACCTCCAATATGTGGTTGGCTGCTGCGGCTAGCTAGGTCATCATCTACTTTTTTTAAGTTGGTCAGTGTATCTTTATCGCATCACTCGGTGTGCCTGAACAGGCGCTAAAGAAACATGGGTACATCTGATTGAGACCACTGCAGTCTGCACTCTGCAGTGGTGGTGTGACTGGCACTGCTACACGCCACCGGCAGTTGGATCCAAAGGAATTCGAGACAAGTGTTTATGAAGTACTGTAGTAGTTCATTCCTGTCCTGTGATCCGACGGCGCTGACACCTGGCGAGTGCCGAAGTTGCAGGATCCCTATCCCGGTACGTCACTCACATGCTAAGTCGTAAACTAACCCGCAACCAAATCCTCCTAACTCACGCGTAGCACCTACTAGCATCGGTGCTAGCTTGGAGGTACCTTTCGCTCCGATGTTCCAAACTGCCTGGCCTGGACCTGGAGTGCCAGTTGAAAGTGAACACTGGAGATTGGAGAAGCCCTTAGAAGAATACATAAGATATGATGTATCGACTCCATGATCTTCACACCTTATCCTAACAATCAATAAAGTGAAGCGCTATTTTGACCTTAGCTTCACCGACATCCTCTCTCGTCGGGCTCGGGCTCGGGCTCGGGCTCGGGCTCAAAAGTTTTCTATTTTCAAATTTTCCAAACTGAAGGGAGGGCGGAAGGTGAAAGGAGTGGTAGTATCATGGTCGGTCGGTCCGTTCGTAGCCAAGCTAGGCCAATTGATTCCATCCTTCCTCCACTTTGTTGAGTCAACCGCTAGCCGTTTTTTGTGAAGTAATTATGAACGGAGGAGCAGCAGCCCAAAGTATTGAAAGCAGGCAGTGTCTCTGTCTCTGACTCTCTGTCGTTGGAACACTTGCCGACGTAGTACCTAGCTTTCGCTTCAACTGGGCTTCATGCTGCCCTGGCTTATATCCGGTGCTAATTTTTGTGCCTACAAATAGAGATGATCAAATGGACTGTATCAAACGGACTGGGCCATGGCCCGTCACCGTTGGCACGGTACGGTCCGTTTAGGCCCGCGTAAACTTTTTCAAAAAAATCTACATTATTTTGAGTTTTTTTAATTATTCTAGATTTTTTTCCAATTTCTATGTATTTTTTAAACTTCTATACTTTTTCAAAAAAAATATATTTTTGGGATTTTTTAACGCCAAACAGGCAAACGGGCCGGCCTTGGCCCATTTCGGTCCGTCGGTCAATGAGGCCACGTGCTGGCACAGCACGGCCCATGAGACCGTTGGGTCGTGGTTGGGCTGAGGACCCAGCACGTGGGCCAACACGGCACGGCCCGTTTAGGCACAGTCTGGACATTTGTCTCATACACTATGGGGATAGTGAGAAGATATATATTTTACACCCCTAGAGGGGCTATAATTGGAGATACTATTGTTTCTGGTACAAAAGTCCCTATATAAATTGGAAATGCCCAACCTTTGAGTGCGGGTTGAACTATTGATTTACGTAATTGGAAGTAACCAATAAGGTTTACAACGAAACCTAGAAATCGATCATGGATCCAATTTGAGAAGTAATCAATTAGGTTTACGATGAAACCTAGTAATCCATCAATGATCCAATTTGACTACCTCTACGGGATAGAACTCAACAGAAAACTGTTGAGTAACGGCAGCAAGTGATTGAGTTTAGTAGTTCCTCGTAGAAAATTATTGACTCTAGATGGTAATATATAGAAGACAAAATTATTTGAAGCACGCACAGAACCAGAAACTCCCCTTGTTTAAAAGAGAGGACAGGTTATTCACATTTAATCGATGGTCAAAGGCAAATTAAAAGCTAAGCAGTGGTAATTAAAATCTCGAAGAAAGTAAAAATATTTATATCGGGCTAATATGTTAAGAAACCCTGAAGCCCACCGAAGGCCCATGTGGTCCCTAATGCCGAAACCCTAGAGAGCGCTATAAAAGGAGGAGGGGGGGTCCCCCCATGTACACAGAATTCATTAGCAATAAAGAATTTCCGCTTTCGCTCTCCCTAAACACGTGTCTCTCTCTTTTCGTTCTCCACTTCAGATCTGTTGGGAACCCGGACTATTCGATAGCGAGGTTCCTCAACACGTTATCGCGACGAATTGCTCTACGAGATCAGTTGAAAAGGTGAGAAAAGGTGGGATTAGCGTTTGAATCTAATCGTTCTTTTTCTATGCATGCATCTATCCTCACGTGGCACGGCTACACGAAGAACACTCGAGCGTCTCGACGCAGCCACGATACATGAATTCACCGTTCATCGAAAAAGAAAAAGAGAAGCCATCGCCCGGTTTCGCGCGACGGCGCGACGATGCCGCCAGCCGCGCATGAAGCCGCCGCCGTCCTGCCGGCGCGCATGCGATCGCCGGCGGCGGCACCACCTTCATTGGCGCATGAAGCGCGCGCCGTCCCATGCGGCGATCTCCGCCCCGCGCGTAGCATCGCCGGCCCGGCCCGGCCTCCGGCCTCGCAGCGCCGTCACCCGGCCAGCCACCGCCCGGCGCGCGCGCCTCATTGACTCGCCGCGCGATCGGCTCGCCGCCGCCGCCGCGCGAGCACTGCTGCGCGCGGCCGCGCATCGGCCCTCGCCGCGTCGTCGACTTCGCCGCGGCGCTCCTTGATGCGCCTTGGTCCCGTGCTCGGCCGGCCCGGCCCGTTAAGCGCAACCTCGGCCCGTGTCTTGGCGCCGACCCGGCCTGGCCGTCTTGCCGGCGCCGCCACGCCGCCCGGTGCGAGCTTCGCCACCGGCCCGGCGATCGCGCGCGCCGCTCGATCGCGGCCACGCAGCTGCCTTCTGATTGCTGGCTCGCACCGCGAGCACCACCGGCGACTCGCGCGGCCGGCTCTGCGCGCTCGGTCGCTGCCGCCGCTCGATCGCCTCGGCCCGCATAAGCGCGCGCCACCCGGCCCCAGCGCTCGGTCGCCGCTGCCGCTTCGGTCGCCGGCCGTGCCGCCACATCGATTTCCGCGCGCGCCGAGGCAAGGCTGCGCGCAGGCCCGAGCCGCAGCCGCCGCGCCGCACTCGAAGCATCGCCGGCTTCAGTCGTCGCGCTCGAAGCGTCGCCGATTTTAGTCGTCGCGCCCGGCCTCGGTTTTTTTTTTCCCCCACGAGTTGTCTCCCGGAAAAGCAAGTGGCGGTGGGATTGAAACCCTAGCGCGGGATTGTTCTTTGGCCAAGCGAGGCCGATAGCGATCAAGGCCCAAATAATGGGAGCGCCCAATGGGCCAGAGCAGCCAAGAAGAAAAAAATGCGGCCCAAAGGCATTTCGGCGGAAAAAAATAGAGAAGAAAAGAAAAGCAAAAAAAAAAATTTGCAGAAAATTTTGAAAAATTGCGGAAAATCAAGAAGATTTATTTGGCTCTGTTTTTAATTTTCTTGCTTCTTTTCTCTGTTTATGAATTTTCTTTATGAATTTGAATCAGTTGCTTTATTTAATATATTGCAATGCATAGAAATTTATTTTCTGCACTTTATGCCTTTTGCAACCATTTTCTATCAGATTACACGCAATAATCTAAACCAGAATTTTGAAATCATGCAGATGTCCGGCATTGTGAATCGTGAGTTTGAAGCGGCCCTTGCAGTCGAACTATCTCACTTGGGCATCGGACGTAAAGATTGTTCTTGGGGCAAGAAGCTCCGTTCGGCGATTGGTCTAGGGTCCTCGCGGGGCGCAAAACCTACTGCATTGAGCGAGCGATCAAGCTCTGCATTTTCTCGGGCACCACCTCTCGGCCACTCTAAAGAATGAATATATGGTGAGGAGAGTGCACTTGAGCTTTGGACCGCACTTGAGCGGTTGAAAAGCTCAAGTACACCATCTTGCCCCAAGCACGGCAAGATTGGAGTGCGCATGAGGTTTGCGGACTTGAGCGGTGGCGAGTACAATTACGCCTTGCACGAATTTGTACCAATCTCCCTATGTGGCAAGAAGATCAGCGATGAGGAGAAGATTGAGAAAACTCTCTACCTTCCACCCTAATGCTATCCAGTGCACGCACTATCGTCGGGCGCATACAAGGAGTATAGCGAATCGATTGATGTAATGCAAGTTCTTGGAATCGCAAGACGATGTTCTTCGCAAGAACTATGTCTCGCATGACCACTGGACGAGGCATCGCATGAAGTCAATGCCAATAGCTACAAGGTGAAAGCCCACTCATAGAAAGAAGGGCAAGCGAGGGTGGAAAAGAGAGACCCGGGCCAAAGGAAAGTCAAAGCCCTGTGAAGAGGATGATAAAGAAAAGACGCATACGCCAAGCCGTATGGACAGCAGAACGGGCGTGCTTCAAGTGTGGCACTTGGGGACATTGGTCGAAGATATGTCGAGAATCCAAAGAAGCGATCAACGCATATCAAGCTAAGAAGAAGGCAAAGGACAACGCCCGCAGAGCGCGCCGCCAACATCGGTGAAGATGATGTCATGGATGTAGACACCCCACTTGCCTCATCCTCACGAATAGTGCGGACATAGATCTGCGACCATGATTATGGCAAATGAAGAAAACCTCGCAGATGATATAGAAGCGAAATCAATGCATATTTTCTGATTACATTTAATGCATTTCTTTTAGTTTTGGTTGTTAGCATTTTCTTTGAATAAAGGATTGTAAGCTCTAGAAGAGCATACTTCTTTCATGAATAAATCGCAATTTATTCTTTATTCGATATTCTTCAATTTTGCAAGTAATATTTGGATTGTTTTGCCTCTATCTGATTAGAATTATATTTCTTTTATCTAGAAATCGTGTAGCGCCCAAATGGAAGAGATATGCATTGTTGATAGTGGCACAACAAATACCATCTTAAGAGAGTCTAAGTATTTCCAATCGATCACGAAGAACGCTGGAAAGATTACTACGATCGCGAGCGACTCATATGTAATCGGCTCAGGAAGAGCCACTATAATATTGCCTATGGGTACAACTTTGGTAATTGAAGAAGCCCTTTTGTACCCTGAATCAACTCGCACTCTCTTAAGCTTTAAAGACATCCGCGCCAATGGTTTTCACGTAGAAACCAATGAAGAAAATGGCAAAGAATACTTGTGCATTGTGAAGCACGCGGTATGTGGAAAAATGGTATTAGAAAAATGTCCCTCATATGAATCTGGGTTGTACTACACGAATATTCATGCACCCGAAGTGTATACTTCCTTGAAGACTATTTTAGAAGCTCTGAGTTATTTTCTTTATGGCATGGTAGATTAGGTCATCCTGGTCTTAGAATGATGAGAAATATAGTAAACAACTCACAAGGTCATGGCATTAATGTTAAAAATTTCCCGAATCATGAAGATTTTGTGTGCCCTGCATGTGCCACCGGGAAATTAATAACTAGACCCTCTGTCATGAAAGTGCAAAGTGAAATCCTGCATTCTGGAGCGCATCCGGGGATATTTGCGGTCGATTCAGCCCTGTCGGGCCGTTTCGATACTTTATGGTGCTCATCGATGCTTCCTCGAAATGGTCGCATGTATGCTTGTTGTCAACAAGAAACCATGCTTTTGCAAAGCGATCTCGCAGATCATAAAATTAAGAATGCTTTCCACGATCATCGCGTGAAGTCCATTAGAATGGACAATGCTGGGAGAATTTACTTCAAAGGCATTTGATGATTATTGCTGCAACAACAGGATAGCGATTGAGCACTCTGCACCGCCGCGTTCATACGCGAGCGGACTAGCGAAGCACTAATAAAGAGGATCAAGTTCATTGCGGACCGCTTTTGCGAGTTGTAACTTGCCCAACACTTGTTGGGGACACGATCTGCACTGCACACGCAGCTCTTATCAATTTGGACCGTCGGCCTACAACATCCATTCTCCTATGCGGCTTGTGCGGGATCATCGAAGATCTCCCATCTTAGAAAATTTGGGTGTATGGTATATGTACCTATACCACCCCTCGTGATCGCAATGGGCCTCTCCGCAAGTCTGGGATATCGTTGGTTATGAGAGTGCATCCATAATCGGTATTTGGAACCCATGATTGGAGACTTGCATCTGACCGATTCGATTGCATCTTTGGCGAGGATCGTTTCCGTCATTAGGGAGAAATCAACCTTTGGATGAAAAATGCCGGAAATCATATGGCATTCCTTTGGGATCCCCGCATGACCCCGCACTAATGAAGCAAATCAAGAAGTCCGAAGATAATTGATTTGCGAATTTAGCAAATGAACTACTGATCATTTTGTGATCGAAGGCGTGGTTAAGTCGCATGTACCGCAAGGAATGCACGAGAGGGTGGAAATACCAAAGAAAATAGAAGGTATCCCTCAACTGTTGAGGCCTCAAAGGAAAAAAGCGAGCAATCGGCTCCTCAAACCCAAAGTACCGGAGGCGTGCGAGAAAAGCTGGGCGAGAGGACTTACCACAACCAATCACGAAAATGCCCCAAGGAAAGAAGGGAGCAGTTGAGACACAGCACTGGAAAGAAGCCAATGGAAAAGGCAATTCGGACTTGAATCTTCCACTGCAGAAAGCGCGGAAATAATGTGTGCGCACACATAGGCGATGAAAAGCTAAAGGAACTTGCTCTGCGATAGGGAAAAGCGCGAAGAGCAAGTAGAAGTGCATGAAGCACCCCATGAAGAAATGGCCATAAACTTTGTAACAACGGAGAATCACTGAATAGAGCAACGACCAGCGTTGATGCCTACTTGCAAAGAAGATTGCCTCGATCATTGATCATGATCCCGAGCACGCATCTCGCAGAGTGCAAGAAAAGGCTAGATTGGGAAGAATGGAAAAAGGCAATCACGCAGAGTTAGTCTCTCGAACAAGAGAGAGGTGTTTGAGCCGTATGCCGCACACCTCCCCATGTAAACCCGTAGGTCACAAATGGGTCTTTGTTTGAAGAGAAATGAAAACAACGAAGTTGTAAGGTACAAAGCAAGGCTTGTAGCTCAAGGTTTCACTCAACGTCACGGAGTTGATTATGAAGAAACATATTCTCCGGTCATGGGAGGAATTACCTTTAGATATTTGATCTCAATGGCGATCAACTTGAAGTTGAGAATGAAGCTAATGGATGTTGTCACAAACATACAGTATGGAAACTTGGATTCGAAGATATACATGAAAGTAGGAAGGAATTCCTATCCGAACCAAGATGGAACAAATAGAAACACATGCGATGTGAAATTGGAGAAATCACTGTATGAAATTTGAAGCGATCGGGAAGAATGTGGTACAATCGCTTGAGTGACTTTCTCGCAAGAAAGGCTACACAAGCAATGAAGATTGTCCATGTGTGTTTATCTGATGATCCCGAATGGATTCTGTATAATCTCCGTCTATGTAGATGACTTGAACATCATTGGGACGGATGAAGAAATTGAAGAGGCATGCTCATACTTGAAGTCGAGTTTGAAATGAAAGATTTGGGTAAAACCAAGTTTTGTTTAGGCTTGCGGCTTGAACATGTCAAGGAGGAATCTTGGTACACCAATCAACCTACACTTGAGAAAGTGTTGGAAAGATTTAACTTTGAAAAATCATATCCTGCAAAGACTCCAATGGTTGGAAGGTCACTCCAAGCGGACCTAGATACATCTGAGACCAGAGAAGAGGGGAGGAAGTCACGGGGCAGAATTCCCATATTTGAGTGCAATTGGAGCACTCATGTACCTTGCGAATAGCACTAGACCAGGACATTGCGTTATTGTGAATTTCTAGCTCGATGCAAAGGCAGAACCCACCAAAAGGCATTGGAAAGGGATCAAGGACATCTTAGCTACCTCCAAGGAAGCAAAGACCTTGGAGTGCATTCTTTAGAAGAAATAATGAATTGAATTTGGTTGGCTATGCTGATGCTGAGTACCTATCAGACCCGCATACTGGCAAGTCCCAAACTGGCTATGTTTTCCTATGTGGAGGAACAGCAATTTCTTAGAAGTCGTCTAAGCAGACTCTTGTCTCGACGTCGACAAACCACTCGGAGATCATCGCTTTGTATGAAGCATCTCGTGAATGTGCATGGCTCAGAAGAATGGTTCACCACATCCAGAAGTCATGTGGTTTGAACATTGAGCAAACTCCCACGATAATTTATGAAGATAATGCAGCTTGTGTTGCCCAAGCACAGATGGGTTATGTGAAGAGCAATCTCACGAAGCATATCAACCCCAAGTTCTTCTATGCTCATGAATTGCATAAGATGAACGAGATCAAGATATTGCATACTAAGTCATGTGAAAATCTTGCAGATTTGTTCACCAAATCACTCCCAGCATCTACCTTTGAAAGGTGTGTGAAAGGAATTGGGATGATGAGACTTAGAGAAGTGCAGATTTCAGGGGGAGATATTTCACATACTCCCACATGAATCTTGAGCATGAATTATGAATACCCAACATGAATCTCGAAGATTAGCATTTGAAGTTGGGAGAATTGTACTCTTTTTCCTTAGCAAGTTTTTCATGAAGTTTTCTTGCATAAGGTTTTAACGAGGCAATTCGTGCAACATTGTAAAGCGTATGCTATGTACTCTTTCTCCAAGTATTTTTCCCACTGGGTTTTTCTGGAGTTTTAATGAGGCATATGCATCTCGCGGCAAAGGGCCCAAGGGAGAGTGTTAAGAAACCCTGAAGCCCACCGAAGGCCCATGTGGTCCCTAATGCCGAAACCCTAGAGGCGCTATAAAGGAGGAGGGTCCCCATGTACACAGAATTCATTAGCAATAAAGAATTTCCGCTTTCGCTCTCCCTAAACACGTGTCTCTCTCTCTCTTTCTGTTCTCCACTTCAGATCTGTTCGGGAACCCCGGACTATTCGATAGCGAGGTTCCTCAACATAATAAACGAATAGTGCTTTCTCGTAAACGGATCAGGTCGTACCATGCGGCCGTTTGGACATGTCTGCCCACAAACATCCGCGGTACAGCCGTGCGTCACGTCTAGTACCGGTAGTTACTAGTTTATTTACTGTATTAGTATTTCGTTCGCCTCAAAAGATAAAAAAAAAAAGCAATCTTTTCGTTGCAACATATGAATTCTCCCCATCATCATGCGCGCTTACTGTATACTCGCACCAAATTAAAAAAATTAAATTCCAAATCACTATATATGATATATATATATATATATATATATATATATGCAGCCATCTGTCGATCCAAGAAA
This sequence comes from Otatea glauca, assembly GCA_036346275.1. Taxonomy (NCBI): domain Eukaryota; kingdom Viridiplantae; phylum Streptophyta; class Magnoliopsida; order Poales; family Poaceae; genus Otatea; species Otatea glauca. The sequence goes on along the minus strand of CM070724.1, from coordinate 51,606,987 downwards.
GAAATCAATCGATTGAAATATACGGCTCCCTCCATCAAGTTTATAAGACATATATTTTAAATGATCTGGTACATAAATATATAGCGTATTTCGTGTTTCTATATAGAATCAGTGTGATGTTTCCTCTATACCCTTAATAAATATCTAATTTTACTCTATATTAGTTACATGCATGCATTGAATATAGCGCCAAGAGAAAATTAGAGATAGTTTAGTTATTATTAATATCTCTTTATGTATTTACTAAGAAAAAATATACACTGTACACATAGATGGAGGGAGCCGTAGCTAGCTTGCAGGTTAACAAATGACCAGCCTCAAATAGTCAATTGGACCTGATACTTTGGATTTGGAAGCTAGATATATACGCAGTAATGATTCCTTTCATGTATCCTCACATCTTTTATTAATTTGTGGCTGGGGATTAGGCCACTCAATAAGCGGCGGAGTTAGGAAATTTAGAGAGTTTAGATAAATCTTACTAGGTCAATAAATATGAATAAATCCATATACACATCGTACAAATAAAATTGAGAACGCAATAAGTTCTTTTTTAACTAATAAAAATATAGTCCAATATACATGTGAATATCAATCGAGGCAGCCGGACTATTCCATTGCAGATTGCCGATGAGCTCGGGCAGACGCCCGCTCTGCACGGGCGGTGCCTCCGCCTCTGCTCTCAACAGTTATTTTAGCTTGTTACTGTACCAATATCACTTCAGATTTTTTGCGAAGGAGGGAAGAAAGAGAAAACGCCTTTTATTCACGCAAGTATCAATGCCATTTTAATTAGGAAAACAAGAAAATAGTAATAACTGAATCATTATGAAAACGCCTGGGGAGCTTGTTACTAATTTTGTGGGTCCGTCCCTCTGTCTCCTTACTTGTTTTGCATATCGATACGATCTCTAGAACTTAATTTGATAATTAATTTCTATTATAATATATTTAAAAAATCAACGAAATTATAATATTATGAAAATACCTTTCGAGACGAATCTACATATATGATTTTCATGCACCTAATCTAAAATATTTAAAAAGATATCGATAGCAAAAATTTTAAAAATTTGACTACATATATTCCAAACCGACAAGTTTTTATAAACCGGAGAGAGTAATTCCATGCGGAGCTTTCTAGTAACAATCTTTTGTAACATGTTACTCGGAAGCTTGTTTGTAAAATCCGCTTCAGGCATTCTCTTTTCTTTAGAAACAAGGTACAGTAATACTCCTCCATTTGTTTATTAACAGATCTTATTATAAGATATTGTACTTTCACTAAGTCACATGTAAAAAAATAGTATTATCTCTCTTTATTAGATCATTTATTGTTCTTTGGATGGAGTGTGTTACTCTAGCCAACTAGTAAATGACATTAAAAATTGCTAAAGAAGAGGAGTATACAAGGAAAAATTGCTAAAGTGTTGTTTTGAAATCGTAGAATGACATATACCCCATCCGGTTACAAATAGTTGTTGTTTTGGACATCGACACGGTCTTCAAAACATAACTTTGACTACTAATTTCTATTATAATATATTTATAAAACCCAATAAAATTATAATATTATGACATTATTTTTGATATAAATCTATACATATGATTTTCATGTATCCAATTTAAATATTTAAAAAGATATTGATATTCAATCACATTAATATATAAGTCCATAATACGTTAACAGAATATAATTCTTACAACATAGCCTAAAGGTCGAATTAAAATACAACGGAAGATGCAAAGTCCAGCAGTGTGCCTTTATCCAAAATATCACAGGCAACTGACAAGGAATAAACCATATAAAAGCTCGTCGATATAGTTCCCGTGACCTGCGGTGAAGTATACATCCTCGCAAACCTCACTTTCCTCATCCACTAAACCAACAAATTAAGCAAGATTGAGAACTTTTGTACTTAGCAAGACTTGTAGTATATCACAAATGCATATATATTAAAATGCAGGCCATATCAATAGAAAGGCTTCTAAGGTTATTTTGAAGTAAGCAGAATTGGACCACTACAAGAATCAGGGAAAAATTCGTGGGCCAAAAACCCACGAATTTAATTTAAATTCGTGAGCAAACCGTCGAATTTAGTTCACGAATTTAACTCGACGAAATTAATCAATTAAATTCGTAGGTACCCACGAATTTAAGTTAAATTAAATGAGTTTACGCCAAGCCCACAAATTTAATTGGGAATTGAGTTAAATTAGTGGGTTTAATAAACCCACAATTTAATCTGTTAAATTCGTGGGTTTATTAAACCCACGAATTTAACAGATTAAATTTGTGGGCTAAATAACCCACGAATTTAACAGATTAAATTCGTGGGTTTATTAAACCCACAAATTTAACTGGAGCAGCCAGATAAATTCGTGGGTTTTGAAAGCTCACGAATTTATCAGTCATTTTTTCAAAATATATATATATATATCCATATATATCCAAATGTATATATATTTATATATATATATGCATCGCACTCAATACATATAACAACTAAAGAAGAAAAGAAAAGGAAAAAAGAAAATTGAAACTAAAAATTGCTAAGCGAAGCATAAATAAGAAGGATAATCTATTTTGTTCAAATCTGATCAGAAACACTAACACAAAAGACAAACTCGACAATGAAGTTCAAGCGAACGAAGAATTAACAAACGAGACACCAAACCTATTACCTCTACTAAAATAATGAAACCAACATTTTAACTCTTCAAAACCGGCTTAAAACTAAGTCTCAAAATGTACAAAATTTGGCATGACCTCTCTAGTAAATAGGACATCCACTCGTGAGACAAAAAACATTTGTAGTTATAATATATATATCAATCTCTCAAACCAGAAGGAGACATTCTAGCAGATCCTTAGATAATCCAATCACACATCCAACGGCAATTTGTAAACTACGCAATAACGTACAACACATTACAACCGCAATAGATACAATCCACATTCCATTACAATAAGTCCATCACAATAAGTCGATCTGGCGTATCCATCACAACAAGTTATAAAGTACAATGATTATACACCAATCGAGCTCACAATGGAATTCATGCCTCGGGGTTGTTGGAGTTGTGGGCGCTACCACCACCGTCGTATTGTTGAAGATGTCTTCTATGATGTCGTTGTTAGTACGTCTTTGGGCGTGACCTAGAAACCTGCAAGTTCAAGATTAACTTAGGTTGTGCTACAAGTACCATTATCTTTGATTCACATGAATATCAATAGTACTATTCAACCAAGACACAATATGAGAATATCAATATGACAGTCAAGCTAAACAAGAATAGATACTACATATAAGAACTACACCTACGAGCTAGTCAAGATATGCTGCAATAATCATATGAACATCAATCTCATATTCAATGAAGCATCAAAGTAATACTCTCTAGTATTAACATAAGTTAATCATCTAGTTCAAGGCCAAGATTACAACTAAAATTATTTAATTCAACTTTCAAAGACCCTAATTGCATCACTGAGTATTCAAAAGATAACAAACAGTGAAAATAGTTAAAAGAAGCAATTAAGAGTTTTGGTAGTCATTTTAAGAGTTCAGTATACAAAGTACAAATATAAAGCATTCTACAAGGATAAACAATCAGATTGTACATAGGCAAACAACACATTCTACAAGGATGCCATATAAAGCATTTAAAACATAAGTTTACAATTGAACAAGTTGTCTTAAGATAACTTTTCAATTCCAAGAAATCGACACAATATAAGGTTGAAATCAAAAGTTATTGTGAGAAAGAAAAATCAAATAGCACGTAATGGGTTAATAATTTGGTAAACCATCACTTATCTAGAGGAGCCTGACAATGAACTTTCATAAGCACACAAGTAAACCTTCTCAAGTATGAACATTGAGATGATTTGTGCAAGGTTTAAGAAAGAGTTGCCTAAATGTCCTAAAATCGACTAAGTTATGCATTTCAATTGAAATTATCACTATTGCAACAGATTACTCAGTTGATATATACTAAAAGAATGAACTAGATTTCCTACGAAGTATATGTCCACCATTGCACATGTAATCTCATATTCAATGAAGCATATGTAATCTCATATTCAAAGAATGAACTAAAGTTCCTACGGAAGCATATGTAATCTCATATTCAATGAAGCATATGTAATCTCACATGTAATCTCATATTCAAAGAATGAACTAAATTTCCTACGGAAGCATATGTAATCTCAACTAAATTGTAACTAATGTTCCTAAATTTGAGCAAGAGAAAGGAAGGGATGGGCGGGTAGCTCACCAAGTCATCAAACTCCACAACAAAGTTCAAGCAAGCGAAGAATTAACAAGCGAGACACCAAACCTACTACCTCTACTAAAAGACCAAACCAACCTTTTAACTCTTTAAAACCGGCTTAAAACTAAGTCATTGAAATGTACAAAATTTGGCATGACCTCTTTAGTAAATAGGACATCCACTCGTGGACAAAAAAACATTTGCGGTTATAATATATATATCAATCTCTCAAACCGAAGGAGACATTCTAGCAGATCCTTAGATAATCAATCACACATCCAAAGCGGCAATTTGTAAACTACGTGCGCAATGACCACCACCACCGCGCCGTACTGTTGAAGATGTCTTCTATGATGTAAATCGTTAGTGCGTCTTTGGGCGTGACCGAAACCCGCAAGTTCAAGAATTGACAAACTTAGCTCGTGTCGCAAACTTAGAATGTTTTCGACATCCATACCGTGGTGTCGTGCGAGGTGGCTGCGGGGCCACGGGTTGAAGTACATAGGCATTCCTTGGCTTGGCATAGGTGGTGGGTACATGTAGAGCGGGTTTGGAGGTGGGAGCCCTGTAAGGCATAGACAGTACATTATGCCACATATAAATCATTCATTCAAATTTTGAATAACGAATTGAACCGATCCGTCTTTACTGTGGTGCCTCTCTGCAGAAGGTGGTGATGCATCGTGGAGTGAACATGTAGAAAGGAGGAGGAGGTGGGAGCTCTGTGGATCATAGTTTGTGATATGAAGTATACATAATAGAGTTTTTGAAAATAAAGAATGCATGAGAATATCATATAACCCGAGATGCATCTCCTAGGGTGGTGCTGCATCCCGAGAGGGTTTATGAAGGGCGCAGGGAGGCTGAGCACCTGTGATGCTTCTCCTTGTGGTGGTGGCTGCATGTGAGGAGAAAACATGTAGAAGGGAGGTGGTGGGAGCCCTATGACATAATAGTCCGGTTTGTGAATTTGTGATTTTACGAGCTAAGTGAATTAAAGAGTAATGAACTCAAGTATCTTTACTGCATGAGCAGGAGGGCGAAACACCGCACGTTAGGTCCAAGAGATTGTGTGATTCTTGCATATAGATTGTTTGTTAGATTTTAATCACAAATGTAAACTTGAGCGTTTTGTTCAAAGTTGAGATTGTACTGCAGATACATTTTCATGTATTACGAGTCTTCTAAACCTGCGAGCTTCCTCTCGTGCTTGGCGAGCCTCTTCTCGCGCTTGGCGAGCCTCCTCGTCGCGCTTGTGCTTCCGTGCGGACCTCGACGGCGAGCACTCCACGTGAGGAAACCGAGCCTCGTGGAGGACGATCGCGATCCACAACTCCATCCCCATGGCCCACCTACAAACTCCATCCCCATGTGATCATGCAACATTTTTTCCTTAGTAGGCGAAAACAAATAAAATCAGTTTTATTAACGAACCTCCCATGCTTTAGGCCCCCCGGCGTGGTACAACGCTTCCACATCGGCCGGTGCGGCCCTCCAATCAACCTCCGGCCCATGGCGTTGTGTCATTTGTTACGCATATAGCGCTGCAAAGCGACATTTTGGTGCTCTGGATGTAAATTTGCACAAAACATATTGTGTCATTTATACTTACCATCCTCTCACTAGCCCGTCGTCGCACAACACATCCGGGTTACGTGGATCCTCGCCTTGGTGCCCCGGATGTAAACTTCCACAAAAGTGGGAGTACTCCACTTCGACCTCCTCGATGCAAAGTTATAAACATAGTGACAAATTCATTAACAATTATAATAATCGATACTTACCATGCGTTGCTCTAGGCCAATGTGTTCGTCTGCGCAGTACTTGTGCTTCCCCAATCTACTTCTTACATTCCCTCGATTTCTATTTGATTTTCTTGAAAATCCTCAGGCCCCGATCTGCACATCCACCTCCAAGCTTCCATGTCCTTCATTATCCAATCGTGAGAGCTGGAGATACTCTTGTTCTGTCAGTGTATCCTCCTCACCTCTGGTCCTCTTCTCATGTTCACCTTCTTCACCCTCTTGTAAAATTGATGATAGCTTGAATCAGTGCATTCTTTGAGCGAATCTCAGACAACCTTTTGTGTCGCCTGTTGAAGCACGCTTTTGGCCTTCTTCAAAGCGTTGTGTCGTCTTCGTTCTCAAGCGGAACCTCTCTGCATATAATCACACACTTTCAAATTGTACTTACAATTAAAGCAATATTCAAATAGAGTAAATACATAACGCAAACTTACCCAGAAGCTAGCCCACACTGCGCTACGACATGTTTGGTTGTCTTCGCCTCCTTCCACGTTCTCCTTCAACGCCCGGTGCTTCCGGTTGTGGGCGCGAATCTATCCCTTTGACTCAACCATGCGGGGTAGTAGTGCCGCCAAGGGCTCCCAAAGCCGGCGTTAACCTTTGTAATGTGGCCCGTCCAGTCCAACCGGCTCTTTCGGTGCCTACAACAAAATACAAGAAAAAGATGCATCAAAACAATAAGTTGTCACTTAGCTAATGCTAAAGAGAAGATATAAGCATTACTGCTCCCGTGTACCTCTATCAACCTCCTATCGGCCGGGTTGCATCTCGGACGAACTGAGACGGTTTTACGAAACCTGAAATGCAAATAATTAGTTCATAGACATTACAATGTAAATATGGAGATTAAATGATAATCCAATACTACACATATACCTGATGGTACCCGAAGAAGACCCGCCCTCTTCAACTGGCTCTAAGGTCGTCTCCAACTCTGCATCTGCCGCTGCCTCGGCCTCGGCGTCTGCATTTGTATCTGTCGTCCCACCGCCACCACCCCCAACGACCTCCTCGTCGTCCGCCTCGCCCATGTCGTCATGCTCACATCCCAACTGCCCCTCCTCCGCAACCCCTACCTGCCCCTCGTCCTCCTGTGGCTGCTCCCGCGCCTGTTCTCGTGCCTGCTCATCGAAGCACCTCTGGAGCTGCTCCTGTCGCTGTCTAATCTGCGCCGCCCCAGCAAATATGGCGCTGTCGGCCGTCGAGTCCTGACCATCAGAACCCTTGCTCCTCGACCTTCTGGAGGACGACCCGCTGAACTTGCCTTTAAACTTGTCAACCTGATGCCTGAACATACTCATCTGTTCAAGTTTGACAAGAGTTAGTATACAGGTTTACAAATAATTTTCAATAACTTGCAAAAATGAATGAGACAACTATAACATGTAAAAAATAAAGGAGACAACAATGACTTGTAGAAATGAACGAGGCAACAATAATATTACAAAATATACATATCAAAAGTCGTCGACGTCGGAATCTGCTTCTGCGACTCTTATTTCATTGAGACGTGCTTGAAGACGTGCAATCCTTACTAACTTTTGAGGGCGTTTCCGTGACGGGCCGAGTTCATCTGTTATTACGTCTGTAGCATCGGTAGGTAATTGATCGAGTCCTGCCCCGTCGGAGACAAGGAAAGAATCCCCCATAGCTTCTTCTTGATATACATCACCCACATCATCCTCTCGTTACTTGCCACATCTGAAACATCCCCGGAGGATATAATTGAGGGTTAACTTTAAATACAACCCACCAAGCCTTCAAGCTACGGTGAGGATAGCTCGGGTAGTACACTGCTCAACTTTGATGTGCAAGCACAATGTTATTGATATGGCCACGAAGCCGCATGACGTGCTTCACCTCCACCATACCAAAGTCATCGACCGTGTGCCGTTGTGTGGATCGAACCAATGGCAATCAAAAACACAACCTTGAGTTCTTTACACCCCAAAGGTATACTCAATTATGTTTTGTACAACACCGTAGTAGTCTAATATATCACATTGGAATCGGATGGCGTTGTGACTACTCGGCTGTTTGAAGTGGCGCAAGTGGAATCGGATGATGTTGTGACTACTTATTGTTTGAAGTAGCGTCGCGAAGAGATCCGGGAGGCGGGGTGGCGCCAGCGGCAGCGGCGATAAGCGATGGCGATGGCGGCGGTGGCCTTGGCGAGGCGAGGTAGAAGCGCCGCCGCCGGCGGCGGCGGCGTCTCGAGCGGCGAGCGAAGCGGCTGCACCGGCGGGAGGGAGGCGGCGGCGCGCAGTGGGCGGCGAAGCGGCAGCGAGTGGCGGCCGGCGGCGGCGGCGTGGATGGGCCTTGCCGCAGGCGGGCGATCGGGCGGCGTCGCGAAGCGGCAGCGGGTCGGGCGGCGGGCGGCGGCGGTCTGGTGGAGAAGCTGGCCGCAGCAGTGGCGGCGGTAGCCGGCAGTGGCCGGCCGGGCGAAGCAGCAGTGGGCGGCGGGCCGGCCGGCGGCGTCTCGGCGGCGCGGCCAGCAGCCCAGCGGCAAGGCGGCGGCGGCGGCAAGCGGCAGTGAAGCGGCCTTGCGCGAGCGAGGCGCGCATGCGGCGCGAAGCGTCTTGCGGCAGCGTGCGCGAGGGCAAGCGGGGCCGTGGCGGCATGGGCGAAGCGGGCGGGCGGGGCGGGCGGGCGAGCGCGAGCGAGTGGCGTGGCGTGGGGGGGAAGCGCGGTGGTGGGCGTGAGCACGTGCAAGGTGTGCGAGCGAAGGGTTTTGCCTCTGTTAAATTCGTGGGGGTGGCCCACAAATTTAAAGTTTAAATTAGTGGGTAATTGGTGGCCCACAATTTAAATTTTAAATTCGTGGGTAATTTTGCCCAATTTAAATGTTTAAATTAAGTGGGTAATTGATGGCCCACAATTTAAATGATTAAATTCGTGGGTGTTATTTGAGCCACAATTTAAATAAATAAATTCGTGGGTTTCATTTTGGTACAATTTAATTAGAAATGTGTGTTTTATAGAAACCGACGAATTTAAATAAATAAATTCGTGGGTATTTTGTGGGCCCACGAATTTAAAAAACCCATGAATTTTTCTTTGTTTCTTGTAGTGGACATGAATACTAAGCAGTAATTTGCAAGCGGAATTTGTAAGAACAAGTTTAATCAATATGTAAATAACAAGTAAACATGACATAATAACTCATAGCTCTCCATGATTGTGAGTATCGCATCAACCTTTTGCCAATCCCTGGTATAACACCTAAAATATAGAATTTTCAACAATATTTTTATATTCATCCCTGCTTTGTAAAGTGTTAAAATTTCAAACTATGTGATGACTTTACCAAGTGCCCTTGACCGCGGACATGGCTTTTCGAAAAGTTTTACACTCTGCAAAGACGTACATCTTTACACACAGGTCATGACCGACTATTTGTGCAAGCTATTAGCACACTTCCTTTGGTGTGCCGCAGAGTGTCATGACATAAGCGTTATATTACCTAGACCTAACTTTGCACCAGCCCGGTGACGATAAATCCTTACTTTAATGGTAGAAGATATTTGTACGATCAATATACGACTAATGGTTATACACTCCATTGTCACACTTCTCCTCATAGTAAAACGTACACCGTTGTATCGGCAAGTGTTGTTTCCATCACCTTGGTGTGGCGCCCCTTCGAGAAATCCGCCTAAGAAAGCCCGTACTATCAAAGCCTTCCAACATGTAAAATTAGACCTAAATAACTTAATAGGTTAAGACTATCACATACTAGCACTTATGGTTACACGATTTTCTTGGCTTGAAAACAACACAATAGTCTGGTCCTTAACCGACCCGGGCAAGAATACTCCCCATACACTACGTGCAAGTCCCATGCACACCCAGCTACTGCCATATCTCGTTCGCGTCAAACTATAGTTTTTATTTTGACTTTTACACCAAAATAATAGCAACTACTATACTCAACATGACCAATATTTCAAACTTTAGACGAACAATACACCTGACCATTCGTCACCCCGATTCTAAAGCATGGCTAAGCAATCGCACAAATAATTGAATATACCTATTTTATATTTCTATAATGTCTAACACTAAGTTAGGTTTACCAAGATTGTCATGACAATACTTATTAAGAAAGTTCTATGAAATGTTAGGTTACATCTACCGGTACCTGCAATATAGCAATTTAATGAAATTACACGCATGTATAATAGATTTGACAAAAACAATATAAATTAATTGAAATAATGGGATCAACATGATCAAAGGGAGTGCTTGCCTCGCTCGTTAGGTTCAGCGGTGAAGTCGGAGTTGACGGTAGCAGTGTCGGGGATGTCGGTGTCTATACAAAATTCGACGTGTAGCAACAATAAAAGGCGAAGTCAAATAACATCAACTCCAAATGAAATTTTAGAAACAGAGAGCTCTAGTTTTACACTGATTTTTACATTGTGAGTTCACAATTTTTAAAGTTTATTTAAATGTTAATTAGAGAAAGAATCGTACTTATTAAGAAATAGGTGTAAACTACTTTTGTTTTTACTCATTTTCACAGAGACACAAGATCATGATTTTTGGGAGTTTTAGGCACTGGTTTTACCAAATTTTGAAATTGTTAGCAATAGTTATTTAATTTTGAATAATGCATACTTTGAATGTTAACCCTATTTAGAGTTTAGTTCAAACTAGGCTCAAATTCAAATATTTTTGCAGAAATGAAGCCCTTATGGTCTCTGGAGTTTTTAGAAATTTGTTTCATCAAGTTTTGAGTTAGGTTGCAAAAAATTGTAATGGCACATATCCTAGGTTCCATTCAAATTTTAAGTTCGAAATTCATAACAGAGGTTAAAAATTAAACATTTTATGATATTCAGAAAGATCAGGATTTTAGATGAATTTAGAAGCTGATTTCATTAAATTGGAGCTAGGATGCAAAAGATATAAGCATTTGAAGGTGGTAGGTTTTGGAAAATGTTCAAAATGGAAAAAATACGCTTCCTAAATAGTGAAGGCGCTTTTCCCAGCTTTCGGCATTAAAAGGCAGAGGTTGACACGGCTGGCCCACGGTTAGTGTCTCGGTGAGCTAGAGGGTGGCGTGGTGAACCCAAGGCAGGTCTTGGTGGCGGTGGAGATTGGCCGAAGGAGGGCTCGCGACGGCGCAGCACGGTGACGGCGGCGATAGCTAGCAGAGGGGAAAATAGGGTGGCGTTGGAGCTTGGCTGAGGTGGGGGTGAGCATCAGGGGGGTGTAGGGCTTCCGTTTTTGCACCTTACAGAATCGAAGGTTGGCCGAGGGGTTGCGGCGAAGACAGACCGAAGCTGAGGAAGAAGGGCACGATACGGCGGCATCACGGGTGTCCAAGGCTGCAACCAATGGGGGAAAATGCTCAGGGCATCGGATTGAAGCTTCAGACCAAAGGAAATGAAATGAGACTCACCGTGTTGCCGCGATTGGGTCCCGGCCACTTCCTCGAATCTCACCGATAGTGGCGACGAAGGCTAAGCCAAAAACCGTTAGTGATACGATCCTCATCACTGACCCTTCTAGCCAAAAACCGTCAGTGATGAGTACGCTTGTTATCACTAACGATTTATGGCTAGAACCGTCTGTGATGTGGACACCTATCACTGACCCTTACAGCCAAAAACCATCAGTGATGTCTCACTGACGGTTTTTGGCTGGAACTGTCTATGTGTAGGTGTTATCTCAGACGGTGTTTGGTCAAAACCATCTGTGATGAGCATTTCCTGGAAATAAGTACAGAGAGCCGCGGGGCCTCCGACCCACTTAGGTTTTCCTAAGCTATTTTTGATATGGGTGCGATTGTGAGACGATCTGATGCAAGGAGTACTGTGGATTTGGAAGAATGATTGTAGATCATTTTGTTCTTGGTGATCTAAGGTTAGTAATTGGATCTAATTGCATTATATTGATTGAAGATCTAACTTGGTAGAGAATATTTTGAAGATATTGGTTTAGATCTAGGTTGGTGTAGATCCATTTGTTCTTTGCATGTGTTCTAAAGTAGCAATTTGTTCTAATGGTATTATTCAGAAGATGTAGCTAGCTGCTAGCTAGGTAAAGAGAGAATTGAAGATCCATTTTGTTCTTTTTTATGTAAGAAGCTAGCTAGATGTAGCTAGATCCAAGCTAGATCTTCTAGTGTACACTTCATTATTTAACACTTATTGTTATATATGTAGCATACGTAGATGGACCAAAGCTGGATGTACGCTACGAACCGTGTGAGTGCTGAGTACATTAATGGCATGTCTACTTTTAGAAGAGCTGCAGAGGAGGATATGCTAAATAAGGCGGTCCAATTTATGCCTTATCCACGCATTGACTACGACAATTTAAGGTTGTTTGGCAACTCAGCCCAAATCGAAGCACACTTAATTCTACGAGGTTTCAAAAGAGGTATACATGTTGGACCAGTCACGGTGAAGAGCAAATTATACAGGAAGCAGGCAGTACTAACATCGCCGACGAAGTCGACGATATGCCGGATGATATCGATTGTGCTCCCCGTGAGGATAGGTTGCAGGATGACAACCTAGATCAGATGCTGCGTGATGCAGAAGGGAACCGTGATGACAAAGAGTATAGTAAATTTTGGGGCTTAATGGATGACTCGGAATACACAAGGTTGTCGTCCGTGCTTGAACTGTTGAAATTGAAGGCAAGCAACGGTTGGTCTGACAAGATTTTCACGACGTTGTTAGGTCTATTAGCGGACATACTTCCGAAGAGAAACGAGTTGCCAACAACCACCAACAAAGCCAATAAGGTTATTTGTCCCTTGGGGATGGAAGTAAAAAGAATACATGCATGTCCAAACGATGTATCCTCTACTGTAAAAAGTACGCAAACTTGTATGTATGTTCGATGTGCAACACATCTCGGTACAAGCGTAAGGATCAATCAGATGACGATGGCGAGGGCATCGAGGTGAAGAAAGGACCTATTGCTAAGGTGGTGTGGTATCTGCCTGTAATTCTTCGTTTGAAGCGTTTATTTGCCAACTCAAGGGACGCAAAACTGCTGCATTGGCACTCGGAGGAGCGTAAGAATGATGGAATGCTAAGACACCCTACTGATTCTTCCCAGTGGAGAAACGTCGATCGGAGGTTTGGAGAATTCGGTGTGGAACCGAGGAACATAAGGTCTGGACTGAGTACAGATGAAATGAATCCTTTCGGTAACATGAGCAGCCGACATAGCACTTGGCCTGTGGATCTATGTATCTACAACCTTCCTCTTTGGTTGTGTATGAAGCGAAGGTATATTTTGCTGTCCATACTTATCCAAGGGGCGAGGCAGCCTGGGAACGACATTGATGTGTACCTAGAACCATTGGTGAAAGATCTAAAAACACTATGGGTTCTTAGGGTACAGGTATGGGATGCGTGCAAACGAGAGAACTTCACTTTGCACTGCTTATTGTTCTGCACCGTAAATGATTATCTTGCCCTTACTAACCTGTCGGGTCAGAGTACAAAAGGAGCAAAAGCCTGTACTCACTGCTTAGATGATACCGAGAGTGTGTGGTTGAATCACTCGCGTAAAATTGTGTACATGCGTCACCACAGGTTCCTTCGGAGGAATCACCCATATCGCAAGTTGAAGAAACAATTCGACGGAAGGAACGAGGATGATTCAGCTCCAAGGCCTTTAAGTGGGGGAGCTATTTATGATATGGTTAAGGATTTGGATGTTGTGCTTGGAAAGGGATGTAAATCGAGTACCTGTGAGAGGAGCATATGGAAGAAGAGATCAATATTTTGGGACCTACCTTATTGGGAACTCCTAGAAGTTCGCCACTGCATCGATGTCATGCACGTAGAGAAAAATGTATGTCATAGCTTGATTGGTCTCTTACTGAACATTAAGGGCAAAACAAAGGACGGAATCAACACATGGCTTGACTTGGTCGATATGGGCATCAGATTTGAATTAGCACTGAAAGAGACCGATAAAGACCAAACATACTACGAACTTGCTTGTTACACGCTGTCCAAGACCGAGAGAACTGAACTGTGTCAATGCTTGTATGGGGTGAAAGTTCCGTTCAATTACTCTTCCAACATGAAAAGACTTGTTTCAATGCAAGATTTGAAATTAACTGGCATGAAGTTTCATGATCGCCATGTGCTGATGACACAGATGCTCCTTATCGCAATTAGAAGTATTTTACCGATCAAGATCCGGGAAAGAATCTTCAGGCTTTGTTATTTCTTTAACACAATTGCTCAAAAGGTCATCGATCCCAAAGTACTAGATGCTCTGCAGGGCGAGGTGGTCATGACTCTGTGTAATCTCGAGATGTATTTTCCTCCGTCATTTTTTGATATCATGGTCCATCTCATTGTTCACCTTGTGAGGGAGATAAAGTGTGAGGCCCCGTGTTCCTACGTAGCATGTACCCATTCGAGAGGTACATGGGAATTCTCAAATCGTACGTACGGAATCGATCTCGGCCGAAGGGTAGAATTGTCGAAAGTTATACAACCGAAGAGGTCATCGAGTTCTGCGTCGATTACATGACTCAAGTTGAACCTATAAGTGTGCCTCAATCTCGCCATGAGGGGAGGCTCGAGGGTGTTGGGATGATTGGAAGGAAAGCAATCACGCCTGATACGGTAACCTACTCTCAAGCTCATTTCATAGTTTTGCAATACATGGTTGTAATGTCCCCGTATATCGAAGAGCACAAGCACTGGCTACAGCAAGAGAATCCGGTGCGGCAGGAGTCTTGGATCACGAGACAGCACAACCTTCAGTTCAACAAATAGTTGAAGGAGTGACCCATCATTGAGAGCTCGTTAAGTGATCATGATACACTCATATGGTTGGCAAAAGTGCCAACATTTATAGTTATCACATGGAAAGGATACGACTTAAATGGGTACACATTTTACACTAGAGATAAAGATATGAAGAGCACAAACCAAAATAGCGGTGTCTGCATTGATGCGTTCAATATTACTGGGTCGACGAGGAGCTCCTACTATGGGTTCATAGAGGTGATTTGGGAGCTCGACTACATAGTATTCAAGATCCGCTTATTTCAGTGCTGTTGGGTCCATCTCCAGCATGTGAGGGTTGATATGTACGACGTCACTACTGTGGACCTCGAACATGTCGAATATCAAGATAAACCGTTCATACTCGCTACCCAAGTTGTTCAAGTCTTCTATGTAACCAACCCGTCCAACAAGAAGCGCCATTTAGTTCTTCAGGGAAAAAGAAAGATTGTCGGAGTTGAGACTGTAGTAGATGAGGAAGAGCACAATCAATTTGATGAGTTACCTCCTATTGGAAATGCCATCATGGTCCAAGAATAACAACCTGAGAAGCTAGCTACACACATGTCGATCACCGTGAAGGGATAATTTTCATACAAAAAATAAGCAAGTAGAGTTATGAGGAGGTGTCGTCATGTTTATTTGTTATGTGTAAAATGTTGAACTTGTAAGCATGCAGCCGGGCTGGCGTAGAGGAAGACGTGGCCAAGCTAGTGCAGAGGAAAACGTGGCCGACGCAGAGGAAGATGGTGGGGAGCCGCGCCGAGCCCCCGAGGCACCGCGCCGGTCGCCTAGCCGCCTCGTCTTGCGGCCGCCTCCGCGTCGCGCCACCTCCGTGCCACGGCCACCTCGCCGGCGCCGCTCCCCGTCTGGTGGCCCGGCAGGGTATAGGAGAGGGTGGGAGCCTTGCACCGGGTCCCCAATCCGCCGCCTCGCGCCTTGAGCCTCGCCGCCGCCTCACGTCGTGGACATCGAGCCGCCTCGCGTGCCCCTGTCTCACATGGGAGGGAGGAGAGCGGCTGATGGGGGAACCCATGGGTCGCGGGAGGCCGACGGCCAATGGGGAGGGAGGAGAGCGATCGGCGGGGGAACCCAGGGGCCCGCGGGGAGGGGAACAGGGGCACGAGGAGGGGCGCGTCGGCGTAGGGAGGGGAGCAGGGGCATCGGGAGCGTGTGTGTAGCGCGGGGCAAGGCCCGAGGGGGCGCTCAGGCGGACGGACCGAGGCCGGCCCGAGAGAAAAAGCGAAAAGGGGCGCGGGTCTCCAGGGGGAAAACATAGAGAGAGAGGGGGGAGGGGCGGGTTCGGTGGGAAACTGGGAAAAGAGAGAGGAATTTTTTTTGTTTAGGATACTCGACCATTCGAATGAATCACAGGAAAAAGATAGCTCGAGGGAATCACGCGTCTGAGCCTAATGTACTTGAACGCAAGATCTCGCGCCTGCAACGTCTCTCTCGGTCTATCCACTCTAAGACATCATGGTGTGGAAAAGATGACTGAAATTGACGTAAAGTATTGAAAGACATAAAGTTGCTTTGTCATATTCGTCCCACGCTCTACAATTTTCGTCATGCGCGAACACGTGGCCACACTTCATTTGAATTTGCAACGACAGCGAAACAACGATGCGACGCGTGACATGACAAGTTGCTTTCAATTTTTCATCCTGTTGTCCGTGCCTGATTTCAATTTGCAATGGGCAATTAGAGAGACACGCCATAAAGACAAGGGATGGCTCTCAGTTGTTATGCACGTCTCTCTCGCGCTTTCTCTTCTTACCTATTTTTGCTCAACACATTCTGCACATCAGTACATCTCTCTCTAATTGCTTTCCTTTTTTACTCTCCTATCGCGAAATAAAATATTTCGCAAGACCAAGAGCAAGAGAGCACGCCTGCGCTCTCCAAGCCCCCCTCGTCAGGATCAAGAGATTGATCCACGACAACTCTCCCCCAGCATGGGAGACTACAGCACCGTCATCTGGACGACACGCACGACATCGAAGATTCCTCATACATTCTGGATGCACCGAGCTTGGATGCAGCTACCTCGATGTATCCAGGACGGGTGTCGGTATCCACACCAAACACGCAACTTGACATATCTAAGTAGCCAGCACGGGCATCCATATCCGGTAGTCGACGCGCGTGGTGCTGGTAACATATGGACAGAACCGTCGAAATTGTGGATGGACGTGAGGTAGTGTATGCTGTTTGCAAATATTGTCAAGCTAAATTATCTACACGTGCATGTGGTGGAACAGGTCATCTGAAGAGACACGCAGAGAATTGCTTGTGGAAGATATCGGCTGAACAGAGGCCAGGCGAGGGCGTGCAGACACAGCTCAACTTCAACACCGACGGTTCGGTAAGTACATGGGTATATAACGCCGACATAGCTAGAGACGAAATTGCACGTTACATAGTTACGGAGGATCTTCCACTTAGAATGGGTGAGAGATTTAGTTTTTGATAAAATGGTGCAACGTGGTTTTTGATACCAACATGTTAGTAGAAGAACAACTACACGTGATATTTATAAAACATTTACAAATAAACTAGAAATGTTGAAACAAACCTTCATGACATTTAGTTTTTCCTTTGCATTAACATCATTTATATGGAGTTTCTCTCATCAAAGAGTAGCCTATATTAGTGTTGTTGCGCATTACCTAGACGATGAGTACGTAATAAACAAAAGGGTCATAGGGTTTAAGCCAATCTCGGAGTCACACACCGGAGATGCTATCGCTACCCATATGCTTGAGGTTGTTAATGACTTTAAAATACAAAGCAGAATTATTTCCATTACTCTTGACAATGCATCAGCCAACACGACGGCTATGGAGCATCTCTCACCGCACCTGGAGACTTATGTTGGAGGTTTTGTACTCCACCAGAGGTGCGTATGCCATATTATTAATCTCATTGTGTATGCAGGTTTGAATGTAATGAAACCTAATTTGGAGGGTATACGCAGAGCTATTGATTTTGTAACTAATTCACCCGTAAGGTTTGCCCAGTTCTCATAGTAGTGTAGAGCCAAAAATCAGGAACCAAGAAGATTTAACCTTGATATGAAGATTAGATGGAACTCAACGTATATTATGCTGCAACAGTGCAAAGGCTACGAGCATATTATCACTGTCTTCGTCAATTGCAATAACGGTGAGGCATTGGTTAATGATGCGGATTGAGAAATTGCTAGTCATTTTCGTTTTTTTTAGAAATTTTTTACAATGCAACTACACAATTATCCGACGTGTACTACCCAACTTCTTGCTTAGTCATCGACTGACTTTGCACTATTGCTACTACTTTTAAAGAAAATAGAGATAATTATATTTTATATCACACTATAGAACCAATGGAGAAAAAAAATTAAAATATTTTCAAGCTATTCCACATCTGTACTATTTTGCTACTATTTTGGATTCTCGGAGAAAATTTTCTGACTTGCAGGGCGCCTTCGAGGGAATAGGTGAGACATTCGATCTTGATTTCTCTGATGCCTATACTCATGTTTATAACGAGTTTTTCAGAGTTTTCG
This sequence comes from Otatea glauca, assembly GCA_036346275.1. Taxonomy (NCBI): domain Eukaryota; kingdom Viridiplantae; phylum Streptophyta; class Magnoliopsida; order Poales; family Poaceae; genus Otatea; species Otatea glauca. Next base: position 51,588,580 of record CM070724.1, on the reverse strand, counting down.
ACAAATATTACGAGAAGTTTGGCATCAGAAGTGAAGCGAGAAGATCTACATCAACAACACAACAAGCACAAGTTAGTTCGATCGCTTAAGCATATGGAAAAAGCTGAAAGGCAATTCATCTAGTTCGTCTTCCAAAACACCGAGCAGGTCGCCATAGAATCCACGGGTAGAGATCAACCACTACCTCGACATGTCTTTCATGGAGACCGAGCTTGACATGGACGAAGAAAATCGACTCAGCTTGCTCTTGTGGTGGAAGAATAACCAATGTATCTACCCCGTGCTATCCCATTTCTCATGGGACGTACTTACGATTCCGGTGTCCACTGTCTCGTCGGAATCCACTTTCAGTTTGGTGGGAATGATACTTGAGCCGAGAAGGTCGTCTCTCAGACCTGACATGGTTGAGACAATTATATGCCTCAAAGACTGGGAGCATACAAATGACAGGACACAACATCAGCCCGAGAATCAGGACATCACGGACGCGGTAGCCAACTTTGACAATCTCAGCCTCGGGTAGTCTATATATATAAATGTAGTTACTGTACTTTTTTCTTTACCGGGGTACCCCACACCGAGGTGTAAGGTTTTTAACAAGGCAGTAACTCTGTACTTGTTCAAGATTTATTAAAATTTACCTTTTTCCCTGACATTTTATCCATTGCAAGCAATGTTAATATTTGTGTCCGTGGCCTCCATGTGGTTGGAAATGAGTGCCATGTGCCCATTGTCTCTAGCATTGTGGCACGCTGGCCAAGAAGCATACATGCATATGCTCACTTGTAAATTTACAGCAAGCCAGCACGCTAACCTGTTGATGATTAATATTCTTGTACCTTTTGTTCACATAATTTTTGCTGTCTGTTTACGAGTGTGTTCTCTGTCCGTGTAAAATTACAGCTAGGAATGTACTCATCACACATTTACATGCACAATTTTTTTTTAAAAAAGGTAGTACCTAATAGACAAAATAGTAATCTACGAGGCATGCATGTTAATTATAGGAGTCTTTTTACTGTCCTTTTGAATGTATCTCAATGTAAATTTTTGGCACACAGTAAAAAGTCTAATGGTGTAAATGGACCGAACCTGAGCCAACACAACACGAAGTAGGCACAAAACGCAAATAGGTTGTGCCTAGCTGGCCGAAGACGAGCTAGATCGGCACGGCACTGAACGGCAGACACAACAGGCCGTCGCGGCCCAACACGGTTCCAACCCAAAGCACGATCGGCCCGTGCCGTGCCGGACGCCCACCTCTAGCTAGAACGTAACCTCCATCTATCGATCGGTCGAGTCAAATGCTGCATATAAATATACGACAATACTCCATTGCAATATATGGCGTCGACTTCAACTGAGCTTCTCAGCTTAACTATTAATTAATTATTATTCTGAGTTTAACTATTAATTAATTACTCATCTATGTGCTTAATTTGGCAGTACTACTGTCTACTGTACTGTGAACCAGCTGATTGACCTTCCTTACAATAATTTGATTTACTACCCCGTTTTCTAGGTGACGAAGCTTCCTTTGCCTTGGCCATTGTTGCCTCCCTCCCTAGTTCTCTCATCGATCTGTGGCCATTTAGTGCGTCAAAGACCTCAAAAGACCTCACCACTTTTCTATATTGGAATTGCTTTGGCTACGGCTGATCCAGGTATGAAACATCCAGACACTAGTACTACTACCATTTGCTCTAATCGTGTTGATTTATATATCTATCTATCTAATCTAATGTATTAAAGCGGAGAGAATCCATTTTCCAAAAAAAAAAAGCGGAGAGAATCGACGCGAAGGGAGAGTGCCACCTCATCAATTTTTGCGAAAAGCTCTTAAGAACTCTAAAATTATGCTTATATCCTTCTACAGGCTCTTTTGAAAAAACTCATGGTTATACAAATTCACATCTCTTTTGCAAAAAAAACCTCACGGTTCTGGAAAATTGCTTCCGAACACAGGCCACGCTGTTCTGCAAAAAAGACCTCATTTTTTCAAAAAAAATACGATTAGCCTTGGACAAAAATTCGTTCGGTGCGGCATAGCGTGCATCCCTACCTATTTTTTTTTCATACATCAATGGACCCCTTTTCGGTCTTAACATCCAATTTTGACATTATATTTCTGTCTGGCACTTGTGCTAGCAATATAATTCAGAACAAAAATATGCCCAAGTGATAAATATTCGTATTTAAAAAATTGTCGGTTCATCGACTGAATTGGTGATTTCTTTGACGATCCGTCGTCTACTACGTGTTACTACGGCAATATCTACACATATAGAGTTTAAGGTGGAGTTGTAGGTATTTTCAACACAATTGAGTTAATTTGGGCTAACTTGATTTATGAGACCGTGAGAAAAAAAATCAGTTGAGGAGGCAACTGAATTTGGTGTTCGACCACTTGGATATGTTGCAATTTTGGATTGTTTGCGCGACCATTATGAAGAATTTGGCAACATTAATTCTCAGTAATTTGATGACACCTTGATGGTAATTAGCATTATACTCTCCAGAGTTTATTGTTTAAAAGTGAAGGTTTTGCTCCAATATCAGTTTGAGATGAAGGATTGAAGTGTAAGAAAGTTGCTTCTGCGTGGATACTACAACGTTATCCAGTTGCCATAGCTCAATGCGAGGGGTCTACTGCAATTTATTCTCTATTGACGGCACACGAGTTTCTATCATCTTGACAATTTTGCAGGAGCAATTTCAAACATGCCATAGAATTTAATGAACTTCGAAGTCGGCAGTTTGACCACTACTACACAAATATACATCACAATCGGTTCTTTTTCGTCATCACAGTCGGTTCTAGTGGTGACACAAAGTCATGAGACAGAGATGAGGCGGGTATTATTACAGTCGGTTCTTGCCCGATAGAGATGATATGGTCATCTCTATCGGTTATTTACAAGAAGCGATAGAGATGATGGTCATATCTCTATCGGTTCTTTGTAAGCGATAGAGATGATCTGATCATCTCTATCGGTTCTTTGTAAGAACCGATAGAGATAAGACCATCATCTCTATCGCTTCTTATAAAGAACCGATAGAGATGAATATACCATCTCTATCGCTTTTTCAAAGAACCGATAGAGATAATACCATCATCTCTATCGCTTCTTATAAAGAACCGATAGAGATGGTATATCATCTCTATCGCTTCTTAAAAGAACCGATAGAGATAATCTAATCATCTCTATCACGTCTTTGAAAGAACCGATAGAGATGAATATACTCATCTCTATCACTTCTTGTAAAGAACCGATAGAGATGAGTTCATCATCCTATCGCTTCTTTCAAAGAACCGATAGAGATGACCGTCACATCTCTATCATTTTCTTGTGAGAACCGAGAGATGAAGGGGTGTGGTGTGCTATCACATTCGATCGGCACATATTCCACACAATATGCACATATCACATTCACACGAAATTACGGACAACATATCACATTCAAAGAACATGAGCACTTTGTTACAACAAACACATATCACATTCGTTAACAAAATAGAGCGTAAACATGCTTAACCATAAGTACACATGCAATCGCATTCGGATATGTAATATTTGTTCACATCTGGTCTAGTAGGAGCTTTTGGGATCTCTAAACCGTCAGTCCTCAGATAAGCATTCTATCGGTACCAGGCATAAGTGGTCTCGTATCTTGTTGAGTGCGATCTTGTCTACACTCTTACGGGGATAACGGTATGCTACAAGATAGAAGCAGTGCTCTAATTTGAGTTTTCAAATTTTCATGTGAAAGACTAATTGTATATGCATGTACTACCTTAGGGAAGCAGTCGAGCCGACAATCAAGATCACCATGTGTTGCATGACATACAAACCACGAGTGGTCGTCGCTGCCACATTGTTGACAACTGTGAAGAAAGAAAAATAAATTAAGAGACAAAGAAAATATGTCGGAAAATCTAAATCTTATATATGATAGCCACTTGTACCTTGAAGGTGACATACTCGACTTGGAGCCCTTTTGTCGTCGTGTGTCCCTCACCTTGACGTATTCCTTGAAACCCTATATACATTGGAAAGATGTCGTTGAGTAAAAAATAATGAATGTAGTTAAATCTGAAAATGTTAGATAAGAGTGGTGCACTTCTTGCTCCAAAGGAGGCTTGATCGCGTAGGCCATCGGTCTCTTATCAAGCGAATTAAAAGTATACACTTTGTTGTCGCTCGAAAGAACACGAGTAGAACCCAATGGTTGCTTATTAAATGGTATGCAGCGAAGAAAATAAGTTCACATACGGTTTGGTGTGTAGAAGTAATTGAGCAGTGAAGTAGTACTTACTCCTCGTGAGTGCGGGAATAGAATGAAGCCCTTCTTCGACTCGACTTGCAATGCCCTCTTGATGTAGCGGCAACCCATTCGGTTGAAGCCTAGCCATCGTCGCGGACACAAGCTCGGGTCGGCGAACCCAACTAGTTGTCGATTCGTCACGACCATTGCCTCATCGCCATACCAACTTCGCATTGAATGTTAAAAAGCGTAATGCAAAATCCTATGGAAGTCATAAGGTCGTACAGCGTGGTGCGATACTCACGGCGTCGAGGATCGTCTGATAGAAATATCGATGGCTATCGGTTGAGTACAGAGCCGAGCAGATCCTCAAAACTAGCGGGAATGTCCCATCCTCCTCGCGGTGGAAATGTCCCTTTACGTATCTAACATTGAAGTCGACACGCTCGCTCTCTTTCGCTTTGTCAATGTACCATCCATGGGTATCGAGTCCATATGCCTAGGCGTTCAATTTCTTTGGGAGGCGAAGGGCTTTCCATGTCGTAGGCCTTAAATTCATAAGGCTTCACTTGTGATCTGTCTTGGCTCTCCTTTACGGGCGAAGGAATCTCAGAGGCCGGGGTAGTGGGCTTTTCATGTACTGAGGTATTGTGGCCTTTGTGAGCCTAGCCTTTTAGCGAGAGGCCTCTAGTGGTTACGTGGTTGTCGTGCTAGTCCTTTTATGCACCGACTCTGTACTTTGTGCGGGGCTCGTCCGCGATCGTGGGAGCGGTAGCAGTCGATAGGAACCTACAAAGCAGCGCGCATAATTAAGTAACTTGTTGCAATACTCTTGGAATGAGTACGAGAAGGCGTGAGGATGTTTACCTTGACCGGTCGGCGCTTGTCGTGGGCCCTTGATGAGCGACATCGCGCTAGCCCAAGAGTGGTGATGTCTTCGTTGGGGAACTTCGAGCACATGTGATAAGAAGGCCGTGGGCGTAGTCCACGGACCCTCATGTAGCCCTTCCCCAAAGGTGACCATGCACCGTGTCGGTCTCCTTGCATGGAAATGCAACCCGCGTCTGCGACCTCAACGAAATCCGTCTTCGTCGGGGTGGTGGCACTTGGTAGGCGCTTGCAAAAGTGCGCAACTTGAGAAAACATATGAAGAGTTACCTCGCACCATTAAGTAAGTCAAAATTAATTATTACCTTGGTGGGGACGGACTTATCATTTTGGAACATGACTACTTGGTGAGAACACGGGTTTCTCTCTGATGGCGGGGCATCGGCTCGACTGCAGGAGATCATCGCCATCATCTCGGCCCTTAGGCGCTCCTCACGTGCCATCATCTCCACCCTCATCTCCTCCTTACGTGCCATCATCTCCTCCCTCATCTCCTCAGAGATCTCCTCCTCATTTGCTCCTAAGCGTGTCCTTGAGCGCTCATGCGTGCCTCCCATGTTCTTGATCGGTACTCGAGCGGCATCTTGGAAGTAGGACTTCTTCGTATGCCCGACCTGCGGCAAGCACCGGCCCTTATGGTCGAGCTTCCGATCGCGATGGATAGGATGTCATTTGACCCTTGGCTAAGAAAGGTCCCTGCTCTTTCCTCTCAGCTTACCTCCTCCTGCAAGAAGCGATGCGAATTAGATCTGAAAATCGGTAGGAATGGTCTCTGCAATGTAGTAAGTTTGATATCTTACGATGGTGGAGCGACTTGCTTGCGGTAGTGGGGTTTGGTACTACCGTTTGCCGTCCACGGTTTTCTTTGTCCTCGCTAATACCCGATCCGTGCCCGCTCCTCACATATGTGCGAGTAAGGCATCATTGTCCGAGTTGGCGCACTCCTCGGCTAGTCGTGCCCATTACGCTTTCTTCCCGTAGCCGCTGAGCAGGGTGGTGCGCATGCGTGTTCGACCTGCGGGTAGCAGCGTTCTTGTCTCGGCTCCTGCGCCTCAGGCGTACTCTTGATCCTCGTGAACTCCTCCCAAACGCCGGAGTCACGAGCGGATACCTCTCGAATGGTGTCGGCCTTTGGTACGTATTCTTGTGCATGTAGACCACTGAAGTGCCTCGAGCCACACCCATCCTCTTCAAGGCGTACCGCTTTGGCATTGTTTTCATCCTCCTCTTCTATAATCCATTTTCCCTTAACCTCGTCCCACAACCGGTTCTTACGCTCGACGACCTCCTTTCTCCAATCCTTAACCGTTATGGGAACTCTCTCCCTCACAGTTGCAGGAATGGCGGTATCGCCCTTACACTTGAGAGGACCCGTGCAAGCGCCGTCGTATTGAAGTGGAGAATTTGGCGTTCTCCCGTGGCCCCTTTGCTCGGTCCTCGGGCCTTCCTCACCTTACTCGACCCCTCGACATTTCGAACTGGGTCGGCTCGACACTGGAAGTTGGTGCGCCCCTCGGGAGCACCTTCTTCTCTTTACAGCGATGAGCGATGCTCTCTAATTGCGACATTTTGAGTTTTCCTATCTACCATGGAGAAATATTTGATATGAGAGAAAGCGATTCGTAGCTATTATGTGAACTTGATAATAAATCACTGTTCTAGTATATTCTGATACATTATGAGAGGAAAGAATGATCTTCAAGAAAAGTTGTGAGAGAAAATTTCGTAGCTATTATGTGAACTTGATAATAAATCATTGTTCTAAATACGTCTGACGATAACTCCTAATCTCTACATAGGTTTGGTCCTAATCCCATTCGAGGATATGTGGTTGGGCAAGTTCACGAGGCGTTGTACAACTCGGAGAAAATTTTGACATCTCCCATTGTTCTCGGATACACGTCTCGACAAGCTGGTCAAGAGGGTGTGCATCAGGAGAACACCGGGAGGCGCTACGAAATCTACTCTGTGAGTTGTACAGCGCCTAAACTTGCAAGAACCACATATCCTCAGCTATCAAAAGCGTGGACAATTCGAGGCTGCTTGCTTATAAATATGTCATTCACGGCATATTTATAAATAAGCACTCTCGAGCAGGAGGCGTGAGTTCACATAACCTAAACTCTTAACATATCTTGTCTGAAGCACATATGAGAAAGTAATGAAAAAGCATCGTAACATTCATGGAAGCAGGATGAGGAACATGTATATCATGAATAATTGAATGTAGAGGCAACCCATCAATTGAATATATAATGGAAGCAGGATGATGAGATTTCTATGTGATAAATAGATCAATCTATAATTCTTGTTATTTGGGTTTAGATATGAGGGCAACCCATCAAAAGCAAGCACGGGATGCAACATACATATCATGAAAAATTGAATATAGAAAGCATGCGAATAGGCAAAGTTATATGCGGTGGGAACTAAATCGTTGTTCTTTTCATGATCTTGTAACCATTCACATATCAATTATGTAGAGCTTGGTGAAAGAAGCTTGCATGATTGTCATACCAAGGGCCATGAGTCTCAATTGCCGACAAAGTGTATAGTGTTTTGTTTCACTAACTAAACTCTCCCGTGCTGACATCCAAAGCTACTAAATTCACAAACAAGTGGACTTAGCCAATCAAACAAACACCTCTGCTGCCAAAATTTCTTTCTCCTGCTGACCACCCCAACCAAGAGAGCGAGAAAGGGAGGCGGGGTGGGCGAGGCGGCCTCACGAGGCGGATGTCGCGCTTAGGCACGGCGGGGTTGGCGGCCGCACGGGAGGCGTCGTCGGAGAAGGCGGCCGTGGCTGGTGCTTCAGCGAGCTTGTTCGCGGCGTGCACCTCCTCGTCGCGGCGGTGCGAGCGCGACCTCGTCAGTAGCCAACCTGGTAGGCGGGCAGGCGTGGGGCGATGGAGGCGTCGCGGTGGGCGTCGGCGCGGAGGCGGGGAGGGTGGCGGCGGCGGAGGCGGCGAGGTGGCGTCGAGGCGGGGTGGCGTCGGGGTGGGCGGCAGGGGTGGAGTAGGCGGGGCGGCGGGGTGGAGTAGAGGGGGCGGCGGGTGGAGTCGGGGTGGCGGGGTGGGCGGCAGGGTGGCGTCGAGGCGGAGGCGGCAGGGTGGAGTAGGGGCGGAGGCGGCAGGAGGTGGGTCGGAGGCGGAGGTGGCGGGGTGGCGGCAGAGGTGGCGTCGAGGCGGGGCGGCAGGGTGGAGTAGAAGGCGGAGGCGCGGGGTGGCGGGGTGGGTCGGTGGCGGAGGCGGGTAGTGAAGTCGAGGCGGCGGGGTGGAGTAGAGGCGGAGCGCGGGGTGGCGTCGTCGGCGAGGCCGGGGCGCGAGGTGGAGTTGGGGCGTCCGGGCGGAAGTGGAGTTGGGCGGCGGGGTGGAGTTGGAGGCTTAATTAATTAGGGTTTGCCGAAATGTATGTGAAGGGTTGCATATCTCTGTCGGTTCCGCACAAAACCGACACAAACAAAACAATAACATTTGTATCGGTTTTTTTCAAACCGACACAAACCAAAAAATCACTATCGGGTGTTTTACAAAACAGACACAAATAAAAACTTCCCAATCGGTTTTCTAATAAAACCGACACAAAAAATAAAAAATCACCAGTTTTCACATTACAGAAAAAATCTAATCACTATCGGTTTTTTTATTAAAACCGACACAAAAAATGAAAACTTTTGTATCGGTTTTTTTAGAAAACCGACACAAATAATAATATCCCTATCGGTTTTCTAATAAAACCGACACAAAAAAATAAACATCACTACCGTTTTTGGATCAAACCTGACAAAAAAAATATTTATTACTATCGTTTTTTTGATAAAACTAACACAAAAAATTTCATATTACTATCGGTTTTTTTAAAAAAACCGACACAAAAAACTTAAATTACTATCGGTTTTTCGATAAAACCGACACAAAAAATATAATATTACTATCGGTTTTTCAAAAAGCGACTCAAAAAATAAACATCACTCCGTTTTGGATCAAACATGACAAAAAAATATATATTACTATCGTTTTTGATAAAATCGACACAAAAAAGTTAATATTACTATCGGTTTTTAAAAACCGACACAAAAATTAAATTACTATCGGTTTTCAATAAAACCGACACAAAAATATAGTATTACTATCGGTTTTTCAAAAACCGACACAAAAATAAACATCACTACCTTTTTTGGATAAAACACGGCAAAAAATACATATTACTATCGTTTTTGATAAAACCGACACAAAAACTTAATTTTACTATCGGTGTTTTTAAAAACCGACACAAAGAGTTAATAGTACTATCGGTTTTTAAAAAAACCGACACAAAAATAAACATCACTACAGTTTTGGACCAAACGACAAAAAAATATTACTATCGTTTTTCATAAAACCGACACAAAGCAAACATAAATTTTACTATCGGTTTTTCGATAAAACCGACACAAAAAGATAATATTAGTATCGGTTTGTTTCAAAACCGACACAAAAAGGAGACATCACTATCGGTGTTTTACTAAAACCAAACACAAATGTTGTTCAATGCACTATTTGCTTTCCGACAAACCATGAATTATGAACTTGCGAAATATCGATCAAAGAGTGAAAAGGCCATAAATTTTGCAAACATAGTTGGAATTTTTGAAATTTTGCGAGAGCGTGCTTTGTGATACTACAAAACTATTCCAAAAGGATTACGGAAAAAGAGTTAGCATTGAAAAAAGAAGCCCAAAGTCACTTTGTTGAAAGAGTTTCAAAGTCAAATCTTTCTCAAATGAAGTCCAAGTATTTTGAAAATTGCGAGAAATGATTTGGTGTGGAGTGCCTTCTTTTCTTGCTTCAAGTAGATGATACATACCACAATCCATTGAAAAAATTTGTTTCAAGTTTCATACGTTACGTAACCTTTGTAAACACGAAACTACTGATTATGTACAATACAAACATTTCAAACACATAGCAAGCGATACAATGGCGTACTCCTTTTATTTACAATACAACCCTTCACGATGATCTACGCATGTAATTTCTTCCATGTGTGTCATCGCCGCCACTAAAACAGCCCCATCATAAGCGGAGGTATTTCATCAAATTGGTCGTATTCTTCTTCATCTATGATATTTTCGACTCAACGATCCGCGCTTGCCATGAAGGACGACGTGCAACCTTAGATTGGCGGATCACGCACATAGAAGACTGATTTGCTTGCCGCGCAAATGCGAATGGGTCATCTTTATAAGGCGAGTCTGTTGAGATCCACAAGAGTAAAACCTCTCTTGTCGACCTTCACTCCATGTAGAGTCCACCCACTTACATCGAACAATGGAATTTGGTATATTCCATAATCGAGCTCCCAAATTTCTTGATCACCCAGTAAGAGTTCATTGCCATTGAGGATCCTCCTTTGAGTGATGTTCATCGGAAAAAGCATCTATGCTTACACCTTTATTTGAACAGTACTCTTAGCATCGACTTTCGGTGTAAAGGTGTACCCATTAATATCGTACCCCGCCATATGCGTACATTAAATCTAGGTCCGTCGACCAACTATTTGATAGTCTCACTATGAGACCTCCGCCCTTTGTTTGAACCATGTAGAAATCTATCGTTGTGTTCTCGCATGATGGAAAGCTCATCCATTTGTGGATTCTCTTCCGTAATATCGACTTGTCTTTGCTCGATGTACCTACAACCTGCGCTCTGCTTGCAAGGTATCGGATCGCTTTGCAATACATATCAAAGCGTGGCCTCGTTAGTTTCGATCCAGCGGTTCCTTTGCGGCAAATGCGCCCTCATGGCGAGATAGAGGAACACCGATTGCTTGTCTTTTCAGAGATAGTCCACGCGAACTCAATAACCTCTTGATACCATAACCTTCCACAATACTACCCTCGGGCCGACCGATTCCTCACGTAGGATTTTAATATACCCATGTACCTCTCGAGCGGGTACATATAGCGTAGGAATGCCGGTCCACATATCTTAATCTCTCTAACGAGGTGAACAACAAGGTGGACCATGACATCGAAGAACGGCGGTGGGAAATGCATCTCAAGGCGACATAGAGTGCACCACCTCACTCTGCAAGTTGTCTAGCACGTCGGGGTCAATAACTGCGAGGAGATCGCATTGAAGAAGTAACACGACCGTGATTGCAAACGACATCCTCTGCGAGAATATTTCTTATTACAGCCCAGGAGCATTTGGGTCATCAAGACATGGCAATCGTGGGACTTCATGCCCAACAACTTCAAATCATCCAAGGACACAAGCTTCTTAATGTTCGCGGAGTAGCGGATGGAACTTTAATACCATGGAGACATTTGCAAGGTCCTCTTTCTCCTTCTTGGGCGAGGTGTAGCATGCGGCGGGCATATCTGGACCTTTTCCATCCTCCTCTATCACTTTGCAAGCTGGGCACTTTGATTCCCATGTAGGCCATGTCGCGACGAGCATTCACACCATCCTTTGTCTTTCGGTATGTTCAGCGGGATACCAACCAAATTATCGACATTCTTCTCAACGTGCATGACATCAATACAATGCGAACATCTAACTCCTTCGATCACGGTAAGTCCCAAAATATTGACCTCTTCTTCCAAATGGTCCTAGAGCGAACAGATTTACGGCTTTTCCGTCTTGAACATCGATATCCTCTACCGTGAATATACTTGCCTTCCACTCATAGGCTGCGGTGCGAGCGGACTTCCACTTCCCATCAAATTTGTCATCCATCTTACGGTATCGATGACTTGAGGTAAAACCTCGGTGACCCATATACAGTTTTCTTGGAATTCGGCGCCATAGTGGCGAATACTCATAAAAGCAGTGCACTGCTTGACCCAATTGCAACAAGCAAAGCCGGAGGCGGCAAGCGGCGGCCTCGAATCGGCCCGGCCTAAGCAGGCCGTCCCGGCCTGCTACCCAAATGCCCTCTGAGACCATTCGGAGACCATTCCCGGCCGGTCCGGACTCAGGACTCAGCGGGGTTCCCGACCCCTTGGCGGGGCAGGATCCCCGACTCCGACTTCAGCGGGGTTCCCGGCCCCGCGGCGGGGCCAGGATCCCCGACTCCGACTTCGGCGGGGCTCCGGCCAGCGGCGGGGCGGGATCCCCGACTCCGACTTCGGCGGCGCGAGTCGTGTCAACCCTAAGGCCCGTGCCCCACGAGCGGTCATTAGTGGTGGCGAGGCGGTGGTCCCTTCCCAAAACGGTTTGATAGGCTGCGAAGCCCGTCTCTGTCCCATCGGCCCGACCACCGGTGCAGGACCACGCTCTCTCCGAGCAACTCCAGCGTCACTGCGCGACTACGGCGGCACCCATGGATCACGAGAGCGGCTCGCCACTTCGGAGGATTACCTAACCGCTCGACCCGGCTAGACCACCGACCCGCGCATAGGCTCGGCGACGGCGACGATCGCGAACAAGCGACCGATCGGCGAGCGATTGGCGAGACAGCGGGGCAAGGCGAAACCCCTAAAAGTAGCTCGCTGGCGCCGCCAATTCTCGATGTAACCTGCCCCTTAAATCTTGAATAAAAGGCGGGAACCTCCTAACGAGGCGAGAGTAAGAGCTACAAGAGAGCTTTTCCTCTTCTTCCTCTTCTTCTTTCTTCTCCTTACGAGAGCTAAGTTTAGATCATTCTAGTGTTGAGGCTCCACCTCTCAAGCTTGTAAAAAAACTTCGGTGCGATCATCGCACTTTTGATGAATACAACACCAACGCCTGCAATGGGTAGGGACCTTGGCCGAACGGTATACATCTTGGACTCGAGGTCTAACCATTGAGGGGAGGCGAAGCAGCGCAGCCCTTAGACTTACAAATTTACTTGCGGCGCTCGGCGCGCCCGGCGGTTGGCAGCGCCGGTAGGGGGCCAGCGCGTCTTGGCGACATCTCGGATTCCCATTACGTCTCCTTGATGGCATTCTTCTCCAGCGGCGGCATGGCGTGTTCGGGGCGGATCGCCCGGCTCCTCGGCTTCACCGTCACCTCGGAGGAAACTCACGCTCATCCAGCCGCCGCCGGGGCGGCGCTGCGAGGCACGGACACCATCTCGGCAGCCGTCCCACTCGGCTTAGGCGCCCGCGAATCAAGCGGAACACGAGCGCTATACCTCCTTTGGCGAAAGCCCCTCAAGAACTGCGCGGGAGATCCGTCACCTCACTTTGCTCACGACTTGTAGCTATGGTGGCTACATGCCAACCTCGATCCACGAGTTCTTTGGAAGACTCTTCCGACCACGGCTCCGGCTCCGACACGGAGTATCCCGCCCATGACGGCACTCTCGCGAGTGCAGCGTGGCGAACCTGGCCGGTTGGCCGTAGCCACAGCGGCTCTGACGGTCCCGTCCGCGCCTGAGGCACGGGAGGGGAATACCAGTAGCAGCCCAGGCCAGAGCCTTCGAGCTCGCTGTGGTTGAGCTCCAACGGCAGCGGAGGCTGGAGGAAGCGAAAGGCGAGCTCGGCCGGCTCGAGCCAACTGGAGTAGGGCGAGCCGAGCCAGCGCAAGTCTTTGGCGGCAGCGCGCGGCCTTGTGCGCCAAAACACCACAAGTTGAGGCGAGAATCAAGCGCCCCAGTTTTCCCTCACATAAGCCAAAGCGTGGCTGCGGCCGCAATCTTGCTCAGAGGCCTTCGAGACCCGCAAACCGGAGGCGAGCTACCTACGGAGAACCCGAGTGGTGGGGCTTGCGACCATGCGGCACATCTGAGCCTCGGCTCCTACCACCGGCGCTACTTCCGGCCCACCGGGCCCGTCTGCCGTGAGGCCGGTGAGTCGCGGACCAAACCGCACCCCACCATGAACCACCCGGGCCTCACGCACCGGTGCGCGGCGCCTCGGTAATGCCTCGACATCGCGCCACCCTCGGCGCGAAGAAAGATGGCGGAGGGCGCGCCCACTCACGTGTTGCGGATGGTGGCGCCACTACCGCGGCCGAGCCACGATGGTCGGACCACGGGCTTTTGCCAAAGGATCCGCGGTAGATTTCCCGCCGGTCGGCGCCTACCAGCATTGCCAAGTACAGGGCCACCAACCCGGTGTCGGCTCGAAGATGCGGCTCGCGTCTTGCGAGGGAAGCGACGGATGATCTCTTCATCATCCGATACCTCCCCATCTACCTCGCGGACTCGGCTCGAGCACAGCTCAGTACCTACCTCAAAGCGTCGGAGGCGGGGTGACTTAAGAATCTCTTCGTCGGTAACTTCGGGGCACTTATAAGCGCCACAGTAACTCTGAGACACGAAGGCTGCAGCGGCGGCAGGGGAGACTCTGAGGACTACATCGGAGGTTTTCCGCCCGGTCTGCGAGCTCCCGACATCTCCGACGCCGATGTCGTGGGAGCCTTCATCTCTGGCACCTCTGCAAGGCCTTGGTGCACTGGTGAGCTGCCTCAAGCCCGGGACCGCCAAGGAGCTCCTCGACATCGCCACCAACCACGCCTCGGCGAGGCCGTAGGGCTATTTTCGAAGGAAAGGCCCAGCGAGGCCGGCGTCAAGCGGGTCTCCTTCAGGCCGCCCGACAAGCAGGCGGCGCGGAAGCGAGTCCGTGAGACCCAAGTGGTCGCCACGGTCGGCCATACGCCAAGCGGCGGCGCGGCCGGCCGTCGCGCCGACCGCCGAAATTGATGGGCGGCCCATGCGAAGCATGGGTTCTCCGTCAAGCACAATCACGGGGCTGCGAAGTCTGGCGCTATCTTTCTAGCGTCCCCACCACGCCGCGAAGCAAGGAAAGAAGCCCGCGCGGCCGCGAGCAGCGGAAGAAGAAGCGAGACGGCGAGTTCCCGAGCCAGCGGGCGCCTCATGATCTTGAAGGACCCGGCACTCGCCGACAAGCGTCGGCTCAAGCTCGCTACGCGAGTCCACACCGTCGCGCCGGCGTCCCCAATATCTTCGGTGGTCGGAGTTCGATCACCTTTGATCGGACCGATCACCCGATCGCGTCCACGGTAGGGAGGTACCGGCGGTGGTCGGCCCGTCGTCGAGCAGCGCCTCACGAAGTCTTGATGGGCGAGGCAGCGGCCTTAACATCCTCACGTTGAGGCGTTCGGCGCTATGGGGTCGCGCTCAAGCCTCCGGCCAAGCAAGGCACCTTTCCATGGCGTCATCCGGGCGGCAAGCCCATCCGCTCGGGCGGTCGACGCCCGTCACCTTCGAGGCGGAAACTTCGCGCGAGACCCTCGCCGGTCGTGGATTTCCCGGCGCCTACCACGCCATCTGGGAGGCCATGCTACGCCAAGTTCATGGCGATCCCATTCGCCTACCTCAAGTGAAGATGCGGACCGCATGGAGTCATTACAGCGGTATCGTCTTTCGGCTGCCTTCAAGCTATGGCCGCGGCGGTGCGAGCTCGCCTCAGCGATCGTTGCCTCGCGAACTCAACAAGCTCGGGAGGAAGCCGCCGAGTCAGTCCCCGAATCCAACAAATCGGCGGGATCCTTCAAATCCGCAGAGGACACGAAGGAGGTCACGGTCGATCCACGTGATCCGACCAAGACCGTCTTGGTCGAACCACGCTCCCGCCAAATAGGAAGCGGCTCGTCGACTTCCTCGCACTAACAAAGATGTCTTCGCATGGAGGTCCTCCGACATGCGGGCATTCAAAGGAGTCGCGAGCACTCCTTGGCGTCAGACCAGGCTCAAGCGGTCGCCCAGCGCTGCGCCCGCCGACAAGGAAAGCGCGGGGTTATAGGAGGAGATCGCCAAACTCTTGGCGGGGGTTTGTAAAGAGTGCGCCACCACAGGTGGCTAGCCAACCTATACTTGTAAAAAAGAAGAGCGGGCAATGGAGAATGTGTGTTGACTATCACGAGTCTCAACAAAGCATGTCCCAGGACCCATTCCTTACCTCGCATCGACCAAGTCATCGACTCCACGGCGGAGTGCGAGTCTCTTTCCTTTACGGATGCCTACTCGGGCTACCACGGTTGCGCTAAAGGAGTCCGACCAGCTCGCGACTTCCTTCATCACTCCGTTCGGCTCGTTTCGCTATGTCACAATGCCCTTCGGCTGAAGAAGCGGGCGCTACATACCAGCGATGTATGCAAGCGTGCTTCAATGACCGGATCGGCCGCAGCGTTGGCGTATGTCGACGATATTGTCGTAAAGACCGGAAGGTGGCGACCTTATCGCCGACCTAGAAAGACTTTCGCGAACCTTGACGGTTTCGCATAAAGCTCAACCAGTGCGTCTTCGGGGTCCCCAAAGGAAAGCTCTTAGGCTTCATCGTCTGCGGCGAGGCATCGAGGCCAATCGGAGAAGATCTCGGCGATCGCAAGGATGGGCCCGTCGGCAACCTCAAAGGGGTCGAGGTGGCCGGGTGCTGGCGGCTTTGAGCCGTTCGTGTCTCGCCTCGGCGACGCGGAATGCCGCTCTGAGTGCTCGAAATCCGACCGCTTGATTGGACACACGAGGCTCGGGAGGCCCTCACCGCTTGAAGGCCTTCTGTCCTCGCCTCCGATCTGGTCGCCCGGCACGGGTGAACCGCTAACTCCTCTACATCATTGCCACTACCCAAGTCGTCGTAGCGGCCTCGTGGTGGAAGCGGCGGAAGAAGGCCGTGAGCTCAGGTACAACGGCGGTCTACTTCATCGATGAGTACTTTCGAGTCAAGACTCGGTACCCACAGATGCGAAGTTACTCTCGCGGTGCTCATCGCAAAGAAACTCATTCACTACGCCGATCGACCCGCCATCCTTTGTGGTGACCACGTCCCCACTGGCGAGATCATCCACAATCGCGATGCCTCGGGAAGGATAGCCAAATGGGCGCTCGAGCTTAGCGGCCATGGCATAATATCGTCCTCGGACGGCGATCAAATCGCGAGCTCTGGCCGACCGTCGCCGAGTGGACGAAGCCCGAGCACCACCGGTGGTCGAAGACCCAGTCTTGGACAATGTACTTGACGGGTCTTACACCGGGAATGGCGGCGGCGCGGTCGTCATCATCTCCCGCTCGAGAGCGAGCTGTCGCCATTAGGTTGCTCTTGGCGCGACCAACAACATTCTGCAGTCTGAGGCTCGTCAGCGGTCTCGGATCGCTGCCGACCTCGGTGCCGCCGGCTCTCGTCCGCGGGGACTCCAAGCTTGTCGTCGACCAAGTCATGAAGGCTGCGGGCCAGAGCGCCGCGTGGCAGCGTCTTGTCGAGAAATGCGCGGCTCGAAGCGAGTTCAAGGGTTTCGAGCTTCACCATAGCTCACCGGCGCTACAATGGCGAGCCGATCACTGGCCAATCTTGCCTCGGTGAGAGCACATCCCGCCGGGATCTTCGTCTCCGACCTCCTGCGGCCTTTGTCCGGTGGACTCGGCGGTGGCGGCCACCGACCAATCGGCCACGGTCGCCCGGCCAAACCGTGATCAGCGTAGACTTGGCAGATCTGCCAGCGGTGTGCTAGCACTTAGTCCGGCCCGGAGGAGGCCCTACATCGACCGTTTGTGGACGGGTCACTTCCCGACCCAGCCGAGGCCGGCGCCTCGCCCGTGGGCAAAATCCTTCGTCTGATCGGCCCGGACCTCTACAAAGGAGTCCCTCAGGGTCCTCCAAAATGTATCTTGACCGACCAAGGAAAGCAATTTCTTGGGCGACATACGGTAGTCTGCGGTCACCACGACACCCGATCTCTTGTGGGAAAGGCCTTTCGACAAGGTTTCTCTTGGCCAACATTGTGTCGGGGCGCCGAGCATATCGTCGCGCCCTGCGAAGGATGCGATTCTTTGCTCGTGACGCATCGCGGACCAAGCTTCTGAGATGATCCCCATCACGTGGCCTTTTGCCGTCAGGGGACTCGATTTGGTCGGGCCTTCGAGAAGCGCCGGGGCTTCACCCACTGCTCATCGCGGTAGATAAGTTCACCAAGTGGATAGAGGCCAAGCGGTCGTGGCGTCCACGTCGGTACAGCGGCCATCTTCTTCAGCGACATCGTTTTTAGGTTTGGAGTCCCAAACTCCATCATCACCGACAGCGGAACAGATTCACGGGAAGGAATTTCGAGTTACGTGGCGACTTCAACATCCGTGTCGATTGGGCGCGATAGCCCATCCGCGGACTAACGGCGGTCGGCGCACTAGCGGCATGATCCTTCAGGACTCAAGCGCGGATCTTCGATCGGCTCAAGCATTTCGCGAGGCGCGGGTAGCCGGCGCCCTTCGTCCTCTGGAGTCTGCGGACCACGCCGACCCGGCGGCGGGTTCACACCCTTCTTTATGGTGTTGGCGCTGAAGCCGTTTTGCTTACGACACGAATCGGCTCCCGAGATTGCAAGCCGATGAGGCTCGGGGCTCGCCTCGCAACAAGGCGCCATCGACCGGCTTTCGGCGGCGCGGCGTGGCCGTCTGCGGTCGGCGGATATCAACAAGCCTGCGCGCTACCACAGCCTCCAAGTTCGAGGGCGATCCTTGGTTGGCGACTTGGTTACTGCGTCGAGTCCGGACAACCAAAGATAAGCACAAGGTGGCGCCCCAGGAGGGTCCTTTCACCGTCGTGGAAGTTCTCCGACTGGCACCTTCGACTCAGGGCGCGATGGTCGCATCCTCCTAATGCGGAACATTGAAAAGTTAAAGCGATTCTATCCTAAGCTCTTTTCTTTTTCTGGTATAAGTCTTTACCTTTCTCCCCAGCAAGAGCACACGGTCGCCGCGTGGCGACTTCGGGGCTGCCCGTCGGCGCCCGTTCGAGCGCTTCGGATGGTGTCTGTGCTTGGTCGGTGACCGACCGACCACGAGGTCTATCGGCGGTAACCCTCTCGACCGAGTGCTCGGCCTCGCCCGGACCGGCTATGGTTGCCCGATGGCACTCCGGAAGAAGGAAGCACTGAGTGGGATGACCTTACGGTCGATTAGGAACAATCTTCCCCCACGAACTCGGCTAACTCACGTACTCATGTGGGTCGGTGACCCGACTAGTCACGAGAGTCTATCGGCGGTAACCCTCTCGACCCGGCGCTCGGCCTCGCCCGGCGGCTATGGTTGCTAAGTAGCACTGCGGAAGAAGGAAGTGCCAGTGGAAAAACCCTTGGCCGATCGGGAACACTCCGAACCCCATGAGTCGCGCGTAACTACCGCATAAACAAGACTCCTATCCTCTTGGCCCTCTCAAATTGACCCGACCTACGCATAAGCGACCCGTGGTCCTTGAGGCTATGGTCGGTCAAACCCAAGCGCAAAGAGAGAGCAAAGAGGCAAATCGGGCTTACAATTACTTACGATCGTTTACACACAGTCTTTGCAAGAAAAAAAAAAAAAAGAGGGGCTAACTTCTTTCTTCCTCTTCTTCACGGTGGCCGCCGCACGGAGGAGGAGGACTGGCATCTTAGGCGACCTCGGGCGGGGCGTGGTGGCGATCTCGAGCATGCGGCTCGACACAGGCTCGAACACATCGACCTCGTCGTCGGTCCGGTTCGGCGATGCCGCTACTCCTGCTGCGAGTCGATACCGTCATAGTGCGAGGCGGTGTTGACGGTCGAGCCAAGCTCGATCTTGCGCCCGCAATCTGGCCGCCTCCACAAGCCCGGCTTTCGGGCGGTAGCGAGCAAGTGCGCTCGGGCACGCCCTTGTGCCCAAGACTTGGCGCGAACCTCTGGCCCGCCCTCGAAGGCTTCGATTGGCGCCCATCTCGGCCCTACCATCCTCGGAGACCCTCGGCGCCGCGAGCCTCGTCCCGGCGCGATCGCCCGCGTCGCGGGTCTCGCCGCCGCATTCCGAGCCTCCATGGCGGCGCTCGGGTTTCTGCACCTCTGCGAGTTTTGGCGTCTCGGATGAGTCTCCTCACGGGTTACCCCAACCAAAGAAATCAATGGAGAGTTGAGATACTTACGATCGCGAGTCGATCAGTGCCGACTTCCCCTCTGAGACTCTCGTAGGATGTCCTCAAGGAAGCGGCTCCTTCGAGCAGTCTCTGCTCGGACCGAGCTTGTTCGGCGTCCTCCGGGCTGATCCGCTCCGACCGCAGATGGGTCGCACGCTTGTGCCACCCCTCGGTGGTGGCGGCGTCCTTGGCCTCGGTGACCTCGCGGGGAGGATTCAAGCTCCACCACCCTTGCCCTCAAGGCCTCGGCCCCAAGGCGCTCGTCGTAAAGGGACCTGAGGCCTCCTCCGACCCTAAGCGGAGTTTTTCGCCTCCGTCAGCCCAATGTTCAAAGCCTCTTGGGCAAGGCGAAACTCAAGCGCGGCCGACCACTTTCTTCCACTTCTGCGCTTGCCCGTGAGCATCCGGCGGCGAAGGAGCCCGGCTGGCGCTTCGAGCAGACCCGCCAAATCTTGCACAACACGGACATTTCGTCAAATCTGGCGAGAAGCATATCGAGAGTTACAAAGTCACGACTCCCCGCTCGAACTTACCAAACTTACGGGTTGAATCCCCGACCATCACCTCCGGCGCCTGTTGAAGACTCTAAGGCTAAGTCGGACCCTTATGGATCGACCCTATCTCCTCCTCATAGCCGTGGCGCCTGAAGGCGTACTCTCGCTCCTCGGCGGGTCCATGGATCCGGCCACAGAACCACATCCGGCGGCGAGACCCGCTGTCATGCGCTCGGAGGAAGCGGCGCCCGACAGAGCGCCATGGCGAGGCGATGAAGTCGGCCTCGGGAGCCCGCAGGGCGGTGGGCGCCTCGGCATCGGCGCCGCCCGGCCGTGCGGCCATGCGCTACCGCCGACCCCTCGGCGACACTATCTCGGCCGGCACGCCCGATGGGTCAGCGATCGCTCCACCTCTTCCGCGGCGCCCGCCGGTAGGCGCAATGGCAATGGCGTCGCCGTCCCCTCCTGCAGGAAGACCCTCGCGTCGGCCCGGCGTCGGCGAAGCGTGGAGCTCTTCGCCGGCCTCGATCTCTCCCTCCTCAAAGGAGGCGCGTCCTGATCGCGTGCTCCATAAGCGCCCGACCGATCGGTACCACGGGCCGCCGTGACCGCCACGAGAAGTGGGTGCGGCCGCGCACCGTCACGCCCGTGTAGCGCTGCGTCCACGATATTTAAAAGTCGCCCGGCGGCTTTGCTACAAAAATGTTCAGTGAAGGAAGAAATACTTGCGGCGGAGGCGAGTCGCGCGCTGTGGCGCTCTCTTCGTCGGCCCCACCAAAGGCGGTCGGTGCGGCGCTTCCCGAAGCTACCACCGGTCGGTAGCGTCGACAAGCTGCGGCGCTGATATCGCCGACCGCTGAGGACGCGGACGCGGGCTTCTTTGTCGGGCCAACTCTCGAGCCACCACTCACGGAGGTCGGGAAGGAATCTTGTGTGGTCGGGAAGCTCCCCACTATCGATGAAGTCGTCCCCACGCGGTGGACTCCGTCGTCCTCGCGCGCGTGCCTTGCCGCAGCGCTCCTTTCGCTTCTTCTTCCTCCTCTCCTCCTTACGCCTTTTGCGGAATCGGCCTCGGCGGTCTTCGCCGAGAGCGCCCTCCTTCTTTCTCCCGGGAGGCGGTGCGGGAGGACATGCTGCGAGCCCTAGAGGATACAAAAGCGACCCGTCAGGTCGGCGCTAAAGCGAAGAAGAAAGAAGCGAGAAAGAAAAATCCACAAACTCACGGTTTGGGAATGGCCAAGCGAAAGGCCGGGTGGCCGCCCGCGGCCAGCGTGGCGCTTCCTCCGATAACTGCCGCCACCCGGGCCTCCACCTCGGACGCGGCCAACTCGGCCACCTCCATCCTTGCCCGGTCGGATGGCCCCTCATACTGGAACATGGGGTGCGGCTGAGCGCGAGGGGCTGCACGCGCATCCTCATGAAGGCGTGCACGACAACATCCCCGGTCACCCGTTTCCTCAGAGCCCTGATCTCCTCCACGATCAGGGCCACCTTGTTCTTCTCCCTCTTCTCGGCGCCCCAGGTCCATTGCTCCCACTGCGACAGGGAGCTCGCGAGAAAAAGCACGGCGGCCGTTTTCAACGTTCGGACATAGATCCATTGGGCGCCATCCCTTGTTAGAGGGCGGCGACTTGATGTCAGTACTCGGTGCTCGGCCGTTCGAAGTCTGGAGGCGAGCCGCCCATGGGCGCCGTCGCGTCGACGGCTGTCTTTCCAAAGCCTCGCTTTGGAAGAAGTGCGCCCACAGCGTAATGCGGCTCAATCCTAAGAAGGCCTCGCCGGGGTAATGAAAATGGCGATGTGAAGGACCCGTTAGGGTTGGTGGTGCACCTCCACCTTGTAATGGAAAAAAGCCCTGGGCGAAAGGGTGGAGGCGGCGGCCGAAGCCGCTCAAAAAGCGAGCGGGGACCACAACCTCGTCGCTCTGCGGCGCGGGATAACGGCCCGGTCGGCACTCTCGGCCGAGGTGCCTGCGCAGGGAGAAGCCCTTCTTCACTAGGCGGTAGCGCGACTCTCTGTCGCGGAGCACTCCGTCCACGACATCTTGGCGAGGCGGCGGAAGGTGAGAAGAAGAGGTGAGGTTTCCTTCTCGGCTCTCTGGCGTTTTCTTGCTTTAGGGGCCGGAGGCGAAGCGAGAAAGCGTGGCTACGAGGCACCCCAACAGCGTACTTATAGGAAGCGGCGGGCGCCGGCCGAGCAGACGCCTCCTCGAGCGAATCGTCGCGTCCGCCCTGCGTGCATCACGCCCGGCTGGTAACTCCGATTTCCAATTCCACTCCGCATTTAATCTGTCGCGTCGGGTTGCGAGTCATAAAGCGCCGCCCGAACAGCGTGTCCGTTACCTCTTGGTCTCGCCTTTTGGCGGGACGGTTGTTCGAGTAGCGCGAAGGCCCGTTGGGCGCTGCGGTCCCAAGATGGCAAAAAGCTTTGTGGCTTGCGCGAGGCCGGCCAAAGTGGGTTCAAAGGCCTAACCCCGGATGGGCGTAGGGCGCTGTGAAAAACAGCGAGGGCAAGTCACAGTGAGCCCACGGTGGGTCCCGGTTGGGTCGGTGACGACCCGATCACCTCTACTCGCGTCGAGACCATACTTCACACTCTCCGGGAGCTCATCGATGGCGGCGGCCGGTGTGCTCGGGTGGTGACGACCGAGTCCATCTGAGATTGAGTAAAGAAAGGTTTCTTATGGGTCGCCCACGCGCGGGCGGGACACCCTACTGCAGGGACCGTCGCTCGGAAGGGTCCCCAGCAAGCGGGACCTCCCGGGACCCACTCGGACTACCGTTACTAGCTCAAAACCGCGGCGTTCAAACCAGCCTTGAGTAGCAGCGTCGCTCACCCCTCCGGGACCCACACTGCGGATGGGGTAAACTTGTGGGATAGGCGGTAGCTACTCCTCTCGCAGCTTCCCTCGCGGACGGGGACTCGGGATGGATACCCGCGTCCGGCTCGGCGTTAAGCGAGCACTCGGACACGGAACCTCGCGGAGGCATCCGGTCGTCCTTGCCGACAAGGCACTCGGACATCGGAACCTCGCGGAGGCATCCGTCGTCCTTGCCGACCAAGGCACTCGGACGCCGGAACCTCGCGGAGGCATCCGTCGTCCTTGCCGACCAAGGCACTCGGACACGGAACCTCGCGGAGGCATCCGTCGTCCTTGCCGACTAAAGCGGCGTCCGGCTACGACGTTAAGCGAGCACTCGGACACGGAACCTCGCGGAGGCATCGGTCGTCCTTGCCGACCAAGGCACTCGGACCGCGGAACCTCGCGGAGGCATCCGGTCGTCCTTGCCGACCAAGGCACTCCGGACGCCGGAACCTCGCGGAGGCATCGGTCGTCTTGCCGACTAAAGCGGCGTCCGGCTCGGACGTTAAGCGAGCACTCGGACACGGAACCTCGCGGAGGCATCGGTCGTCCTTGCCGACCAAGGCACTCCGGACCGCGGAACCTCGCGGAGGCATCCGTGCGTCCTTGCCGACCAAGGCACTCGGACCGCGGAACCTCGCGGAGGCATCGTGCGTCCTTGCCGACCAAGGCACTCGAGCATCGGAACCTCGCGGAGGCATCCGGTCGTCCTTGCCGACCAAGGCACTTTCGGACACCGGAACCTCGCGGAGGCATCGTCGTCCTTGCCGACCAAGGCACTCGGGCATCGGAACCTCGCGGAGGCATCCGGTCGTCCTTGCCGACCAAGGCACTTTCGGGCATCGGAACCTCGCGGAGGCATCCGTGCGTCCTTGCCGACCAAGGCACTCGGACACCGGAACCTCGCGGAGGCATCCGTCGTCCTTGCCGACCAAGGCACTTTCGGACACGGAACCTCGCGGAGGCATCCGTCGTCCTTGCCGACCAAGGCACTCGGGCATCGGAACCTCGCGGAGGCATCCGGTCGTCCTTGCCCGACCAAGGCACTCGGACACGGAACCTCGCGGAGGCATCGATCGTCCTTGCCGACCAAGGCACTCGGACGCCGGAACCTCGCGGAGGCATCGGTCGTCCTTGCCGACTAAAGCGGCGTCCGGCTCACGACGTTAAGCGAGCACTCGGACACCGGAACCTCGCGGAGGCATCCGGTCGTCCTTGCCAACCAAGGCACTCGGGCACTAAAACTTCGAAGGCATCCGCTCATCCTTGCCGACCAAGGCACCGACTAGCTACTGGCGCGAAAGCAGCGCAAGGAAGATTTCTTGAGGAACAAACCGCGAGTTCGCACGTCCGACCACTCGAAACCGATCGCGAACTTTCTAGCGCCGGTGATCAAAGCGGAACAAGCAAAGCTACCTCCTTCATGAAGTCATTCATAGAGAAAAAAAAGGATTTCATTAAAAAGCGTGAGGCTCAAAACTTTACACCACTTTACATAGAGGCACCGCATAAGACTCTCTATCTACACGGACTCCTAAAAACTCCCTACGACAACGCCCGACGGTAGGCCCTTGCACAGCCGACGGGACAGACAACAAGTCGGTGGACTGGTCGTTGGAGATGACTTCTTTGGTAGGCCCTTGCCCGTCGTCAAGGTGAAGCCACAGCCGCGGAATGGCATGCAGCTGCTGCCGTTCGGCGACATCGGCAGCGGCGCGCCTCTGCAATCGGCGCCTCGCGCCATTGCCTCTAGGAGGGCCCCTTTGCCACTCAAGCCTCGGGATTGCTGAGTAGCGCGTCAGCGGCGACAACGTCGCGAGCTACTTCTTCTCTCTTTGGGAGTTCGGCTATCGCTGATCATACTCAACCCAAAGCTCGTTCAAAGGTCTTCCTCTTCCACCACGATGTCATCACGGCCCGAAGACTAAAGGGTGTCTTGAACACATTTCAAGAAGGAAAGGATTCTCGTCTAAGTGCGCTCGAGCAACCCGTGGCGCCTTATATACCCATTCGAAGGAAGATCAAGCGACTCGAGAATAAATGCGGCGCGAGAAAGCGGCGCGCCCGCCACGGAACCGAAGCGGTCAAGAAGGCGAGCGAGCAAAAACACACCTAGCCGTGCGCGTGCGCTGCTGAAGCAATTAAGAGGCTCGGCGGTTCGCATACCACGGGAGCGTAATCCGGGCGGGCGTCGGATGCGTTGAGAACACGCCCGGCAAAAGCTAGTAGGCCCGTTGGCCCACCTAGTTGAACGGATCGATCAAGCTCAACCCCAACCAGTGCGAACTCGATTGGAGGTTCGAGAGCTCTTGGCGAATACTCATAAAACAAGGGTGCACCAGCGGCCCAATTGCAACAAGCAAAGCCCGAGGCGGCAAGCGGCGGCCTCGAATCGGCCCGGCCTAAGCAGGCCGTCCGACTGCTACCCAAATGCCTCTGAGACCATTCGGGAGACCATTCCCGGCCGGTCCCGACTCGACTCAGCGGGGTTCCCGACCCCGCGGGCGGGATCCCCGACTCCGACTTCGGTGAGGTTCCAGACCCCCTTGGCGGGGCGGGATCCCGACTCCGACTTCGGCGAGGTTCCCGGCCCGCAGCGGGGCAGGATCCCGACTCCGACTTCGGCGAGGCGCGAGTCCGTGTCAACCCTAAGGCCATGTGCCCCTGACGGTCATTGAAGTGGTGAGCGAGGCGGTGGTCCCTTCCAAAACGGTTTGATAGGCTGCTGAAGCCACGTCTCTGTCCCATGACCGGCCACCCACGGTGCAAGGACACGCTCTCTCCGAGGCAACTCCAACGTCACACGCGACTACAGACGAGCACCCACATGGATCACGAGGCGCTCGCCACTTCCGGAGGATTACCTAACCGCTCGACCAGCTAGACCACCGACCCGCGCATAGGCTCGGCGGTGGCGACGATCGGCGAACAAGCGACCGGTCGTGAGCGATTGGCGACAGCGGGGCAAGCCGAAGCCCTAAAAGTAGCTCGCTGGCACCGCCAATCTCGATGTAACCTGCCCTTGTCTTGAATAAAGGAGGCGGGAACCTCCTAACAGGCGGGAGTAAGAGCTACAAGAGCTTTCCTCTTCTTCCTCTTCTTCTTTTTCTTCTCCTTCTAAGAGCTAAGTTTAGATCATTCTAGTGTTGAGGCTCCACCTCTCGCTTGTAAAAAAACTTCGGTGCGATCATCCGCTTTTGATGAATACAACACCAACGCCTGGCCCGGGTAGGGACCTTCGGCCCGAACGGTATACATCTTGGACTCGGTCTAACCATTCGGGGGGCGGAGCGCATGGCCCTTAGACTTACAAATTTACTTGCGGCGCTCGAAAGCGCCGACACACAAACTCTCGGTCTCCTCTTCACAAATAGGACACGCTTTGCTCCTTTACGTCTTGTAGCCCGCCAAATTACCAAGAGTGGGAAATCATTTGTGGTGCAAAATACCATAGCAGTAGGGTGAAATGCTCTCTTACATCGCATCCCACACAATGACCCGTCATTCCACAATTTTACCAAATCCTCGATCAATGGGCGAGGTACACATCAATATCATTTCCGGCTGTTTTGGTCCCGAGATTATAGCGACATCATGATATACTTCGCTTCATGCACAACCAAGGAGGAGGTTGTAGATACACATGAGCGGCCACGTCTTTGTGTATTGCTCATGTTACCAAGCGGATTCATTCCATCGGTACTCAATCCAAATCTTATGTTCCTCATTTCGGCACCAAACTCCTCATGTTTCCAATCGATGTTTCTCCATTGAGCGAATCGTGAGGTGTCTCGACTTGCCATCTTCCTTTCGAGACTCATAATGCCAGCGCAACAATTTTGCTTCTCTAGGATTTGCAAACAACCTTTTGAGACGGGAATGATGGGCAAGTACCACAATACCTTGGCGGTGCACCTTTAGTGACCTCTTCACCCTCGTTGCCTGGCTCTTACGCTTCTTGTCGTTCGCTTCTCCTTTTGTTTGTGCAGAGGCACACATAAGCTGGACAAATGTGCAGCTCGATGTGCGTTCACGGTACAAGATGCAATCATTTGGACATGCATGTATCCTTTCTATTTCCATTCCCATGGGACATAGTAGCTTCTTCGCTTCATAAATGCTTGTTGGCAACTCGTTTCCCTCCGAGCGGATCCGATAGAAGAACTAGAAGTGCATTAAAACTTGTATCATCCAGCGGTGTTTTGCCTTGATTCGAACAATGCAAGGACCGAACCTAACTTAGTGTATTACGCTTTGCAACTTTGTGAGCAGTGGTTTCGCATCGTCTTCCATCGAGCTTTTAAACTTTCCAAACTCTCTTTACGTGTAATTACCCTCCACATCCCATAACATTTGCTCCAAATTCTCCTCCTCAAACATATCAAATTGCAACTCATCATCGGTTCCACCGTGTCTTCATTGCATACCGGCAGGTACTACTGTCTCCCGTGATGGATCCAACACGTGTAATTCCTCACGAAGCCACGTCGAATCAGGTGGTCCTCAATTTGAGCTGAGTTGTTAAATCTTCTCAGATTGGTGCAATCAATGCAAGGACAATATATGAAGTTTACACCCCTCCTCACCATGTCCTCTTTGGTAATTTTTTTGAACTCCTTAACACCCCTCTGAAATTCAACACTCACACGACTTTTTGCATACATCCATTCCTTACGGTTCATCTGCAATTAAACTTCACCCAATAAATTATGCACAAACTGGAGCGACAGCAAGCTAGTTATTTGAAATATTGAGACATCATTTCAGTTAATATTACCTTTGCAAAATAGATGACAATTTCCTGCAACATATATGAAATATTTACTCCCGATCGATACCTAGATTCTTCCCTGGTTTAGAGCTTCCAATTTCCTAGATAAGAGACATACATTTTTAACATGAACAATGATATCAAACAATCTAATTATATAGTGTAGTAGCCTATAGATCTTTTGACTACAACGAAACAATACAAGGGTACCAACGATAACTCCTAATCTCTAAATAGGTTTGGTCCTAATCCCATTCGAGGATATGTGGTTCCGACAAGTTCCTAAGCCGTTGTACAACTCTAGAAAATTTTGACATCTCGCTATTCTCCATATACGTCTGACAACAGGTCAAGAGGGTGTGTATCCGGAGAATACCAGGAGGCGCTACGAAATCTCTACTCTGCGATTGTACAACACATTCGAGAACTTGCCAGCTTACATATCCTCGGCTATCAAGCGTGGACAATTCGAGGCTGCTAAGCTTATAAATATGCCATTTAGTTCGGTATATTTATAAACAAGCATCCTCGAGCAGGAGGCGTGAGTTCCGCACCCTAAACTCTAGCATTCATCGGTGTGACAATAATAATTCCATATTAACATCAAAGCACTACAAATTAAGATAATTAAATACATGTGTACATGCTTGTGAATAAAGGGTGTGAAATCGATAGGATATACACAATACCAGTGCAATCTAAACTTTCTTGCGACATATCAAAATTACATAGTGCAAAATTAAAGGGGTTTGAAGGAATGCTCACATTTTGAAGAAAACCACAAATTATGCAAAATGAGAAATCTCCTCAAATTGGGGCTTCAAATTTACCCTCTTAACACCCACCCTTGAGGATTTCAAATTTTCTCACCCAAGTATTGCTTCCAACCACGAATATGAGCTATTTTTTCGGTGGCGTGGAGAAACCTCCTCTGGAACAATAACAGAGAAGAGTTCGATTCGAGTGGTATAAATAACCTAACGAGTACATCACTATCGGTTCTCATATAAAAGCGATAGTGATGTGATCATCACATCACGATCGGTTCTTACAAGAGAAGCGATAGTGATTATCATAGTCATCATGTCGGTTCGCATAAAAGCGATAGTGATGGCAGCGTACACATCACTATCGGTTCTTATTTAAGCGATAGTGATGATAATCACATCACTATCGCTTCTCACAAAAGAACCGATAGTGATGAGTGCTCATCACTATCGGTTCTTTTGTGAAGCGATAGTGATGTGCATATCATCACTATCGCTTCTTAAATAGAACCGATAGTGATGTATGCGTCTTCATCACTATCGCTTTTTATGTGAAACCGATAGTGATGATAATCACATCACTATCACTTCGCATAGAGCCGATTGTAATGTTCCAGTCTGCTACATCACTATCACTTCTAACACGAGAACCGATAGTGATTATGATTAATGCCTCTCCTAAGTCATCTATCACAATCGTTTCTTCCAAAAACTTAGGCAAACCACGGATGAAGCGATAGTGATGTACCATTCTGTAGTAGTGGGCGTGCGTGATGACTACACGTGCAAGTTGCTCTCTCAATGAGCATTGTTTGCCAAATTTTATGTTCCAGTGGAGCATACATGATATGAGTTCTTTGCTATCTATCAAGCATTACAGGTGATATTTTGTCTTATGATGTGCTTTGGATATGGTGATCAAGTGTTTCTTGTTGAAATTAGTCTTTTGGACTTTCGCACACAAGGTGTTCATGATGATTTATTTGAGGAGATTCGTGTTACATTTTGGCTACAATAGAAATTCTTCTCAAGGTAGAGATTATTGAGTTTGAGTTTGATCTGAATTCGTTTCCTACTCTATCTCAAATCTACTCCTACACGGAGTCAATTATGTACCAATATAAATGTTTCTATAGTCCATAGGAAGAGCAATCGTTTCATTGTAAACATCTTCTTATATAGTGACATAGTTATTGTGCGCTTGTGATTTTTTGAAAGGGTTTTTCACGTTAAATCCTATCTCTCATTCCTTTGATCCTATATTTTTACCATACGTTTTGTAACATAGTCTAAATGGGATACTTATCAACAATAAGCCTGTTTACGTAGGGCCTCTTGTTCATAAGCAAGATAGGCTAAATTATGTTGACAAGCCAAAATTCAGCTATCTTTGTGAAAAAATTGTCTGACACTACCACAAAGGGGGATTAGGGAAAAGAGAAGAGTATTTACTCTATGGACACCTGATTGAAATTTAGCCAGTAATTTTTGGACGATACTATTAAGAGCATTTTATGTAACTTTTCCGTATATACAAAAAAATTTGAAACCACATCTTTCAAGAGTAACGCCACTTCCATGGTAGCTATATCAAGAGTTTACAGCATTTATTGATCTTATCCCTATTCATAATTTGGCCATTTGGATTTCTTATCCAATCGTACTGTCAGTGTTCAAAATATTGGGGTTGAGTATGGTTATTTTCAATTATGAAAATTGTATATCTTTTTTTTTCTTTTATGGGTACTTAGGAACCTATGTTCAGCTATACTTAGGAACTGAATATGTCTTTTATGCGTGCTTAGGAATATGTCATAGTAATATATAGAACACCTACCTTCAGAAAGCTTTGTCAGGCTTTCTAATTCAGAACATGATTCATTGTTCCTATGGACATTATGCTATATATTTTTCGTGATTTAGGACCTAGCAATAGCCATAACTATTTTGTTCCGATCCTCAATATACTAGGAGTAACTAAAACAATTTGTGCCCTAAAGAGACCATGCATGCAAGTCTTACAAGGGTAGATAGCCACCAGTGACAAGCGCGAATGCAGAGCTGTTGAATGAGGTCAGCATTAATAAGGTGATGGACATATAGAGCTGTGCAAGGAGGCTTGCTGAGCCAAGATGGTCTGTTCCTTCAATGTGAACACTTTTCTACCTCTTGGTACATAATTTTTCTTTCAATCTTAGTATCCTTCGGCGGAATTACAAATCTAGCATCCTCACATACCGTGAAAGGTGCGGCATTTTAACACCAGCGCCGGGAGTGCTGCAGGCAGTGAGGAGCATAGGAGTAATGTCGAGGCAGTGTGGGAGCGGTGGCTTGCGCACCCGGCAGCGGGAGGCACGTGCGTTCGTGGTAGGGAAGAGGCTAGATTTGTAATTTCGCTCGGGAGGAGGCTAGATTTGGAAAAAAATTGGTAATGGAGCTAGAAAAGTGATTACTTCTATTCCTTCCCAGTATGCTACTACTCTCTTTACTTGCTTTTGGCAAATCAGAAAATTATTCTGTGCGCGCTTCAATTTCTGGAAAAATAAGACTGCTCCTACTTGTGATGTGTGTAACTTTCTCAATTTAT
The DNA here is from genome assembly GCA_036346275.1 of Otatea glauca. NCBI lineage: Eukaryota > Viridiplantae > Streptophyta > Magnoliopsida > Poales > Poaceae > Otatea > Otatea glauca. The sequence goes on along the minus strand of CM070724.1, from coordinate 51,557,159 downwards.
ATCCGAACAGATGCGTATATTTCTTGCAATTCTTTATATTTTTCACTACATAATACTGGGAATGTATTGTTTTTAGTTTAGCATTTTGTATATTCCTGTGTTTGAAACAGATTTACTGCTGGCATGGTGCGTTGAAACATTCTTTACTAGGATTTGAGCATATTATTGCTATTAAGATGTCATGTGTGTGGGGGGGTGGGGGGGTGGGTGGGTGGTTGCTAGCCATATAATAGAAGAAGAACAAAATTAAACTGTTAATCAATTATGTTCTTTGATTTTTCTCTTTGTCGTTTTTCCTTCCATGGTACCATCCAATTGCATGTCATGACAATGTTTTAAAGACTGTTAAGGTATACGATTCAACAACACAGGCAGGAATTGCTTATATAATATATATGACTTGGTGATTCAACATATAGGAATGCCATATTTGTCTCTGCACATACGTCTTTTAGTCAGCTTCCTTGTTTGGTCTACTTATAATCTTTTGATTGACAGTAGCCCATTATAGTGCCCATGCTGCGCAAATGCATGCCTTATGAACATAAATCCATTGCCATCGCCATGTTCCTTGAAGGTTGTAGCAACAAGTGAGGCAACAGTAGAGAGAGCACAGGTGAATCTAGAAGAAAAGTTTATCGGGATTATCGGGGTCATTAAGAACTTGTAACACTAACTTTTAAATTATAATAAGAGAATAATATACTTATATACTAAATGAACGATGTGTGCTGGACTGGAGGACGCCAGTATCGTTTGACCCTTGCCTATACACGGTAGATCTGCCCTGTGAGAGAGAGAGAACTATCTCAATTAATTAGCTGGATGGATACATCGGCGGCGACCCCGGCTGGAAATTGTATAAAGTCAAGCACGACGACTGTTTTAATTATTAATTGAATTTGTGACTCATGTGATCGAGCCTCCTGGACTGGAGGAAGGTCTTGTGCTTGCCCTCGGCAGAGCTGAGATAGTTGAGGAAGGTGGTGAAGTCGGTGTCCATGTACAGCCGCGGGTTGTTCCGCTCGTCGACGAGCTCCGCCGCTGGCCCGATCACCCGCTCCGGCGGCAAGCTGTGCAGCGACGCCACCGAGATGCGCGACCGACTCGAGTTCACGCGAACCCGGTGCAGCACGCTCTTGTAACGCCCGTTGCTGTATATCTGCATGCGTACGTTCACAAAAGCCATGCAAAATCAGATAGTACTAACTATTTCCTCCGTTTCCCGATACATATAGTTTTAGATTTCAAATTTTATCCCTAAATAGGTGTCATTCTATAATTTTAAAGTGACTTTTTACCATTGTTTTTCTTCTATACTCTTCCTCTTTAGCTATTTCTAATATCATTAACTATCATAGACTAGAGTTAGACACACCATCCAAATATATAATTGGTGAAACTGTAAAAAAACTAGAATGACATCTATTCAGAAAAGAAAAGGGGAGAAACAAATATAGCAAAAATGTAGAGTTATTACTTGTTAGTACGTAAGAGTATTACCGAAAGAGAATACTACCGTATCAGCCAGCTGTAAACAATTAAACAGGAGCTCTTTTACAATAGATTAAAATCAATATAAGCCGTTCATTCCTTTGAATCCAATGGTTGAGATCAATTTAGATCTAGTTATACTAACACCTGTAGTATTGGTAGTAAAATTGAAAGAGGGTAAAGGTTAAAAATTCCGTCATACTATCTCATTCTCTACGGTAAAACTCGTCCTGTGATCCGATGAGTGACGGATGAATGGATAAGAAGTCTTTGAAGATCAGCGGTATTCGGTGAATCCAAAGCTGTAAGCGAATTAGGAAAAATCTAAAATACCCCGATGAATGGATAGAAAAAGTCTAAAATATCCTTGAGAATGGATGGTTAGATTTGATTCCTACTACCACTACTTATTATCTATGTAATCCACTGTAAAATTTCTCTTAAACAGATCAGACAGTACATTGATACCAAGCAACTCCATCTCGAGCTAGCTAGCTTGAGGTGGCTGTTCTATATATGCAGCTAGAAATCAATATGCAAATTAAGCTTGATCGTGTGGCACAGGACAGGCATGCAGTTGTAGTACTGTAGACATTACTTTGTTTGGAATAAGAATATATACTACATCTTTGCTTAATGTGCTAAAAGTCGAGAAATCATCTTTACTTTGCTTGCAGAAAAGCAGTTCTGGAAAAGCAAATATATATACACACTACAGGAGTACCAACGATGGTATTAGCTACTCTCTCTCTGGTCAGAAAAACGTGACGTTACGAATATCGACACACGGTCAGTTGTAAAACGTAGTACGTAACATTGAAAACTAATTAATTTCTGTTGTAAAATAACAAAAAACTAAATAA